>OY754329.1:42738416-43357099 GCA_963573305.1 Pyrrhosoma nymphula
TGAAATCCATTTAAAACTTAAATGAAAGAAATTAACTAGAACTCTAATAAATAAAAAAGAGTAAAACTTAGTGAAAACTCTCACTATTGTATCAAAGTTCAATAAAGAGAATCAGTCTTCTACTGTGGTTAAGAGAAGGATGAAAAGTGGGGAGAATGGAAATGAGAAATGCTGGAATTCAGACTTGACATCTGCCATCGTTCAAATTCTCTCCCACTTTTTGAAGTCAGTATTTGATTCAATACTACCCAGAATGCATCAGCCGAGAGGAGGGATAATTGGATACGAATAGATTCTAGGATAGATAGGAGGTGAGAAGTCTGACACCAGCCTTAGCCTAATTTTTACCTATGAAGGCAATGGAAACCACGGTTAAATGTACCATTAGGCAGATGAAATACTGAGCTTGAAGTGTTCACCTCATTACATCCATCTAACCATTTATTTCTTATTTTCTCGGCTTTCATCTCTTAGAAATGGTCTGGAGGTGACAAGACAGCTGGATCCTCGAATTATATTTCAGCAGAGTGATATTTTCCTTCACCGGAATCCCAAGCCCTACTTTTTTCACAAGTGATTCAAATCTGTCCTCTTCATATTATCATTTAAGACCAGGAATGGAAGTAAATATAATAGGAGTGGAAGACAGGAGAGAAGCATACCGCCGATCTTAGCCTGCATTTACAATTAATTTA
This sequence comes from Pyrrhosoma nymphula, assembly GCA_963573305.1. Lineage (NCBI taxonomy): Eukaryota > Metazoa > Arthropoda > Insecta > Odonata > Coenagrionidae > Pyrrhosoma > Pyrrhosoma nymphula. The sequence continues at coordinate 42,739,112 of OY754329.1, forward strand.
GATTCCATTTATTTAAATCCGTTCTGCATTCAAATTCCTATCCTCATAGCACCCAATTAGGGGTCGGTATGCTAATGAAATATTTCTGCCACAAGAGGGATTCGAAGTCAGGGGCTCCATTCAATGGATAGAATCTAATTTGAAAATTTAAGGACGAGCTGTTAGAGTCGGAATCTTGGAGCGATTTCAAACCCAATCGAAAAGAATTGATAACTCTTTACATCACTTCTCAACTTCAATCTCTTGGGAATTGAATGTAGAGGAGGCTAAATTACCGCCAGCTTACTATATGTAAAAGCCGGGTTCAATTCTTGCTAACAAAACAGGAAATTGTCAATATGCTCATTATCAAGGGTTAACCTCGAATATTCCTATGTTTTAATACTAAAATTGGTAATTTTCGTTGCTTAAAAAATTTTAATCCTCTCTAAATAATTAAAAGAATCTTTTGTCACACATATTTTAGTGGAATTCCGACCCCTACTTAACATATTTGTGAAGGGTACATCAAGCACAGCCCTCCGTACGTCGATTCTGACACGAAGCATGGATTTGCCTGTGCCTTAATGGTTCCGCTTATCCTTCCACCGATTTTTTTCCAACCTACCTCTAATATTTCATTGAATTAACTTCTATCATCATTTCCAATAATAAACTTATTTATATCAAAAGCAAATTTTTGGATTCCCTTTAATTTGAAATAAAAATTAATAATAGCATGATATATTCACACAGATTTTAATTTTGATGGCTTAGATTCCGTTGCTGTTTAAAATTAACAGGTAAACCTCAAGATCGGGTTGTATAATATTGAAACTCAGGAGGTGAAAAGTAAATTTTCTGTGGATGCACTGAGTTATTTACTGCTATGTCATCATCTCCACTTATTTTTGAAATCGTAAAAGGCGTCGGTTTTCTATCGTATCCCTTTATAAATTCTCTATGTCGTAAAATATAAAAGACATTCAATGGCATTAGTGATAAAATTATAAATATGTTCCACTAAAGAGATATAAGAGGCATAAGGATATCTTACTTCGTCAGAAAATAAACGGCAAAAATGGAAGCAGATTGAGACTATTGGTGCTATCGATTCGCTTTGGTGCACTGCTGCCTTAATGGCATGATTCATGTTAATTTTTTAATTACTGTTTGGTAAGATAATAAACCAAGTACAGAATATCCCAACCTAATGCCTGTTGCTCACAGTAACATTTTCGGTAAAACGTTTTATAAAATCGACTAATTTTATAAAAATGAGCTTGCTAACGATAAAACCGTTTTATAACACCTAGTTTTATAAAACGTTTTACGGAATAGGACAGGTTCTATTTCCATAAAACCGTTTTATTCAACAACCAATGAGACGTTCCGCTCATCGCGTTGATTATAATCTCGTATCCATGGGAAGTCAAACAAGGAAAACGTAAACAAACATGGCTGGAAGTTCATGGAACGTTGAGGCAGTATCTTTCTTGTTAGATGAATGTGTTAGAGCCTTAGCACCAGCAGTGTCATCATGAAGTAAATAAATAAACAATATATATAGGTATTTTTTAACCTAACAGGCATCCAAAAGAGAGTGTATTTATCACTTCACGTGTTCGCAAAGCGTCTCATAGATGGCAGGACATTGCGGTTTTATGAATAGTTTTACGTGCGATTCATAAAACTTTCAATAAAATCTTTTATAAAACTCTTTTATGAAATATTTTGCCGTGAGTAACAGGAATAAGAAAGCGTTTTTAACGAAAAGGGTACTACTGTTCTCAAAGAATATAAGACGATGAACGAGGAAACACCATGTGAAAATATTCGTGCGGATCGTGGAACTCAATGAATAAGAAACATAGACCATTGGAAAAGCAGACCAGAAAATATAGAGGAATTCAAAACTAGATATTGGATAAGGATTCTAAAAAAACAAATAGATGGATAAAATAATAAATGAAGACCTCTCCATGATCAAAAAGGTTCGAACGTGGTGAAAAATTCAGAAGCAATGGAGAGATCGACTGATCAACGCCACGGAAATCAAAGAGCCATGAAATGAAGACGCTTACCGAAGAGTAGAAGTGGATCTACATGGAAAATCACATCTACATGGAAAACTATTGATAAAAGAAGAGCCTGATGGAATGGGCACACCCTGAGACACAATGGGTTCGTGAAGAATATCATTGAAGTAAAATTTAGCGGGAAAAGTTCCAAGAGGAAGCTAAGGAATAAATATATAGACCAAGTAAAGAGGGAAGCACATAAGAAGAACTACCCGAGAGTAAGGGCACTAGCATTAGATAGGGAAGGATGGAGAGGTGGATTAATTCAATCTTCGGATTGGACGACCAATTATATAGATAGTTAAAGTTTTGAATATATTCTGAATGCATTCATACACTTTATTCAGCTGCGAATATCGTGTACCTACAGATTGCTTCCAAGCCACAAGTAGGTTACCGATCATTCCACGTGTGCTCATAGTCACCGTTCATATGCAGTGTGCTGCGCCAAAGTGATTTGACCTGCGCTAACTTCATGACCTTGAATGAAATCTCTGTAATCCATCAAAGTACACCTAACTATTATTAGCATTTATTTAACCTCTGTTTTCACGGCTGGAGCCTATACGCACCCTTACTCCAACACAACCTTGCCCAACTACAACGCCCCCTTTGCCACTCTAAATGGCATTTGTCACACTTTGGTCATTAAACACATAGTTTTGGACTTCCAGTGACTCCACGGGTTACTCGAGTATTTAACTGTACGGGTCGTTGCGCATGGCCGAGGCTCTTAATTAAGGGACCCTGACACACGAGGGTCCGCTCAAGGCGATAAAACGATTCCCGCAGAGGCCGTAACATTTTAGACGTTTACGCTAGAAATTCCGCCTGACTAAATTAGTCACATGCGTCAAAGTGATGATAAAATTGAAATTGGAGACAGAGCATGTGATAATTATTCTACGATTAGTTTTGGTAAAGGATGGTACGTAGGAATGAACTGGCTATTTCCATGAAGTCTCCAAAATTCAGTCAGCAATACACACGTCATAAGGATTTCGAGTTAATCGAGAAATGTTAATCTATTTTATGAGCCATGTAGAACATTTTTCCAATCTATAATACCTGGAGGAATACCTACAATTAACACTATATGGATTAATGATATACATAATAAAACATCACTGTCGTAAAATTTTCAATATAGGTCCTCCACATCCTTTAATGTGTTGTATGTCAAATTTGGCACATATCTCTGGAGCTACCTGTATCTTAGCTCATTCGTCGATTCAAAATGTGACGAATTAAGCTACTATTAAATTTAAAAAAAAATTTAAAAACTTAAAGCAAACGGAAATATTTTGTGTGACGTCCATTTTTTCATGGCAAGGAGGAAAAAATCTTTTCTGAGCTCTAAATATTTCGAAATCCATACTTAAATTATTTTATTACCTTTGTGTCTAAAATACATCTCTTTCACTGAAATAAATACTTAGCTTACTACTTCAAGCTACCTCAAAAGTTAATCTCAACGAACGCATGGCGAGGTTTGCCACAGAGCCAGCCAGTAAATTCCTAAAATGAAACGCTGAGAAATATGTCGCGAACAACTGACTCCAAAAGAATTCTTGCTCCTACGTGAGGAATCTCGCCCAGAACTTCTTGTTGCGAGCTTCTCTTTGGAATATTCTTTCACTAAGTGGCTGCACACTGCCTTCTATTATTTTTAATACTGACTACAGTCACCAAGTACAAAACTGAAATGTCCGTCCAACATTTTTCGCCTTTTACATTGCAAGAATAGCAAAGGTGGTGAGGAAGATAGAAAAGGAGGCGATGGATATGGCTGCAGAAAAGAGATGGTGGCGGAGGTTCGGAGAAGGCAGAAGGGATGGATGGAGGAAGTTTTGAGAGGAGAGGGCATGCTGAAGAGGGTAATATAGGAGAGAACACCGGGGAAGCGTGGAAGAGGAAGGAAGAAAATAGGAATTCTGAACGAAATAAAAAGAGAGAAGATATGAAAAACTTAATAGGGACCTAATGGCGGGACATCTATTGGAGGGAATGTTTCCGAAATTGGGATGTAAGATAAAGACTGGCCAAAAACCCGCCAATCGGTTGGTAGAATACTCAAATGAATATTGAAAGAACATACTTGATTTTTTATAACACAAAGAGTCCTTATACAGGCCTATTACTATTTCTGTTAAGGTACTTTGTGATTTATTACGAATGATGTAATAAATATAAAAATAAATATTATATCAACTTGCTCTCTTGAAATAACTCATATGTATAATATATATCCACAGTAGACACCTATTTTATACAGTTGGAGCAGTCTGATCAAAAGTCAATTTTTTTTTCTGCTAATTGCTCACTAACGCATTGGATAGCATAATGTTTGTTTGTGAACATTTTGTGAAAATAAACAAACTTTAACCCAAATTCAGTCAATTTAATTTCATACGTCATAGTTTTAACCGATTATCTTTGTAAATCAATAATATCAAATAATTGTAATTTCATCTTTACCATCAATTACAACATTTTGTACCTATATGTGGACGCCGGTTCTTAGGCCGAAATTTAAAGCCCACATGAAACAAGGCTAATTGTAAGTAAAAAACGACGAGACACTGGTCAACACACTACACCAGTCTGAAGAAAACACTGATAGCATTTCGAAATATATGATTAACCCGCGACCAATTGTGCCGAATAACTCTAACGCACTCTTGACGTCTACGAAAAAGAAGACTGCATTGAAAACGCTGGGGTAACAAAAAATCTAACGTCCCACCGTCCTGTCCCGCGATCTCATTCGACGGCAACGAAAGAAATATCGCGACACTCTTGGGAAACGACATCCACTTAAAATCGCTGGTTGGATGGGTGGCTGGGGGAGAGGGGTAGGGCGGGTGGAAGAGGTGGCCATGCGCTTGGTGTTCGGGGAGAGACTAGCACTCCCCCCCTTCCCCATTTACCCCCCTGCTTGCAGCGAGCAGCCTTCCTCGACGTTTTACTTATTTATTTCCTTTCATTCCGTCAGAGGAAGGGATGGAAAAGGAACCTTAGTGTTCTTCTCCTTCCCTCCCACACTACCTTTTCACTCCTCCCCCCCCCCCCCCCAGCGTCTCGTGCAAAAGTCCCTTCCCCGAAGGAGAGAAATAGAAGGTCCAAGATCCATCTCGGCGTCAAAAGAGCACGGTCTTGGGGCCCAACTGTTGTTACTTACCACCTCTACCTAACTCCCCTCTTCACCACCCGCCACCCACCGTTCAGGGGGCGTTCTCCTTCCTGCTCCTCCCCCTCCCAGTCTTGAAACTCCCCCCCCTTTCCTCCCCCCTTTCCTCCCCCTTCCAATCCAAACCCTCGTAATATCCACTCTATCCGAACCGCCTTCCTTGCCCCTGGTCAATCCTCTTCTCCTTTCCCATCGTGCGTAGCGACCCCTCCTTACGTCCAGGGGTCCTTGCCTTGCCTTTCCATCCAATATAGTATACCACCTCCCCATGCGCTGCCCCGCCCTCTCCGTCATATCTTTAAGTCCCCTCTCCACACTACCTCTCTATACTTCGGGCAAATCCCCTCTCCTCTCTTCTCCATCCACCTGCTTCTCTCTCACACACTCTAAAAGGAGGGGGGCGCAGCCACCTCTTATGCCCCCTTTCTTCCCCCCTGCCCAACCCCCCTGCCCACACCACCCTACCCCGCCCCTTTCTGTGGAGCCACCACGGATCGCCACACCCCCCTTCATCTTTCCTCTCAATTTCCTCCTGCTTCAACCTCGGCTTCCTCCTCTTCAAAAGACCCTCTCTCTCTATCTCCCTCTCTCTCTATCTCCCTCTCTCTCTCCCTCTCTCTCTCCCTTTCTCTCCCCCTCTTTCTCCTCGACCTTCACTCACACGCACACACTTAACGCAAGGTCTTCTTCCTCTCTTTCTCTGTCTCATACTTTCTCTTCCTTTCTCCTCATGCCAATTTCTTGCTAGTGCACCGCAAGGGAAAAATAAAAGAACCAAGTAAAGTGCATATACCTATTAGAGAGTAAATATAGTTTGCTCCAAGTATCTGAGTGGAAAAAAATGAAAAATTCCTCTATTTTATAGTCTAATATATATAATATAACAATCATTTTTTTTCAGAAAATCTGCTCACAATATTGTAAGCTAGGGAAAGACATTACATATTCAGACTGACGTAGCATTTAAATATGCTTATATTTTCGTGATTACGTTATTCTAGTCCATGGAGCAAACATGATCACATTCTCTTTTTACATCTCTTCTATTGCTGTCTATGAGTAAATGTAGTATCTGATGGACGATTCCAGTGAACTAAAGTTTATTCACATCACTTCATGACCATTAACATTTCCAGAAATAACACATTTACGTAACAATAAATAGTTTCTCAGTTTCAATTCTCTGTGGCTTCAATTTATGCTTTCTCCACCTCAAAAGACTCTCCTCACATTTGCTCAAAGTATTCTATTTTTTCACGCTCTTCTTTTTTCCACTTTTCCTGGGGATAAGAGATAAAAATGGTGATGGGAATTGTAAACGTCTTAAACAAAAATGTAAGAAGACTCCCGCGGCAGTATAAGTCGAAATAATGATACATTGCATTATTATTGTAAGCATTTCATCCAATCCTCCTTTAGCTCAAACATATAGAGTATATTTCGTGAAATAACACAGTGGTAGAATAAAAATACACATTTCCTCTTAAGTACCCCTCGACTTTCACTCTCACGAGCACTCATAATAATGGTTTTCTTTCTATCTTCTTACCTTTTTATCATTGTTTCCATTTTCACTCATCCTTACTTGTACACTAAAAGTAGAAGAGCGATTAAAATATACTTGAATCGATTGGCCAAAAAATACAAAAATTCTTTTAAAAATGGAGAATGAAAAATACATACACGGGAACTTAAGAAACAGCGCCAATTTATGAATAATCGTAAAGAAAAATACATATGATGGAGATTCGAACCAGGAGGCAATGGTCAGTTAGTTGGTTAAACAAATAATGAATTTCATTTTTCGACTTGGTTTTGTAAAATGGATGTTCTTGCCTTCGGCCGGCTCTCTGGCAAATGACATTTGGTATGTACAACTTGATAGGGCTTAATAGAAGTTAGATGAAATACTGTACACTCTGGTGGAAACGATTGCAAAATGTCTTCATTTTACTCAATTTCTGTAACTTACCTACATGACACTCGCTAAAAATATTATCATTCTTTTAAACTGCTTAGCAATTATTTTTTTTCGCCAAAGATCCTGCTGTTTTCCCTCCCGTGAATATTAATTCTATAGTTGCAGTATCTCGCTAGAACTACCAAACTATAACGGTTTTCATCATTTATTTTATTTGAACTCTAAAATGCACTTGCTCTCTAAAATACGCTGTCAAGGTTTATACTAAATTGTATCTCTAAAAATTAGGCATACTAATCCCCCCCGAGGGCATGAAACCCAATACCCTGTTATTTTCTGCACCCACCTTGACTATGAGTGGGACGTCTGGGATCATGCTTCACATTGTTTTACATATCTATAGAAGTTCCTAAGTGTAATAACTCATTCTTAACCTTTCTAACGTATTGTACACCAGTACAATTTCAACTGCTTATAATTTGTGTTTAAAATACTTTCATATGCAAAAGACAACATCCAACCCCATACGAAATGTAACACACTGCAATACCTAGATTATTTTCGTAAACCAATGTCTGTAATAAATATCTGCTAGTTTCATATTGTTGCATCAGATGGTCCTGTTCCATCAGTACTGGTGTCGTCAAGAGTGGCTGGTATACCAAAATTCAAATCTTTAATGCATCTTAATTGGTACTGTATACTGAGGATGATATTTTTCTTACTCATTGTCCAGAAGAGATCGTGTGTTTTTACATGCATTGTATTTTTTATATATTTACTGTCTAATATTTACGCTGTTTATTTTACCTTTTATATTTCATGACCAGTAGTCATTTTCTGTATTTATATTGACACTTTGTATATTTTATGTTTGTTGTGATATTATCGTGCATATTATCGTATTATAGTATTATTTCATTTTGTAACCACGTTGATTCAGGGATCGAAATCAGGCATAAAATTTAAAAATATAGCCGTTCAGCCCTGAATCAACCTCGGAATGTACCTGAAAAGACTCTCCATTCCCAAACTCACATACACTCAAGTTCTTCTGCTTCACCATTTCTCTTTCTTCTTTCCCTCTTACTCCATGCGCAAGTAAAAGAGAAGAAGATGATGGCCGGTGAAGGAGAGGCGTCAATCCTCCGTGAATCCCCTCCAATTCCCCTCCCTCTCCTTCTACGTTATCGCCAAAGGACGAGGCCGCCCGCCTTTACCACCTTCATGCGTCGTGTCTCACCCCACGCACCGTTACGAGCACATAATCAGTATCATGAGCAGTCATGAATGCGCGTAAAAAGGCTCACTCCCACTGCCATCTTACAGCCAAACCTTATATACCGTTTTATTCTTCCCGAGACGTAAGAACTTGTAGTGAACTTCCCTTTCCTCAACGAATATTTCCCTTATGTTCTCAAATTCTTAAACATTCATATTTTAAATAATGTTTTCGGCTCCTCTGAACTTTATATTTTTTAATTTATATGGAGCAATACGCAATTCTTTAGGGTTTTATATAGAAATGTAGTGGGCTAGAGGTTATCCATATATCTTACCTTAATCACTACAACGGTTTAATGTTTATATTATTATATGAAGTCCATCCACCACCTTTTCTGATTTCACTTAATTAATTTTTTTATTTAAATTTAGACAATACTTAAAAAGCACAAGTACCTCCACTTGCTAGCTAATGAGAGAGAATGGAGAATGCAATGGATTTATTTACTTTTTTGTGATCAGTCAAAACATTTCAGATTACAGATATTACTTCGTGAACTTATGAATAAAAAATATTTTCAATTCAACCACTCTATGCAGGTTAACAACACGTAGGTCTCGCAACCCAAGATTCCTGGATCGAATCACGCTTGAGATAATGATATTGTATATATTTTATGGTTGAGGCCTTGGATTAATAAAACTGATCATTAATATAATTATCTTAAGCATTGAACTCCCATTTTTACAGACACTATGTGTGATTGATTCCACTTCTTTGCTTTTAACTCATGGTCACATCACATTCTCCTTAATCATACTCAAGTTGTTTTGTGCGGCAATAAAATTTAAGAAACGTGTTACAATATTTTTTCAATTGCATTTTCTTGCGCAAGGCTAACACCTTCTATCAAAATATAGTCCATCAAACTTACAGTAAAAATAGCATTTATAACTCGAAAACTATGACCGTTTACTATTTAATTTGGTCATCTCTTTAATTTTAGACAGAAACGCCAGTTACCGATATAATATAACAAATTATCCTCTTTTCAATCATTCGAAGGTAGGGTCAAAAAAAATTAGAGAATAGTAAAAGTAGAGTAATTACATAAATATGCATAAAAAATCTCGTAGGGCTAGCACCAATTTAGAGAGCTACCACGATATAGGTATGGAAATCTTTAATGCTAGCAAATGACCCCGGAAACGGTATTACAAGAAAAATAAAGCTCAAATAAACGATAGTTCAAAGGGAAGAGGTGCCTACTCCGCCGCAATATAACTGAAGTTCTTTTCAGGAATTTCAATGTTGATGTTGCGTCGGCTCTTTTTAGTCAACTGACCTGTTTTCATGCCCACTTCCGCGTTTTGCTCGTGTAGAGAGACAGTCTACGCTAACACTTAAACTGCCCTCTTCTCTGCTTTTCACCCTCCTTCCCCCCGTCCTATACGAGTCTTCCCGACTATTGTGGGAGCATTTGAGTGAAAATACCTTGTCGGTCCAACAGTTCCTAAGACCGTACCGAGCAAGGAAAAAACTTTTTCTCACCTAAATTATTACTTTTAACCAAGAAGTTAGGTGAAAACCTCTCTTGAAACTACATCAGCTAAGGTAAAATGGCATATACGCTAATATTCCGCATCCTGTTCATTAATATTATGTACGAGAATGTAACTGATAAATAGAATGAATGTTCATAAAACAAATAAAAATCATCGTTCTTCAAATACGTGGTATGATTAACTAGGCGCAAAATAATTCGAGGAATCACTTCAAAAAATAATGAATATAGGAAAAAATGGCAACCTGCATTGAATGAGGAGTTAGAACAACAACGATGAGTCGAAAGATACATGCATTAGGACCATAATTTAATTTTCATTTTTGCGACAGTGTCCATTAATTCACCTCACCAGTTCGATGAAAAACAATGCACTACGACTTTCTACCAAAAATACGCTTATATACCGAGATCGTACGATCATGTAAAGTGGGATTTTTCTAGACCTAAATCTATGAGAGGAAGCACAAGCGCATAATTATTTATGAAATATAGTTTTAAATATTTAATAATGGCAGTTAAAATTCCAGTACTATATATATATAATTCCAATATACTATCGAGCACCATTTTCACTCCGTAATTCGGCAAGTGACTGACCCTTCAAAATTATTTTATTTTCAACAGTTACGGACCAAATATTTCAGATTCAATATGCTCCTTATTGGTAAAATAATATTAAAAACAAAACCTATAAACATTATGAACAGACATACAATGGTTTTCAAGGCGTTAGGAATATTTTTTTTATTTCGAGCCTCCGAAACAGTAAAAAAAGACCTACGTTAATACACAAGCTAGGAATCATTTTTAGCTTCCGCTTCCACTTTGTTTTTACAGTATTCTTTATTGAAGACTTTATGTTCCCTTTTTAATTTTTTCTCCCTGGACTAGGGAAAGTTAGGCGAAGAATAATTAAGGGGATACCATTGATAACGAACCATATCGAAGTATCTCTAGGTAATATTTTAGTTAAAAAATAACAGCCTCAGTTAATTAGCAAACATTAAATATTTACTATAAAGCAGCTTAACAAAGTAAACTAGAGCCATAAGTTTGCAATATTTATTTCTCTTTACAGAAATGTTTAAGTTTTTTCAAACATGTGATCAAATTTCTGACTCATATCAGTTTCACTATTTCTACAAAAGTGGGTATTAGCATGATCTCTCTAAAAATGATCCATGTACGTTTTATATGTTACATAATAATGAATGGGAACAACTTCTTTTTCAAGGATGTCATCGCACCCTCATACTTTTCTGAGCAACCATCTTTGATTTCCTAATTTGCAACCCCTAATGCCATTCCTGCGTGGTCTCACGCAAAAAAAACATTTCACTCCACTGGCTATCATCAAAATTCCAAGATCTCCTATGAATCTCGTTTCCATCCGTCCGCCATTCCGTCCTTTGCGATGGAAATCAACTTTTATTTCTCGAGGCTCACAAAATATATCCCTTATTTATTTTCCCATATCTACTGTTCTTTATTTATTTATGTACAGTCCGCTAATCTCTACACCATCAAGTAACCAAACTTCAGGGAAAGTATATGAGCGAGAGATAAAACTTTAAGGGCCAATCTTCTCCTTCACCTCCACCACTATCAGCTGATATATATGAGCATGAATTACATGTATCTCTCTTTCACATCGCATCTTTTGCCTTCTCGCGGTGAATATATGGAGTCATTTACCCTGCAATGATCACTCACCATTACCTCTGCTTTGAAGAACTGACGTCATTTACGTTTTAAGAATGTTTTTTATGATACTACAGATATAAAAAACAACGACAGTAAGGATGGGTTTAAAAGGCTATCTCGTTGAGGAAGATCTCGTCAGAAATTATAATGAATCATTTGGTTGGAACAAAGGGAAAATTTAAAAAAAGGGGCATAGAAAACTGTGAGAGCAGAAAATATATGGCAAAATTGTAAACAACAATGAAAAAAACCGTCATTGTGCTTTCAGTATATTCCTCAAATCCTGTATATTTTTAGCATTGGATAGGTTATTAACGCCTACTAATAATAAATTAACGGAATAGAGATCAAATAAGATGCACTGCCTTTTTCAGGGTTAGCTGCTGGAACTACTTCCAAGCTCTTTGTAATTTGACTTTTCGCACTGTTTTCACTCTTCTATAACATAGGCTAACCAAAATAATTCACGCCTTCACTATAAACTCATTGATAGATGGATTTAATTCCAATTGCGAAGACACTTGGAATTGATATTAAAACTAGTTTTAATAGTTTTTTCTCGGATATGGATAAACAGCCACAAGAAAAAATCCACCTGGGCCAAATATCAAGGAATAATGATTTATCGGGAAATATCAGCAATATGTAAGGGTTTTTGGTGTTCTGCTCCAACGGTCCACTAAGGAAGGATAGGAGGATGGGAACTTATGGGAATATGGGCATCAACATAATTACAAAGAAGGTTAGAATTAGAATTTATAATAATTAAATAAGAATCCTAGGTATCGCAGTAGTCTGCGAATTGGTCCGGGATGCATAGGATTCCCGGACCAATGCGAAGACTAAAAGAAAGAATACCGGGTCAGGTAGGTATTACCAGCGGCAATTAAAAAAGTATTTCATGGCTATTTATTGCAGTAGAAGCTAAAAATTGGACTCTCCCAGAGAATGATCCACCACACGGACGTTCCATTGGGAATAGTTGTAAGCTGATTGTGAAGTGATGAATTCCATTAATTTCTCATACATGATTTTCTAACGTAGAATAAGTACAGTTTTAATCATTGTTAACGTGCCGATGACCAAAGTTCCACCCTGTAATATTAACCTAAGAGTCAAAAAAGGTGAAACATTCTCATTCGCACTCTTTCCCACCAGAAGACGCTGGCCTTATACTTGGAGAGGGAAAAAGATCTCTGAAGACCGTTTCTTCGCACTTTCATTCTTTCCTTCCTCGTATACCGTTATTCATTTTCCATCCTCCGAAAGGCACTTAGCAGCACCGAGCACACCAACACACCCCACCCACGGAGAAGTACTCCTTCCCGCATCCTCCTCCTCCAGTTTCCTACTCCACATAACCTTTATATCCTCTACTTCCTCTCCTCCCTTCATCTTCGTTCCTCCTCATTCCTTCCGAAGGGCTCTCTCCTCCACCCTAAACTCCTCTCCTCTGCCTCACGTCCTGCAAACGCCGCAACCTCCCGTCCCTCCCGCCACCAGCCATCCCTTGCCCTACACCCTCCCCCCTAGCTTCCCAATCAATCCCATTGGGTAGATGGAGGCACTCAACTCACCATCCCTAACACGTCCGTCTCGAGCCCCCAACCTTCCACTCCCAATTTTCTTCTTCCTTCCCTTCAAATCCAACCCTACCATACCCCGACACTCGCATCTCACACCCCGACCACGCCATTGCTAGGCCCCAGCCATTGCTGCAGCACAGAAATCCTTTCTCCACACTTTATCTCACCCGATGTTCCTTGAGCTTAATGCATCGTATACACGTACTCGTACGTATGTTTCGATACCACAGAGACCTCAGTCAACGATTCAATGATTTATCAAAAATACGAGTGTACTAATTTATAAAACGTGGTACGTGAACTGTCTCAGATAGGTGCCTATCTCCATAGATGATTGGTCCGCCAAGTTTACTTACATGAGTTATAATTTCGGTCAAAATAAATTGATAGAGAACTGGGAAGTTTTTCACCGAACTTATACTAGAAGAAAAATCGCATTCACGTATTACTGAGAGAAAAAAATGACATTAAGCAATCGTTTGGTTAATGATACCACAAATTTTCACCATAGTAAACCAATGTACACATACCGGATAAAGTCGAAGTTAGAAAATATTACGACACCAAAACTCAAGGGAAAAATAGCACTGAAAAGGAAATAATCTCTAACAAAAAACCATAGACAAAAGCATTTTCACGAAGCCGGGCTACATTATAGTTCGCTGAAACATGACTTCCTCCATTCTTTTATTATGACGCGATATATTTTACAGCGCTTAAAAAACTTGATCAACTTGATCAACTTAAAAAACATTTATCAACTTGATGATAACATACAATTAGGATCAACCAAGAAGTGCCGACTGGTAAACCCTGTGGTAGTGCGTAGATAACGAATCCTACAATCCATGTTCTTGGTCTTTTCAAGGCCATGTTTTGGAAGCATGTAACGCCTCACTCAAAATCAGGGACATTATTAATTTTTCATTAATAATGAAGGCAGTATGGAGATTTATTCCGTGTTTATAAAGAAACAGGCTGTTGTTGCCAACTTTTCGTCAATTTTTGACAAATGAAAAAGAACATGGGGTACACAAATTTCATTCATTTTAGTAACATATATAAAAAAATGTCATTACCTTCAACTTCTGTGGCGTATAAGAAATTATTAAACAAAAATCCGAACAAACATTTGAAACATAACAAAACGGAAGAGTGATACACACCATATAACATTGTAAAAAAATTTCTTATTTGTAAAAATTGTGACAAAAGTTACCTACTATTTATTAGAAATACAATTTAATTAAAAAATTAATATCCGATACGTACTAAAAAGAGAAGGCAAGACATAATGTATCATTAAAATATAGAGTAGCATTTACATTAAAAATAAAAAATAAGCTGCTACAAACGTTAGAGACAACAACTTCTTTCATAAAAACTGGCCAAATCTCCATGCTGCCTTCATTATTATAAAAAATTGGTAAAAACACACAGGCCATTCTTATTAATCTTTTCCTTAAACTGAAAAAGTGTACCTCACAAAAATCTCCTCTTTATTTGCGTATTTTAGCCTCAGTTATTCCACTGAAAAAGAAACAGAATTACTTTATCAAAAATAGACATAGAGGCACTCAATTTTCTACAAAAAATTGAAAATTCTTCAATTGTTTCTGACATAACTTCTCATGTCTCAACACGTAACTGCGTGCACTATTCTGGTATCAACAATTCATGCCGGAAGTAAATATATTAGAAAAAGAAGCCGAAAGTAAGGTAGAACAAGGTAACAGGTGATTATGTAACCGAGGTTTAACAACTAGTCGGACGGACATATAACAAACGTATTACTGTCTTATTTCACACATCAGGGAGACATCAGACTGTAATTTCTACCACTTTCACTCATAGGTACTACGCAGCCACAGTAAAATCACAATGTATCTGAATGAACTCTTCCTTCCTAACTTATAACCATCTTCTCCGTTCACCCTTAAGAGTAAAGGCTATGAGAGGATGACCGTTGAAATTCAACAAGAAGAGAAAAAAATAAAAGAGTTGCATAGGATTAGAACAATCCCCATACTGTGACGTTCCAAATTCATATGATATGTTGAAGTCCTAAACAACAAATTGAGGTGGTGGGTTGGAAATATCCCAGCCATAAATCTTAATAATTCTCTTAATGATCAAATAACCTAATTAATAAGGGCCTATGGCATAAGTTCTCTTTTAAATTTCAGAATGCGTCAATTTTATTCTAACATTTCAGATGTTCTGACAAATCTGTTCAGCTCTAATTTGTTTAGCTCTAAGGCTCAAGGTAAAATATAATACGAAGGAAACAATGGATAATGAGGTTACCATTGGCTGCGCCCAAGACTCCCAGCTATCTCTAGGTTATATCTCGTACCGTATATTGATTGTCTGGATCTCTTTTGCTAATTTACATTGCTAATCACAGCTTATCAGGCAAAAGCATACGTATAGGCGTGCATGTCAGCATCAACATGCATCTTTGATAGATAAACATTAAAATTCTCACAATTAATCATTTTCATAGTTACACATTTCATCATAATCATAGCAGCTTTCAAAACATTTAATAGGACGATGACCTTTTGCATGCATTCCATTACTTCAACTGAGCTAAGATCTTAATTTATCAATCATCTACGTCCATACATTTTTTCCCATAATATTGTATCATATCCATTAATCAATATCTACACATTAATTATGATTTCCGTCTCAATGAAAAATCACGCCAAGAACTTTCAGTTTCTTTGTAATATTTATGAATAGCTAGTTCAGAGAAATGAGAAGCCCAAAGTTCATTTTTCTCTTTTGAGAAAGGGAATCTTGAACATACTCTTTATTCCGGTCGTATCAAGTTTGGAACCACATGAAAAGAATACAAGACATTTCGCTTCAATACAAGAGCTTGACGTCCAGAAATTCCCGATTCCGTTTCACGCAAACCTGGGTTAAAGAGAAATTGAGACATCGGCAGAACGGAAGTGCCACCATTGATACAATTCCAATCGAAATAATAATGTTTTATTTTATTGCATTGTATGCAAAGCTCACTGTATTACCAGCCGGACGGAGAAATCTGTAGTGTATGGATGTAAATCCAAAGGATGACTGAGCTCAAATGGGTCTGGGAATACCGCGGCGATAAGTCAATCTAACGAGGGAGCGGACGAGAAATCAAGCTAGTGAGGTGGCTAGAGTACTGGCTTCCCATTGCAAGGGCCTAGGTTTAAATCCCGGAGGAGATACTTCAGTGAAATGTCGATCCCTACTCGGGTGCCATGGGGAGCACTTCAAGTATATTACCTACTCCGACCGCCGGATGTGACATAAAGCTGTGGTTCCCTTGGCACCTATCGTTACGAGCAGGCTAACGCTGGTCTCGGATTATTTTAATTTCTCATATAGTCCTTCCTTGGCCAACCTACCCACGTGTCATCGGCTCAAATGACCTAAGTGGTCGACTAACCGACTAAAAAAATTATCCCGAGGTTTACCTAGGGCTACTCTCCCATGAATATAAAAACATGTTTGAAAATATATAAACTATATTGGACCCCCTCACCAGTAATGGGGAACCAAAGGTATCAGATCGGCCCCTGGAAGGCGTCCCGGGTCATATTTCACGTTACAAGACTTAAAGATTCATTCAATTTATTGAATTAATACAGCTTTTTTATCTTCAGCTCAAAACGGGGGGAAACACATTATGATGTAGACTTATAGAGTGTGTTACATGATCTCGGCCAAAGTATAGTCCTGGAAATGCAATTACTTTCTTTGGAAAACCTTCTTGTATGAGACAACCTCCCATCAAAAGAAAAATCCGACATACAGCTACCTTTCTTTAAAATTCTGTATCTCTCAAAGAAGTAAATTATCGTTTTATGAGGTAGTTATTTCAACTAGCGAATAATTTTGTTTTAATGAGAGGTGCAATGGTTCAATAAGTCAATAAAATGAATACAGAAATCTATAAACAAAACAAACATTTAACCATACATTTTTCATTTGATATAATTTTTTAAAAAATTCGCCCCTACTTGTTTTAAACAATCACATATCGTATTAGGCTATAGGCGTTCAATATGTGGTTTTGGAGGGTGGAGAAAGTGTAGTGGACATAAAGAAAGTCAAAGAAGGAAGTGCTTGGTATGTATGGTTGGTGAAGAGAGAAAACGTCTGGATGAGATTAGGAGGAGGAAAAGTAGGTGGTTGAATGACTAAATGAGGAATGAAGGGTTGCTTAAGACATTGGGCAAGCTGAGAAGGGGAAGAAGGTTTTATGGACGGGAAACAGAAGATAGGAAGTACGCTGAGATGAATATGGACATATTATAAATAGATAGAGCCTTGCATATGAAAAAATCCCAAGTATTCTTATTCAATTCACTTTAAAACTTCCTTAACCAGTAGATCACCTTAGTAATAATGATAATTAGTTGATTTCTTTCATACTATCAGTTAGTTTTCGCATTTTCAATAAAATGTTCATTTTACTGAACGCCTATGACCTTTGATAGCCAACTTAAAGTTAGCTTTCATTATTTGAGCTTCCGATTCAAATTACTTCGTCATTAATGTCTCTCATCCATCTCGCTTAGCGTTTCTTTCTTTGGTTTATTTCCTCAAAAGTCTTGTCCTTCAGAAATTCATCGACAAGTCTTCCACCTTCTCTTCCATCTCTCTACCTTACGAACTTCTCAATCCATCACTTTCTTTTCCTTTTCATCTCACTCCGCCTTTCTAACGGCCGAGGGCTTTGCTCACTCATTCCCCCACGCACCTTTCTCTCCATTTACTCCCCTCTCCAACCTTTTCTCTGCGATATATACTCGGCTTACTTCTCTTTCCTCGTACGTCCACCACCCACCCAGCCTCGTGAACACTCAAATCCCAAGGATTTCTATCATGATGCATTATGGCCAATGTCCGAGCACAAAATCATGTAAGCACAAGGTTTTTGGATTTCCAACTTGTCGATCTTTCACACTTCTTCCCGCGCATGCCGACTCCCAGAAGTCCCCCCATGTTCCGTGATGTATTGAACTGGTCCCGCCCTCCCGGACGTGCGAACAGGACACGACAACACTTCACCCACGCGTACCCTCCCGTCTCAGAGACACGTGGGCAAAAACTCCGTCACCTGTTAAATAAAATTTGAGACCTCTCCACAATAGGCCTCTGCGGGTAGGCTCCTGACCGCGTTTTAAATCGAGGTTTCCCTAGCTTTACCGCCGGGGCTGGGTGAAGATTTGTCGTAGGGAAAAGGTGTACGGGTAATTTGGCTCGCCAAGTGGATAGATGGAACAAAATATTCCTTTTTCCATTCAACAAAACAAATATATATTCAAGAATTGACTCACAAACTATTACAAACAAGAATACCCTTTTAATCATCAATGAATTTATGGGTTGATTGGTGAGGGATGAGGCATTTAAATCGTGAAAACAAACCCTTCATGAGATGAATGAATGAAATGAAATTAATAATAATGATTAACACAATGAAACAGTAATACCCTTATTGGAGCCACAAAAAAGGCTTAACTCTCGCTCACAGGCGGAATACTTAATTAGTCCAATTCCAAAGAAACTGTTGGTGAGGGAGGTAATTACTACTCCTTCCCTTTTCTCTTCGCTACATGGTATAATTAGCTATTATGGGTGTCAATCACTCGCCATTATGAAGCACACTGTCGCAATGTGGGGCCCATCGCTGAATTGATGGCTAGGAGGCTAAAATAGGGGGGGGGGGGGTTTCGGGCCGGCAACCTTACGTGACCGTTGACACAGGATTCCCGCTACGGGACAACAACCGGGCCAGGCACTTGGTCGTCCAAACTGGATCCTCTGATTATTTTGGCGGACGCCAGGCTCTACATGCCACTCGTGGTCTCCGTGAATGTCTAAAATTTCTTGGGGGGGTGGTCCAAAAAGTAAGCGTGGTATCTTGTATGTACCTCTCGGCTTCCAGCACTCTCAAGTACCCCAGCTCCCAGATCGAGCAGCGCTTCCGCACAGTGATCTCGCTCAGTGCAGTCTTTTTTTCTGTTCTTCGATCGCCTTATATACCACTTTTTTACGAGGAAGGTGACGCTGCGGAGAGGGGAAAACTGAGGGGAGGTGGCACACAGAGGGGTTTTCCCGCTTCACTCCCAGCTCGGAAATCAACCATCACCTATGGCTCATTCGTACTCCTCACTCCACTGCGTTTCACTCCATTCACTCGACCTTGCCTCTTATCTCTTAAACTCACACACGCACACATTCACGCTAATTTCCACACGCAAACCTCATCCCACCTCAGCTAGCCGAACAAGGAAAGGAGAAGGAGGGAGGGTGAGGAAGTGGTTGGACGGAAAACAAATGTGTAACGGCCTGAACCGTTACAGTATACATACAATAAAATTATCGTAAGCGTGCCCAAAGTAGGTATCAGTGCTCCAAAAAGTAAACGCTACAGACAAAAATAAGCTTTTATACGGAAAGAAATGGCTTCCTGCCCATTTCTCAGGCTTCGTCGCGTCGTCCGTAAGTTTTTCGAAGTGGTGTGGAAGAAGTGTCGTTAGCTTTCCTTTTGCTACATGAAGGGATGGATATTTTTTGGACGATGAATACGTGATTGTACTGCCTGTGTAGTACTGATATCCAAAGTTACAGAGGGCTGCTAAATTTTGGACTCAAGACCAGCTGAACAATAAACGGAAGGTCAGTTCATCCAAAGAGAAACTACCAAGTATCGTGTCATAATATCATTATGATTCAATCCCTAAAGGCCACTGATTAATTGATGAAGCGACGATAAACAAAAGTATGTTTCAATTTTCATACCAGAGTTTTCTAAGCTATGAAACTCTACCAGAAAAATTAGGTGCATACATTGCGTCAAATGTTGGTAGTTTTAGGACTCCCGAGTGGTAATTCCTGTAAATTGAACATAATATTCAATTAGTGTGAATTTCCAGAGCTGCATGAAGGAAATAAACCTATTTTATTTACACTACAATGACATCACTGTGCACAAACTATGTGAATAGCTGTTTCTCTGAAGTATGGTCTGGGTGCTCAGAAGAGAACGCATTGCGGGCTTGTACATTTCTAGAAGCACATGATATTGTAAAAAGAAATGTTGCGGGAGGTTTAGAATAACTAATGGGTAAATGAGCAGTTATTGAACCTTATGAAGGTGATGTTTGATTCTAATAATGTTTAAGGTCTACACGGCCTAAATAACTGGTTTAAAATAAAACAGGGAGTAAAAAAGCATGCATAATGCCACCATGTATGTAGTGAGATTGGATAAGACTCAAATATCTAAACATTAATGATAGAAGAGGGAATGCTGTACGAGGGAGAGACGACTGAGAGTCATTGTTGAATACGTAGGAAGATACTCTAAAGAAGAGAAATTTTAGGAGTTTTAAGAATAGGAGAGCGTATATGAACCAATGCACGATTGTAGCAAAAGTGATAGAGGTTTGCAATGATAGGGCAGTATTGAGTAAATTACTACAATGGAACCAGAAGTCAAGAGAAAAGCTCTTATGACTGTGCCTATTTTGAAAGGGAAAGGCGCAATGAGTATTTTGGTATGTAATCTAAACTAAAACTAAACTTTAAACATTTAATGGATAATAAAATACTTTATAAGGTATTCGATCACCAATTTCTGCCATTTTTTGCGATGTTTTACAAGTTACCCAAGCCAGGGAAACTAAAACTCCGAGAATTGGTCAGATCCTCAGCAATTTTTCTCGGCTAATTTGATAATAATGAGTGTATAATTACGAAATCCGAAAGGAATTAGCAAATAAGCCCAATAATTTTTAAGTTAAATATAAGAGTTTGTCAAAACATTTTTAATCCATAATCTCTCCTCAGGTAATTGAATGGCAATTATATTAAAGTAACTCAAGGTATTTCTTAGAACCGTTCCATTTCTCCGAAGAGCATAATGTTCGTCAGTCAGAACAGACTTATTTTATAGCCAACTGTTTCCAAAATAAATTCAGCTTCCTTCACTTCATTATGATATTTTATCTTACATATCACGCATTGCACTTGAAGCAGAATGCAAACGGATCGTTAGTATTACGTATTTCACATAATAGAGTATTCACACACTTTTGGGAAGTGACATCTAAAAAATCTATCGATACTTCAGACACTAAATTTTCATTCTGACCCTCGAGAGGCTTTTCGTTAATTTTTTATTAGCTAATAAAATCTAATAAATTATTAATGCGCCGAAACACTGGTCCGCCATGTTTTGTAGGCTCTGACGTCATCTCCCATATTGTGCCATTTGTTGATTTGGAGACTGTGTGACTGTGTAGTCTTAGCGTGCGGACGAAACTTTAGCTAACAATTAGCAAATATCCAAATAACTTCGAAAAGGCAAATACTATTTCACTCTCAACGCACAGCTAGGCTATTTCGCTTCTGCTAATATGGGAGATGACGTCACACTACGAAAAACTAATGGTTGGGCGTTTAGACCTAGGCAATTTCGATACTAAAACAATGCATATTAAAAGCTATTTATTAAATTAATTAGTTGGAATAAAACCTTGGTATTTCGTACGTGGCATTTCGAAACCAAACACTACTCGCTATAATAAATTTCAACAAAATACCTCACTTACGCAAATACTCTATTGTTCATTAAAATCCAACCCTGGCCCTTTTCCTGTCTATAATAATGGTAGATTATACCTCCGTTTACAAGTCCTTATATACCTGTAGTAATGGGCATTTCTCTACTTTCAGCTCGATTCTTGACTCCAATGCATACCAACAATCCCAATGCGCTTTCTGCGGAAGCTTCACCGATAATGGCCAATTACCGACAGCTGAGTATTCCTACTCAACTTCCGTGTTTGTTGAATCGTGAACATTCGCTTACTTATCCAATCGAAGCGCGCATTATGCCCTTGACTGTTATTAGTTGCGGATCAATTTTTGTGCAAAAGAGTTGGTTTTTAGATGATTACACAGGAACATAGGAAATAAGTTATAAAAATATTTTAGCCCATCAAAGCTTCTTGAGAGAACATTTTGGCATTTAATTAAAGCATAAAACAATTAAATGTTACATGATAAACGAAGAATGAACGACGCTCTACCAAATATAAACTTTAATTTAAAGATAAAAATAGTCTCCCAGCCTGATTAATGTAATCAAGCGAAGACTACAGCACCATTTTTGTATTCATTGATTTATTGGCTTCATTGTCCACCTCTCCAGTTTTCAAAATCGATCAGGCTGTGTGATCACTTCAATACTTGTTTATCATCCCTACAGCCTTCTATCGTATCTCGGTATTCATGATGTACAGATCACCATTAAATTGCGATGTAAAAAGCACTCCAAACGCAGTAGGTACTCCATGCGTCTTATGAGACCTTGTCCTTCCATTTCCAAATTTATTTTCATCGAAATTTTTCTGGTAAGACTGGCATCTATTGATAAGGGTGGTTCTTTTATCAAAGATTTAAAATCCGTTTTACGATCTGCAAGTTCGTTTAAAAGAAATTGGATGGGTACTAAAGGTTAATTTGGGCACAAGTACTGATAGATGTACACACTTTTAAGTTTATTGTCACGCATTATCTACAGACATGTAATTTTGACTGGGCATAATGTTTTACTTAAATCATACAGTTTCTTCCTTTTCGATGTTTTTGTACACTACACAACTATTTATATTATATTTTAATAAACATTATAAAATTAAAGCATGGAGAATTGAAATTGCGTCTTGTAACTTGATGTCAATTAAGAAAAATACTTACTCTTTTGGAAGAGCTTAAAATTAAAAATACATGGTCGATAGGGTATTTGGTAGTGGAATGTTATTACAAGGGTAGATAACTGCCATTTGGGAACGAATGAGCTAAAACAGTAGCCCTTAAGCGCATTCCTATAAGAGTAAGCCAATGCTTGACGACGAGGATCTCTCCACCTTCACCCATTCCCAAAAAATAATGATTTTCCAATCTTCCTACCTACCCATGATGTATGGCATGCAGTAATTCAGCAGCCGGTAACATAAACGTTTATTTCTGCTATTTATAAACTCTGCCAATAAAGGTTTATTGGCAGAGTGGTTAAGAATGCTACTTAGTATCAATATCATCTGATTCATATATCCTTTAATTACAAAACTCTTTGGAGCTTCTCAATGTGTAGAGTAAATTAAACTCACATTTGTCCGATGTGAAGTTGAAGTTATGCTAGGAAAAAATAGGTCAAGGCCGACTATAGCTGCGTTGTTATCTGCTGATGCGATGAACCAAAACCGCTTTATCTGTTATACCATGGGATTATGTACTATATGCCACGCTCTATCGTAGACTGGATTATCGTACGCTAAGTTCATGGAAAATAGAGTAAAGTTTCATCTTAATTTTTACAAAAATATTTTTCATCAACCTGGAAGGAAACGCTTTTAATAATTTGATCAAGCAACCACACAGGGAGGAGATAATTTTCAAGTGCGCTCTCTACGCCAACTAGTAGGCATAAATTCCAGTTTTGGAGTAGTTGGAGAAACTTTTGGGCGGACGGACTTTTCCTATTCCCATTGAAAGCTAAAAGAATGACCCAAGAATATGGCTAAACGGTGATAAAGACACATCTTGTTTTAACTGAAGCTGTGTCCCGTTACAAGAAATTAAGCAATAACAAGTCCCCAGAACACCACCAACGACTCATAATTTGCTCCAATGTTTGATGAAAGTGTTACACGTGTGGTATGAGTTTAAAATGCTTTGGTGGAACTGACCACTGGACAAAATTTAAGAATGAAATCTTCATCGGGTTTACCACCAGGCCTGGCTTGAACTGCCAAGATTTTGATGCCTGACTATTCATTGTCAAATCCCTGATGATGATCTTATCTTCTAGGAAATGAAGTCTGCCACGCTCAAGTTTATGCATATTGATGATTACTGAGTCAGTTATCAAACATTTGACAGTCCAATACCTGATCTGGTGGAAAACCACTAACATCCTACGCCGAGAAAAAAACTAAATATTTCAACTGAGCAACATGCATTTTAGCTAAACTGCCGTGCGACAACGGCATGAGACTGACCATGAGAGAAAGATCGTCACTTTGTGAAAATAGTCTCCGTACATCCCATCATCCAGTACAGGTCCTGCTAGAAAACACAGACACAGCACCCCCCCCCCCCCCCAAAATGACCCTCCGGCTTTTCCTACTCTTCCATTTCTCAACAGCGTCTTATTTCCCAACAGAAGTCCAAATCCACCCGGGCTGGAACCTCGACTTGAAATAAAACGAGACTTTTATTTCATTTCTTTTCGGGAGAGAAAAAAAGGAAGGAGGAGAACGAATAGGGTGGGGAGAAGTGAGAAAAGGGAGAAGAAGATGACGACGAAACCCCTTCCTTGGAATCTCCCTCCCCCTTTTATCCCCACTCATTCCCTTACTTTATCCTTCCTCTCCATTTTCTCTACAGTTCTCTTTTCCTCGGCGAAAAACCCGCCGCATGTATACGAGCTAAGTCCATTCAACTGGGACCCAGTTGACCACTCTTCTTCAGCGTTTTATCCCATTCGAACTAGCTTTCCTTCACGCGAACTATTCCTCCAACATTCCCTCCGGATCACATTCACCACATGGAGCCCCACATCTCACCACCCATAAGGTGGCATGAGCGAGATTTTTATCGAGTCATAATTGAGATAATATTCTAATCTAATTTTTCAATTGAAGCAGTTTCAAAAAGCAGCGAAAATAAAAGTTATAATAACGGCAATAACACTTGTTTTATGTGAATTATAAACTCAATAATTAACTATACATACAGTTTTGAATATTCAACATGACCTTTTTGTTTCACGCGTATGATGTCTTCGAAACTGAAGGTGTTTTGGAGTTTTGCACTAAGAAAACACGGTGATCAATGAATTTGATTGTGGAAAATAGTTTAGCATAAGAACTGAACACTGTTAAATATCATGTGAACTTCAAAACTTTTTTATAATTTTCCCATGGAAAACGGCTTTTGATTTTGTATTTTTTCTCAAATTGTTATGAGGATGATATGTTGGTATCATAAACAAGATGTGATATTTTTTTAGCCCAAATACATTGAATTGAGCCATTGAATTTTACGTGAAGTGGCATTTCACTCAAACTATCTTAAACCTAACATCACGTAAGAAGTTTTTTCTCCCGCGCTTTTCTTTGTGCATATCCCGCAGTGGTGGTGTAGTGATAGCAAAACTTGGCGGCAGCTGCCTGTAATAAGCGTGACATCACATACGGGAGGTCACGTGTGGGATGGATCAACTAAGGAGTGGTATAATAAGGACTGCACATGGTTGGCAACGCTGCCATTATAACTGCATTTAACTTAGGTGGACGGGACAACGTCAGCCGCAATTTTCACGACTATGAACGAATTCTTCTCGGGTTCCCAATCGGGTTAGAATCTCCATTACGGCCGACGTTTCGATGCCCGACTCGTGCATCGTCATCAGGGCTGTAGATCCTGTTGGAAACCCGAGAAGAATTCATTCATCAGCTACGCTGGGAAAGCACGAGATCATGCATCTTTCACGACCATGAATATACATATGGATCTAAATCTTCGACTCCACTGTCTGGGCAAAGGTGTTGCCTAGCTTTCCGCAAAAGATAGGTCGCGCTGCAATCGGCATGGTTCGCTTGTGTGTGCCAAAAATGGCCGGTTTAATTGAGAAGTCAATTCAGGTACGTTTATTTCCAGCATCTCCATTTGACTCACGGCCTTTCCTTCGGAATGGTTCGCTTTTGTTTGTCAAAAATGGCCGGTGTTAATAGGGAGGCCAATTTCGGTAGCTTTATTTCCAGTATCTCCATTTGAATCACAGCCTTTCCTTATTAGAACCACCGTATCTAGAGTGGCGGCGCTACAATCTGCTTGGTCCTAATTTTTTGATGATTGCGAAATTGATTGCAACAACCACTGGACACAAGTTTAGGATCCATATGTATATTCATGTTCACGACAATGTTTTCGTTGCAAACCAATCTACATCAAAATATGCAGACCTTTTGGAAAACAATCGGTGGAGCCTATCTAAACAATTCGATTAAGAGCCTATGACAGCGTTCTGGATTGTTTGATTAGCAGAATTCAGTGAAACTTACTCCCCCATGTTGAGCCAGTTCGTAGGGAATGGACTCTTACACGGAAAAAGTGCCTTCCGTGCTGCTTGTCTCGCAACCACTTGCATCTAAGTACGCGCATCGTTAACCTGGCATACCATG
Source organism: Pyrrhosoma nymphula (assembly GCA_963573305.1). Classification (NCBI taxonomy): domain Eukaryota; kingdom Metazoa; phylum Arthropoda; class Insecta; order Odonata; family Coenagrionidae; genus Pyrrhosoma; species Pyrrhosoma nymphula. The sequence continues at coordinate 42,765,633 of OY754329.1, forward strand.
GTAATTGTTTTCGTAAATTATTTCATGAAAACTCTCAGAATCGGACTGCGCCTGCACTTGTCAATATTTTGTGAATTTCTGAAAATTAGTTTTTGACGAAACACGACCACTGATTGGTTTTTACGCGCACACGCGCCTCGACCATACTCTTGCTAGAGATTACTTTGACTATTTGAGATTAAAATGCCATTGAATCACGCCACCGTTACCACCACTTGTAATAAGGTAAAGATGCTAGTATTATACTCATCGTATATCGAGCAAATGTTGACACTATTCCATTGCATGGTAGAATCAACTTTAATTTGTGCAAACGTGTTGTTAAATCACCTTGTGCAATTTGATCAATAAATCATACCTCATAATTATGGAAATGCTACCTATGAATTTTTACGTGCATTACCGTGAGCAAGTATGTTTACTGTTGCAGTTCATTCAGAACTTCATATTACTTCTCGAGACTTATAATAACTGTAAACAGGGTCGTAATTTCTGTGGACATCTCTTCACCATTGTTTTTTGGTACTGATTATACACAATAGAATCCTCATAAAAAATTCTCGTTCAAGCCATCAGTCGGTGAGCACCTATTATATGATTTGTAGCTCGTGTGACATCAAGGCATGTACCTTTGTGAAACTTGTTTCATGAATATAAATTTTATGAATAAATAAAAAAAAACGTTTAATGTTAGATAAGTGCCAAACACTTGGAGTGGCTCGCTATTTTGGGAGATGGCCCACAATTGAGATCAATTGTGACATTTGGGATATGCTAGTTAGTACAAATGGAGAAAAAATTAGTTAAAGGAGTGCATATTTTCTGGAAATGGAAAAGTAAATTCGCTAAAATGTAAAATACGCTGACTAAGAAGCTTTGGAGGCATGGAAGGGGAGGCAATTTGGGTTGACTGCTGGGCTCTGGCACGAAAACGTCGCTGAGATATATGGCAGCCTGCCGAGGAGGATGTTCGACATTCTCCTCCATTATCAAGATTACGAAATTCTATGAAGCCTTTCTCTCTCAAAAAACTATTAAATTAAAAATTGAAGGATCATTGCATGGGTTAGTTGGTTCCCGTTCCACTCTCCATTCATTACTGATAAACGGTCTATTCTTAGCGAAGTTTGTAATTTTTCTTTCCGGAATAATAAGAGAGGGTTAAGATTTGAGGCAGGGGAAGGAATAACGTGGAACAGTGGATGACGTGTTCACCACATTCTTTCGTATTTGATATTCTTTAGTAGGAATAAGGATTCAAATTAAACCACTGCAGGGAAGGTTAAAGCACTAGTGACTACATCAACCCGAGCCCTGGTGCTCTTTTGAGCTACAGGTGAACGTATATTCCTCTCTTTACAGCGGCCTTACAGCGCTTGAACCTGAACTAACGACCTACTAGTGGAACTAAACGCAGTCATTCTCCAGTTTTTTTCAGTATTGTAGCAGTAAAACGTTTAGTCAGCGGATCTTATCCCGGTCTTTCATTCAGCTATGGTAAACGCCATTCATAGTAAGGGATATGACATGACAAGAAAAGAACATTCTGATTAAACCACGCTTCTTCAAATAATGCAGGGTGACTTTGAAAGGGAACACAACAGATCCAAAGGTAGCAAGGTAGGAGCTACGGCTGAGGAAATGGTACGTCGTAGATCTATACGTAGAACACAAAATTTGCATTACTTCCGCTGCTCAGTGCTTCGCTGCAGTTACCGTCAAAACTTTACCATTCAGTACGGGCATGTTCCACGCATACGTCCGCTGCATTTTGGAATTTCGAATGCTTCCATCCCTCTTACGACACAAACCTCGATGGAAGGAATGCAATACTCTACATACGGTCAAACATATCTTTTTGAAATGCTTACAATGCCGGGAGCAGAAAAACCACCTGTTTGTCGGGAGCTCAGGATTCTCACTTAATCATTAGGGGGCAATTCTTCGTATTTATTCGTTACCATACCAAAGGTTTTGAAGATCAACAAGACATAATGGGCTATCATAGTAAAAAAAAGTATTTGGTTGTAAACACATCAATTTAATCAAATAGCCCATTGCTCTTAAATTAAAATAAGCTGACATAGTTTGAGGATTCCGATAGCTAGCCCCTGTATTTCCATATTGGTGTCTCCCGAATTAGCACTTAAATGCGAAAATTCACGGAGGAAAAATCGTTGAACATAACGTGGCCATGACCTTTCGTTTGAAGGTGTTTGAGAAATAATAATAATATTTTATTTCACTCACAGAATGATACACGTATTTAATTAAACTATGTAGCAGTGAAATAAAGCAACGATGGGGTAACTTATTCAGGGGTTGCCAATAACAGTTTAAGAAGTATTCGTATTTTTTTAAGTATTAACATATAGGTACCTATATAGGCAATCAACACAAACGTATGCTCACTACAGCATAGTGGTAAATAGATTGATTCGTTGCATTTTACGATAAAGTACAAGATAAGTAATGATTAGCGATATTTTCAATATAAAAATATAACATACTAAAAGCACAACACCTATTAGCGGCATTTTAAATATTTGTAGAGAAATGGGCACCTTAGCGTTTAAAAATTGGATTTAACTTCGCGTACGGTGCCTCAGTATGCACGATTTGACTGCTTATTGGCATTTTTACTCCAGGCAGTTGGAAATCACCTAGTTAATTTTAAGGCCACATAAATCTGCGGACTGTAATTTTTTGCAAAACTTCCTGCTGTAACCGACGCGGCAAGGAGAGAAAGTAGAAGTGGAGGGGGTTGAATGGAAAGGCTGGAAGGGAAAAGAGGTTAGCTACAAGAGAGAGGGAGAGGAGTCGGTGGGAACAAGCTACTTCTAAGGTACTAGGCAATTGCAGTAAGTGGTTATGAACATGAATTTATTAGTGACCCAATTTTTAGGTCTCACTGAGAGAATACGAGACGGCAGGTAGTGGTGAGTCACTCCACTTCTCGAAGCGTATGCGTTGACTGCAGTGAAACAGGTCTTCTGAAGGACCCTCCACATTAAACAAGCTTTGCCGTTTTGTGTTATTTTGAAAGCTCCGTATCCCATATCCCAAAATCATCGTCTACGCAGCACCAGTAGCTTTTTATTGGGCAATTAATTGCTAAAGAGTTCGGCGTGACATCGATGGATCTAGGTTCGAGTCCCTTAGCAAGCAAGGCGGATGATTTTCCCTGAGTAATTATTCTAAAAAATTGGTCGACTAATGAAAAGACTGATTGATTTAGGCTTGAATAACGTTTTGCGTGGTGCAAAATAAGCATTGCCATCGGATCACTCAGAATGAAGCTAAACCTTACCCTAATCCCCTCGGGGGGGAAGATCACGATGAAAGTGAATGATGATATGTAAGGAAGCTAGGAGGCGACGGCAGAAACCCTCAAGCTATTCCTCGGTTTGTTGTTTTTTTAAAGAGAGTGTATCGTTATTTTTTTTATTTTCGCCATCGTCTCCGCAAATTTCCCTTCCACCCACACAACCCCCTCAGTCCATTTCTCACGAAGAACTGGCACTCAAGACTATCGTCGTCTCACTTCCTCTTTTTTATTTTCTTACTCCCCTCTCCTTTTATTCGACACGTCAATTTATTCTGATGGGAGCTCTAAGATGCTCATTTTTCTTCTCCTCCCTATTTCGCCAACTCCCTCTTCCACCCTCTAGCACCCGCACTGGAGGAAATTATACGAGGGGAACCATCGCAAAAGTGGTGACGGGGAATTGAAAGTTTCATATTTTAGAGTGAGCGGTCCCTCCATTTTTCCCCAGACTCCTACCTGCCCTATACCATCAACGTTTCATCCTCAATATCGCTCTATTTTTATTTTCAGAGGGCACCAGCGACTTGGTTCAGAACGGAGGAAAATGAAAAGGGCAATCGAGCAATGGGATGAATTCCTTCGTCGTCTGGGGGTCTAGTGTAAGGTAAAATCACCGGCTGAACCTTGTGTAAACGCAACATGTTCCAGCCGAACGCTTTGAATATTTCCGTGGTCCATACATGTTTACCAACAGTGGTTTTATGAATGGGCCGTCATTTTCAGGGTACAGGATGATAACATGATTAATTTTAGTGCATTCACGATCTAACAGAGCTCCCGCGTACACTAATAAGTCTGAAAGATATATTTCGAAATATGAACAGTTCTGACCAGTCACCTAGCGATATTCAGCTGATTAAAAATCACAGATAATCTGAATGACTGAATGAAAGAGGAGGATGGAATATTACCATGAAAAATAAGAAATAAAGCTCCCGCCGCTATGAAATTGAACACACCTAATTTACCAGCTTTTTCTCCCAGTTACACCGGTTTCCGGTTACGTCTCCCATTCCGTATACGTTATGCCATTTTCCACTTATTTCATCAAATTTCACGTTTACTGTCAACCATTTTGAGTATTATGTTCTCTCACTGAGCCATTCATTTAAACTTGTACCTACCTCATCATTAGCATGTTAGCGTAAATTGAGTTAGAAGTTTTCCTCTGGTGCGTGGAAAGAAGGAATTTTTGTTCTCATCAGTTTGGCAGTTTCTCTATCTTATTATTTCGTCCCTATCACTTCTAGAGATAAAGTGCAGGGCCCAAATATTGAGACCTCAATATAAATGCAGTAAATCACTTTTTTTAGGATGTTTAATCGATATTTGTGGAATTTAAACATTACCGATGGTTATCTAACGCAATTGATTTACGAATAATTAACAATATAAATACGATCTAGGTTTCCATGCATTATTAGTTGATGATGCAATACAATGAAAGCTAGATAGAAGATAAAAATTCTATTTATTTGGAGAAAATAGCAAATCTTTTTATCCATCGTCATTTTCTTGCTCTTCAAAATTAATTTCAATTAATATGAATAAGGCACCTAGAGTAGACGCAGTAGTTATTTCCACGAACCTCTGATTGAATTGCTAATCCTCGAGTTTTCATACGCAAAATTTTGCGGTGCAACACACTTATGCAAGCACATGCCATCATTCCGTGCGAGTAAAACGAATTGCAACGACAACCATGCCCCCGTGCGGCCTTCATTGAATATTCGTCTATCTAAACCCTTTAAACTCATTCGGAGCTCCGAGCCACCCAAGCAACCTTCACGCCCACGACTCATCCGCCCACTCCAGGAGAAAAAAAACCATTGCAATTCTGCGCACTCCCTCAGTTCTGGCATGCGGACAGTCCCTCCGTGCATTCATTCGTCGCTCGTATTAAACTTCCTCGGGAAATGAGGACTAAGGCACTCAGAACTGGCACTTATTTACCACAATCACTTCCCAGTCCCCGTTTTTCTTTTAACGAAAATAGACAATCAGCGTTAAGTACTTTGAAAAGAATCTTCAAGCTTATCTTTAAAATAAAACATATTAAACTATATAAAGCATGTCCATTAATGGAAAATGCCCTCGTTTCTCGGCCCCTACATCAATAATAACTTTTATTTTATGTCATAGACAATTTCCTTAATTGCATTAATAATTTGTTATAAATGGCCAAGCTATTTCTTGTGAACGGAAACGAAAGGTTCATGATGCGATTTCCAATACAGTGGACTTTCTTGTGACAATTTATAGCCATTTTTTGAAGTTGATCAAATCAAACTAAGTGGAAATCGGTAGTAATTGGCTTTAATGGCTCATTCTTTCCCAAGGTCATTGGTGCATAATTTAATATTTTTCATGGTTCTGATAGATGCGCTATATTGTTAATGCTACAGAATACTTTGGTAAGTAAGGTGTTAATTTCGCATTTTCGCATTTCGATCGATGTGACAAAAGAAGCATAGAACAAAATCATCGAATGGATGAAATCTTAACTTTAAATGAAAATGACGTTGTTCCTCCATCTTAAGGAACTATAATATTCTAAAAACTAAAAGGGTTTCCTATGCTTTAGACCCAATGAATGTATTTTTCATTTAAAAAACTAACTTCGTTTTCTGTAAATGCTTTCATACATTCCTAAATTTATTTCATTAAGAAACATTTGAGCAATGACGTGGACGTTGGATTGCTGTATCCGGTTATGTCTTAAGATTATATTTTCATTGGCATAATTTCGGCTGATATGCGACGATTGAATATTATCTAATGAACTTGATTCACCCTGAAAATGCTAAGATTTTCAATTTTCATTTCTGTCCATTGAATTTAAGTTTCTCTGATTGCTCTTAGGCGATCCTACTAAAGGATACTCCTAACATAACTGTAGCTGGTCAATGAGGTATCATTTACCTTAACGAATTAAGGAAGATACGGAAGTTACAATAAATACTTTTTCATGATTTGGTTCAATAATGAAACAACTTCTGATTCTTTGAAGTTCCTCTCTCCCCGTCTAGAGAAACTTACGGAGTTCAAAACCCCGATCTTCCGGATTATACTAATATGTGCGCTTTGGGTGGCTCAGTCAACAACAGTTTGATGCTTGATAAGTTCCCTTGTAATGAGACACATTTTACTTTATGAGACACATTGTGGCAAGAGATATTCGTCATCTGAAAAGTGGGGTAACTTGGCTTATAATTTGTTCATCATAGCAGGATATATAGTTAGCAGAGTGGACCAGGAATAGCGTGTTCAACTCTCCATCAGAGGGTCTTTGGTTCGAGAATAAGTGACGGCTAGTACTTTTAAGAATTTAGACGAAAAACATACGAATGGAAAAAAGTCATCTGACTTTTCTGGAACGAGTCAACGAGAAATTGATTGTCGTGGTTAGCAATGAAATATTTTCATCCTTTTTGTCTAAAATTCTAGCCTGTGAAAAGAGTTTTAAGCTATGAATTTTAATATTTTCAATTGCAGACAGTGGTAAAAGAAATGAAAATGAGTATGTAGGGTGTGAGTTAAAATCCTAACCAAGGTAAATGGTGTTTCTATAAAGAACTTCTCATACCCGTGAATTCAAGTAATTATCATTCAATAAAAACGTATTATGCATATGTGTGGGACACGGTGACGTCCCTGTTTTTCCATACTGGTACTATGTTTTATACATCTCTTCACTTTCGTTGATGAGCATTTAATCATGTCTCATTGATTAGTGAAATTAAAAGATTTTTTGTTCACTAAAGTACAATAAAGCGTCCATCTCCTAAGTTGGAGTTCATTCACTGTAGAAGCTACGAAGGGAAATGTGCTGTCGTAGGAGAGGCGAGAGGAATGCAAGAAGACGGTGTACACAGCCGGAGGGTTGAATATTATATGCGCCGTAAACTACCCCTAAAACTCCGGCACCATCTTCTGAAATAAAACGGCTTGGAAAACCTTCAAAACGGCCCCCGGCCGAAGGGAATCCTCTTTCGACTTCCGCATCTGCCCCGTTTGGTCTTCTTACACCACCATCCTTACCTCCTCCTCGTCCTACTTTTCACACACTCCTTAAACCTTCTTCTCCTCGACGCCTCTTTCTTTCCATTCCTTGCATCACGTGTAACCCATCCCGCCTTCCGTCCTCTTACGACTCCGCATCGAGCTCCTTCCCGTTCCCTCACCTTCCATTCCTTCACCTCATCCACGGCTTACCCTAAACCCAGATGGACCCCATACACGCGCTCAAGTGTCGATTTCAACCCTCCTTTTTCCCTTCCCGTTCTCACTGCTCTCACAACTTCTCTCTTCTCATCCGCTCCGCTGCCAACCTCTACAAGAATCAGCCAAGTCTCAGTTCAGCATTCAACATAATAAATATATTTCTAAATTTCATCTCAAAGGTTATTCAAGGATTGCAATTAAAAATTTCAATGGATCCATTTGTCTTCTTCATGATCATAAATATATATTGACTGCGTCAGTACTCTTAGGTATAAAATTAGCGGTGTGCGTAATAATTTAGAAGATTCTAATCACATTGTGTGGAGTATGAGCATTGTGGATGTATAAAAAGATTCGCAGTTTTCCGCGAAAAGAGCAACTATAATGAAAACCCTGGTTTCGATATACCTACTACATCATCAATATTAGGTACTGATAATGATGATGATATTTATCCATACTTTTGCATTGATCCATAAAGAGATTGGACTCTAATGTTACAGCAATCACGAAATATGTTCAGTCACTATTTAAAAACTTAAAATTACAGACAAAATATTCTTCTAACCTATTTAACAAGCACCATCGAGTAAAATTCATTCAATTATCCTCTTTGATTTTCAGATACCCGGCTTTTCTCACTATTTCTTTCAAATATACTCTATGGTTTTTGGCTTTACTTTCTAGAAATTATTAGTATCCATTCTAAATTTTTCACTTTGTATTTCTTTATAGTTTTAGTTAGCGGTACCGTTAATTAAAACTGTAGAAAAAATACAAATTGTATAATTTAGCATGGATATTTCTTTCTAATCTTTACACCTTCCTCATATTTTTAAATTAAAATAAAAGAAAGACCAGGTAAACTATGGTGGCTTTGGTACTTTCTATCTCGAGTGATCTAGAGTGAGGTTGAAACGTAATTTTTATTCTGGTTTCAAATAATCAATAAATATATCATTATAAACCCCTAAAAAATTGCCAAATTAAAGTATTTGCAACAATAAAAACAAATTTACTACGCAAAAAGAATTTAAAATAATGAAACCCATGATTAAACGATTACTAATAGATATTAGAGAAATGATTTTGCGTTTCATTGTATTAAGGATGTCCATGACAGAAAACAACTTAGTTTTAATCCAAACAATTTATTTCATACGACCCGGGTTTCAGCAACTTACACTTCGTGCCATCTTCAGGGTCGTATGCAATTAATTGTGTGGATTAAAACTAAGTTGTTTTCTAACATGGATGTAACCAACTTCCACAAAGTTAAGCCTGAAACGATTACTTATGAATTAAGGATGATTTGCCATTTTTCATGGTCTGCGCGCAAGGTTGGTCATCAGGGTGAATCATTAAGAAAAACTTCTCCTGGAATAAATACTTTGTCAAACTAAATATTGTACTTAATTGTAATAAATCTTTAATAAAAACATGAAAGTTATCAAACATTTGATAAGTATAATAGATGAAAACAAAACTCTCACACCTGGAAGTTTTTCAATTAGGTAGAATAATTTAGGGAATTACGGAAAAGTTGAAATAAAAATGCAAACAGCTTCAATCTCTCAGGCCATCAACTGCCTTTCTCTCACGCTCATCCTACCGCACAAGGAAACACCTATCCATCCCATCTCTCCTAGTCACCATCGGCTCTCATTCTCCCCGTACACCAATTCCTCCGTTGGCCCTCACTATGGTGCACCATCCTTCCCTTAACGCGAAATGACAGGTGGCCGGGCACACCATCCCTCCGGGACGAATCGCCTCTCTTCTCATCTCTCAGACGCACTCCATCCCACTCATCTATCTCCCATGCGTGTTTTCCTTTCTCTTCTCTCTCTCACTAATCCTCTCCTCCTTCTCATCTATCGGATGCCCCTCTACCGAACCATTATTTTGACCACGAATGTTCCTAGGAATAAGAAGTATATTTTCTACGTTAATAAGCAATATTTTCAAAGGATAAACATTATTTTCCTTGTTATAATGCCCCGTAGGTTTTTACCAACCTCTGAGGATGATTTTTTATATATTTATAATTCCTGATCTTTTATAATTAGAGTATATAGCGCTTTGAGCAGTAACTATCTATTACGTTAATTTATTACATTTTAAGATCAGGTCAGTAAATAAACAATATTCCATTGCATATGTGTGAATTAGGCCAACTCAACTTCATTTTTAATCATTAACAAATATTATGCGACACCTTCGACGTAAGTATTTGTCCAAATAACTACAGAATAAAGTAAGGAGCGAGCAAGAACTAAAAGATCAATTTTAACACTTGTTAAGGCAATTGACTCGCCAATGAAGTCCATTACACCTTAAAATATAGTTAGGTAGGTTGGCAGCGATTATAAAATAAAGATCTGAGAGAAATCTGATGGCGGAGTTAGTATACTCTACAAAAGCACAATGTTGGATGGATGGAGTATAGCACATTTGGTGCTCACCACTTTGCAACAAAGCTGAGATCTGGAATCCGCTGAAAAATATATGTGGCAGTCGAAAAACAAACCTGGGCCGCAGGGCCGGTTCCATGCTACCATGATAAATACCCCAAAATAAACAACATTATCCATTTATTTATCCAAATCTATCATCCAATTTATCTCTTCATCTAACTCTATGAGGCATTGCAGGATGGTTTGACTTCATTCACATTATTTTTTTTACCCCTTACTCTATTTTCTTCCTTCTACCTTTATCCATTCACCCCCTTTTTATTGCCTTTTTTCACCCGTCTTATCACGTTCGACAGAGCTCCACAAGCGAACGCGCTGAGATGGAAATCCATTGCGACGTCCGGGGACTTTCGATATAAATCGAATGCGGCATTGGGCTGAACGGGGTCCGATAGAATGAGAGCAACAGCAAAGGGATGATGACTTTACAGAAAAAAATATCAAACCGAAAGGGTGTGTATTTGAGGAAGTAAACGAAAGTGGCAGTGAGAGAGGTCGCTTTTAAGGCAGCGGGAGGCCGGCGGCTTGAGAAAAATTAAACCTGAGCGGTCGGAGGCCTGTACCCGCGGGGGATGGAATTATTCATGCCGCTCTGCTCGACTGCAGGGGAGAGCTATCAACCGCTGCTGAACAGTTTAGCCTTTCCTATAGCTCAGCGTTACTTTAGCCATGAAGAAGGATCCATTCATTGATGTATTTTTGAAGGCATTTGCGATTGGATGTTACAGGAAGGCATTTGTACGATTGATAGCTAAAATAAATCGGGTAAATTTACGAAAAATGAGGAAGGAAAAATCCTTAGAACAGTTATAAAGATCGGAAGTTATCTTCAATGTAAATAGATCATCATACATTTATAATGTCATTTTAAATTTCAAAAATAGAGATAAACTGTCCATCACAAACACTTCATAAAATATACATTCATGAAAAAAGAATAGCAGAAAATGTTTTCTGAAATGGGAATAGATATAGAAGGATAAATGTTGCACACGTTAATTTTTGCAGATGAGGAGATCACAATAGGCGGTGATAAATACGATACGCAACACATGATAAGGAAACTACTAGAAGACTATAAATAGGCCGATCATAAAGCGAAGTTCTTAAAATCGAAGTATATGGTAATTTATGAGTGTACAACATACTTAAAAATGGAAGACAAAGTTTTCGCAGACGGAGATGGGTATAAATACTTAGGACTGACGATTAATGAACGAATAACTGCTAAGCAAGAAATAAAAGAATAGATAGAGTGAAAGAAGTAAAACACTGGCTGAACAGTATACACTGGTCCAAACATTTAAAAAGGAGTACAAAGTAAACAGTAAATTTATCGACAAATTGTTCAGATCATACTTCCATACGGTACGGAAACATAGGAAATGGCTCAAGGGGTAAGAGAGTGGTTGAAAGAAGAGATGGACTAATTGAAAAGAGGCTGTAGAATATATAGATTGAAGTAGTTAACAAAACGAAAACGAAATAGAAGGATGAATGCAGGGAAAATCCTCACGGAAAAAATGGAGCAAAGAAGATTAAAATGGTATGTGTACGATGCTAAATATGATACTAAATACATGATATGGAGACTACTAGAAGAGTCAGAAGGTTGATCTAAAAGTGAACTTCTGGAAAACATAGTAAATGGGTTAAAAGAATAAACAACAGACTGAGAAATAGACAGACTGATTATCAATGACGGTAGTGAGTATAAATACTTTGAAGTGACGAATGCCATCATAAACACTGTTGTCCTTGCGTATATGACTTCTCAGAGATAAGAATGGTTATCTGCGGAGCAAGTATACGAAATAAAATACCTTTGAGGGGGGAGTCATTTATTTTATTTGTTGAAAATTCTAATAAATAAGCAAGCAAGTAATAAGTAAAAGCCTCTCAATAGCTGAGAAAAAGCTTGACGTCTTTCTTTACCCACTGTAACCTGTAGTCGTTCTTTATATCGAAATCACTTTTGGGCAGACTGGAAAGTCTCAAGTCAAATAGACACATCGATGTTTATTTTTTTGTAGAGTAATGATACCGAGGGCCATGAATAACATAACATATGATCTTGTTTCATGACGAACGTCATCAGGTAAAACATTTCTAGTATAGGAAGCAAGTTTTTCCATGGATGTTTTTACTCGTGTAGAGGTAGATTGGTATAAAAGGTAAAATTTCTCTTCACCAAATTTTATGGATAAGTGCCCTTACAAAAGATCTTTGAAAAATAAAGTGATGAGGAATGAAGCTATAAAAGTTATGATTTGAGTTAGATTTATTCACAAAGTTCAAGCATATTTCATTTTCATAGGAATCAAAATTGGGGAGAACCATTAAAAAAGAAGTAAGCTCCATTTTGATACAATATTTCAGGGCGTTTAAAGATCACACCTAACGAGTAAATATAAATGATAATTACAATTACTAATATGTATTAGTCAATAAACGGCACCTTCACATGCAACATTTAGGTATTTTTTCTAAAATGATCCTTAACGCTGAAGCACTCGTAGCCTCGGATGTTAGATGAATTATATTTGGCTATCGTATTATTCTTGATTGTGTCTAAATTCTGATCGAGACAATAGTTCCAAATTCAAATATAGACGATAGTATGCAGATTACCATCAAATAGATTTTCTCTAAAGAGTCAGTATATGATGCTGGCAACAACATAAAGAACGAAGAGATACCTCAAATTTAAGATAAAGATATACTAAGACAGCTTAATTATTTCACCTATTTTAAATGTTGCATGCGTTCCTCATCATAATAACTCAAACGACGGAAATTTTATTCATCAAGAGGAATGTTGGCAGAATGACGCTTAAGGTATTTCTGTAGCCATCAGCTAATTTTTTTTTAATTATTTTGAATAATTTCATGGGTAGTTTTAATACATCTACAATCCAAATGAAGCACCTCTTTCCTTATCTGACGTAAAATACTAGGTGTCGCTTCATTGAGAAAAATTAAACTTGTACACGCCGTTACAATTTGCACACACTTCGACTGTAAAGCGAATATGAAAAAATTGACCGAATACCTATGAATATTTTACATTCCTCACAAAAATATGCTTCGGCCTCCCATAAAATTGCTTAACGTTTTGACGACCTTTTCAAAAGGAATTTCGGGAGGTTCCTCTAAAAAAGTTATTCCCAAGTCGAAAGACACTTCCTCACTCACTTCCTTCTTCCTGCTGAACGAGGAAGAAAAAAGACAAGCCCGAATATTTACCATGGACCAAGTACTGAAATATTTAATAACGCACGATTCCGGAAAAATATAGCGGATCCACTGGCAACAATGCCCCTTGAAGCTGCCGGAATTTCTGCCCCGGAGAGCACGAGTATAGATATGCCAGCCTTCTTCCTCCACGGCCGCCCACTAGCCTTACCAATATTCCGCGAAGACGAGGGGGTGCGAGAGCAGAAGGACAAGGCGGTGGGCAAAGGAATGAGAGAGAGGAAGAAAGTGAGAAGAGTTGGCACCAAGAAGGGAAGCGGAAGGAAAGTGGAAAAAAATGGTGGGATTGGAACTGTGAACGAAGGGAGTTAGGGTGGAGAGCGAAGAGGAAGGAGTGTTGGGCTCGGCGTCGCCTAACTGTTTCGAGTGAATATAAGAAGGCTGAGAAGGAAATCTTCGAATGAGTTGGGCACGTGAGTGGAGAGTAAGATGGGGGTGAAGAAATGGGTGTGCAATATTGTTTTGCATCGATTTCGATAACTGATACGCCGGATGTATCCCTTTAAGTTTCTGACTGTCCAGGCTATATATATCAAAGGATTTTAATGTGGTGTAATGCCATATAAGATACACTGTGAAGCCATACAACATGCAAATTAAGTTCCGCAATAAAAAAACAAAACTTCATTTGACTTGAGGTAGTAAGTGCAATTGGAATGACGAATTATAAGAGCATTAATGAGAAAATGTAGCGAATATTTACTGTCTGTTTTTCCATATCATTACATAAACAACCAATTTTATGCGTACATTGAACATTTTTTCTCAAAATATATGAGTCACGTGACTAACAGCAATTTATAGCTTTCAACTCTATTGCTCTTCCTTGAAATGCATGAATATTAAACATATGACTAATAAGGGCAAGTGAGTGGGTGTGGATATTGGTGTACAATATTTTACTGTACTGGGTTCGATACGCCTAATGTATCGCTTTGTGATACTGACGGCCTGGGCCAAGCCATATATAACGTAGCTATATAGAGTGATTCGATGTGATGCCTGACGTACTGAGATGCGGTGTGAGATGTGACTAAAGGGCCACTTTACAGAGAAATTAAACTGTAAATTAACTTTAGACCATATGTAAAACTGAAGAAATTACTTGAAAGATCTTTTATGAGTAAATTAACACGGACTGGATGCTTTTTGCATGCCATAAATGAATTGATGAGGAATTTTAAGGGCGCGTCTAACATGTTGTTCCCAAATCTACCAACCGGGGACTTGAAACAAAATATTCTGATTTTCTCTCTTTGTTTTCCTCCCATTCAATACAAAAATGACAAGATATTGAAACCCATGCGACTCAAAATGCGCTAGAAAAATGAATAAAATAATGCACTATTTAGTAAATTTCACGCCGAGTTGAAATGAACCTGGTACCACGCATTTTTATTACCACGGCTAGGTCCGGTTTTTGTTTTAAACGTGTTCTACAAACACCGCCAATGGCAGCAAGGCACCGAAAACTCTCCCCTCCTCACTTTCTGCGCTCATTTTTTCCTGCAAACCGGCTCGAATGCGATGCGATTTGCGATGTATTAACCAAGACGAAACGCGGTACGACGATATCTTGCTAAGTACAATACCAGTGTTTTGCAAAGCAAAATTTACCTCGCAGTGCGATACGGAAGTTTGTAAATCGCACGACCTCACGAGTGAGTGGAGAGAGCATGAAAGAAACCTAGAATATGAGAAGTTGAAGAAGTGTGGGTAGGAGGATTGTGGAAGGCGGTGGGAGGGGGGGAAGGAAGAGGAAGTAAGGTTGGAAGAACGAGGAGGTGGGCAGGCGTAGGCAAAGGGAGGAAAAAGAAGTGTTAAAAGGCTCCCGCAACGACGCGAAATTTCTTTTTGAGAGGCGAGCCGTATAAAAAGGGGATGCCGGACCGGTAAAGAGGGTGTGTATACGGAGAGGAGGAGGGATGAAGCATGCGTTCGTGCGAAGAGGGCCCTTCCTCCATTTTTAAGGGCGAATGCTCTCCTCATTCCTCTCTCTCCCTGGGCTCTCTCTCTCTCTCTTCCGCCGAAGGAATACAAGGCGGGGAAGGCACTACCGGGATAAGGAAGAAGGGAAACTCAAGAAATGGGGGTGGACGAGGAACATAGTGGGGAAGACCAACTAACTAAGGAAGGCATAAGAGAACATTCTTATGAAATGAATTGATAAAAAGCTTCTTCAGATATGTTTTTAAAAGAGAGACAAGGGATAAGATAGCTAAAATGATTGCCATTATTGCGAAAGCATGGATTTTGTTGATTTTCTGGTAATTAGAACAGAATAAATATGAATAAAAATACAAATCTTACATGCAGTATGAATTTATTATTCAAGATGTCGCAGATATAAAAAATGAAATTCCCCCATAACTAAGGGTTATAAAGTAATATATTGACGAAGTTAAACGTAAGAAAGGCCAAAACCTATTTATAAGATTAAGTTGTATTTACGATAATTCATATTATCGCCCTTGCCAGTAACTCTAAAGGAGTTACGTGCTAAATAAAATGCAACATTGAACGGATTTCAATAACAAATATGTCTTAAATGATTAATTTTATGAGAGTACTGAAAAGATTCTCCCTTTAAATAAAGGTTTCGTCATCTGTACATGATTTTCTCGGTGACCAAACAGTGTGCGAAATAAATTTGGTAACGTGATGATGAGTGACTGTCGAACAACCAACAATGCAAAGTATAAATTCAGGTAATGAATGGAGCAAAATTGATCTAAGTCAGTTTTTAGCCGTATGTTTTAACATTAAATTAAACAATATGCACGTTTCATTCGTAGAACGAATTAAATGTGATAACACTTTAGTGGTAAAAAGCATTTTGTTTTCATTTGAAAATATCAACTTTCCATATACTGTAATAACGCCACTCATAGCACTAAATATATGTGTAATATTCATTATCATTTCACTGATTAATGCGTAAAGATGCAGAAGTGGCAATATATCGGTACCTAAATAATATCATACTCTTGCTATGAATTTCAAAATGTAGCACATGGTACTAGAAGTAATGCATGTAGTATGTTTCGTGCATGAGTTACGTGAATCTAGCTTCGGTGTTAGCCCGCCAGAAAGCAGCTCTTAGAGTTTGAGTTATTAGTTACTTTATTTTAACCCTTATTTTCTAGAAAAAGCTATTATTTACTAACACCAATCTTACTCTCTAAGGCACGTCTTTATTATTTTTTTATGAATCATCGTCCACCTAGAATGAATCTTTATGCTTTGGGTAGCCAAAGTTATACTCAATAAATTTCACAAAGACGAAGTATAATACAGTCTTTCACTCCTCAAATGCCTTAAAACAGTCGAAAAAGATCACCGATATTGAACCCCTTTCAGCGGCTTTTTCTCAGAAAGTAGACGACACTCATAAATATTTTTATGATAGAGATAGCCAAAAATACATGAAAATTAAACAATGTGTACGTTTCATTCGTAGAACGAATTACACGTGATAACACCTTAGTTGTTAGAAGCACTTTGTTTTAAACGGAAAATATCAACTTTACATAGACTGTTATAACACCACTCATCGCAACATATGCTTGATTAATATTCATTATAATTTTACTGATCAATGCGTAAAGATGTAGAAGTGGCAATTTATCAGTACCTGAATACTATGATACTTACGCTATGTATTTAAAAATATAGCACGCGGTGTTAAAAGTTTGCTCATTAGGACCTCAGAGGCAGTATAAAGTTTATACTCTAACTTTTGACACATGATTAAAAGAATGGAACTCCGTAATTTCTGCATAAACAGTTTTTTTATTGCTAAGAATAACTAAGAGGTTCATTTACACTGATCCTATGCAAAATAAAAAATTAAATACAGCTATGGAATAAATGAATGGTGCCGTGTGTATAAAGAGAGGGAGGAAATATTATTTTAAAATGTTTGACACGACTGTTAGATCCACTGGAGTATTCCACATATCGTGAATTATATTTGACAAGACTTGAAACATAATCAAACTAATATGAGAATTGCTTGGCACAATATCTTTTTTTTAAATCAATATCTACACCAAATTGCTCTCTCTCAGTGGTTCACGCTCTCTGATCGTCAGAGAAAGGGAACGGAAAATGAAATACCATAAATGGATAACAGAAAAGTAATGTCCGTGGATATAAGGCGGGAAAGGAAATATAAAGAGTGTCGGAGAGAGAGTTGAGCGATTGGGGAGAAAATATTGGGGAGGAATAAAAATTGGGGAGGAATAAGAAGTGAGTAAGGGAGAGAGACGGGAGAGATATTCCAACGTGGTCGGAGGAGGAGAAGATAAATATATGGGCGGGGACAAAGGAATGGAGGGAAATGAAATGATGCGCAAATTGGAAAAGGGAATATTTGGGGGGAAGGAGGAGAGAGAAATGGAAGCTCTATAAATGAGATCGACGGGGAATAGGAAGAGAAGTATGAGGACTCACACGGTGGAAGGCGAAAGGGAGAATAAGGGTGGTGGCTGGTTCGGCATCACACGAGACGCTTTCCCTTGCGTTCCTCCCTTCGTCAAGTATAGAAGCCTGCAAACTTGTGATCTACTCTACGTTTCAATGTAACTAAACAATATTTTTCCGAGATAGAGCTGGTGGGGTTGGGAAAAGTGTGACACTCATTATTCACAGTGTTTTGGAGATTACAGACTGAAGGCGGCGGATGTTAGGCATAGTACAGCCACACATTGAGATGCATGTCACAGCCGACTTCTTTGGGCTTTAATGCAAGACCAAAAGTACCCCAAATGTGGCTATATAGCTAAATGCTCCCCAAAGAAGGATATCTTCCAAGTATAGCCACCAATACTCCCAAATTTTTCTTTACATTTCGTACATTTCGTACATTTCACAGATGTATTGTGAAACAATGACGCGTTTCGATGTCTTACAGCATCATCATCAGGTAACACAACGTGGCATTGTTAGGAGAAGTGAAAATTTTGTACTTTTCCAAGGATAAAATTTAAAATAACGATGCATTTAGAAATCTTATAGCATCATCATCTGGTAATTCTTAATACAAAATGTGGCACAGTGTTGAGTACAACCTAATGATGATTGTATAATCCATCGAAACGCGTCATTGTTTAAAAATAAATCTAGAGGAAAAGTACGAGATTCTCACTTCATTTTCAGTATGAACTCCCGCAATCCAACGTCTGAATCGGTGAATTGTATGACTTATAGATTTCTAGGCGAATCTTCTGATTGAAGAGCTCTCGAGTTTTTCATCGACTATTACTTTCAGCAGTCAACTCAACCATCGTTTGAGGGATCCTTTCCGTCACTTGGTCCATTTTAAATACCAAAATTTGGTGGTCTGGTGGTTGCTGGTGGTTTTTTCAATAATTTCCTTTCCCACCAGCTCATTCATCGCGTTCCGGCTGTCTGTTCAATAAAATGATCCCATATATTACTCAGTTCGTAGCCGAAGTCCCTGATTAGTCTCTGTAAATTAGAATCTGAAATGCAATCTGAGAAACAAAATTATCAGTAATACACTTAGTGACAACCTTACCGCTCAAGTTTGGTGTAAAAGGCGGAGATAGAATGACATTAAATTCTAGTATCCCTGAAGACGATGGGCGAGTAACCTTTCGAAACGTTGGAAGTAATCCAAAAGGTCTGACATCCACATTCCCACACGCTGCAATATATCTTCACAACCATGATCCGGCATAATGAGGAACTTAGCTCCGTCCGCACTACTTGGTGTTCTGCTATGCGTCTATGTCAATAAAACCGTGGTTTTTCAAGAAAGATCCGGTACGATTTTACTCAACGTCCACAAAAGTCAGGTACAATCAAGAGTTATCAATCACTCCACATGGTTTAGGAGTTCAAGGATGCATGTGGCGTATATTTGGTATCTATGAAGCGTGATAAACAATTCAAACGAGAACGCATAGTTTTGCTTCATCGAAGCTGCAAAATAGAGGTATATTGCTGTTTGTAGGTCCACTAATTGGTCAAACATTAAAGCTCAGGATTAAATAGCTGTAATAAAAAGTTGCGTTTTCCTGTTCAAGTAAAGGTGAAAGTGACTGATTGCCCATTCACAGGACGGAAAATGTTGCCCAACATTCGCTGAGTTGAATATAGATCGGACCAAACTGTCACAACACCGAGGAGAACGCAAGGAATAGTACAGGAAAAAGAGCGTTCCGATTTCGGTTTTAGGGAATAAGAGAGCTGGCCATTGTTAGAAGCGGGATCTCATTTCCTCTATTTAAATACGTTTCTCAAGACCCTGTGCAGCAGACCCATTCCTATCCCCCCTCGTGTTAGTTGGACGTGGAAGCGAGAGGGTCTGAATGCAGCTTACAGCTCAAATGCTACGCCACGGATAAAAAAAGACAAAGAGGAGATCAGAAAATTTGAGCTGGGAAATTTCCTCATACATGGCAATAATATGTGTAATGACACCATACGAAGAATAGAATCTAACCCGGGAAATAATTTGTAGTCAGCTATTTTTTATTGAAATCAATGCTCAGGGTGAAATGTGTCTTGGGTATCCGCGTATGTGAATACTAAAAACAGTTGGGATAATACACATTTATAAGTGCTAGATAATACGTGATGAATTATCATTGATGTTCTGCCAAATAAATGGTAGATCCTTGAAAAGTATTACTCATCATTTCTCCCTGAGTGGGAAATCATCAAAAGCATTTCCTTAAAGCGAACTTATTATTTTCCCCCCGCTAAGTCTTTTGGAAATTTTTCTTTCGTCATTTTCCTCCCTTGACATTGCCCTAAATTCCTAATCTTTTTCCTCCCTCTCCTGCGTGAACTCAACATTCTCTCCTCTCTTTTTCTCCTCAGCATTTCGTTACCTCAAAAGGAAAAACACATTTAGCAAATATGAAGCGGCATAATGCTTTGCATTCCGAGAATTTTAATTTCATAATGTGAATTTGAAAAGTAAACAAAAAAAATTACAAACGCTAAATATAGTGCCTCACATCTTATTATTGAATGAATTCATTAACGCATAAGAAAATTGTAATATCGAATTATTACTAAACCAATGAGAAATATCTTTACGGAGCAGCTAGTTCAATGATGTATCATGGAAGTCTAAAATTATTAAATGACAGAGTTTAGTTAGTAATGTTATTGCAATTATAGTGAAGTAATATTCCCATTTCAAAAAAGAAATAAAAACCATTGTAAAAATAAATGAAACGCGTGAATTGCCTAACTACTATTCCTTATCAAAATCTAATGGAGTTTCTTTCACAGCTTTAATGAAGGAATAAATGGAAATTATTAGTTGACAAATGGTCTATTTTCATTCAAATTCACTGTTCTAACAAACTGTTCAAAAACTGTTCACTTTCTTTATAACATTTTAAAATACTTCAATTTTTGCTTGAAAACATCGGTTTTTCGAACTGTTAGGAAGTATGCCTTTGTAAAAAGGGATGAGGGTAGCAGCAAATTCTGCTCCGTTAATGGACTTTATGATTGTTACGTATAATCTAAGTTATGACAGGACGTTAATTGGACTATATGATAGTGGATTAGTTAGCATGGGAGGAATGAGTTGACCGAGGAAGCTACGGGTGAATATGGTGGAGAGAGATAAAGAGGAGGGCTTTAGGAGTCTTAAGAATAGAAGAACGTGTTTGTTACTAAAAAATACACTAATATAATTTAATATTAGCTGATTGAGTAGTAACCTATACATTGATAAATATCTCTCAGAAGCAGATAATCAACTGCCAGATCATTAGAGACTAAAGTAACGAATCAAAAATCCATGAATGTGGCTTAAGTAAAGGATGTTTTGTAAAGTTTGCAGGAAACTGTTATGAACGAAGCCAGTTTTTTAGGTCCAACCTCGAGAATTAAACTTTTTTAGCTATATTTACCCCAAAAAGAAACGACATGGTGTATTTACTTTATAAAATCAATAGCCACATTTAACAGGATCCTCTTCCTGTAGTTCATACCATGTGTATTCTATAAAGAAATCCTTTTCTTTTAACTTTTTTTCCAGGGTTTCTTAATTCACAAAATTCCCAAACACCGAATCGCTTTTTCGCGTGAGGATGAAGGGATTTCCTTGCACTCGATAATGCCTTCCCTAGTGCTCTCTTTTACGCTTCATTTTTTCCTTTTCCCACCGAATCCATTGCCCAAACGATCCATCACTTACATACTTATGGCCGATGACGTGTGGCAAACAATTTCTCAAATTCGATGGACAGAATAGACGCTACTGTAAGTATTTCGATGTTTATGGATAAACCATAATAAAAGTTGAGTGAAATCAAATCAGCATCACCCTTTTATCGGTTAATAATCATGCATATGATCTTGGAAAATCGATATCATAGCATTTTTCAAGAAGAAAATACTATTTTAATGTAGGGATCTTCTCCGGCTATTTTCACTCGAGAAAATAACTCAATATTGATAAAGAAAAAGTTTTCTTAGCGCACACATATGATGAAAATTTCATAGCTCCCAAGTCCTACCAAAGTCTTATTTGGTATGCTTAGACTGACTTAGAATGAACATAACATTTATTATTAAAGCCAAATATAGCATAAGAGGCTTTAAAGTACTTGATGATGTTTTTGCGTTGAAAATCTCCGAAGTCTATCTCAGTTTGCCCAGCTTGAAGTATCAATTAAGATTTTGATAATTGATGGCTCGTCATTTAACATATCCTAGTTGTAGTAGAGTTTTTACTTAAAAAAGGTTTTCAGGTAGGTGAGTACAAAATTTCAAGTGCAATTTCTCTGAGCTATAACTTTTTTTACTGTTTGTGAGCTAAAAATATGAATAACAGCGCTCTGCCCACTCTAGGACCATGAAGTCTCCCAGCTCTTTCGCTGTTCTGAGGAAGAAGCGTAGTTTATGAACACCGCAAAGAGATTATTTTTCTTTATTGGAAATATAACCATGAAAAAAGTATTCCCACTGACTTTTCTTAACCCAGGCTTTCACTTTGGCGGTTCATTTCATTAGCGTGGTCGTAGACGAAAAAGCTATAATGTTGTAGATAAGACCAACTCAAACAAAGACACCTAAAACCCACTATATGAACAGCTCAAGAGTTTGTAAGGTCTTGCTTGCATGTTCTCAGTGGATAATTAGAAAATGCGCAAAGTCCTGAAGGTATTTGCCTCTATATTATGCCCACGTTGCCTCAACACCTACCAGAGGAAGCTCCAAGAGGAGAAGTCTATCTTAAGAAGGACCCACCTTACCGTAGGCAGTAAAGGGCAGGGCCAGCTCACCGTGCTGGGGTGGCTGAGAGAGCCTTGAGATAGGGCACCTCAAGGTCACATTTTTCCCTTCCGCTATATGGAGACTGAATACCGGAGCCCTTCTTCTCACTACTTTTCTTTTTTTATCTTCCTTTACGTCTACCTTCGTTTCCCCAATTTAACATCCTTTTCGCCATACAGGTTCCCTACTGCTTCCATACCCTAACCCGTCTCATATACTTATCCCTCGTCGTAATACGAGATCCTTCCAGGTGAATCATTTCCTCGGAACATGGTGTAATAAAAACACGCTAGCCAGAGACTCATCTCACAGGATTGTAAAATAAATGTTGTTACATAAAAAATTAAGGAATAAATTCACCAAAAATGTACCTGAGCACGGATGAAAAATATTGCCTGCCGTAAAGTACGGTGGTGTATAATCGTCAAATGGCTTTTGAAGACTAATTGGCTGTTATGTTTGATTATTTTCCACAGCCTATTATAATGTCTCTACTCAAAGGACTAAAATGTCAGTATTAATTTGCATTATAAGACGGAAGTTACACAGTAAAATAACCTATTTTTTACAATTAGTGCAACCTCATAACGAGTGGAAAACAGTTTTTGGGCAATTTTACCAAAAAAAAAGATTTATTACTATTATTACTATCTTTGAAAACCATTTGATTTTTTCAATACGCGCATTATTTTACGTATTTTGTAAATTAAATTACAGAAACATGGAGTGCCTTGTAAATGAGATATATGAACAGTGTTTTGAACTGTAATTTACATTTGCATTGATATTGTGGTCCCAATGCCAATTATTTGAAAACATTGAGCTCTTTATTACGAATCCTTGTTATGCTGCGGTTAGATCTTATAGAGTATAAGATCTAACCGCAGCATAACAAGGATTCGTAATAAAGAGCTCAATGTTTTCAAATAATTGGCATTGGGACCACAATATCAATGCAAATGTAAATTACAGTTCAAAACACTGTTCATATATCTCATTTACAAGGCACTCCATGTTTCTGTAATTTAATTTACAAAATACGTAAAATAATGCGCGTATTGAAAAAATCAAATGGTTTTCAAAGACTAATAATAAGAAAACATCGTTTTTGTAAAATAATTTCACTCCAGAGTTTCAAATTACATAGTTACTCACGCATTACATCTTATAATTCGGTAGCCACAGAAATATGTCATATCTTCGGAATATATATAAACCGGGAATGCATCTGCATATTAATATTATCCTCTCATCTGATGGTATTAAGTAATGCTATCATTAAGCTATAATTAAATCCCGTCTCTGAAGCTGTTTTCTCCATTCTTATTCTGCTTATAGTTAGAATTTTGCTTATCCAGAATAAAATATTTATTCCCTTTTTTCATTGAGCTTTATTTCAATGATCACACGTAAAACACTACAAATAAAAATATTACTCTGAATAACTATTTTGATATTTGAAGTAACTACACGATTGTATTTAGGGTTAAATGATGTTTTAAAAGTAATGTATTTGGTTGAAAAACGTTACAGGACTACGCTCTAAACTAATAAAAAGTGACCTCTTAATCTACCTTTAACTTTTAGGGCAATGTTGCCAAGGTACAAAGTCTTTTACAACATTTTTTCACAACTGGATAATGTTCTAATGTTGAGAGATTCTTGTCAGCGTAAAAAGAAGAAAAAAGTCAATAAGACAGATACTTAACTTGAACAATGAATAATACAGAACCTAACTGTTCGAACAGGCTCAATCGGAAACTCATTCCTAATAATTCTTATTGAACTACTACCCATCAGTACATATTTCTCAAGTGTTCAGAAAGTGTACTTCCATGTTGCTACTTAATTCATCTGTTGCTTTCTTTCATACACAAATTATCTTTTAAAGCGCATTGTACTCTGATTTCCTAAAGTTTCCTAAATTAAAACTCTTCATTTCCTCAGTGTCCATGTTTTACAGAAATACTTTTTTCTTATGACATAACATGATTCTAGTCTATCTATACTCTTAATCAATTTTTCTGAACAACCCAGACAGTAACTCCCTCGCCCTTATGGATTGGCTCCCTCAGTCCATTATGACGGACTTACAGTAAATCATCCTCCAATGTTATATGCGTCCTTCACCATCACTATCATCATTTAATGTTATTAATCATCAAATTGCCCAAGAAAGGCACATTTTCGGCATTAAGTGGACGGCAGATTTCTCCATAAGCCATAAAGTAAATAAACCAACAAAAATAACCTTTAGTATAAATTATTTTCCCATATTTTCGTTTCCCATATCACAAAACGTTCCCTTTCGGATATCAGCGACAATTGAAGACAGACTATGAAGGCACCAAATGCTATAGAAACCTTTTCCCCTCCCCAGGGATATCCGTTACGTCTTCCTAAGACCAATCGCATCAATACCCGCTTTCCTTTTCATTAAATCAACCTCGATGTTCCATTCCTCTTTCCCTCTTTTTTAACTCTTGTACCCATCATTTTCCTCCACTTTCCAAACCAACCAACTCCGATCTCTACCCATAAGACTTCGGGAGACTCCCTTAAAGTATCTTTCTGGATTTCTTCCCTACATTCAGGTTTTAAGTTTTACTTTTTGTGCGTCAACCGTGGTCGAGTGATACAAGACACAGCATTATTAAACAGGGGGCGTAAAATTTCGTGCAATGATTTGCAGAGAGCCGAAACCGGTAACGAAGTTACCGTGAAAGTTTTGAGTGGTAAGGGAGTTTGATTTGAGCGTGCTGCCATGAGATTTATTAATGGCTATTCAATGGAATACCATAATTGCTTCAAGGAGATATTTGTCGACGACAGGAGACGGTACACTTCTCAAAACGTGACAATAAGCGGGTAATTTTATTTAAAGTGAGATCTGAATCCTACATTGAAAGACTTCCATAAACTATGATAAGACTAGCTATATAAAAGGATCACAATATGCTATTTATTTTTTACCTTACCTAACCTTTTATCAGACAACTTTAGAAAGTATAATCTAGGTGTATATTTTATTAAAATATCTTTCTTGATTCGGAAATTTCGGAAACAGAGACACTGAAAATAAATATCTAACAATTTTTATATATATTTGAAAGCAAGTTTTATGCTTCTTGTCCGTTGATACAAATGAATAAACTGTTAACAAATAACAATAGGAAATGCAATTTAGCAGTATTTAAAATTGTTGATATAACTCAATGATATCGACATAAATTTAAATTTCTGAATAACTCTCTGTTTTAACTTTATAAAGTTAAAACATTTTAAACTGAACAGGTAAGAAAACTAAAGAGGAATACCAAGCTTTTATATTTAAATACCTATCGGAACATTTACATTGCTTATAAAAAAATTCAAATCCTCAGCCACGTCAGTAACTTCAGTGGAGTTACGCGCACACTACTGACCGAAATTCAATCAATGCACTAAAGAAAATCTCTGGACTTGGATTCTAATTCCATTCCTCTAAGTCTTCGCGAAATGTACTTAAAAACTTGGACTCATATTTGGCTACTTTTTTCCAGCATCGTCAATAGAATTTTGGTTTCAACCGTCAACTAGGGAGATTTATACACAAGAAATAGAGTAATATTAACATTCCCTTCGTTCATTTTTTTTGCATTGAGTACAACCACAATTCACTCAAAATGAGAATGTCGCTCGAAAGCTATAGTAATAAAAAAGAGGATGTGTAAGGGACGAGTCCACTTCGATCGGACCCCCAAATATTCCCCGAGTGGTCATCTCCGGGCGACACGCCCCCGTGATTCCTTCCCCACCCAGATCCTCCCCTGCCCCCCCTGGATCGCAATTCTCATCTCTTCCTCGGACAGCAAGAGAGAGGAGGCAGAGAAAAATACGGCGAGGCAAATCGAGGGGGGGGTGAAGAAAAGGCCTCTTTCCTCTCTCGCTTTCCTTCGTAGCCGCCAGCACAAGGGGGACAAGGAGAACGGACCGAAAACGACTTGGAGAGAGAGATTGGGAGGGTAGAAGTGGGTGGAGGGGGAAGGAACCATTGAGTTCGGTTGAATTGAAGGGATGGAGTGAGAGGGAGTGATAGAGCTTGGAAGAAAATAATTTTTCTGGAATACTATCGGAATGAATGGGACGTGGAGATGGGCGGGGGGAAGGAGTGAGTTGGAAGGAATAAAAGGGGGTGTTAAGAGGGGTCCACATCGAGCTTTAGGAAACAACTTTGGGCGCAACTAAAGGCACGCTCATGTTGAACATGAGAACGTAACTTAAAAACGCAACTTCAGATGGATGAAATTAGACCAGATTATTCTGATAGGAAGCGTCAACATCACGCATGGGTAACTCAAATTAAAGCAGACTATGGCTCTGGTCCATCTTCTATGATGTTCAATTAGAAGGAACCTTGGCAAGTACACGAGCGCGACCAACCATTAGAAAGTGAAATGAGGAAGTAGTCTCGTTTTCATTCGTACAAAGTTTTTTCTTGCTGAGACTGTTCGCAAATGAAGCTAAATGGATCGCAAATTCGAAATTATTCTGGAAAAAATACAAAGCTATGGTAAGCATCCTTCAGTATGTTATATATAATTGTAAAATTTGTTGTTAAATGCTCAACTTTAACTTGTAAGAACAGTCAACGCAATGGTTTTGGTGTTCCGTTCCGGTTCAAGGTGCAAAAAATTACTTGGTACCAGAACCATGGTCGGATATAAGATCTTAAAGGTGTCAAAATAACTCTCCAAAATAACTAAAGGTGTAAAGGTGTCACCTCAATTTTAACATCTTGGACGCAAAATGCTTCCACCAAGTGACGCCTGAAACATTCACTAAGGATAGCATTCAATTGGCAAACGCGGGATTAAAGGAGCAATAATTTCATTGGTTGTTTTCAAGACATGGGCAATTGACGCTCAATTGCAGAGGGTATTTTAATAATAATGAACATTAGTCAATGGTTACATTTATCATGTTTCAAAATTAAAAAATATAAATTAAAAAAATTTAAATTTTTAATGAAATTGTTGCGAGGCCAACATAACCTTTCACGCAACTTTTACCACCACACGGTTTAAGGGCTAAAGTTATGGGTTCTATGATAGTCTAGTCGAAAAAGAGGGGAAAAAGGCCGTCAGGTTAGGAGCAAGTGAGAGGAAAAAGGAGAATTTGGGAAGAGAGATAAAAAATAAGAAAAATCATGGAATAAAAAAAGGACAAGGAAAAGGGGGACGAAAAAGAAAATGAGTCCAAGGGCCTGAGAGCATGGAGGGAAGGAGGGCGGAAGGGAAGGGCGGAAAGAAGTGGAAATGGGGATGGGAGGAACTGGGATCGGTGGGCGGGGAAAGGGGGTAAGGAGGGGGTAAGGAGGAGGTGAAGGATATGGGGAGTAGTGGGAGAGTTGCCTTTCGTGTGACAGAAAGAAAATTACAAGGAGCAAGGAAGCTGAAGGGAAGAATATCGACAGAGAGGTAGGGTTGGGGGAGTGGAACCAGTTCACCTCCTACTTACCCATCCCACTCTCCGATCCCCCCACTCCCCCCCCTCCCAGCCCCCACACTCCTACCCACACCTCCGTTCGACCGAGTCTAAAAACCCTCTCGCAACTCAAACTGACGACAAATCACCCAAATGCCCGGACTCTTTTCTCCCGCCCGCTCCGGCACACGGTGGCGACTTGAACCTCAATGGGAGGGAAGACGGGATGTACATTGGGGGAAGGAGTATGGGCCGAGGAGACTGGAACGGATAGGTAGGGTAGAATGAAGGAGGATGAAGAAAGGGACGGTGTGCTCCTTGCAAGGGACGTTAGAGGGAGTAGGGGGAGGGGAAGGGGTATTGAAGGAAAAAGAGAGAGTGGGGATTGGCAGCAAGAAAATAAAGAGGACGATTTGTTCCACACCCCCGGGCGGATAGTGTGAGCCGAAATTGCGACGGAGATAGGGTAGGTGTGATGGCAAGATTACTTGCTTCCCATAGACTGTCCATGGACCTTTGATCAGTTGATGTAAATTCCTATGACGGTGATTGAATGTGCAAAACATCGGGCACCATAATATCATAATTAAAAATGCTGCCCCAAATTCGGAAATTTGCTGGCTATAACCTAACTCAAATTGACTTTTCTATGCCATGTAATATCTGCCATTTATTTGTGTTTCAGCGTGAACAACAATGAAATTAGGATGGTGTGATGAACACATAGTACATGCTCCCTATCTCGTAGGCTCGGTAGTGACGGATATTTTACAGCGGAATCTCATCTCTCCCACTTGTGTGCTGCGCGGATACCTCAAGTGCAGACCTCAATCCGCCGGATGGAATATCAAAATGTAGACGCCGTAGCGCTCTTCTTTAAGAGTAACTGATAACAACGCCGGGTGTCTCACCACCATTGCTCAATTCCCGAAATAATCCCTTACTAACCTACCCAAATATCTTTACGGAGGAAAGTTTTTTCATCGCCTTATTAAATAACCAAATGACCAATCAGACAAATCATCTCCGATGTAGCTTCCTGGAAGTTTTTCATTTTCATAAGAAAAGAGAGATAAAAATATTATTTATCCACAGTTCTTTATTACTCCGACCTAGGTTTCAACGGGTAACAGTCATTTTCAAGGTCAGTACCTTTAAAATGACGGCATCCCATTGAAACCTAGGTCGTAGTAATAAAAACACAAAAAAGTGTGAATAGATACTATTTATATATTTTTCTTTTCTTACCATAGCCAATCAGGATTTTTGTATAAGTGAATGAATAAAATATCAAGATAAAGGTATTTTAGGATGTTCGACCGGGTAGCAGTGTCGTTCAGCAACGTTAAGAAGGCTGTCTGCATTCGTTTTCTGGGTGAATTCACTGGCGTCAGAATTCAATAAATGAAAATTGTTCTTGCCTCGGGACACAAAGCTGTACGTCCCTTGACTGGTTGTATCATTTGAGGAGGCATCTGAGTAGGTACTAAGGTCATAGTTGCTCTATTTCTCTAATATATTTGCCAGTAAAACCAAAGATCCAACATTATGATTGAGAGTTTGACAGTTAATTCCTGCTTGGTGAGGAAAAACCCCCTGCGACACATCCTGAGGGGTCTTACAGAGTATCACAT
Source organism: Pyrrhosoma nymphula (assembly GCA_963573305.1). Lineage (NCBI taxonomy): Eukaryota > Metazoa > Arthropoda > Insecta > Odonata > Coenagrionidae > Pyrrhosoma > Pyrrhosoma nymphula. The sequence goes on from OY754329.1 coordinate 42,795,290, forward strand.
TTAGATGTGGATGACTTAATGAACACCACTATTATGGAGTGCTGCTTGCAAGGATCGTTGTAGATTCTGAGAAGGAAAGGAAATTGAAGGGAAATGCGGGAAAAGAGATTGGTAGCAAGGTCCCCCCCCTCTTCCCCCAGGGCAGATAGGCGAGCAGTGAAGACGATGTGGAAGGACTGGTACGGGAAAGGAGGCTGGGGCAGGGAGGTGTAATACCCTCCCTAACTTATATTTTTTCCTATGAAAGGAATCACGGTTGAGCGGAGCGGCATTTAAGAGACGAACCTGGCGGACAGCGAGAAAGAGAAAAAGAATGAGGAAAGAGATGGTTAAGGACTAGATGAGTTTGAATGGGAAAAAGGGATGGACCCGTTTTCGAGCCTTTTTGAAAGTGAGAAGGAAAAATGTAGCTGAAAAGGAGTTTTGTAAGAGTAGCCATGGAGCTGGGTGGCGGGGTTTAGTGGAGAGATGGAAGTTTCCCAGGAGGAGAAGGGGTGAAGTGCTTACGGTTAAGGCGGCTTTAACACACATTGGCGTCTTCGTGAATTTGAACAAAAACTGAAAGTTCAAAACAATGGTGTTTATGGAGGTGTATACGATCACGTGAAAACGCCTACCATGAACGTAAAACCGTCAGCATCAAAGTTCAACCAGTCCCAACTTAATGACGGTTTACGATTGGTGTCGACGTGAACTTCAACTTTAACCTTGAGTGGACTACGCGGGCTATTATTATTGTGTTTATGATCGTTTTAAAGTATAAAATGTAAACGCCAACCGTCTACGTCTAGGAGCAGGCTGTCTCAACCTTCAATTTTCACGTTCACGGTTGACGTCAGCATATGCGCAGTATGTGCACCGGTTTTCGTTTCTAATTTTTATGCCGCGCTGCACGTTGCCTAACTAAGAATCTTATGGGAGTCTTTTTACTATAGATTGGGTAGTGGCGCTTGGCCGCATGTAAAAATTGACTGCGTCGGCATCCAGTCGAAGATTGACGAAGATGATCGACGAATGCGGACGCACATTCAGCTGACCACCATTCGTAAACCAAAGTCGTGAACGTGAAACCAATCCACGTTTAACGTTATAAGTTTACAACAAACTTAAAACGGCCATAACGCGTTTGCGGTGGACGCCGATAAATGCGTCGTACGTGGTTTAAATATAGTTATTCATTTATCTGCCTTATCTTCTCAAATTTCTTCTGTTTTCACGGCCAGTACGTAAAACATTTAGTGACTATTTTATGATTTTTGTGTGATATATTTGATGTTATTATGATGGCGATCAAAGCACCTTAATTATTTCCCTCCGCTATCCTGTATTTCCATATAAAATATGCCACGAAAGTCAGTGCTTTGTTTTTGTATGAACACTCATAGCATTGAATGTTTACATGTGATTGTCCAGGCGAAGATCGACAAAGATAGACGGCGATTTCCGACGCCAGCTTCAGTTGTCATCTGATCGTCATCTGAAATCATAAGCGGGTATAGAATTCCCTTATAAAAATTCAACTTGAGTCTAATCAAAAACTAGGCTTTAAGGCTGAGCTATAAAGGAACTAGGTAGGTGACCGCCAGACGGTTTAAGAGTGAGAAAAATTAGAGAATGCTTAAGAAGTGGGAGACATTTCAGGGGTGGAGTGCGTCCAGATGGTCGACGCGACAATTTGGGACATGTTCCCCTAAGTAGATACTGAGTGCGGCTTTCCAATACACGGTTCCGTAATCCGCCGTCACTTCATGATCAGGCAGCGAAATTAAATTTTGGTTGAATATAATAGCCAGATAAAAAGTAGTACCAGAATTATATTTTTACCCGATTTTAAAGTTGTCATGATAGTTAGTTGAACGCCTGGCAACATATAAAAATCTGCAGCATATTCCAATACTCGGTATACATCTCTTCGTTGGCAGAAATCAAAAGGATTAGACGAGTAAAATAATTCATCAAACTAATGTTCGAAGAATCTGTGAAGTGGGAAACGAAGGGTGCCGGAGGAGTGATTCTTATTTACTGCTCATCAATATTCCACAAACCAGAGTTAATAAAAACTCATTCGCTGGCCAAATAAGTACTACTGTTGAGTACTGTACGGTAGTGAGATTGATAACCTACTGGTAATTCAACTAGAAAAGGTAATCTTTTTCCTGTCACACTATAATATATAGCACACACAAATATGTAGTATATAACGACTTCATTGGAGAAATATTGAAATTCGAGCAAGGGTGAAATCCGAAGCTCTAATACTAACTCATCTTATAATAAAGAAGTAAGCAAACATGACAATTGAACTGCATGGCGCCACATAGAATCGCAAGCGCCTCAAATAGCGGCTGCACTTATATTTGTCAGGGAAGAAACCAGTAGCATTAGTACTTTAGTTTAACATGTTTCTCCTGCAAGAGTCATATTGCAGGTTCTAAACGAATCCTAACATCAAGCGAAAATTGGTGTTACTATAGTCCCGTAGCCTAGGGTAGGAAATGGTTTGATGAAAACGATCTACTCAGTAGAAAAAAGCGTACCATGAGAAATCACGATTGCCTTGAGGCAGAAGTATTAGAAAGATAATGAAGGAATTAGTGAGACTGTATGTTCATTTTAACGTTACTGAAATTAATAATGGCTCTATCACACTACGATGAATTTTAAGGAAGAATGGAAGCTGACAGAAATGGTGTTAATTTTGACAAGAGTGTTAATAAGGAAAATTGAAAACCCTCGTTGATAATTTAGAGGCGGCTTACGATGTCATGTGAATGACAAAAGGTGAAATTATTATTAATACATGAATAAGGGAGGTGGAGTGATAAGGAAGGTGAGTAGCAAGAGGAAAGATAATGAGATGAAATAGATGAAGGAGTCACGTACAGAGAGGTGACAGGTAGATAGATTCCTTCTCAAGTGATGCGACCGTGGAAAAAATACGGTAGTGAGATTGATGACCAAGCTTGACCGAAGCCAAATTTTTTGCACATGGTCAAATTCTTTATCCTCTAATCGACCCTGCAAATTGGATTACTCAATATCGGTTCAATCACTGAAAAAAGGAGAACTAACAAAGTAAATCTTCCGCCAATTGCAATATAGGTATGTTTTTACAGCCGTAATTCATCCAAGATACTTCAACTGTGCCCTGTAAATGCACAATTCCCAGTTGATCAGATGAGATTCCAAATAATAAAATTAGGTCCCTCCGTCGTGGTTATTCCGTCGTCATGGTAGTTTGTAATTCAACAACAATTAGTAACAATTCCCGGAAAATATCATGATGAGTAAAACAAGAAAAAACCAAGAAAACAACAAGTATAAAACTGAAAACATCGTCTTCATAGGTAGGTATATTTCTTCTTTGAAGTTGCGTACTTGCGGTTCATGCTTCAAGTAATTATTTTGAAAACTATGTGATCCGTGGTGAGCAGGCAGATGGGGTCATCAGCACATTAGCTGCCCATTTTGATAAATATAAAAACTACGCGAAAAGCTGTTTATTTTTAAAAACTAAAGATTTCCGCAGGATATGTATTCCATGGAAATGAAGCATTTTTCTGAAGGTGCATGCAATACAGCCATTACGTGAACTTTGTCGTTGAAAAGTATGGTCACAGCCCAATTTCTACCTCCATGAAATAAACAAAATACAGCCAGCAATTTGACCAAACATTTTATTCCTCCTACGGAAATCATTACGATAAGAATTTATGAGATAAAAAATGCGCTGTAAGCGAAAAAACACTTTTAAACACAAAATATGGTTCTGCCTAATTTGCCCCTCTCTGGGTATCCAAGCAGAAATAAAAATGCTAACTCATTAAATAGATCCCGGTGTATTTTTCAAGCGCCAACGTATACATCTACGCCCTCATAAAGTATGTTTACCCTTATCCATCACACAATTTTCCCTCTTTCTCCAAACCAAGTCATCATCATCCATTTTTCACCTCAGCCCCCCTCCACCAACCCAATCCAAATCTTCCATTCTACCCCTCGCCCTACACCGTTTAATCTCCTCCGCCACCAAAGCCCCTTTCTTTTTCCATTCCATCTTTCATTTCCCTTCCCCACCCCCCTCCAGCCCATCATTTCCCACTTCACCGCACCCTTCAACAAATTTTCTCCGCCTTATTAACCTCACCCTCTTTAGCCTTCCTTCTTCCCCACCCTCCGCCTCCAACAAGGCTGCCCCCACCTCCTTCCTACTTCTTTCAATCGCTCCCCTAACTGGACGCATTTTGTCCTGAAGTTCCATTCAACTTTTTAGTAAGTGTGAAAGGATAAGAGAAGACTTACAGGCAACGTTTCGGGCATGTAAGCCCTTCGTCAGCTGGAGAAAAAGTAATTCCCTGTGTGTATGTATATATATATATATATATTTATAGTAAAGACAATTTTTTTGTAGATTTGGAGCCACCTCGGTATCATAAAGAACACCTATATTTCTGCTATTTTCATAAAATCTCGGTGTCTCTTATGTTTTGGCAAAATGTTGCTCTAGTGGTCGAATAAGAACAACAGGAAAGTTTTATGATAGTCCTTGTCTTTCTTCCCTAATCCTTGAAGAAATCAATTTGACCACGTATGATGTTTCCACCATTCATACTAAATGCTTAAATATGGCTGCTGCTAGGCCGATGCATATCATAGCACGGAAAATGGCTCTCGTTAATGTATTTAAATATCAAATGCGGGGCGTGCAACACCACCGACAATGAAGTGTAATGCAATGTTAAGTTAGGATAAAATCACTTCTCACCATACAAAGAAGCATACAAAGAAGGCCTAGGCGATTCGCTAGAGTCCGCCTTCTTGCTCCTGTTTTTTTTAAGCATGGTTTTTTCGTTTACAGTGTACTCTCTCTTTCATGTCGTCCGGAGGTACTCCTTTTGTCACATCACACTTTTCTTGCCTCCCCTCACACACATTGCTTATAATCTTGAGAAAGGTACCAGATTATAACAAAGGTGAACGCAGTTAAACACTAGAATTAGAAGCTACCGCGCCAGAATTGTGTGTGATGCGGAAAATCTTGACAAAGAAATGGAACATTTAATGTGGGCTCTCAAAGGAAGTGGCTACAGCACTTCCTTCATAAAAAGAGCAATGAAAGATAGATAACAACACCATAATGATGACGACCGCTAGGGGAAACCTTTGGCGTACGCAAAAATTCCCTACATCTCCGGAGTCACTGACAGAATTGCTAAAATCCTGCGGAGAGGAAATATTGTGAATCACTTCTGCACGGTGAAGAAAATCAAAAACATCCTGCCCTCACCGAAGGATAGCCATCCTCCCCTTCAGTCTATGGGTGTGTATGAGGTTCCCTGCCGTTGCGGCAGAAGCTATGTGGGGCAGAGTAAGCGAGATAAATCTCAAAGGCTTAAAGAGTACAAGAGAGCGATGTAGCAAATTAAATGGGACACATCAGCGGTTGCCGAACATTCCGCCTCCAGCCCTGGACATAAAATAATGTTCGACCAAACATGGGTCTTGGCCAAGACGAAAAAATATCATCCGCGCTTGATACGTGAGGCCATAGAAACAGCCAAAAGGCCAAACAATTTTAATAGGGAGGATGGATAGGTATATCCTTAGCAGGGTTTGGAAAGGGTTCTTGGCTCCAGCAAAACCCAACGGCTAACGTCTTCCGAAAAGTATTCAAATTGGCCCAACAATGGTGCAACGGACATCGGTGCTATATAAGAGCAAACTAAAGCCGGTAAACGCTCGTTCTCCTGATGATGCTTCCAGTAAGAGAAGCGAAACGCAGCATTTCCCGAAAGCATCATCCTACTAGAATTAGAACTTAACATAATAAAATAACATGAGAGGATTGAGCTAAAAGTAGATGAGTCCCATGGAGAGCGTATCTTTGGTGTCTTCACAACAAGAAGACAATGAGAGCATAAGATGGCTCTGGTTTATGTAATAAAATATGTCATCAAGTTGGATAGTCATGAAGAAGAGGGATTTATAAAGTTCACCCGGCGTAGAGTATTTAGGCGAGATCCACCATCTCACTTCTGTTCCTTTTTACCGTGGATTTGTCGATAAAAGTGGACGCTATTTTCGTATCATCCTGAGCCACTTTTTTGTCACGTCACACCTTTCCCTGCCTACCCTCACGCACACACAATCCTTATTATTACAGCTCAAGCATTGACTGCTTGAAGTGCCCCTTGAAGTTAAAGGGATCCCTTTGCCCCATTTTCTCGTTCCTCTCTTGCTACTCCTACTTCACGAGACTCTCAGGCATTTCTCAGGCTTTTCTCATTTTCTGCGTCACGCGCCACGGCTACATACAATGCCTCGCCGTATGGCGTCTCTAGTTTCCTCCACCAGCTCCACTCAAGGTCTTTAATGCCGAACGAGTCGTTTTTGCAAAAGTCTCGTATATACGGCCAACTAGCGGTGTGAAAAACGTTCCTCAATTTGTTCTTTTTTTTCTACTTACCATCCAACTTGTTTCGAGCAAAACTTCACCAGCTGGAACAACTATAAGTGTGCTTCTGCGACCTTGATGCAGTTTTGTGTTTGTCGTGGCTTTATTTGCCATCTGTTAGATTACGAGGGGAAAAAGCATTCACGGGAGGCTATAAAACTGTTATGGATGTGACATTTATGGAGCAGATTTTTGTTAGAATTCGCTCCGCGTTAGTTGCTTTCACGGGGGGCCTTGTATATATGACTAACGGGGAAATAGGTACATCTACATCTACGATGTACCGTGCAAGCCACCACTAGGGTGTGTGGCACGGGGTGATTCCACACCAGGCATGCAGCACTCGTCCCAGAACAAATCCGAACCTCGCACGCTCCCCCTGGCTCTAGGCGCAGGCCAAAAGCAGTCAGGAGAACAGTGCGCAGTCCAACCGGAAACTGGGAGAGTGATACGTAAAAGAACATACAAACATGCAGAAAAATTCTATGGACACATCTAGTGGTTAATATTACTGATACTGTTAATTTATGAATACTACGAGATGCTACCTCATGCAAAGAACAAAATAAAATAATGCCGAACTAATCGACCGGTGTGAAGAGTTAGTAATTATGTGGTGTTATTAAGCACAAGTGAAAAGGTATTGCCCGACGAGTATTTTGTAGTGAAAACGAGGAAAAATCCGAATTGATAAATCAAACAAAAAGTAAAAAAAATACCGTACGGCACGAGGAAAACTAATCCCGGTCAAAAATGAGTGAAAAAAACATATTGAAGAGGCATATACATGAGGAGAAAAGTTTAAAAAAATATCACATATCATATCCCCTGGGGGAAACTTAAAAAGAATTTTTTTTAATCTTTAGCGCAACGTCAAGTGGAATTCTTTTCGCTGGGATGTCACTGACGAAAGATGGAACAGACGAAAACTAATGTGAGGGAATCGGGTTTTTGTGATGCGTAAAATACTATAATCACATCTAAAGGGCCTATGCCTGGCACCCGGAAGTGGCGGAGATTTTCATTTGAATACCGATAGCTACTAGACTTCAAGTGTAACACTCCGTCCGTCGGATGGGTAGTATAGTGTGTGGCCACTTGGGGCCTTTTTGAAGAATAGGTTAATGCCTAGCGCCTGGTTTCTCTCCCCTCTTCCCTCACTTCCCAAACGTTCTTCCTTACTTGCGAATCTTTATTCAAAGGCGCAAATCATATTCGCTGGCTGTCACCTATCAAATAACCAATCAATCTCAGCAGTAAAACATTAACGATTGTATTTAAATTTTGTTGGATCATATATAATAAAGTGAGCAAGTCGATCATATTATATCATTATTCAAAGCTCCGTTTCTGTGAATGGTAAGGTTAGCTCTGGATAAATTTTTATGCATAAATTAATTAATTTATTTCGTTGTTTCGGTCGTAACTTTATGGTATTGATTCATTCTGGAATGAAAAAACACTCCGAAATTCCACAAAAAAATAATAAAACATGACCCAAGTATCAGCGTACAACTTTAACTTCAAGTCCAGAAAATTACGTCCACAAGGTAACCGAATTACGACTAGGTTCATCGAGACACAAAGTCATATGTTTATGCAAATATTTGTAAAATGATAAAGTTTTGATTCTCATTACTGCAGAAGGTATTACTGCGTAAGACGTATTACTGCGGAAAGCACTTTGAATTTTTCTTTGAAAATAGAAATATATTAATATTCAACTAACGTAAGATGTTTATTTATCATAATGAAAATATTTGTTAATTTATCAAGTAAATGTTAGCAAATTTATCATCATGCAAATGTTTGAAAATTTATCTTTTAAATATTTGTAAGTTTATCGGCAAATATATTTAAAAAATTTATAATCATGTAAATGCTTTCAAAATAATCATCAATTTAATGTTGGTGAAATTTTTCATCATGTAAATATTTGTAAATTTTTCATCACTTTACTAAAAAGACGTTTTTCAATTGACTTAACTTCAAAATCATCCGAGGAAAATATCTATTCGGCTACATGCGAGCGTCACAGAAAAAAGAGTTAACAGATCAAGACAGACGGAAAGATAAGGGAAAGAAGAACAGAGATAGGGAGAAAGAGAAGCTATAATGATCAATAATGGCCAGTTGCAAGGGTCGAGAGGGCTTAACTACTTTTTCTTGGCCCCGACCTCTGTTTGATGATGGGAAGGTCATCGAATGGGGTAAGTGGGTCCACCAAATCTTGGCAGGCCATTCAGGGAATGAGAAACGGGTGGTTAACGGCAGACGGAGGGACGCAGGGCTGGCCACCATCACCTTGTCCCCCCTCTCCAACCTCCGTTCCACCGCTTCCGTTATGCTGACCAAGTCTCCTCGACCCACCCCGTCATACTTCGTGGGCGGCGGTGGTGACTATGAATATGACCCATCTCTTGTCCGTCCGGCTACCGTGTTGCACCCACGTAACATGCACATCGGACACACCATCATCGTCGCTAAGGGCGGACGGATGGCCATCAACTCTCCTACCTCACCCGCCCATCTCCCACCAGTTTCCCTTCAGCATTAAACTTCAACCTCTATCTATCTCTCTCACACTCACACCGTCTCCTTTCGAGAATTTCTCGTGCTCTCACGTGACACCATTAACAACAGACCTTCTCTTCGCGTAGCACGCACAGATGACATTCTGTTTAGAAGAGCCCCGCGAGGAATGCAGCAAGTCGGGTTACAAGGCACAGGAATTGAAGAAACTATCCACCCACATGTGCGGACGTGTTTCAGTACAATTTGTAAGAGTGAGGAATAGTTTCACCCGATACTTGTGTTCAAACAATATGCAAGCACTCTAGCCTTTCTCACGTGCATACAATTACGAAACGTCGAAGGAAAAAATCGGGTTGACGAAGAGCTGATAACAATTTTCCACTACCACTACATTATTACCACTTTCCACTACCATTATTTAAAACTTGGTCGACTCTGGGCACATATACTTTCCCATTGGATGTTTCCACAATAATCTGGAGCAAACGTTATGCGAAATTATTAAGTAAAAGAAAAAAGGATAGACCAAATTGGAATGATTCTGCATTTTTCCAGACTGACAGAAAGCAAATGGAGATAGGAGGGAGCCAAAAAATTGAAGAATTGGAGGATATTGACATAGCTTATTGTGGCAATACGCTGATAAAAAAATAAAATGTACCATCCCAGTTTTATGTTTCCGCGCTAAATCTAAGTGAGTCACCCACTAGGTTCCTTCCTCGCATTCTACTCAGAGCAACTTTCTCCTCCCTTCTTTCCACTCAGCGTTAAATGTGTCAGGCAACACTTTGTCTTCTTAATAAAGGCTGGGAATCGCATTATGTCTAAAATTAAATGTATTTATTCGGAAAAAATGGAGGGTACAGCAAAAACTTACTCTACGGGCGCCTGTATTCGGGAGCATCATGATCCAAACTTGCACGGCTAATAGGACTACGGAAAAAGCATTTACAACCGAATTATGTTGCTTAATTCACATTAAACATACGTTAAGGCTTGAATTTCAATGAAGGTTTGTCCAACTGATGGGATAACAAGCAGCTTTATTCCTGAATATCTTTCAGAGATAAATAAAACCAGTAATGCTTTGGAAAAATGCACACAAATCATTCATATTCATTCATCATACGCACAGCGGATATAAGCACAAAGCAGGTAGTTTAAGAAAGATTTTTCTTATGTTTTTAAGGAAAAATATTCAATTTTGGGTTTAAAGTTTAAGCATATCCAGCAATAACGTAAGCAGAAGCATTAAGTAAATATACAAACTTAATAACGAAAAACGTTGTTCTACACCCGTCACTAAACCTCTCAATCATCAATTAAATCTGAATATTTGAGTCTTTAACTTAACATGCTGGTCGCTGAAAATGCCTTCTCGAATGAACGTTTTTTCTTGCCTCTTTACAAAACTATTACGAAACGTAGTAATTTAATTTTCAAAATGAATCGAGTAAACATAATCACTACGCACTATTACATTGCTTACGCGATGTCTTTCTCTAAACTTCCTCATTTTACGTATGACTGTATCCCTGAAGCATAATACAGAACTATATTCTCTTAATAAGACATTATTTTTTCGACCATTACCTTGAAAAGTAGTGCAATAAGCTGCTGATATTTTGGCACAAGTTGATCGTAAAAATGAGGTTACAATTATTGAAATTTTAGAGCAATATTCCTCAAACTATTCTTGGGCAATTTAAATAATAAGTTGGAGATTGAGAGAGCGGTTAGTCAAAATAAGTCTCAGGCCATTGTATATATATTGTGTTATTACGTGAAGGGTAGTATTTTATTCGATTCTTCTTTGAAAATGTAACGTATGGTGTAAGAAATCAACAAAATCCACGTTTCATTAAAAAATCATTATATTTTGCGGTATTTAAGTAAATTCTTCTTTAAACATGCATCATAAGGGATAAGAAAACTGGTAAAACAAAGTTATTACCTTCACAAAGCCATAACATATCCGGATATTAGTCGGTTTAATTTTGTATGTTCCGTATGGTATATAGAAACGGCATAAACCAAGATATGCTCTTCCACAGGATGTATATATCGGTATTTTAATTAATTATTCCTTGGAATCGTTTCGTAAGGGATATGAAATGAAATGTTTTACTCTTATAAAGGCTTTAAAATGCGGTATTTCAGTCCATTATCTTTAAAAGTGTTTTTTAATGAATATTAAAAGGGTTAATATCAAAAACTATTTTTGAAAAAGGCAAAGAAAGATAGCCTTCTTGCTAAGTACAGAAAATAAGCCCTTATTGCTAGGCAAGAACGACTTAAGAAAAGTATGTCGTTCTTGCTACGTAAGAATGCCTTATATTTCTAATCCGAGGTAAAAAAGTAAGGTGTAGAGAGAGGGAGATAAATCCGAAGAATCTGCCCGTTTGGAGTTTGGTGGGATTGAAGGCATGAGAGAGGTACCAAAGGCAACGCCACGAACAATGACCCAAAGGGGCTTTTGGAGGTGAGTGCGGGGTGGTGGGAGGGTGAAGGGAGGAGGCAAAGTGAGCGATGCCCGGCCACGGTGACTGAGTGTCACATAGTGTGCATCCGGACTCGGGCCATTATTCCCTCCTCGTCCCAGTTCGCGACACCCACAGAATCTCCATCGGGCGGATAATGGCATTTGACGCCTCCACTTCCTCCTCCTCTCCCCCTAACTCTACTCTCCCAACCCACCCACTCTGCCACCTTCCATATACGCCTCTGGATGGATATTCGGGGTTCAAAGCCAGGCGTGAGGACTTTTAAGAGGGTGTGGGGTGGGTGGGAGAAGCACCAAAGCCCTCTCTACTCCTTCCCCATTGTTCCATCGGCCCCGACCTGGTTTCCAAAGCGGGGAGGTTCGGTTCGGTACTTTGCGAGTACGCACCCACGGCACGGAGTACATTCAAAGGGGCCAAACTTGCTGAGCAGCATGGTATTCTATGTTATTACTTGACAATCATTCTATAAAAAAGTTTGCTTGGATAAGAAATGAAATTTTGATTACTGAGGAAAGAATATACCAAGATATACTAAGTTAACAGATTATTTTATAAAGTGGTGACTTGTGATGAACTCAATAATACAATGAGCCCGTGGTTAGCATGGTAGAAGAATGCAATTACTAAAAGAAAAATAAATATTTACTATAGGCAAAAATAAGTATATATAATAAGTAGAATAATAAACAGACCAACGATGCATGTAAGTGAAAGACGGGAAATTAAGGTCTAATGTAAGTAATTATGTTTCCTGCAACCGACGGGTAATTTAGTGCACAGAATTCTGCAATAATCCTGATAAACAAATTGTGCTATATATATGCCATTTTGTCTGTTACATTAAAAACTTGAAAATAACTAAATAAGTAGAGTATCTTTGTTTTTACACATTTACTTATAACACGACCAATTTCGTCACACGTCCTATATAAACAAGTCATATCGTGGTCACACACTACCAATGTGGCGAAATTGGTTTAAATCTGCGAGCAAACACATTTATTTATTTAGTAACCATGGCTTTAACGGAGTTGAGCCTAAAAATAGAAATCAACTTTAAGATAATCCAAAGACCACAACCTTGGCAGGAGTACGAATTCCTCGTTATGTCGAGTACGGACTGAAGCGAAATTATAAAAGCACTGTGACGCACACGCACCATATTCTTAGCATGTTCCTTCAGCGCAAAGCTTAAAATCCTAACCACACGAAACAAGATCCTTTGACAAATAATTTACGTTGTTAGTGGTCGAAAAGGAAAAATCTAGCAAACAGTCCTTGAAAATAACATAGAGAATTTCCATGGAAGTATTAAAAGCATCCAACCCTGAATTTACAAGTTCCGGCAGAACTGTTTTTTTTAACTAAACGCGTAGTTTTATTATTTGCCATAAATAAACTATAAATAAGAGATTATCTCAAATGTATGACCAGATTTTGAACTCATATACTCCTGTGCACGCTCAAACTTCCGTTTAATGAGCAATCGAAATTTCCAGTATGTTACCAGTATCATATAGCAACAGCCCGGCTAGCTCAGTTAGGAGAGAACGAGACTCTTCATCTCAGGGTCGTGGGTTCGATCCCCACGTAGGGCGAATTTTTCCTCTGCCACACAACCTTGTGGTGGCTTGCAGGGTATTTTTTAGATATATCATATCACCAGTATAACTACCAGTACAACATTTAGGAGTACTTATTGTAGTATCTATCACAATCAATTTATGGGTGTATGCGCCTTACATTTGCATGACTATGTGGTATGATAGCTCCTGGAAACTGTATAGTAATATTGAGCTACCTGGATAGTTATGTGTAAATTTAAATGTCATACCTTGAAATGTAATTTCACCCAATACGTTTTAATTGTAGGTTAACTACATATCTTAAGTAGGAAGTCATTGTAAGATCTGATTATTTGTTTTTTTCTAGTGATATCGTAAAAAAATTAGAGAAAGCAGGAAATGATGTTGCAATAATATCACCTCAATACCTGGAATTTCACATTGAATCCTTTATTGATCAAATTTTCACATACAATGCGAAAATTCAATCAAATTGCTTGTGATCACATTTGTATGCCGCATCAGGTGACTAGCTGAGAAGGAACCTTCTAAGAATACGGCGGATTGCGCAAATAGCAATTACAGGCATTGGCGCTTTTGTCCCCATCTGTATGTACTCTGTGCCTGCGGTGAAGATGCCCAACTACTTCGCGGTATCACGCGGTCATGCCTTCCTCCCTAAGAGGATTAATATTCGCGACGATCCACTAGGTTGCGCCCGAAGGGATATCCCGGCTAGGTCCCATCTGCTATACGCGGGCGAGGGGGAAGTGTCCTGGCGTGACGAGAGAGGCATCACGCGCCGCTGACGACTTCCTAGGCGACCGTGATTGAGTGCAAAGAGGCGGACTTATCTCACCGGGTAGAGGAAGAGCGGATATGCACGATTCCAGGGCACCATCCGGCAGAGCCATCTGCGTCCCTCCGGTTGAGAATGGGTCGTGTAGGGTCAAAGGCGCTAAACTTGCATCAAATTAGTTTGCGGGGTGCAAAAAAATTTCGTCAACCACATATGCGGAGTTACTTCAGAAACTTGCTCATTGTCATGAGCTTCACATATCTGCTCTAACAATATTGCAACAAATGGTGGCATATAATAAAGTTTCATACGCCCAAATTAACATTTATTTAATCCCAACCGTGGAATTTAACAATGCATATGCCTTACATCAAGAGTCATTGAACATCCCAACCAGAAAAAATAATTTTCAAATATGAAAATACGTGGTGAGCTACGAACGAACGCAAACGAAAGATAGAACGATAGTTGTTTGATATATTCATTGGATAAATTTCCCTTCAATTGAGAGCTACCGAAAATGTCCCCGCGAGCTACCGTTAGCTTACGGATGATGTCCGACATTTGTTCTGCATGTCAAGAGCTTACAGTTGACCCTCATATTTCTTCCTTATCAAACAAGATTTGAGACCATGGAATGTTTAACTCAGTGAATGACTCTTCTATTTTTTCTTAACTTATTCACGAGTTTACGTCTTCAACGTAATCACTTTTCATCAACTAACATCTATTAGATAAACGCATTTTTGTCTAAAGCAATTTTCCTCTTGTCAATATTGTCCAATCAAATGTTCTATTAATTGCTTTCTACTTGACAAAATTGCTTCATTTGTTCTGGTTAAAGCCCTTCAAATTTTTTGTTTAACTTGGGTATCTTAACCTCCTAAGAATCTCGTCAATTAGCCTTCATAAGGTTGACCATTATCCAAGTCATCATATTCTGTGATTTGTTGTGCAATGATCTCAACCCCATTTGCCAGAATTCAAATTGTGCATTGGTAAAGGTAATTACATACCTCGCATCCTAGACGGAAAGGGTCAGTTCCGTATTGTTTAGGACAGTATGTTGAGTTGCTGCTGAGATGGCTTCGGTTCCAGGCGATCATAGAAATTTTTAACTACTATCATTTAACCTCATTATTGCTAACTTTACCTTAAAAAAGTAAAGGTGACCATGATTGAGAAGAGTATATTGTAGTTCACATGCTCGCAAAGAGGGGTTTCAAAGTGTTCAGCCTCGACAAAATACATCACCGAGTCAACCTTATGAATTCAAGCGCATCATATTTGGTAGTTAGAAGTAGTCGGTAGAAGAAATTGAAGTATCAAATTTTTGGACAAAATCACGTAATAGAGATTTTCATTTTGATTTCGACATTCTAGTCAATAAGAAAGTTACCTAACTGATAATATCCCTATAAAGAGTGAATAAATTCTTCACGGGTTTCCCACCAGGTGAGTAGTTCAGCCAAAGGCGACGTTTCAATGGCTAACTCTGCCATCGCCCTCAGGGCGTTGAGTCACTCAACGCCCTGAGGACGATGGCAGAGTCAATAATTGAAACGTCGCCTTTGGCTGAACTACTCACGTGGTTGGAAACCAGTGAAGAATTTATTTACATTGTGCGCTAGGAAAGCACCAAGCACATTACATATAAAGAGTAAAAATTTCGGAATTTTAGGTGTTTTACAAATTCAATCAAAATATATCATGCTATATCGCATTTAAAATAATTTTCACTTAATTTTGTAGATTCCTGCAGAGTAATAATAATAATACCAGCAGGTTAGCAGTGGGAGTGGAACGATGGCAGTTCTCTAAGAATGGATTATCAAATAAGATTTTCTTAGGAAAGACGTACCCTTTCCAGTGTCCGATTTCGTCATTTCAAGTCAAGTAACCTAAAAATTAATAACGCTGACCTTTGGATTTCCGATTTGCTGAATATTTTAGGCAAAATTCTGGTCAATTTTTTAACATTTAACAATCAAAGATGGCCTTCATGCAAACTTGATAGTTCAATCAAGGGATCCAAGAGCGGGTTTCGAATTAATTATACAGGCCAATAAAGTTGCCCAATCCTTTCGCAGGCCTGCAAAAATTTCAGATTGCAATCCAGTCTGAAGATACGCTCGAAACTGTTTTTTCCAGTATTGAATGCTGCACTAAATTTGTCATTGACTTCCTCTGAGAGGATTATTTCCTCAAATAACTTTATTCTACAAATATTTATATTCCTATTACTTATACTTTGTTTCATCACTAATTACTGAAAGTTAAAAAACCATTAATGCGTATATATAGAATGCCCTAATGAAATTTAAATTTTAGATTTATATTTTTCCAACTTGCTAATGATTATTCATGAATATTTTATGCTAAAATGTTTTCAAACAAATGCCAGCAGAATTCATTCTGAATCCAATAGTGATACATTGTGTCATATTGAGTTACGCGAGGCGTAATAAAATATAAACTCAAAAGTAAAACCGCATTTAGCGTGATTTAATTAATGCTTTCAAACGGTTCTTCTTAGCGCAGTCCCTTTAAATTCAAAAAAATTAAAGAATTAATTTATTGCAGCTGTTTTTTGTCCGAGATATCCATGCGTTGAAGGAAATTTTCAGTCACTTGTGGCGGGATCGTCATGTTTTTTTAGATGAAAAAATGGGCGCGCAGTATTTTAGTAAGATGAAAATTATCATACGAATTGTAAAATATATGGAAAAATATATAGAAAATAGCCACTGTAATGGGATGACAGGAATGAGGGTGAAAATTTTAATACAAATGTACCACAAATATCCACAGATGCTGCATTGACCGTTTATAGCTTCATGAGTGACAACGGAACCAAGAATGCAACCAGCTGCAAAGAAAGAGGATAACTGAGATTAAAGTGAGGTGATGAGGACTTAAATAAACGTCCAGGTTGATCCAAACGGACTGCATCACACAAAGTGAACTCAAAACACTAGCGCGTAAATTTAGGAGACGATAGGTACACAAATATTATGGAAGGCCAAAAATGGCAACTTGTAAAAGTATCAGGGATCTGAATAAAAAGGTCCATGCAAAATACCTTAAATGTAACCACAACTAAGTCTATTAATTGACGAGCGTAATAGGAAGAGTGAGCAGGAATGAAAATACTCTTTCATTGAGTTAAAATAAAATTACTCAGGAGGCCTCTTTAGACCACCTACATAATTCCATTTGGCCTTGGCTGCCTTCAAAGAATTTCTTTCACTTACATTTTTTAAATCTCAGCATGCTGCGAAAGTGTTTATTTAAGTCACGTATGCATAAAATAATGTATAAATTTTCTTAAAAAAGGCCTGAAAGAATGTCATTGCCGTGCCTCATAAACAATTAAAGGGTTTAAAATTAAACTCTTCAGTGATACGTTAAATAAAAAAACTCATAAAGCAACTGGTAGGCTGCCTTTGAAACATATTTTGCATAAATTCAGTTTCACTGCTTTTTAACAAGGCAGCGGCATTGACAGTAAATATGGTGAGCGCAAAAATGTTACCATCTAAAGAAAGTCAGCTCTGAAATACCACATTTTCGAAAGGAGAATATCTAAGGATAAATAATATGTATATTAAACATAAGCCATATTACGGCATAATATGGAGTCATAACAAAGTTTTAAAGAACACTCACGAAGACTAATCTAAAGATCGTAAAATACTATAATTTATTAAGAGGGTATATAACATAATATTTGTAACTTTTAATACTTCCCAGATACATAATGGAGGTGATTGATAACTTTATATGGCAAAATATGAAGACCGGTTTCATTTAAACTGGTTTTAGGTAGATCTATGATCTAATAGGTGGATGCCACAAGTAAATTTGTGACCTTCTCTTCACCAAACGAAGTAGTCAATTCAAAATTGAGATCAAATTAGTAATTTTGTTAATATTTTTCAAGAAAAAGATCCACTTTAAAAATTTCAACGATATTCACTAAATAATTAGGGGTGCTTTTCTTTACGATTACCGTTAGTCAACAATTCCTACTTCAGTGTACTTATTGTTTTTAATTGCTGCATTTTAATACTTTAGAATCGGTTGACCCATTTTTACAAAAATATGCGATGCAGAAAAATTTAATATCTCTGGAAAGAGTGTCATAAGACTGTACTTCTCATTCCGGTTCGAGTGAATGTGAATGCGAGTTATGGCTAAGACCTTAGCGTAACTAGTCCCCCGCGCAAAATAGATGGTAAGATAGGAAAGTAGTGAAAACAGTAAATGAACACGTATCAGAGAATTATTGTTATTTTTTTGGGGAGAAGTGGGTTGGTGTATTCTAGTACTGGTATCTTATCCCAAATGCCCAGCACTCATGTGATCGGCTGTAGCAGAGGTTATTCAACGTAATATAATAAGTAAAATTGTGGATTAGCCGGATTTCTAGCCACCCTTCCTCCCACACATAAATAACCCGTCCTTTTCTAAGTTACCGACCTGTCCTAATGCCGCATATGACCTAAGTAGCCAGTCACCTCCCCAAATAACAAACAACACACACAGGACTTAAAGAAATTTGGCGGATAAAGCAGTGAAATGTAAAACCGAAAGTCTCTAGCGTACCAAAACGGAATTGGTGCACGTCATTAAATTACTTTTTCCTTTGCATATTCTACATGTTTTTATTTCCCAGCATGGTTTCCACAATCAATTTTGACAATTTTTAATATGAACGTACGATAGCTAGCGTTCGAAGTTCATTTAGAAAACACAGTACATGAGCAGGCCAAAGTATTGGTTTTATAAAATTGAAAGAAACTTGATTTATTGGACAATTTTAAATTTTTGCCCTCTGACGTCAATGAGGTTACCAAAGAACTTTGTAAGCCTTAATATCCGCTTTGTTCTTCTATATACTCTTTACTTCACCTCCGCAATTCACCTTTAAAAAAGTCATCCCCCTCCTCTTCCTCTCTAGTTATGTTATGACGTCATAACGATAACTTCTTTTCCCATCTTTCATCCTCCCCATCCCCCCCTTAAACATAAACCTCCTCTCACGCCATCTAGTACTCTGAGTTGTTGTATATACGATCTACGAACGCTAGACATCGGATATTGTTCCGAATAATGGCATGTATTTTTGGTTGAAGTTAAAAAAGTGTGCAATTTGCCAAGTACGAATTCATTTAATGAAGTAAGATATAAGAAGATTGATTCGATTTGTACCATTTGTGAAGAAAAATTCTTATTTCCCAACACGTGTGATCAAAGAAATCTCTCCTCGGGACCACTTCCGTAAAAAATCAAATAATGGAAAAACCGTTTTCCTTCCTCTTTCCTTTCTGATATTGGAGCCTCTTATTATTCCCACTCGCTCATACATAGCACAGGCACACTCTTTTCAAAGACAGGTGATCGAAGCCGAGGTTATATTGGCTCCGAGGCGAATGGATAAATGGAAGAGTTGTGTGCGCTACAAAAAAGGAAATTTTGGTCTGGGAGCCGACGAACGAAAAGGGTAATGCATGAAGGGTAAAAAAAGGTACGGATATCACATAAAAGGAAGAGGAAGAAAATTGAATAGATGAATACGGAACACCGCAATGATAAGAAGAAAATGATAGCATGATCACGAATTATTGATCTGACGAACATCTTAGCACAATTGTCAAAAAATATTCTTATCAACTCTACAATTGCATGAAATCAAAAATGCCTACCGTTAAATTTTAGTTACTGAATGACCAATGATGAGATTTTTGTATTTAAAATAACAACAAAAAAACCAATATGTTTGGCCACGAGATCATTAACTGTAGTAAATCCCAGTATCTGCTAAATTTGCAGTGCATGCATGCCAAAAAGATGTTAAAACTTATCTTAGATGTTAATATTAGAAATGTGTACTTCTACATGAAAAATTGTAACCTCACTATTCTTTGTAATATACAAAATATCCCGCAAGGAGGTGTAACAATTAGTTTATAGGTAATATACCCGTGTATATGTAAAGGAATTTATACTAACGACATAAGGTATCCAAAATTTAAGAACGTATTTGCAAATCATTGCCCACGTCAACAATACCTCTGCCACTGATAATCTCTAGCTGAAACTCTTTACGTAAATTAACGACTATTCAACGACAAAAATGAAGGAGAAAATTGATTAAAACTCTTGAGAAGGACTGCTAATATTGGATTGGTTTGTCCGTAGAATAAATTAATAAAAAAATAAACTTTTTGGCGTATCCGTTATTCGAACCAAAAACCAACCTCGAAACCCAGGCAAAATCTTTACCGCCCACCAACTTCGTATGCAGAAAACCCTGCTCCCCTACTTCAACTTCAGCACCGCCCACACTCTTTCACAGGATCAAATCAAAAGCTGCACTACTTCCCGCATTGGGCACAGTGGCTTAAATACAGCCCCCTTGTGGGGGCAAGTGTTTGGCTCCTTTTCGCTTGAACTGCACACGGCGCGAAAAAAGATCGGAACAAACAGAAAGAGATGGGGAAACATATGCTCTTGTTTGAGGGAGAGGTCAAGAAAACGCCCAACTCCACACAAAAATAGAGGAAGTGGACGGAGTACTATATATAAATATAAAGTAGATGAAGTTATCCTAGGGCAACGTCCAATTAAACATTATGTCTAAATAATTAATATAGAATCAAGAGGGTAAGAGGTGAACGGTTTCACTTTCCGTGGGACGGTCGACGAAAGAAGCAAGATATTGGAATAAAGATATTTATCTTCCTAGGACAATATCATCAAGTAAAATCATCATTGTTATTCTACCAAATATGTTACCTATTCACAGTTATATACAATACGTTTTACAATAATTTCAATTCTACCAAATATCCGTCCATTCCAATTTCATTTATGAATACGCTAAGTCCTGTTTATATTTTCTCTGATCACGGTTTATTTCCTCCCAGGATTCATATGCATACAGCTACCTTTAAATATTAGCTATTTTATTATTTACACATTAATTAAATAACTGAAAAATATTGATGCAAATTATTAAAACAAAATGCCTAAATAATAATTAATCATGTGGAATATATAGTAAGAAACTAGGGCTGATTCGGTAATTATTAAACGTTGATATAAAGTAACGGATAACTAGCGTGGAAATATACAGAAAAAGAAATATTAGATAAGCACATAAATGACACAATACAAAGAAATTACTAAACGGTTTAACTGGGCATAATCAATATATATGAATACATATCATATGAATTTAACAGAATTACAATTTTGATGAAGATATAATCTCTGCACGTAATTGAGGACATTTCATATTGTCAGGTATACCATTTCATTGTTAGGGTATAGTTTAGAAAATTCTCACATAATAGTTTACAGTTGGAAAATGAGGAAGGAAATAAATGTCGTGCCACAGTATCACTGAATAACACACGGGGCAACCTGATGTGCAGGAAAAAATCAATGAATTGAAATCCGAACGGAAGGAAAAAACGAACAATACACGTATAAACCTTCTATACGTGGATGGATCGATGCTTCAAATCTCCCAAGAGAACGAGGGGTGAGAGTTTGTAAATGCTAGGGGAACGTATGCGGACGGAACAGACCGACCGTAAACTCAAAATCGTGCATCGCTCTTAACGCGCACTGAACTCTCTCTCTCCGCCGCGGTCGCAAATGCTCGCGAGAACCCACACATGCGAGGCGGGGCAGCCGGCTACATCAGCAGTCTCCATCCCGTGGGGTCTAGAACAGATCCCATCTGCCACTCACTCCCTACGCCTCCTGGGCAATACTTTTCCCCCAGACATTCAACAGGGCAAGCTGGGAGGTATCAAGTACTCAATGCAGCGCTTACTCCCTTAAGGGCGCCTCGTATCTACGCAACCTTCGATGCATACAAGTACATACATGGCGTGACTTGCAGGATACCATTCACATGATAACAGAAACGCCGTTGTCTACATAACATCTAATGCAACTTGTGCACCGTTGTATAACTACCACCTTCCCCTTCGGAGAGCACCAGTTTAAATACCTGGCAGACGCAATGACACTTAATTAGGAATACTGTAATGCAAGTCATAATTTCGCATCGAAAATTATCGTAAAAAAATGCCATGAAAAACTAACATGTATAAATGTTTTTTATTGTTTACTTACAGGTGAAACAGCAACATTAGAAATTAGCCTTACGACAACTTCGCAAGCTTTTTTAGTCTATGAGTTGGTATCATAAGGAGTATGTCTGCTTTTAAAAACCAAAAATAGTTAATTGTGTTCCGTCATGCTAATATCGCTGAAATTGTCAGTACCAGCAAATAAAACATTATCTAGAACATATCCCTCCAAACTTTTATTAACTCGAACTCTTCTAAAAAGGCAGCCATTGGAGAATCATAATGTACATAATATTTCTTATTGATGATTATTAGGAGGAAGTGAACCGACATTACCCTAATGTTCTCATAAATGTGCCAGCTATGCTAGCCAGCACCTGTGGCGGCGGGGTTAAGTCCTTGCCTATCAACCATAGGTTCGCGGGTTCGAATCCCGCCTGGGTAGGATTTTAAACTCCCAGGGATTGGCTGTATGTGTTTGCTTGAAGAGTTATATGTAACAGGGGACTACATAATCGCTCCATTTAAGTCAACATCATAATTTTTATTATAAAAAAAATTCGGAATTAAATTTGAATTTTCATCCATCATAGCTATTAAAATTTCCAAGGAATAAAATGCTGCAATCAGAAAATATTGTTTGATTAAAATTTGACGGAGATAAATTTATTTAAGTATGTATCCTCGTTGAGAAAGTTCGGTTCAGAATCTTCGACAACTCCTAATGCCTTTCTTCCCGGTCCGAGACGCAAATTCGCGAGGGACAAACTAGAAATACAAAAAGACTCACCTTGATTACCTTGAAAGTGCACACCTCCATAAACAGACGCTGAAATACCAGATACTCATCTCATCAGACGAAAAATAAGAGAACGAAACGACCCGAAACTTATTGGGCCGATATTGATTCACTTTTCCTTCCTGCTCTCTCAACTCCCATTTGTATTCATTCGTTCTCCTACACCGCCCAGGCTCAGATAAGGCCCCATATCCTCCGATTTGTCCACCACCGCGGTAAAATATCTTTTGCGTGCGGGTTTCCGATAACTGAGATACAAATTCTTTTCTGATCGATCTCGGAAGAGCAAACTGAGAAACTACTGAAGAGTGTGCGGACGAACACAGATAAATTAAAGAGATATGTACTAGAAGAATTTGTCGCAGTCATTGAAAATTTAGACCACGTAATCGCAATAAACGTTTACAGTTTTAATAACTCACACCTAGATATTCAAAGGCAATTATACTGCATCAATGATATTTGCCTGCAATATTTATGACGTTTTTCTGAAGTATGTACTAGTAGTTAATTTGAAGGGTTGTACGATATATCGTAAAAAACCAATGCTCTGACTGGGTTATGGGTGTGCAATGTAAACCTAAGGAACCAAAATATAATAGTTTATGCTTACCATTACTTTCACCTGAAGAGATATAAATCAGATGGAGCAACTAGAGCAAATATATCGGGTTGGAAATTGCGGTAGAACTTCTGGACTATTATAATTTGATTTTGAGGTTAGAGGTCCGTTTCCCTGCATTGCATATATTTTAGATGGGTATCGATTTCTTCTTCTAATGCAGTCTGTCCGTTGTAAAGGGTTTAAACTCATGAATAAACGAATGAAGCCTTCTATGAACTACCAACAGCCAACGCAGAATTCACCACCAATTTTTTCTCATACCACAAGCAATCCGATCACACAGAACAGTACAAATAGGTGCAAAAGGTCAAAATAATCACTTGTAGTACTCAATAATTATTAACTACCTTTATAAAACTACTCAAGGATCATGATCAAAATTGCATTACTAATTACTTCTCAAAGGCTGAAAAAGGGATCAATTGAGACCTGGATTAAGGAAAAAAATATCAACCGCTTCGGGTACTATCTCAGTTGTTCATGAAATACTGAATAGTTGAGGACCCAAGAGGTTAGAAAAAAAGCGAGTAGCAACTGACTAATCAGGAGGAACCATGCCCCAAAATAAGAGTTCATATACCAGATTTGACTGTCACGTTTTTTAACTCTTAGACAATGAAGGGCTTGACCATCGTCGGAAAACGCCGAAAAGTATTGGGTTTATCGTCGGAAACGTCGGAAGCCGGTGAGATCCCGAGTGGATTTCACTAAGAGATATGATACATCGGAAAAGAATCATATCTTCTATAATTTCACAAAATGCAGTCCTTCCTTTGCTTCTGATTTCATCCCCTCGTTATGAACTATTCATGCGTTTCCACCAGCCTTATTTAAACTAGAGTACCTCCATAAAGAGAAAAAGCACTTGGGGAAACCGTTGCAGACCCCATGTACTACGCAAATAAGGAGAAACGAAACACATTCCCTGTGTAAGTTTTCAACTCAATCCGGATATGGATGTACACAATCATGGGGAAATATTGGAAATAAATGATTAATCTCAAAATACTACACTGCTAAGGAGAAAAACTTTTGAAACATTTTACTTTCCTCTGTAAGTAAAATTTACTTCTGATCTCCGGGAATCGGCTTATAGTATTTGAAATACGACCTCACAGTATGTACAAAATATGCACTATTTAGTAAAAACTTGTTACAAAGTTTCCTTATAATGGTGATATATTTCCTGTGAGCCCGTTAAATTAACGATATTATACGGAAAAAATATAAGGTGCATAGGAAGAAGAATGGAAATATAACTGTAAATTTGGGAAATAGAAGTAAATATTTATTGAATATTCCTCAGTGTTATGTTCCATGGGATAGAAATATCTGGATGGAAATAAATACATATTAGATTAATTGATTATCGAATAATTGTTCGCGTGCTATTCAAATTCACCATTCCCTGCTCGGGTAAATAAATTGACAATAGTTGTCGTTTACTAACCTTCTTTTCTCAAGTATATTTCCAAGCGATGCACAACAATGAAATGCTAATTTAGACGAGTTTTAGCAACCTTAGTCTTTTTCGTGAGGCTCTTAATAAAAGGAGAGATTAAAGGTCGCTGGAAAACCTTATAATCAATGATATTAAAAATGTGTACGACAATACTGTCGATCATATCAGTTCCCACGAAACCTTGGTGAAAAAAGATTGAAAAGTTAAAACTCCTGTGAAACAGTACAAGGAGTTGGAAATTTGACAAATGTATTGAGGAATACTTCTCCTAAATTGCTTGAAACACATTTTATGGAATTTTAAAGCCAAAGTTCGAGACTTCAAGTGGAAAATCGAATGAAAATCAAATTAATACGAAAATAAAAATTAAAATACTATCAGATTAGTATTTCGGTCAGCCAAACATTGCCCTATCGCTAATATCCATCGCGAATACGATGAAAGCGCTACTCCATGAAAACTCGAGTCATTCCATGCCAATTGGAATTGGCAGCGACAGTAAATGGGGAATTTATAATAAATAATATACTATTATACGAGCAAATCTTGTATACATATATGTGTGTGTGTATATAAATTTTATTTCAAAAACGGCTCTAACGATTTGATGAAAGTTATAATTTACTAATATTGGGTACGAAAAACCGATTTACTTAGGTCTGGACTGTGGTAAAACTCTTTTTTACAAGATATTGGGCAAACAAATTGTATTTTTAAAATGTAAAACGGCTTGGCTTCTCTATTTTTGTTATATAGTGGTTTCCTTGTTTTCTTAGTTTAATTGCAGACACTCTTGATAGAAATTAAAATGTTACTTTTATGTAAATGACCGAACAAAACGTTTTAATTCTTGTATTTAATTTCCGTATACCCATCGCATTTTCCTGGAATTTTAGATTTTAGCTCGCAAATCTCAAATGTTTGCACTGCTTCAACAATTGAATATTTTGTATCCTTGGAAACTGCAGCATAGGCATGGAATGGAAAGTCATGCCTGAGAAATTTACGCCTCTTTAAAAAAATCTCTTTTACAGATCTACTTTGAAATTTTAGCTGGAATATATTTCAACCCAATCTCTCCATGTGTTGTTAATGGCTGCAACAGAGTAAATGACATTGATCACGTAATTTTGAAAGTATTTACGTGAGTCCTCCAGAGGCTGTAGATTATTGATCGGATCTACAGAACAACCTGAAAGAGAACTTCAGGAGCAAATAGTACAAGGTGATGACCCAATGTCCATTACCTGAAAGAGTTTTATTACAGAGAAAATAGAACAAGCTGATGACTCAATACCAGGTATCTCAAGTAGTTAAATTACTAAAAATGAAGAATATTTTCTGATTTCAGCAAAACCAAGCCGGGTAGCAAACACCACATGTAAAAATAGGTTATTTGAAATGACAACTGAACTAAATGATTCTTACTCTCAAGAGAGGAACGATCAGAAAAGAATAATGTAAGAATGTGAGTCTTCCAATGATCGTCTAGAGCATATAGAAATGATATATGATCTTGCACGAATCCAGAGAATTGGAGAATTAAATGAACAAAGGGAATTACGTTTGTAAAAGATAAGGCAACGACAAAATAACCAAGGAACAGAAGAATCAGACACACAAAAAGATTAGCGGCTACAAGACATGCGTGAACGAGCGGCTCAGAGGCGTACAGAAGAGTTGGAGGATGATCATCATCAACGATTGGAAGAAGAACGCCAGAGAAATTCAAGACGACAACAAGCATTACGGCTACACCGAATAAGTTCCTACAAGGTAGCTACAATGGCTGATATTTCTTACCATAGTTTGCAACCTTTTAGTGTTTCTTGTATTCATTATGGAGCATTGCATTTTCCCGAAGAACGTGTGTCAAATCGTATTCATTGAGATTCGTTTGGGGAATGCTTCTTGCACGGTAGGATAGATCTACCACATCCAGAATTTCCGAACGAGTTACCGCGATCGTTTCTTCAACATCCATTTTCTGATGACTTTTATGAAAGGATTCGAAATTTGAATGTATGTTTTGCAAAGGCTTCATTCACCGTAGATGACGATCGAACAGTCAACGGTCGAGGAGTTCATAGTTATATTGCTAGCGGTCAATTTTATCACAAACTTAATGTAGCAGCTCACTCTACTCAAAATGATGATGGAAAATTTGAACGGCCTCAATATGGACAGATATACATTTGGATAATCAGGACGCTCTTAGTGCACGCATAAACAATGACATTAATCATGGCATCATCGTGAATATTATTAGTCTCTTGGAACATATTTTGAGTTCTGAAAATCCGATTGCTCTTGGATTCATGATAATGCGGGAAGTAGAAGAAGAAGCTAATAGACATGCTGCTGCAGAAGGTGTAGAACCGCCTTATGTTAAGCAGCGTTTTGCATTACCTGATGCCGATGATCACAGAAGGTTTAACAACCCCCTTCAAAATGAAGTATATGCCATTGTTACCCTCAACGCTGACAAAAGCTTTCGAGATAAAGAGTAAATTATTCGTAAACGTGGGAAATCTTTAGCTACCTTGAACAATATTGACAGTCGTGTTGGGCTCTTTACTTATTAACTATTTTAAACAAATTTTGCAATTTTGGATTCTCTGTATTAATAGTTCTTTAAGAACATCTTATACCAGTCATCAAAATGTGACTAGTTTTCAACTAGTTCAGTACCGATTAGCATTGAGACCTCAACTTGCCAAATATTTTCATTCAGACATCAACCTAAGAAATCGTGATCTCCGCCTTTTGAAGTTCAATGCTTTTCATTTCGGCGGTCAGCATTTTCAGCAATATCTGGTTGATACTAATATAAGAGTGGAACATGATAGTATCCAATGGATTAAAGCAAATTTTTAAAAATGCTTACAGAAAACTGTACAAGAGCGATTCTATTTTTCAGTGAATTGGCAAAAAAAAGAATGCTGTTTATGGTGAAAGACCTTCTTCTTTTCCTGGATCTACATGATTTTACACTGAACATTTTGAAAAATATATGACCATTGTCCGTTGGACTTGGATCATCAGACTTTTTTTTTCAAAATGACGTGTAATCAAGAACTTGAGGAAGCAGCTCGTACAACTTTTGAAGATGGATCAAACTTGCAACAATTTTCCCAAGAGCGTCCTGAATAAATAACTTTGACACACGAGAAACGCTGTATAGAAAGTAATATTGAATAATTTTGAATCTAATAATAACAATAATCTGTCAATGAACATTGGAAATAATGAAAACAATGTAAATATTGAATTTAGAATTTCGTTAAAGAACATTTTTGTGTTAGTTGTGTTTTTGAGTTTGCGTTATACTACCTAATTGCATCATCACTACTATATTTAAAGAAATAAATATCCTTTGTGCTTTATAAAATTTGTTTTAGTAAAACCTTTATTCGCAATATGTGAATGCCCAATATAATTAAAATATACAATAAGTAGCAGAATAGGAGAATACAAGTTCTTAGTACACCAAATAAACAACGAGCAGCTCTCGGTAACCAAGTACTATAATTAAAATACACAATAAGTAGCAGAATAGGAGCATACAGGTTCTTAGTACACCAAATAAACATCGAGCAACGCTCGGTTACCAGCTACTGATACTAAATAAAAACAATTTATTTACAAAATTTGAAGTTTGCAGAGCCCGCATCGAAAAGCCAATTTTATTTTCATAACATATGAAAAAATTTAATTGACGGATTTTAGGATTAAAAATAGGTGCTTTAGTTTACTCATACGTTAAATACATTGCAATTTTGCATAAAAAAGTCCTTCCTGGGATGGTGAAAGAATTAACTGGGACTTAACGCCAAGGGTTTCAAAGGTATCACTACGAGGAGTACGGAGAGGGCTTTGGAGTTAAGATAAAGCGTTACTCCGGAGAGGTATTTTATTCAGTAAGGCAGGCGAAGTAAACACAGGTGTTACATGTTTATGATGCTATGGAATCGTAAATCAAGCACCGTTTTAGTGTAGGAATTTTTGCGAGTTAAACGCTACGTCACAAGATTGCTTCAAATGGCATAACATTAAAATACGATGGTTCTACTCTGGTTTGCTCGTTATGATACATGATAACGGCCTCTTACCCATAAGCCAGCCGGCTACTGGCGAGACTTAACGTCATAACCGACTTGCAGCTCTTACAATAAATGATCCAAATCACGAAGTTGACTTTCGCCATTCCCTAAACTGACGTTAAATCTTAAAGCTTGAGATTAATATTCCATAGCTGCAATGCTTTATTCAACATTCAGTGGTTTAGGTATTCTTCCAACGCAGTGTCAGAAGCACATCTCTGTAGACTTGGCGGTACTTACATGCTATCTATCACGCTATCTTTGTTCGCCGTTTCACATCGCCTTCTATTTTATCATTTGTGCCTTGTGTAAGTACAAATAATTCAAATAAAGCATCTCGTTTACCCGGCATTTACTTTTTACTTAGCGATTAGACGCGATGCACCTTGGAAATTAAGTAAATGAAGATGGCGAAAAACGTCGAAACGTTATGCACTGCAAATTAAAATTTACCAGTATAAAATGCTTATAATTTTTAAATCCTTAATACGTTTTTTTCACAATGTCTTCCTCAAATAGGTATTCATTCCAAGGATCGGCATTGGAAAAGTGTTATCAACTGTTACTTTTAAAAACCACTTTCTTAGTGTATATAATTGCGGAGTCAACAAATCCTTTTTACACGCCAGTGAATATAGAGGGATGAAATCATGAATTTCAGAGTGTTTTCTCAATTGAAATTCTAGTGAGAGTTGTCATTCTCGGAAAATACATCATTTTTATAAACTAGAATACTACCAATCACTAGACACGCATGGTGGATTTACTTTGAGAGTGCTTTCAGAGAGTTCCATGACAATACTGCCAGGTAGTCATTGATTTTCCGCCGCATAAAAAAGGGATCAGGAGATCGTTCTGAGAAAGCAGGCTCGCCAGGGAACGGGTTTTTCGAAGGAGATTGAATCGCACGGATGGATGGAAGCAACGTCAAGGTTTCTTCTAGAGAACGGAGTATACTCTCCCTGAACGGTGAAGATATTTGGGGCTGGCCGCAGGGTGGGAGGAGAATGGGGAAAGAAGGCTTGAGGTACGACCGAACGGGGAAAGAGAAAGTTGATACACTTGGGAGCCCTTCCCCCGAGTTCTAATTCACCCAGCTTAAGTTTCCCCGGTTCTATTCTTGCTTTTTTGTTTCATTAAGTTTAAAAGACGGGAAAGAAAAGTTTTCGGCCCATTCTCTCAAACGATTGAAGGCCGAGAAATTTGATGGTCCAACTTTTTATAATTACCGACGGGCAGTAACATAATAAAATAAAAAGTCGAGTTATGTGTTTTTCCTGAAGGTCCTTGCCAGAGGATATTGCTGTTGATCCGCTGAATAAAGATGAAAGAAAGGGATGACCCACGTTCTCGTTAAATTATCCCTTTGATTTGGGAAACTATGACCTTTTTTTGGGGTCAATCATGTATTTTTAATTCTTTTAACAGCTCCCAAAACTTCTCTCTCAAAAGGTCAAATATTATTATACATGTCTTGGATGCTATCTGACTTTTATAGATTATACCAAACTATTATTGAGATGAATATTAAACATATTAAATGTTACGGTATATTGGCTTTAGTAGCTCTATAGATAAGAGTCAAAGGCCTATTTGTGGAATCGTACATATTAAATTGGTAAAATGCTTATTATGCACTTTTTTCTTCTGTACATGGATATTCCGCATAGTAATTATGCATTTTTGCATATGTGATGAAAATCATGAGTTCATTTAAAAATTCCTCATTAATAACCCAGCAGAGAAAACTGCTGATGTATATATTTCAAAAATTACAGCCATATGACATTCTTTTCTGAAGGATGACCTCTCATTTTCCTGTTGCCTTCCATTTTTCATAAGTGTTGCCTAAAAATAAATTACACTAATAAGGTCAAATTCAACCAAATAATGTCAAAAAATAAAAGTTTATACAATATAATGAAGGAGATGACCAACGGTTCTGAGAAAATTCAGAAGACTCAGGTGACATTACGTGGAAATTAAATATAATGAATGGATATAAAAGACGCATAATTCATCGAAAAAGAACAACTTAGACGGCTCTAAACGGTTCATTTTCGGTTAATAACGGTTCAGAACTTCTT
The DNA here is from genome assembly GCA_963573305.1 of Pyrrhosoma nymphula. Classification (NCBI taxonomy): domain Eukaryota; kingdom Metazoa; phylum Arthropoda; class Insecta; order Odonata; family Coenagrionidae; genus Pyrrhosoma; species Pyrrhosoma nymphula. Next base: position 42,826,334 of record OY754329.1, read on the forward strand.
GCATCGGTGATACCTACAGTTTGATAACGTTGGCAATGATCGCGGTACGACTTTATCATTACAGTATAAACCATTCGTTTCTTTGCCGGACAGCGGAACGTCATATTGGGCCATTGCTCTAATATATAATGGAGTAAATAAGGGAAACCCGAAAATTTGGTGCAATTTTATTTCCAGGTCCTATTCAGGTGTTCATATCAGTTAACCGTTTGTCTGGACCTTTTGATTGGCCAAATATTTGAGGTTATGATTTTAACTACCTAATTCTATGTTGATATGAAATTGCTAGCACAAAGGAGCAGTCGGCATTCATTTAATTACTTTCGCAAATCTTAAGCCCTGGACAATGGCTAGAGCATTATACTCAAGAAAGGATATTTCCTACTTAACAGCCAAAACTCTGCGTTCACTCGCTCAAATAAATCATCTTTTTACTGGAATTTAATATTATATTGTAAAGAATATAGTTACTTTTTGATAGTATAACTTGAACATGAGCTTTAGCTTCACAACTTGTCGAAATATAAATATTATTTAATGGAAAACTAAAATTTCTTTCTCGGTCAATATGGCGCATCTAATAACACACAGGCCTTGTAGCAATATCAATTAGGCATAAAGGTTTTTTCATGAAAGAGTATAATAATGTATTTTTTTATATGTCGATGAATATGTTTAATCATATTAAAAGTCTTCATTCTTCTCGAAATAAGATATAATAATACTATTGCTTTACAAATGCTATTCCATTTCTGTAATTCCTTCCTTTCAACTTAAGCCCAAATTACCGATACCCACTTTGCTCTGACATTGAACACACATTTCCCCCGGTGCTTTTAATCCGTGTGTTGAGAGGCCTCTTAAACTCTACTAAGCACTACGGATCATAGCAATTGGAAGTAAATGACATTACGGATTATAGCGACATTGACGCCATCAAGTAATGAACTTTGAGATGTGGGGCTCATCAGCCAAAATACGAATTTAGATATGACCAACCTCTCTATCATATTCCTCTCTTTCTTCCTCTTTATTAGTACCTAGAAGGAATATTATGTCACAAAATTTGAATAAAATCTGCCAAATCAAGGTTTTGTCAGCGTAGCCTCGGCTTTCATACCAAATATATTGCAATGATAGAAGAACATTTTCCGCTGCATCACTCTGAAAGACTGAGTAGTGGAGATATCATATAAAATGGTCCACACTGGTATACGAAAGCGGCTCCCTAACCTCACCCTTCACCGCCCGAGAGGCAATTATCGGAACTGCTGCAAATTTCCCTCGGGATCGGAATCTAAAACCAATCCCAGAGAGGCTTGAAATGCGTCAAAAGCCAGGACTCCAACATTCGAATGAATTGACTTTGTTGTATTTTCGCATTCCTTGAAATGAAACCATAATTTTCGCGCTTACGCCCAGATACAATGGCTCCCCCATTGGCTTACTGTATTCAGTGTGCTTTTAAAGGCAAAGTAGTCATTCATACATGAATATCAAGGCACTTTTTCCAAACTTAAAAGCTCATAAGAAAAAACAATAGTGAAAACGTTTTATTTACAGTATTACCATTATGGAGTCAAGAGCGGTGTCTTCTATTCTGTCAAGTAGAGCGAACAACTCATTGCGTTCCAAGTTAGGGTTTGACTTCGCTGACTGTGGCGCTAAGCTTGCTCATTGGACTGCTTCGTGACACTGTATGTCCGGCAGTCTTGAACATCTCGTCCCTTAAAGCCCACAAAATCCACAGAGGAGAATTCCTTGGTAGATTACCTGGATAAAGAACTCGGTGTAACATCGAAGAATCCGGGTTTGACTCCCGGTCAAGGTGTGTGATTTTCTCCTGTACAATTTCGAGGGCAAAATAATTTTCAATGATCTCAATACTGAATTCTTAACCCGGGAGTGGTCGCTAAGCTACTTATCACGCGGGCGGTCTCGTGTGAGACTTTTTCTCACACTCAGATGTACCATTGATTATCTATCATAGAGAGTTTATTGGGAATATATTACACTATATTTAGATTAAATTTATTTCTCTAAATGTTCATTTGAAACAATGATTTCCAAATGTACACAATTACTGATACAATTACGTAATCATTGCTAATTTTACTGGCGATGAGACTTTTGGGTATTAATGAAAACAATTACCATTCTCAAGAAGAAATATTTATTTATGAGGACATACTTTCTCATGACTCAAAAATTTGCATTAACGTATCTGCTCTCCACGAAATGAATCACGTTTGCCCGCATGTTGCGAAAATGTAACGCAACTGAGTATTACAAAAACACTAACGTCAATGGTCGCGAAATGAGGAAAAGTCTCACACCTTGTAGCCGACGGTATCAGACATATCATTACACAGCTGCGGACGCTTCATTTATACTTTATGAGACGGTCGGTCAATAGGAAGAGATAAAAAGTCAACTAGAAGGGGAACTTATTCTAAGTCATGATAACAAAGTGAGCACAAGTTTAAATTTTGTGTGAGAGAAAATCTCATAGAGCGACCAATGGCGGGTTAAAATTAAATTTCCAGAATTACCGAAATCTGTGCTCTATAGAAAAAGTATAACTATTATTAAATGCATGAGCAAGTTCCGCTGTTAACAACCAACGTTATGTCATGAATTATAAGTTCGAAGGACAAAAGAGTGGCTATGAGAACATGAAGGTGCTGGTACAAAAGGCGCAATGATTGATTCCACGGCATGGTCAAACTAGGTAGCCCTGTCATAAATGACAACGTAACCTTCACTGTTGACTCAGAAAGAAAGGAAACGAAGGAATTGGCACTCACCAACGACCACCATAGATGCCGCCTTGATGTCCGTATGGAAGTATGGTGCGTCAGCAGACACTTCGCATTTGTAAATCCCAGTCAGTTCCAATTGCACATCACTTAGAACTACCTCACGGGCGTTGGATTGCGAGACCTGAGGAGAAAGATGCAATAAAAAAAATTTAAATAAAATATTGGAATATATTTAATTAAAACCATTGCAATACATACATCGAAAATTTCAAATATATTACTAACGATGACAATAGCATAAAAATGTGAAACAACTCAATAAATAATCGTTAACAACAAAGTTACCATTTATCATATCTAGGGTTTTTTGAGTAATAAGGCTTGTACGGTAATTATTTTGCTTTACTTGAAAATTTGTTAAGGCATGGCTTTATAAGAGATACATTACTATTTTTACATACTTCGTCACAGAACTGCAAAGTTAAAGTGATATTTTCTGAAAAACACTACTTATTAAAGAAATAGATAAAATCCTGCATGCTCTCTTCCTGGAATAACTATTTTAATCTAAAAACATTTTGTAATTTCACAAAACATAAAAAGTAATTTGAAATCCATTAAAATCAAGAACATGGTATGGCAATGAAAAAATGTTGTAAGGGGTACTAAAATACAAGGCTTTCAGTGGGTAATGAAATTTCAGTATTGTTATTCTATCTATTATCCAAATATGTGCTAACCCTGTAATTGATGTAAAAGAGCAACCAACACTTTCACAAGGAAAAGAAAAGGTGAGAAAATACGCAGTCTAAAATATACAATGAATATATTTCAAAGAGTGCGTATATTCATAGCCAGGTTTAAAAGCACTTGTTCAATTTAATCTTCTATGCTGAATATTATTGGAGAATGGTGCGTGTAGCATGCATACATATAAAAAGAATACCACCTAATCAGGTTTCCACGGACTCGAAATTTAAATACGGTCATAATATAATACTTTTAATATTGTTCACTCTTTTTTATTTTATTTGTAGTTCAATAAATATATGTATTTGAAGAATGTATATAATCAGATGCATTGAATTAAGTCTTACACCAGCGGAACTTTTGTCTTTCAAATATACCTGAATGTATCATGATTTCTAGTTACACTTTTCATTGCTACACTTTTCAGATATATATCAATTCCAAGCAGTCCACATTTTATCAAACTATTCATTTCATTCTAGTTTTAAAGGTATTGTATCAGAACCTGTATGTTTTTATTTTTTGGGTCTCAGCATCTTCCACAAATTATCCTTTCTTTTCTGAATTTTCAAATCGCCCGCTCTTCAGTCTCTCATAAGTATTCATTCTATTTGAGAAATGGAAGCTTCCATAATATTTATTATCTTTTCCAACAACACTGCCATTAAGGACTAGATGAGCCTTTCTCCTATTTTCCTTCGTTACATTTAATTCAAACGGTTTCGTCAGCTTTAAATTGTAATTGCAATTTCGTACTCATAAATGAAAATGAGAATTTTTTTCATAAAACTGTTAAATTTACGGTATTTCTTCTTCATTTATTCCACATTTTCATGCACGTTTAGGAGAGTATTAATGTATACGAAAAAATCTCATAAAAGTCTCAGATGCTTTGATATCTTTCAAAAATAATGCTATTAAGGCTTAACTTCCATTATAGTCTTTAGGGCAAATATGCGTTTTACACACAATAAAAATATCCTGAATCTCGCTAAGTAGATACTAACCTATATTCCTAAATTTGTGGTTATCACCTCTCTGTACTATGAAAAGTATTTTACATGCAATCTAAAGAGGTGATATTCCCCTCTATATATATATACTTTTGTTGGTTGTAACATTTCATGGATGGACGGATGAAACTATTTTCATTTGCCTGAACTGTTTTATTTTTCAAATCTGTTTAAAAAATATCGCCAGGGATTTCAATCTCATGCCTTTGCCAATCATTGGATGGCTTGTGACGAACCGCAACTGGATAATATATTTAATTTTCCTTTAACATATATTCATTATATACTAATTGAATTAAATTAAAAGCTCTTTACCTGGTATTTACTCTAGTAGATTTATTTTATTTTCGGATGGAATTATTTTTCTAATTCGTAACCCATTTTTCGAGTGAAAACAATCTTTATTTTACTATTTAAATACATACTTGTAAAGTCATGTGTAAAGATTCGAGCTATCGGTGAATAATAAACGGAGTCATCTATAATTGTAGAATTATGAGAATGCTTAAAAATTTATTACCAAATTAAATGCAAATAAATTGTTCATATTTTGAATATTAAACACTGTCCATTTAACAATTATTTCATGCAAATTGAGAAAAATGAGTTATTTTACTTTCGTGAATCAAACATCTTAACTAAGATAAATAATAAGACCCCTGACAAAGAGCATCAATTAAAAACTCATTAGTCTCCATATATTATTGAACAACGTGAAACATTAAGCAAATGTGCGTTAACAGTTAGGATTGTTCCCTGTTAGTTCTATGAGATACTTATTATTCACATCAACATTAAAATCAATCTAGATAAGACACTTATGTAACGAATACGTTTTCATATGACTTCGGCAAATATCGTAGGTGGAAGTTTCTCCTGTTTCGATGAACGACATCCTTACACTTGAAACTCAATTTGTAAGCCTCATTGAACTTAACCAGATGTTTACTCTTGTGGCGGAGTTAATCTCAAGGGTAAAGCGAAGTAAAAGAAGAGTTTTAGGAAGTAATAACTTTTCAAGAGTCGTTAGTGGTCTAGGACACTGATGCTATGGGAGCCAATTAACCCAAATTGAAGTGAAAAAACCTGGGAGTTACTTTTGCTGGCAAAAGCCTTAAGTGTAAACAAAAATATAAACAAAAACCAGTTCAATAAAAAGAACCTTCTTCGAACGGCATACAGACCACTCATTACCACCCCGCTGACTGCTAAGTAATTAACGTAATGTGTTTGGTAATTGGTACAGAGAATGTAATTGAATTGAAACAAGCTTCCAGGATAATGGAATTATTCAAAACGAAGGACTTGGTACTCAGTGAAATTGATGAGCCAAAATATTTTTTATTGAAATAAAGCAACCAATTTTACCTTCATGTAAATATTCGTTAGCCATTCACTGTTTACTGAGAATAAAAAATAGGGAGGAACTAGTTTTTATGGAGTTACGATGTGATTTTTATTTAAATTAAATGCAAGTTTTTAATTTTATCTTGAGCACTATGGTTATACATCAGATATGTCAAGTTTCGATTTCGGAATTGATACAACTTAAAAAGAACCAATACACTTTTGTCAAGAGAGAGACGATAAGGAATGGACAACCTAAAAGCTGATCGTTAAATGATGTAGTAAAACGAATACTAAATTCAAGGTAATTTTATAGCACTTAAACATTACAGCACATTCGCGCAATGTCAAGGGGAGTGAATTCTAAAGCATCTGAGTTATATCTTGCATTCCTAAAACGAATGATGAAAAGATATTATTCTTGCATGCATGCGACAAGGTGCACATTGCTATTTGTGCCAAAATGACAGACCTATTACCTATTAACCAGGCTATTACCTAGAGCCAGTAAAAAACGTTTCAAAGTACACTACGCTCAGGGGCACGATGACTGTCATTCTACATGACGCGTGCGCTCACGTTATCGTGTTATTTCAAATGCGCTCATCACAGTGAAAACATGTTCTTCATTTTCAAACGTTTTCCAGTGCTTCGATTAACTAGTCTTAATTGATGTAGTGCGTTTATAGGACAGTATACGTAACCAATTTCCTTCTAGAGCGGTTTACGTTTAAGAAATATTGCGACAACGCGATAGAATGAACCGTCATTCAATCCCATGTGATTTATCTCAGTTGACCTTTTCTCCATTTTTTTAATCACTCCCCACGCCGGGATTCCCCAAATCTTACCTTTTAAAGCATATATTTCTGCTCACCGAATTCTTTTTTTCTCTGCGCAAATAGTCTATACTCATGGAAGACATCGCTCCTAAAATATGTACTCTCATCTTGCATCAAGACATCTTTCATAATTACGCGAAGGCGCAGAACCGATAAGATACTGTTGAATAAAAATTGCGATAAAATTCAAAGGTTATTTATTTTGCTAATTATTTTATTTCACAATATAAAACTACACTATAAAAAAAACAAACAAGCAAGCAAGACAAACAAAACAAGTATAAAAACAAACAAGTTACACTATAAAATACTCCGTCAAAGGATCTCCAAGCTAGCTGGCATACTTTAAGAAAGTTATTTGTTCGCTATTTCTGTCACGTGAGATACTTTCCACCACGGCGATGGTAAAAAAACCGTTATGGGGTTATCTTTAGAGGCGCGGAATAATATACATGCATTGGTTTCAACTAACCTTAGTTGCTTAGAAAAAGCTAATCACCTTCAATGCTTGAGCTCATATTTTCGATAACACAAATTGAATTAAAATATGTTCCTATTTAACGGTAGAGCTTACTAATGATCTAATATTTTTTTAAGCGTTATAATTCAGAAGAGGGAAGTCACCTGTAGGTACCATGGTCCAGCATCAGAAAATATGAGTTAGGGTATTTCACCGCTACAATAGGTTAAGTAGAATTTACAAATTTTCTATTGCTTTTTCCAAAGTAAAACTTGTATTAAAGCCAATTGACGAATGCGTTCCAAAATGTAATATATATTTCTACTGGTATCGTAGAAGCTATACATTTTACACATACGTTCATATGCTAATAATATATGTTATTTAAGCTACGCTATAAAACACTCCGTAAAAGTATCACTGCACTGGTGGCAATACATTTATTTAAGCGTGTATAAATGCTTCAAATACTCTGCATAATTTAAAGACATGTTAATCACTTATGTAACAATGATCTACATAAATATATATATACCTCTTCAGCAACGAAATGGCTCATTAAAAAATTAAGATTTTTTCCCTTCTAACGAAAAACGTTCACCGTACTGTGGTACATAATTACAATTATTGTTTCCTAATAGGCTAATTAGTTTTATACACAACGATTAGATTAAAAAAAACAGCAAAAAATGAGTTTTTCCACAACCATTCTTAAATTAAACGCACTTTTGCTCAGGACATATAATTATAATACGTATAATTCGGCGGTCCGAAGGCTATTTTCAACAACCTCACGCTTGAACTAAGTCTCAATTGAATAGAATAGTAATTCGTGAATATAAGCGTATTCTTAACCGCTTTCGAGTTGATTGAGCTCAATGATGAGTTTACTTGGATTCACAAACGGGATTTTTATGTAATCATACGCTCTAACTAGGCATGTTTATACTGCAGACCGCCCGATAAAGAAGTATGAGGATATTATCCTGTCAATTACCATACCCGTCATCAAAAGATACATCATCTGTGTAATATTCATAACGGTAGTATTCTCATAATGTCGCTTCAACGACAGCATAAATATGACACGAAGATATTCTCTACAGCAGTGCAAGCAGAGCAATGACCCGGAAGCTCAGCAATAATGAATATTCCTCCTTGTTTACTTAGCGTTCCACGAGGATGGAAAACGATGTGCTTTATTTTATGTAGAGCACGCATTCATGCAAAACCTAAAGGCAAGCAGCTGGAGCGACGGCATTCTCGTCTTGCGTGGAATATATCCATTACTGAACGACTTTCTAATGACTTGAACGTGGAGGTAGTCGTTACGTCTCCAATATTGTGCCGTCTCGCTCATGTGCATTCATGTCTTCGCTCGTTTCCCGCCGGTGACGAGAAATCTCTAAGGACGAAAACTACTTTTTTTATTTTACGCGGCAGACTCCCATACTTCCATCAGGCTTTTCAATTTCTATGATGATAAACAATTTTTCCATCATATAAAAATAGGGATCTTCACAAAATTGAACCCAGCTCCTTTGACGTTGACGTTGAATGTTTTGTGTCACACTCTGCCATGATCACTATAGAAAATACTTTACTTAGTTTTAGTACTTCATCTCAATATTTCATACCCAATTTGGGAGATTCGTAGTTCTACGTTTCTCATTTTTTGTTAATCACTACCGGCTGCTGCATCTAGGTTGACAACCCTCATGCCTCGCAGCTGGGATTACATGGAACCGTTGATATCCTTCCTGCTGCAATAGCGTAATATTATTGTTGGTGTGGGTCTTCAAATTCACGGTGATACATTATCTCAGCAGTTTTTTCATCATTAACAGAATGATACAGATATTTTAGATATAGAGTATTTACATTATTATTGCGTCTTAAGTGTTAAAACAGGAAAAAAGTAAATATCTTACACCTATGAAAATCAGTATTCGTAACTTATGACAAACGAAGTCATTCACGAAATAGTTACTTGAAGTTTAAAATTGGATATCACATACTTCCATGGATTTTCCAACTCAACGCTTTTACTCAAATTTCGGTCGCTCCGAGAAGAATAACTTTTATTACTTTAACTTGTGGTGAACGTGGTCACTCATTGGCCACTTCACTACTAAAATAACTATAGGCAGAAGCTCGTATTTTAATCCGGGAGGAGGAAAACACACAATAAATTATGAAGTAGGATCTGGGCTTTTGTGGCGTGAGATGTTGAGAAGCTCAATTCGGGAAGTCCACCGGGTGAGAGAAACCACTTCAATGGCAGAGTCGTCCATCGTCTGAAGCTCGTCTAAATCGTCTGATTCTACCCTGAAGACGATGGGCGACTCGGCATCGAAAACGTCGGCACCATTGGATTCTTTCACGCGGTGGACTTTCCGGATTGAGCTTCTCGACACAATATATAATGTTTAAGTGTATGAGAAAGTGCAATATATAATTAATTTTAAAATCAACTACAAGCAAATACAAAAGGTATTATTACGTCTTCTCTATCATGTCAATATAAAGCATCTTGATGACTTTTAAAATTATCTTTTGAAATTAATTCGCCAACAAACTTACATCACAGCCCCTGATGTATTCTGATTTGAATTAGATTATTTTCTTTTTCTTTATTGAAATGGCACTTTAGAAATACACTGAAGAGAGAAGAATGTTTTCCGGCAAAATAGAAGTAGAGAATCGAGACACGACGTAAAACAAATAATACCAAACACCTGACACCCGTCTGTCGCATCTGAATCGGCGCTGGATAGAGTCGTAAATCCACGCCTGAGAATTTCAGTACGAAGCAAGCAGAAGTTTTCCTAAGGCTAAAGTTATGGGCCTAAAAGAAAATACAAGACGAAGATAAGAAAAAGAATGAATGAGCAGAACTGACGTTGAGAGTCGTTTCTTTTTTTCAGCGGTACCAAATAACAGTGAATGCTTATGAAAATACTGCCGCTGGATGTTTTCCATAACCTCCCCAACACTGGGAAGAATATGGATTACTGGCATACACGAAAGTCTCCGTCTCACTTTTATCCCCACACCCATTCCAAATCTTCTCCACATCACAACTCGATACTTCACTTTCTCACTGTTTCCCCTTCTTTCCGAAACATTTTTCCCATCCCATGCCCTCAAATCTTCTTCCGCATCCATTTTATATTCATTTTTTTGCTCGCGTACTGAGTTTTTAAAAACAGATTTGGTCCCTAAAGTTTATCATATTACTCAAACCAACAATCCACATCTCGCACGGATTAACACATTTGGTAAGTTGAATATTATGGACCATTAATGTAGGTATGTATGATAACATACTATGATTGATCAAGATGTATGTATATGTAGCACTACACCGCTTGATTCTGAATTTTCATCTTTAACTTTAAAAATTATGCTTCGCTTGAGAAACGAAGACGATGATACCAATTATCTCAGTGTGCATAAATGTTTAATTAAAATGACAAAGAGCCAAAATAATTGATCAAAATATCAACAGAGACTTCAAAATCAGCGTCTAGGCTTCATTAAAATCATCATTAGTAGTCATCAACCCGAAGATTGGTTTGTAGCAGCTCTCCATTCCAGAAAGTTGAAGATCTGGAGGTTTCCAGTTGCCTTCCTACTCGCAGTATTACAGCCGTTTAGGTATAAATAATTTACCGCGCCTATAGTGTAATGATTGTCACTGTACCAATGCACGTGGTCTCCACCATCACTCATGTGAAAGAGGGCTGCTGCTCCCTCCACCGGGTTACTCGCTATTAGTTGGCGGAAGAAATTGCCCAAATCACGGTTCCTTAACGGATTTTCGTAGCATTTGTGAACCGTCTTACCCAAGAATGGCACCCTACACCTTATAGGTACCACCACTTTTCCTTAAAATCAAAATACTACCTCGAGCAAGAATGACGACTGGATGTTGTTTCGTAGAACTTTGTCCTGTCCTTTCCTTTCTTGCTCCATCTCTTATTTTTTTACATCCTGTATTTTATTATTTTTCTTATTCCATTGGGTTTCAAAATAAACTTATTATACTAACATGCTGTAACATAAGTAACGCACTAGCCTACTTGCAATGCAAAAACTCTATACATATATATTTCTCAAAGGAAGACAACATAAATAAGATATACAGAAGGCACCTTTCTATTGCGACATTAGTTTCTCGTCACCATAAAACTACACATCTACAATCTTCAGGTAATACAAGAGATAATTTCAGTCATAATAGCAATGACATTATTATTAAAAGTGAAATGAAGGCAATATAGCCTCTCTCGCGTTTAAGCTTCTCATTAAAATACACATACCCACACAGGCGAAACTCAAACCAGAGTGCACAAGGTTAGTTGAAAGGGAGCCATCTAATCCATCGAGCCTGACTACGGCGAACAAAAGTGTACACAATTTTACTAGGCCATCGTTCAATCATACAAAATTAGCAATAAATATTTTTGCTGATCAGGCAAAACGCCATTCAGTATCGAACTTCCTAAATCGTTATGCAATACTTTAGTTTCCGCAAAAAATATTTCATAAATTACCATTGGAATGCGAGTATATAATTCCTGTCATAATAGCGATTGATTGAGAGTGAAATATTAATGAACCTGTAAAAATTAAAATAGATTGCAAAGTAATATTTTTAAAGATTGTTCCCAAATCCAAAAACAATTAAGTAATATGAAGTAGTAGGATAAGCAAATTTAAATGCAATGGTAAGTGCTCCCTTTGACAAATTCAAATTGTCTGAATTCTGGTTTAAAAAAAATTTGACCTCAGAATAATAAATGTTAATTGGATTAAATTCTATCAAATGTAAACCCTTTTTAATTCCGTCTGAGACTCAATAAACGATGATTCACTCGAAAAGGCTAGTAAGCCACTTTCGTGATTAAAGTCTCTTTGAAACATATAATGTAATGTAAAATAAAAATAAACATGCCGTGGAGAAAAAATTATTCGTAATATAAATTTATTCCATCAATGATTTGGCCCATGGACAACTATTCCCCAATGAAATGCTAAGATAACAACTCGATAAGGAAATTCAAAAGAGCACCTAAATTCAATCAGAATAACCCTATAGGAAAACAGAACTGTTGCTTAATTTCCTTCTACGGGTCAAACGCAATCCTGATACTTAACAATTCTTTAATATTCCCCATTCCTGTTTCAAATGCAAAACACTTATGGAAGCATATGCTAATAATATTTTATAATGGGGGTTTTCATTAAACACACACAATTATCTAGTAAATACATTGAGCAATCATAGATAACTAGTTACTAATGAATAAAAAGATAACAGGAACACCTACACACAAATACCTCGTATAGTTAGGAACACAGTCACTGCAATCTATCCCACTGTGTTAAATATGTTTTTCTACAAATACTTTATTCTCATCGCATGCATCCACTTTTCCTACCATCGTATTTCATTAAATCTATTCTTTCCTGCCCATCTATTTTAAATTCTGCCTCCAATACATCATTTATAATCAATACATTCCTGCGTCAATGTTCTTATGTTCGACTATTTTTCACAACGAATTAGTTTCCCCCTCCAAGGGAGATTTTTATGACTGAAATTCGCCATAATTAAAAAAATACGCATTTAAAGTTTCATTCAATACGCTGAAAATACCTTCAAAACCAAAGGTTTTCTTTGCGATTTTATCAAAAGCAATAATGGAGGTAAAAAAAATTGACTTAGAAAAATGATTGATGAAATATACAAACCACACACTTTCAGTTTCAAAATGATCTATTCGTCAGTATTCCCTCACTTTTTTAAATGATGTGTCTCTAAGCGCTAAGTTGTACCATGCCTCATTTTTTTAGGAAATAGCTTTAACTAGTGCGTTTAGTGGCAGATATTTTGGTATCAATAGACAGATACCATCTCTTTCTTTATAACGGAAACTCAAAGAAGTTGTTGCATAAAATACCTCGCTCCATGTATCTTAACAGTAAAACATCCGTAGATACCGATTCCAAATTGAGTGAACGGTCAATATTTAAAATTAAATTTGAGGCAATCAGTGCTTGATAACCAGAACCACGTACCATGCGTGCATATCATTTCCCCTGGTTCTCTACTTTTCCGTTAGCGCTGAATAAATCAGAATTTTATGTTACTGGACCTAAACTCCCCCAACTTGGGTGGCTAGCAACAATTGAAATATTTTTATACGAGTATTTCTTCGGATTTCCATTATGCCATTAGCTTCCCCTTTTTATTCAAGATATACATCATTCAGAAGGAATAATATATGTGACTATATCACAATACTTATTTATATTTACTAACATCTGATGAATTTCGACTGTCAATCTTGCACATCTTGCAATAATTATTGATTCATATTTTTCCTGTTTATATGCAGAATTTGAGGCGAAAAATACTCTCTTAGAACATTATTAAAGTTAAAAAATGTATGAAAATTAGTTTGTCATAATAAAACAATATTATCTAAATTCTTAACTTAACATTTTAATTCAGTGAACCAATGGTTTTCAATTTTTCCCAGAATATTGTAACAAACCGAAACGGTTATATTTCATAATAACGGTCTTAGCTCTGAGAACCAACCGATAAGGCTCTCCAACAAACGAATACATTCGATTTTCGAGAGGGACCATAACATAACGCCTACAAGATATCTGGAAAGACAAAATGAGACGTAAACTAACCGCTTCCAGGTATTATAGTTGGCACATTTTCGCGCATGATAACGTAAAGCCTTCAAATACCTTAACCATAGCTTCACCGATGCTGCAAAAGGTTCCACCATAGTGTACTATACTAAGCCAACTTAATGAAGAAATGGGCGAGGGAATTTGAAGGTGATGGTAACGTAAGGTCGAACAAGATAAGTCTCAGCCAGCCATCGAGGTTCTCTCACACTCTCACCCACTCGGCCGAGGAAATGGATCCTCGAACCTGTTTACGTTGCGGATGGAAAAAGGGCGCTGAAGTGGAGCTATTGACTCGCGGGGAAGTGAAAGTAAACATATAACCCGGAGAATCGGCCCAGTCAGTCGTACGAACTTCAAATATTTGACAGCGAAATTCTGCAATTTAACAGTAGGCACTGCACATGGAATGCTTCTCTCTCGGCCAACATGACATGATGATTCATTGCATTCATAAGATGGTAGAAGGAAGGAATTTATTCAATGCACTGTGCAATTAATGTCTGTAAGTCAGAAAAAGATTGGATAAAGGAAATTACAAAAAGAGCAAGAAAGTTATCATTTTTTTAATAAAATCACAAAATTAAGCCTGGCAAACACACATTGAAATCTCTAAAAGAAGGAACTTATCATGCTATTTTATTTTAAAAACGAAATATTCATTAAGAAAAGGATTTTAACGAATCAATTTCCTCTGAGGAGTATTTACGTGCAAAATGAATTATGCATGTATCAATTTAACCAATAAATATGACAAAGTTGACCATTGTGACACGTTCACAATTTGGAAAACACAATAATTAAGCTGATCTCCACAACCAGTTTGTTAGTGCGCTTGTTATGCAAGACAAAATTCAAGGATTTGGTTCCCGCCTTGAGCGTGAATATCATACTTGGGATCGAGGTTTTCTGTAAGACGATTCGATATTAAGCGGGCAAGCAGTGCAAGTCTATTAAAAATAGAAAATTCCAACGTTTTTTTTAGGAACCAAACCCGTTTCGTCAGCAAAGGGATCTGACAGAGTGGTCTTGGGAAATAGCTGAGAATAAGGAAAGAATAGAATTGGCCTGAAAAGAGATTTAAAGGTAACGCTCAGTGAGCGCAAGGGATTAGTAGGAGGTATATAATTGAATGAGCGAAGGAAGGGGGCAAGTTAGTGAATAATCAGATTTGAATAACTAGGGGAGGGAGGCCTCAAGAGAATTATACTGAGGCCAGTGGTCCAAGCCCAAATTTAAATTAAGATTACGATGTAATGTGCTGCTCTCTTATTTACTTTTAAAGAAAGTGAAGTACCTTCTAAAGAAAAATTAATTTCAAAGTATATATTGGAGGTATGGACACCGCATGGCAGCAGACCAAGAGGACGACCTTGGAGGAGTTGGAGTGAAGCTGTTGAAGAGTCCTTGAAGAGGTACAACAACCCGATATTGGACGTTACCCGAAGAGATCTGATAGTGCTGGACAGGAAAGAATGGAAGGAAGAGGCTGAACCGACTGAGAGAGAAGACTCTCTAGCTGGGAGCTGATGCAAATGCATATTTCGGTGGCAATGTACAGCATTGCGGTTCGGAATGTTTCAAATGCACGTAGTAATATTTGAGATGCCCTGTTAATCGATTCTTAGCCAATAAGGGCGAACCTTAGAACCAATAAATGGGTCAGAATAGCTGAGAATGTGTCCTTTACTATATTTTATAAGAGTAGGCATAAATTAATAGCACAGCAATTGACAAGTAAATTAAATTAAAGGTTAACCAAATTGTTAATAGAAGCAAAGAGAAAAATGGAAAGGAAAATTTTCCTTTGCTTCTATTGAGAATTTGGATTAGCCTTTAATATAAGGGTAGGCCTAAATAATCTAACTATCCTTAAAACATTTTGAAGGTAAAAGTGCATTAAGTAAGCTTAGCAGCGTGAAAAATGTCCTCTGCTAATTAATGGCATGTTCGGTGCTGCTTCACTAATTTCAATGAAGAGTATAAAGAAAATTAAAGGGAGTTAGCGTTTAATGGTAATGCCAAGAATTTTTGTTGAGTATTTGCATTTACAAACGTTTGAGTAATATATCCAATAAAAGGAGGCCTATTTGGCTCTGACTGGGTAGCAAAATCATTCTAATAACAAAGGTATAGTATATATAATGGGTACAAACGCATAATCAAATTTTCAAGCCCTATGATAGATTTTACAATCGGAAATTCACTACCATCAAGTACCTATTTCATGTTTTAATCCAATGAGGTTGGCTTATTAAGAGATACCTCGCAAATGCATGATCCTTGAATGAAATTTAGAGGGCAGAATCACTATCGATATTCGAAATCACCTTATTATTTGTGGATTTGACAATTATTAGCTGGAGAAACACGTCAATTTGTGAAGAATAACAGCTTTTTGGAGCCATAAGTGGAAGGAGAAATGATTTGGAGAATTATCGAGGAAGACCAACGAGGGAAAATAGAAGGAACACTTACAGAGTTATAAAACGAATAGCTGATAGGAGTGAAATGGAAAGCTGCAGCAAACTAATCTTATGATTACTACTGATGACACAAAACGAAAGTCAACTTTATATATTCCAGACATTTTTACAACATATCTTGTTTTCGTTAATTATTATCATTATCAAGATGATGGCGATCTTGGTAATGATATTGATTGCGAAAACTATGGTCGAAAATAAAAAAGGAATATATAAAGTTCAAATTCATTTTGTGACGTGTACCAATTCCATGAAGTTAGACCGGAAACCTCCACTTTAACCACTCATGATGATGACACAAGCCGAATAGTCCAGGCCCTAGCACAAACTGAAAATAAGGTAATTTAAAGTGAGAGAAAGCGTAGGAGACTTACGTCCACGTTGACCCCCAGTTGCGGGAACACCTTGGACGGGGGCGCTTCCTTGGGCACGAAGCGGTAGAACTCCTCGTCGCCGCGGTACCACTTGATGGAGTAGAGGGGCGAGCCCTCGAGGTCGTACTCACAGCTCAACTTGGCCCGGTCGCCCCTCCGCACGGCCTCCGGGACCTCAATGCGAACGTCCCGCAATCCGGCGGCCCCAGGCACCAGCCCTATTTGTGACAGACAGGAGAAAGGAAGGAATTTAGTGAAGGTCACCAGGATTGATGAAGGGGAAAATGGGTCGATTGTGTTTTGTGAAAAAGTGTAAAACCTGTGAGTAATAAAAGAATGCATCGCTCAATTTTCCATTGAACGTTAATCTTTTTTTATGGTGTGAGATGATTTCCCACTAAGTAAATTCCATCAATTTTTAAACTTGCCATTTGACATATCCTTGCGTATGCTCTGGCGGCATATTCTCGAAATTTCCGAGCCTCGATAGTGACTAAATTTTGACTTCACAGCCTCTAAAATGTCTAATAGTGCCATTAAATAGTTGAGATTTGTCGGGGGCTGTGACGTCAAATCCACGGATTTCCCGAGGTTCGACCGTGTCAAGTCCTTACTGAATAATGCCCCTGACCTGGCGAAAAGCCTTGTATATGCTCAGTTGGATACAGCTGAGTCTTCCAAAAGTCAAGTCAAGTGGTTTCCATTCTCTCCTCATACCTTCATTAAGTCTTTTTCCTTGGAATTCATGCATTATTCGCATACAAAGCAACTTTTTTTAAAATTGATGGTTTTCGGCGTAACTTTGTGGAATTTACTAGACATATTGAAAAAATTTACTAGAACTTTGTATTTCCACAGAATATTTTATTCGAACACGACCATGGTTTCGACGGTTAACGTCATCTTCTGGTGAGGAATACATTGATACACCTTCTTAAATACTCGGATGACACGTGACATAGACATAAAATCAAATCTGAGAAAGTGGAGGGGGAAGCGGTAGAGGAGAGTGGGAGTTGGGAGGTTGGGTCTTCCCCAGGGGAAGTTGGGTCTTCCCCTCCTACACCCTGGGGAAGACCCAACCTCCCAACTCCCACTCTCCTCTACCGCTTCCCCCTCCACTTTCTCAGATTTGATTTTATGTCTATGTCACGTGTCATCCGAGTATTTAAGAAGGTGTATCAATGTATTCCTCACCAGAAGATGACGTTAACAGTCGAAACCATGGTCGTGTTCGAATAAAATATTCTGTGGAAATACAAAGTTCTAGTAAATTTTTTCAACTTTTTTTAAACCCAGAAGCCAATCTAACCGAATCTAACATATCAATGCCTTCTCTTTTTTCCTCCATTTCATGTCCCTCTATTACTTAGTATGCTAATTCGCGCTCTCCGTTCTTCTCATGTTTTCACTTTTTTCCTCTCGCCCAATTTTAACGCTCCTCCCTTGTTTGCCTCCAGCTCGGGCTACCATCCACTTCTTGTCATTCTTCGCATTTCTTGACATACTCCTTGAAACTCAAAAAGGATGTCTTTGCGATTCCCTCCACTGGCGTCCGTGGAATGCTGTGTGAGAAGGGCAAAGGTGAAAGGGAGACGTCCGCGTAAAAATATGCGCCTTTGCGCGCCTATGTACGCGGTATATCAAAGAGTCAAGAAGGTGGAAAAAGTTAAGAGTGACGGTGAAGAACGGCGAAAGAACAGACCGCATCACAGAATTTACAGGTTACCCAGTATTGCGAGAGAAAAGTAGTATAACGCAAGCCATGAAGACATCGAAGCCTCTTCCGGTATGTCTCAATTCCATATGCTTTTTTGTATCTTCATTTGCATCTGAAATTGCTTTCCTTTATTATTATATGACTTTCACTGCATTAAATACCCAAGTTTACATTGGTCGGAATGAGTGATCAATCAATGAAAGTTAAACAACAAGTTGCCCGCTTGGTCATGATAAATATAACCCTAAACTTCAAGAAGCATCGGGATTGGAGCATCAAAAATAGCTTTTGAAATTAATCAGGAGATTTATCCACATTACAAATGTAGTTCAATGAGAGTGAATGTGGCTTATCACTCACGCAATTATTTTAAGTCGGTCATTGAGCTTGCTTAAACAGGTATTTGAGCAACATCATTGATAGCAAAAATAAATTGTTCCATTATTTATTTCTGCATTCGCAATGTACAACATTCGTTCATACAGATCATGTTAAAATCCGTCCCAAGTATACTTGTCCCTCTTTCATTTCAGTTTATAATAATTTTTCTAAGAACATCTGTTATTTTGTAGTTGATTACAGGCATAATAATAAAAACCTTCTCTGTAAAAGAGCCTTTTAAAATAGTAGAACAATAGAAAATTAAAGTTGGTACGTACGTCACGAAGAATTTTGCTCGCACACTGAATATTAGAGATAAGGTCTCAAGTTTTCCTTGGCCTCGCCAGAAAAAAAATAACTCAAAAGACGCCAGGGATCTTTGTGTTCACTACAATATGGTTAAAGGATCATTAGGGACCAAAGGCATGGCCGGGAGCATTTTACCCAAGTAGGTCCGTCAAGGGAAACAACGTGGGCGAGGGGGGGGGGGGGGAGGGGGCATGGTGAGGGGGCGGAGGCAAGGAGAATGATTATTTTGCTCCCACCGACGCCAACGACACCACCCCCACCAACCGACCCCCGCATAAAGAAAAGGGTGAAAGGGGTGGACCGTTGACGAAGAGGGGAGGTTGAAGGTGTAGGCCGGGGGCGACACTGAGGAAGCGTCTTTGTAACCAGGGATTCCCTGCTTTCGAACGGTGTGGGCCCCCAGAGGGAAGGCGCGTGAATGGCAAGGCCCCCTGGGCCAGATATGGAGAGAGGGATGAGTCAGCGTTGAGGAAGGGATGGGACGAGGAGGCAGGATAAGGAGGAAAGCGGGATGAGGGGAAAGATGAGGTAAGTATGAGGGGAAAGAGAGGGGTAAAGCATCATCATCAGAGGTATTCTGCCAAATAAATGGCAGTTCGATGTACAACTTTGTCTAGGATTTCTTCAGTCATTGGGGTTTCTTTCTAGCGTTTTCTTGATAAAACTGCCAATTTTTCCATTTTAATTCCGGTTTAAACTCGGAGTATCTTTTGTATCCAATAGTCTATTACTCAACATGCCAGCACCCATGCCATCCATCTCCTTATTCGTCCTGACCAATTTTCAAGGAAAATGATTAGGGAATTGGTTTTCTCTTGCCTTCCTCATTAGTCCGTACGTTGGCATCAACACTTAGTGCCAGTCAAATGCGACCTTAAGAAATGAAACGCGAACTTGGAAGTGGGTGGCATAGAAGATGACGAGAGATTAGAATAGGTAGTGGTATTACCTAATGTAATAGTTAGGAAATTCTGGCAGAAAATTGTAGTGGTAGGAAATGCTGCCAACACATTTTCACTAAACCAGAGAGGACAGAAATGTGCCCGTAGTGCGGTACACGACACTGTTTATGATCCACACAAACAATGCATGAAAATAAGCTGACAGTTGTCGCAACCCATCGGAGAAGCCCATATTAACAATTGTACATTTATTTATTTAACCAGTTCCATTGCATTAGGAATTTGCTTGGTGGTAATTATCCATGTATCACTACAATACTCAATTCAAAAATAATATTTAAAAAGTAATTATTCACATAAAAATTATTAGTCGGTTTGCTTAACGTTATATGAACCAATGCGAACATTTTAGCCATCACAAAGGGTTTTGGAGTTGGCAATGAAGGTTTGCGATGTGGAGAATCCTGATAGTATAGTGCAGAGGCGTACTAAACCCACGAGTGTTGGCAGGCAATGGACCATTCACAACCACAATTAAAGATGATACTATCACGTGAACGGATATTAGAGATATATTTCTACTCTCTTTGATCATGTGAAAGGCTGCCCCACTGGTGTCAGACACCTTACTGCAGTCGACTCACTGATTTAAAGACGCTGCACGATTTACTTTTCGTCCGTCTCCAAGCCTTCTAGCATTTGTTTCCCCCACCAAACCCTACAATTGCTTCAACCAGTTTAGCTCAAGGGGTCTTTAGAAGGCGCAAGCCCTTCCTCCACGTCTTGGTTGTAGTCCCGTGAGAGGATAAGAAGGATAAATACAGCGTGAAGAGAAAAGTTAAAAGGTGGAGGGAGATAGGCGGGTTGGAACGGGGAGCTTAAACCTTGGGATGGGAAGGAGAAAAAAGGTAAGGAATGAAGATGACGCGACGCAGAGATAACGCGCAGGGAAAAAGATATAATAGGGAATGGGGACGATGGGGCATAAAGGGTTGAGAGAGAGGAATGGACCTTTCCAGATTAAGTTGTTTTATGCATCCAGCACCCGCACCAAACTGGGAAGACACCACTTCAATCCATCGCGCACGGAAAACATCCGACCAAAATTTAATAAAAAAATTTCGTGCCAGTTGCTCACGTGGAAAGTTTCGCGGAAAGAAAGAAGATGAATTTTGGGCGTTGCACTACATTTATCGATTTTTTTATGCACCCATACTTTACTACACACTACCATTTCTATAGAAGATGACGACTATCTCTGGTTATGCAGAACAGAATACCTTTAGCCCAGGTCATGCGTGAAGACACTTTGACACATTTGAGAAGCAAGAATGAAATTATCTGTAAAACATATGCATGCCTCCATGAGTTTCGTTCATGATGAAGTGAGTCACTTCCAATTGGAATCTCTTCTTCCCATGGCAATTTTTCGATTGACGCTACACGTAAGATTTATCTACCTAAAATTTAGGGTCAAGTTACTAGAAATAGAAAATAACATGATTATTTATATCAGGTCATTTATCTGCATTTCATGACGACAGAATTCTTGCCTTTCGGTGGATTCCTTGATATTTCATGAGGAGACATACACTTACCAGTTACCAAATAGCTATTCTAGGAATATTTTTTCGATTTATACCGATGGTAACCGGTTTTTCCATTACCTCCCTGGCGAAAATATAGCGTGAAGGGGCGTCAATGAAGCTCCTATTGGAGAGTGAAGGAAGAGCTGACCAAGCCACAAAGGAGAGTGAACGGAGAGTCTGGGGAGCGTAAAGTGGAACACCGGAGAGTAAACGAAGCGTCGTCTTGGACTGTTAACGGAGCGTAGACGGAGTACAAGTCTACTACCGCCTCTATTTACATTTTAAAAAATGCCTAAAAATAGTTTTCATTGAAGTAACGATGAAAAGAACACGATATATAAAAATTAAAACAATAAAAACTTAGCAAAACAGAGTAAAAAACATGGACCATATCATGGCATCGATCTCGTAACCTTTCCACTCATAGTCGCTCACCTTAACCACTGGGCTAACACCGCTGTATATATTTAGAGCGTTTCACAGGGTCTAATTCTTATTACATACCGTGACTTGTTTTTTTAAAGGTTTTTAGGTGCTTGGAGTTCACGAGTTTTTGCTTTTCAATGACCAGTTAATATAATTTCCTATGAATAACTGGGGATAATGTTGAGGAATAGTTCCTCTATGTTTCTTATAGTTGCATTTTCCTTGTTAATGTCGATGTTGTTCTACATTTTACTTTTCATGATTTCTATTCCTCATGACCTTGCTCATCCTCCAAGCATTTTATTCCACATCTGGAGAGATGTGAAGAGTATAAATGAGTGGAAGATGAACAATATATGTCATCATGTCATCACCACTCTATAATTATGCAAAGGTATGCCATTAATTCAAATTTATTACCGCGACTATGCCTGGTGTACCTAGGTGATGCCTTGATTATGTTAGATGATTAACAAGTTAGGTGCTAAATACATAGCTATGGTAGGTAATTTATTATTTTCTATGTGTAATTGCAAGTAAGCAAACGTCCATGTCAAACATGCCACCAACCTTAATGAATCTTCATTTGAATATATGAAGTATACGCAGTTGGTACATATTTTAAAATACGATGTAGACATAATAACGCATTTCCGAGGGGAAATGTACGAACTGGCTAGCTACCAATTAATTAGTTACACCGTATGTTAATATTCAATTCCTATCTAATATTACGCAGCGATCATTACCGTAGATATGTTATTTAAGTTTAAGTTGTCCGTCAACGAAGGTGCATCATGATATTAACTAAAAGTATTGCATATTATTAGGACGTTTGAACAACCAGCCTTTATTTACGCAAGCCTATTCTTAGAGCAAAAATTAAAACTTTTTCGTAGTAGTAGCAGTGAAATCGAAGAGTAAACAAAATCATCAGACAACTCTTCGTTTCCTTCCCCGGAAGCGTTCTAGAAGTGTTGACGGGGAGACGAAAAACGAAGCGTCAAAGAAGCCATGACGCACTCTCCGTTCGCTCTTG
This sequence comes from Pyrrhosoma nymphula, assembly GCA_963573305.1. NCBI lineage: Eukaryota > Metazoa > Arthropoda > Insecta > Odonata > Coenagrionidae > Pyrrhosoma > Pyrrhosoma nymphula. Next base: position 42,849,451 of record OY754329.1, read on the forward strand.
CGGAAGAGTTCGGGAAACGTGTTTGGAGTCAAAAATCTCGGAGAGTAATCGGGGAGTAAAGGAAGCTCCTCCAAGAGTATATAACTCCCCGTTGACGCTGCCTCTACGCTAGGGCAAGTGTCCGATTTTTACCAGGGCTCTACCTTCACCGTCTGCAACAAAATGCGTCCAAGACGTCCATTGTATTCAAAGTGTGTAAGGAGCAAGAATATAAATTATGCATAACTTATCGCATCCTCGTGAGGTACCACTATAAAATATCTCGGAAGCAGAAATAATTTGACATAAAAACGTACAGATTGCCCTTTTCTAAGATGTAATGGAACTACTTTGATCAGTAGGCCAAGGAGTTAGTTAACCTGTAAATAAAAACTTCTGCGCAAATGAAACTGCACATATGTTCAATGTAGGTATATTTCAGATTTGAATTTTCAGATAACATTGCAGTTTCACATAGCCCATTACCGTTATTGTAACAAAGGAGACCTGAAATGATATGACTAATGGTATTTCTTCTAGAACGCCGTAAGACATTTACTTTGAAAATATATGACAAAATTATTGTAAAACCTTTTACCAATACTTCGTGCCCACAAAATTGAAGTAAAATGACGCCAAATCTCGTGAATAAATTGAATTGACTGAGATTTCACACACGATTCACGTATGCTTACACAATACTTTGCATAAAATCTGGAGTAAATAGGTAGAATTAGTCCAAAAATATGCAAATGCATCGGATACCTTGAAAATTGCGCCGGCAAGAATGGAAAAAAGCGGGCGTAGCCATATAAATAAATTATGGAAAGTAACGGAGAGATGTGAAAAAGGAAGTAATGCGAAGGGATAGAAAGACACAAGGCAGAAATGGATGCAGAGAGTAAGGGAAGATGATGGTAAGAGATAGGAGGAGGATCGGCGAAAGCGCGCTACGGGAGAGAGTGAGAGAGAAGTAAATGAAGGGGCAGTAGAAGGAGGGGTTAAAAGGCGAAGCTGAAGGCCACCGGAGGATGAAGGCACTGCAAGGGTGCCCTCCCCCCCGTAAAGGGTCTGTCTCAACTTTTTCCGTGCCCTGAGCGAAGGGCGAGGAAGGGAGGAAAGCAGAGATAGTGTTTCATTGGCACATCAGGAAGGAGAGACAGAAAGGAAGACGGCGGATGAGAGAAAGAGAGGAGAGAAGGAAGGTGGTGGGGCAGGTTAGATGCTTACGGAGGGGTAATATGTGTGTGTGAAGCGGGAAGGTAAGAAAGGAGATATTTTAGCCCTTGAGGAAACGCGAAGAAGGAAGAGGAGAGACCCCGTGCCTACGGCCCTCAAGGGCGCCAAAAAGGGGAAGGACCTTGTCTTATGTATTCACGGATGTGAGGAGCGGAGAGGGAAAAGAGGTAAGAGTCGGGTGGTTGTGACGCAGGGGAGGATTTTGAAGGAGTGGTGGCGGTAGAGGGAACCGGCTCCCGGAATCGTGTACTACGGTGTGGAAGGTGGGGGGAGGGTTTTGGATGTAAGGGAGAAGGTAGAAATGTGAGTGAAAGACAGGGCTGGTAGGAAAGCTGCAGGGAGAGGTTTAAAAAGGGTGGGTGGGAGGGGGATGGAGAAGAAAAGGTGGTGGAAGGATTTAAAAAAAAAAAATTAAAATGTTGGATGAGCACCGGCGCAAGCCAGCCAGGTAAAAATAATAAAAAAATAATATATACACATAAAGAGTCGGAGAGATAGTGAAAAAGAAGGATCTTTACTTCGCAACGGTGGGGGACTTGGAAAAAAGGATTCCCCTGGGCATGAAATTTTTAGTCGACGAGAACTTCGCGAGAGGGATATAATCTGAAAATAAATACAGCAGCCTCCCGGCAAGCAGCTCGTTTCCCCTCCATTGCGAGAAGGCGGGTCGTTCACTGGCAGTCGCGAGGAAATGCTTCTCTGCTGCTCCTCGGATTATATTGTTCACTTGATATTTCAGTGCGCGCGCTGCCGGGCTCAGGGATAAGGTCTCACGCGCGTCACTCCCTTTTTCCAAAAAATGAATATGAATGGAAATGAATTAACCCAAATTTATCTGACCTATAAAGATCAAGGCGTGACTTTTTCAGTTGTTCCGAAGCACTAGAGTGACTCCGCCGGGAGTAAATGCTATTCTGCGTATTTTAGAGTTGAAGTGTTTTATTTTTCATTTCAATAGGCAAAGAAATTTCGTGCAGAAGGACCTGTCCTTAGTATTATATTCTAACAAAACATTTTCCTCAACTGTATGAGCCAGTTAATTTTAATCACGCTTAATAATCCAAATTGCCTAGTCCTTTGTAATGTGATTCTCAAACAAGTGTTTGCTTCCTCTGGTCACGTAAATAATAGGAAACGAGAGACATCATGATGGTTGATTCTTCATTGCAATTCTTCTGCCTCACGATAACCATGATTATAACGCATTTTTAATTGCACTATTAGCTTTATGGAATAACATGTCTAGGAAATAACAGGCCTAGTTAAAATTATGTAAAATACACTATTTTATAAAAATGCGCAATGTGACAATATTGGATTAAGTCATTTGGTTTCTTCGCAAGCTTATGTGCAAGACCAAGTACGAGAACCACAAGAAAGATAAAATATCATCTAACAGATATGGTCGGTCGGGAGACCTAAAGAGTCTTTCCAGCGATCGGTTCTCTGGGTTAGAGCCAAACTATGTTGTGATATGCATACTAGTTCCAATAGTTTCAGGGTTTATCCGTTGAGGAGAAATGGTTGCTTACTAAGAATTGGTAACTGAGAGAGCTCTAAGTGAGATTAAAAATGAAGCCAATGAAATTTATTATACTTCGAGTACCAGGCTATCCCTTGTTGAAATAAGGCACACTCATTCATGGCTAAAGCTTGAGAAAGTATTCGCTGTTAATGTCTGCCATGTAACGAGATTAAAAGAAATTTCACCAATTCGAATGCTCAATATTTACGCGAGTATTGTAAACTTCAGACATTGACCCATTCAGGATTTATCTGTATCGGAACATAGGTAGTGAGCAATATACAACCTAAAGCATTAAAACATGTAAGGTACGTGTTAAAAGTGAGCCATCTCAAAGGACACCACTCTGCATTGAACCATAACACTGGCGGTGAGCCGTGAATATCTAATAAAGCTTCAACGATACCCATTCCAAAAATAAAAGAAGTATCCAGTTATCAACTAATTTCCTCAAAATCAAGGTTTTAAATGGTTGTATTGCACTACTAGGCGTAATTTAAAGAAAAATATAAACTTCTTATGCATGGATGATAGCAGGGAACCCGAAAGCTTTCACGATCAAAAAATGGGTATTACACCACTAGGCAATACCGCGTTTATGTGAATTTTTATGTGAAATATTAATGAAACCACAGTGTTCGTTGAAAGGTTACGTCAAAATCAAAGTGCTTTTGGCTTCGTAGCGTCAAAATTTGCCCTTATAAAGTGTTTCATAGCTAGCATAACATGTCAAATATTACTGTTGTGTTTTGCTGATGCATCTTTCGATATTGATTTTTGATAACAAAAATATAGCAAAATAGTGAAACACTATCATTCCTCATAAAGCAATCACCTGGGGAAAACAATTATACGTAAAACGTTGGTATTAAACCCAACTATACGTTTCACCGTTATAGATATTGCTCACTGCCGAACATTCATCGCAGATTGATTAAATTGTGTTCTAAGTTTGTAAGGAGGTCTTCAGACTCTAGAGAGCATGAGAAATCATTGTACTCTACATGATGCAACAAGATATTTTAATTGAAATTTATTGTAGCACCATTGGAAAAAAATAAAAAAATGAAACCAGAATGCAGCAGTTCCAGCCAAGGAATTACCTGAAACCTTAACGGCGATGTTACGGATACTTCATCAATGTGACCAAGGTCAAGGTTGTTACCAAACCTGCTACTATCTTGAGGTTGCAGCACGTGTATTCGATAATTGAACGTTTAATAAGCCAATACGAACAGTAAATATCAAAACCTTAGGAAGTACCTATGGAATCAGAAGGCACGCGTGGGAATAAAATAGAGAAGACGCCGTAAAAACTCTGGAACCTCGTTTTGCGGGAGTAGGTACTCCCTTCATAAAATAGAAGAAGGAAGAGAAGGACATCAAGACTGAATCCACGAGGAGAGAAACGCTCCACTCACGAGAACGAGGAAACGCCCAGGAAGGGATAGGACGTGGCCAAGGAACGGAGCCCGGGGATCAAAAGAGAGAAAAAAGAACCTTGGGGAAGATCTCCGGAATGTTCATACTGGGGGAAAGGAATCGTACTTTTCATACGGAGAAGGCGAAGAATAAGGACTGAGAAAAATTCCCCTATTCCCCATTTCCCTTCTTCACATATACGCCATATACGTTCGCGGTGGTGTGTGTAAATATCCATTTCAGTATCTCTTCAGGCTCACTCCATTTCGCCTTTCCTGCCTCCTGTCTCCCTTTCTCACCCTTTCCTCCAAGAGCCTACCTCCGCCCACATCATCCGCCGTTACTTCCTTCCTTCTGCGGAGGCTACACCATAAAATGATTTAAATGACTAGGAAGCAAAGATATTTAACAAGGCTCTGTGTTCCTTATACATATGTATACTTATATATTTACCTGAATCCTCTTTCGTAGCATGACTCAAATTATTTTAAGTAGGAAATTATAATGCTTTAAATCAAAAAATCAAAGTTCTTTTCAGGATCTTTAACACACATTTAAAATGTAAGGTAATATCAGTGTATGCTCATATAATTTTTCTTGGTTATCACGCATTTTAACGGCTTTCATATTATTACTTACATAAACTCCGTACATATTTCCGAGTTTAGTGTAAGATTTTTCATTTTAAATACATCAGGCTTACTCTATGACAATATTTCATTATTAGCCAGGAAATGAGTTTAAATTCATGTAGAACTGATACAATCAATTCTTCTACGTACTCGTAAAATGTAGGCATTTTAATCTTCCCAACAGCTCGACGACCAATCAAGCTGAGTTTTCAACCAAGGAGAGAGTAATAATGATAATATGAATTTTTCTACTAGTAATTTATTTTCATTTATTACAAATAAAATTTAAATTTAAAGAATAATCACGTTTGTTTTCAAAATTTACTGTTTAGTAATTACGTTTTAGCACTTTCAACTCGCTTTTAAAATCCTGTCGTAATGCGCAACTACATGAAAAAATGAACGTTTTCTCAAAATTTAACGTATTGTACTGGTTGGGCTTAGCGTTAATGAGTTATAGTATATTTTGGGATATATCCTTTTATCATAGTACTGGTCGAAGAAATGTACTAAAAAAACAGCACATTGAAAGTATGGAAGCATTACAAGAAAGCATGTTTTGTTGCAGTAGTGAAGACATTTGAAGTATGTCAGTAGCAGAAGATTAAAGTCAACGGAGATGTTTGTTTTATAGAATTGTATGATACTATATTGAGGAAGGGCGAATCAAATTTAAAGTACGAATCATCCCAAGAAGAAGTTTTAAGAAGGGGAAACTAGGATGTAAATATCCTCAATGTAATTTTTTGTCAAATGAAAGAGACAAACCTGCAAATTCATGACAAGTAGCTAAAAAAATGCTCAATTCACTTCAACTAATTGCTGATGCTAACTAATGTGGTGACATCATCAGGCGTTTATTTAAAAAGAAAAAAAAGTCAAATTTGTAAGGTATTTTTGCGACATAATCAAATAAAGAAGACTGATTTACCCCATCAATTTCCATAGCATAACTTACGGCAGGAAGAAGACATTTTTTTTCATTATTCCTCGTTTATAATTGTTATACCTCCATAGCTTATTCAGTCTATAATTATTATTTGGAAAATCTATGAAATAAGGCCGATTTAATTCGAAGAGAGAGAAAAAACTCTGAAATTACAGACGCAACCCATATCTAACTGCAAATTTTCTTTCTTCATCTTTGTATACGTCCTACCTCTCTTCATCCCGACCATAAACCTTATTCTCTTCTTCCCCTTCCTCGATTACCCCCATCACGGCCTATATCAACCCTACGCACTTCATTACCCCTTCCAACAACCTAATCAGCCTCCTCCTAATCTCCTCTACAAGTTATCTTTCTCTTTATTTCTCTTTTTCTCCTCACCCACCATACCAAGCACTTTCTCTAATTTCTTCTTTCCCGTAAACCGCACTTTCTCTATCCTCCACCCCAATCACAACTCAAACACCTGCACTCCAATCTGGTCTCCCTTTCTCAGAGTCCACGTTTCTGCACAAAAACTAACATTTACTTTCTCCAGAACCTGAATATTTGCATTGTCAATTTCGCAAATCATTCTCAAAAAACTCATTTGCATTTTCAAAATTTTAGCATAAAAATTCGGCAGTTGTACGTCCTTGATGTTTTATACTCCGGCTTTCACCAAAAAGCCGTTCCGTTTTAACAGTCTTACCAAACGTTTCAATGCTCTAAACTGAAACGTTCAATGATGCAGTGGCAAGTGGTTTCTGCTTGAAACAGGCCATACCAAACACATTCCAGGCTCACTAATATTTGTGACCGGGACCAATTCCCCCTTCCTTTTCATCTAAAGCTAGTGAATACTCTCCAACACTCTCATTGCCTTCAAAATCCTTCAACGTTTCTCCAAAACCTTCCCCTTCCTCCCTAGAAAGTTACGCTTGACTTCGTGTTGCACATGACGGGAGGAAATATCGAATAATAAATACATATATCGATGATTTAAAGGTATTCATTATCCCCTTAATAAAATCGAATATGTGGTCTATCCAATTTAATACGAATGGTAATGGTTGGGTCAGTAAAATAAATATATATGAAAGAATGTCAGTTTAACATGGGACCAAAAACCTAATGGTATTTTTAACGTGACACCATTTCGTGAACTACTTGACGTCTGACTCCTACCTTCCCCTCTATCTTTAACTGCTGGCCCAGCCATGAGCAACTACTGTTGCTCCTACTAGTTAAATTCTAGGGGTCATGGGCAACGCCACGCTTACCACGATGGAAACACCGCTTCCCGATATGTCACAAATGATAAGCATCATTAGGCTTGGCTCAAATTTGGAGGCGTAATTCTTCTATTCAACGGTGTGCTGTTGCCCGTCTGAAAGTGGCAGGCAGCAAGTGCGAAATAACCTTATCCGTCGAAGTATAACTACTCTAGGAGTAATTGGAACGCGCAAACCCTTTTACCACTTCAATTTTGTAGTCCAAGAGAGGGGCAGCCAAACATGTTGCCATGAATTTTAATATAATCATCTGCGAGTCCTCTATATTGATAAATTGAATATATTTTAAATATTCATTGCGATATATACTAGCTAAATATTATTCTTTTCCTCCAAAGTTTTACTAAACATATCGAATATTACATAAATCGACTTTTATCAAGCATTTCTAGCTCGCCGGGAATAACCAAATCTTCAAGCAGTGGAGATAATAAATTATTTTTTCCATGCTTTGCTGTTCTCCTAACGCCATCGCTGGTATAAAAAAGGATTTGGATTTCGGTAGAATACAGGAATTGGGATTAGGAGGATAGTAACGTCACGCGGCTCGTAAGGCGGTCCCAGGTATTTGGTGGGAGGAGATTTTTTTTCAAAGTTTCTCATTCTTTTCCCTTTTTCCATTCTTGCAACACCACATATTCTACTACGACCTCCCTCTCAAGTCAAATAAATAAGTGTACCCACTACGTCGATATTTTTTACGACCTCTTTCCCCCGGAAAAGAGCAGACTCGCAAGAGAAGAAGAAGAAGAAAAATGTCAAAACTGGATGAGAAAAAAAAATTCCTGCGAAATCTTCGAGCGTTTCGGCCTTTTCTCTGATTTTTTTCCATCTACTCAGCGAAGTGCGCCGGTCGCACGCCATCTTCAATTGAAGGTTACTGTTCCAATCTCTTCATCGCCGGAGGAAGCAAACTTTTGATTTTGTTCCTCCGGAGCCAGCATTTCCAATTTCAGTTGATTGCCGTCAATTTGCGAAGTGATTCGTTTTTGGCACCGAAATATGCTATGATGGAGCACTGCATAATTTTTGCCGTATTTAAAAGGCCAATTTTCATACTAAGCACACAAGAATTTTGTGACAGCTTAACGTAACATATTATATGAATGTGGCCTAATGTTACTACCTCTTGGTCAAACAAGAACCTTAAATTAGGCTAGTAAAGGTTTGAAAGTAAAACTGTAGAGCATATCATGATATTTTAATGGATATATTTTGTGTAAATGATTTTAAGACGTCATATATATTTACTCTATATAGACTCAAAATATATTTCATAGTAACCTTACCCATGCGATGTATTCTATCTTCAATAAATAACGTCAATCATTTGCTTTTGTTAAGAAATGCACCACAATAAAACTTACTGTGAAGCAATTTGGGACAATTTCCTAAGAATAGACTTTTTAGCGTTAGCATTTAAAGCGTAATCACAAATTGAAAAAAGTTTACACAAAGTATGAGTGATAAATATAAAATAGGTGTATTTTCATGGAACTAGCAAACCAGACTTACGAATTACGAAGTTTAATTCCGCGCAGTGCATGTGGTAAGCATTTAGAGAGGAAATTCAATATGCGCTTACTACTGTTGCCAACCCTGCTGCTCTCTCTTCAAAATGCTTTTTCTAAAAAGAGATCAAATTCTCCCGGAATTGAGAAAAGTTCTCATTAATCATTCGAAGTTCGTGCTTTGAACTTTTTACCTACACAAGTCACCTGACTGTCGATCGTAATCCTTCTGCGAGTTCATGTGCAGACATTCGGCCGAAATAGCCTTTTCCCAGACTCTCCGGAAATTGAGCACTCACTTCCTTTGCATGCAAAAAAAACTTAAATTACACTGAGAGAGGCCGAAAGTATTCCAAAGCATTTCGGTACTAAAGATAAGATGCACGTGTTTACAAAATTACTCCAGGAAACACTAAACGCTGAACTGATACGTGATTAGGAAAAAAGTTTATCCTCCGTTTTTGGCAGTAGTCTTCGGTAACTCTTTAATAAAACTTCAAGGTAATTAATTTATTCAACCAAAACTTGCTTTTTAAATTGGAGATCAACCCACAAAATATACTTTACGAGCACAAAAATAGACATTATTTGAAGTAAACTGTAAATGGAGAAGCAGAAAGGGATTTAATAGTACGAAGTTTATTAGTCACGCGAACTCCTACTAAGTGATAAAGTAAACTCCTGGATATATTTTTACATTTACAGAGATTAGGATGGGTTAAAATTTAATTGTCTGCGTGAAAAAGTTATTTGGTTGATGTAATTATGCTGACATAACCTGTGATAATGGACATGGCTCTTGTGTTTGTCCGAGGACTGAGGCTATATAATGGTACTACATAACCATACATAGCGACAGAATCACTTAAAGCCAATTTCAAGAGCAGCCATCCGGGTACTTCGGAAGCTCTTAATTTTCCATGAATGCACTAAAAACACTTTATTAAGACTCTTAAAATCCGTTGTAAACACTAGGAAGAAAGTTGAACAACTAATTATGTCCAAATAACCACACACAGAGGAAAATTATGTGAGCTGCAAAAGAAGATGCGCCCACTTTAATGTCTTGCAAAGAAAACGTAGAATATGAAATGGCCCATGGCTCTGTATCAACTAAAATTGGTGGTGATCAGTTGGTTGTCCAATCTGCGACTCAATAACCCCTTAAGTGTTCCATTATATGCATGTGCATTTTACGCTCTATTTCATACCTTTCGGTCATTTAATTACACAAAAACCCTCACCAAGAACTAAGAATGTTAAATAGAGTAGAACAGGTTAAGCATATAATTTCTGTCGCAATATCAAATTAACGACTGCCGCAGCATTTAATGCACACATATATATACGGATATAATCAGCGAATTGACGAATGTCAACATGAAACTTTACTATTTACCTACATAGTCGTAGTGTATATACGAGTGGCATACTGCCTGAGGTCAAGAAATATTAGATCCCTGGGTCAAGAAATAAGAGGATGAGAATAGATTTATGGAATTCATAACATTCTCTAGCAAGGAAGGTGAATAATGATACGTTTAGATTGCCAGGAGATGAAAAAGAATCAATAAGAAATGTTTTGGCTCAAGATATTTGGATGGTTAAATGATTGATGAATGATAAAAAAAAAAATAGATGATGTAGGATTTAGTGTTTTTTTTCGATACAAGGTAAAGCCCTAGGTAAGCAGTGAAAACTAATGTAAGGATAGCTGTTCAGGATGATTTTTAGAAGTATCTGTACGTTCTAAACCATGAGTAAATGAAAAAAAATATTAATTGAAAAAAATGGAATATAAATTATCAGAATTAGCGAAGAAAAATATATAAAATTTAAATTTTACAACACTTCACTTCACTTTGCAACACTTCATATTAAGGTATTACCATTAGTAAATTACTCTAGCGTTTAAAAAAAATAAATGTAACGAGAGCGGATATTGCTAGCGGATGAAAAACGTGAGTATTTGACGGTGTTCATTTTTCCTCTCCACTGGAGCAAAGGTTTGCATTTCTCCTTTGAAAAAATAACTGCATTTGACATGAGATAATTTTGCTTAACTCGTTTAAGCCATCTCGTCACTCAGCCTTCCGATCCCCCAACGCCTTTCATGATTCGCTGCGGAAATGAAATGGGCCACTAGAATAAAAAAATTCCAAAAAGACGAGGGAAGACAAAATGGGAGATAGGAATGTGACAGCAAACACAAACGCAAATGAACATGGCCTTTCCATTAGAAAATCGGGAGGGTGAAATGTAAAAATAAAATAAAAGACCTCGCATTGAAACTGAAACCCTTAGCTTAAATATTCTAATCGATAAATGTGAGCGTTAAGAGATTAAAAACCGACGTGGGATATTAATAACTCTTATACACATACGTAAATTGGGGAATAGGGGTGAGGCAGAGGAACTAAGAGAGAGTTATGGAAACAATTATGGACGGAGGATGAAAAAAATTAAACCGTCGCGTTAGTGATCTGGAATAAGCCAAGTAAGAGAGGAGGAGCTAGAATGAAAAATTGTGTAAAAAGGACAGCGTGAGAGATACACGTCGAAAGAAGAGAGTAGAGAAGGAAGGGTAGAGACCTTCGTATCCGGGAGATTAAAGCGAATGGTTAAAAAATATTATACGATCGAAAATCCAGCCGAATCATTGGGAGAGGAAAGTTCCAACTTTTTTTTTAAATACATATATTTCTCCCAAGGGACTGCTCGCGATCCCCGACTCCCTCTCTCACCTCCTTACACGCTCCACCGCACCACGGACACAAAATTTCGTCCCCTGCATCAAAGCCCACTCCTAGCCCGTATAACCCCCTTCCTCATCCTCCGTATTCCCGAGTTGCCGCCATTCCTACCGGGTCTGAACGCTTCTGGGCTTCCCAGCCCGCAATCCAAGGCCCCAATCCATTCCCTCTCTTGAGTTCCTGAAACACCGATCCAAGTGATACCCCATCCCCCCCGGATTCCCCAAAACCCCAAGTAAAAGAGGGGACTCTTACTTGGGGTAAAAATCGATGTATGACCATAGAAACATCGATTTTCCAGGTACGATGGTAGATGTGTAACCTTAGATGGTCCACTACCGATATTTTTATACCTACGGTTATATCCAGCACAGAGAATTCAATACAGTTGATACATGAGCAACTTTTGGATTAGTAGAAACAGAGGCATCACGCAAGGCTATGACTACCCGATAAACTCTCAAAATTTGAGATTTATGGTTATGTGGAGGATATTATTGCAACCCCACATTATGTTTCTAGAACTGATATAATTTACAAAATTATAGGTTAACTTTTGTATTATCGAAGACTCCCGAACAGCGAGTTTCAAAGATTCCTTTTTCCCAAGCATCATTAGTGGCTAAAACAAAAGCAGAGTCAGACACTAAGACAACTCGTTTACATGTATGTCTCTCTTCGTCCTTCCCATTGGTTGGATACACTTGTAAATTCGACAGTTTCCATCAATCATGACATTAAATATTCCAGAAATACTTATCGGAAAAATATGTATTCCTTGAAATAAAATTTTAAATGTTCAGTATTTGTTTAGCAGGTAACAGTGTATGTTCTCTGTTGAATGAAAACGCCAGTAAACACTTGGAGGACGGGGGTTTCGCACTACCTAGAAGGACGGGCAGGGGTCATTTTGACCCATAAAGTTTTACAGCATTAATAGCTACTTTTTTCTCCCGGTTCTTTATTTTTTTCAACAAATGACATTATTGAGGCCTTATCTACACACTTATAGCATTAAAATTACTTTTACTCTTAACTTGTTTTTAGTGAAAATTATTTCACTTGATCCTCTTCAGCAGTGCTCATATTAAGCTATTCTCAAGCGTAATAGTTACAGAATTAAGACACAAGGCCGAAAATTGTGCACATTTAGATAAATATCCTTTTATTTGATAAATATTAATTTAACAAAATATTTTTAAAATAAAAATATGTGCATTAAAATCACATCCATACACAGAGATACACATGTGCATATATTTGGAAAGATGTAAGATCACTTTTTTGCATAACTTACACATTTAGGTATTTTTTAGCACAGTTTCCACAAACAATTCTATTGCATTGAGGACATACATCGGCAGTTTTCTTTGTGCAAATTTTTCAAATTTGACAATGTTTTCTTTCATGACCCTTTGGGGTAGTAGTGTGCGTTTCCCGGGAAGATGAGGGTTTCGTTCCAACTGGAATCCCCACCACTTCTTCAACCAGTCTTTGAATATAATTCTTTCTACTTATTTTGCTATTCGTCACTTCTATCTTGCTGCTTTTTGTTTGCTATTCGTCACCTCTGCTATCACCCTGGTAGCCACATTTCTTTCTGGGAAAATCCTCCGGTCCTAAGAGTACGTAAATGACTGCGGTAGGGATCTAGTAAACGGTCACCTGCGATAAAAGGAACCGACGACAGAAAGAAAGCATACGGAAGGTTTGGCAAGTTTTTCGGCGTCCGAAAGTGTACCCACTAATCCTAGGAGGGACAAAAGCAATAGGCGTTTCTGCTCTCATTAGAGCCAAAACTCTTTCCTCCTCTCTTTTTCATCTCACGGAGTGATTTCCCTAAAGCTAAAGAAAAGAGGATTCGGAAATAATTTTACAACTCGAGCATGGAGCATCATCTAGACGGCTTTCGGAAGTAGTGTACCGACACTTCAGTGACAGAAAAGGTCTGGGCGAACGTGCGTATATCTAGTGAGAGGTCACAACAATTTGGTGAGCGATGGTCAAGACAATCATTTTCCATTGCCGCTGGCCGCTGTAACCTCTCCTTCTGGGAATGTAAGCAATGCTGATCATATTTATATCATCTAGCTGTCATATTTCACGTTAAAGATTTTAATAATGAATATGATAACAATATGTGCAACGGCAGAATGAAAGTTACTTATTTTCAATCCTATTCCTCTGTCGATTTTAATTAAAAGTCAAATTCAGAGGAGATTTGAAAGTAAAACAGTTCCATAATTTTGGTAAGCCGCAACCAGGAAAGCTTTGCTTTCGACGAATGGCATTCAAACGAAATAGAAAGGCTTAAAGTATTGATTCATATGAACGGTGATATATTTTAGTTGGTGTATATAAATATCAGTGATCAATAGGAGAATAAAATGGTGAGAAAACTTGACTCCAATACAGAAATAAGTAATGGGTCAAAATGACCCATAGCCATCCATTTAGGTATAGCATCAATCAAAAAGTTGAGCAACAACAATTAAGAAATTTTATTTCGAGATTAGTAAAGTATTTATTTTTTATAAAATAAAAATGCGCAAAGTCATAAAATTTAAAAAGAATCTAATCACAAAAAAGTGGTTAAATTTGACTTTGAACACGTGTTGTGGGTCAAAATGACCCATCCCGTCCTGATAGTGTTATATTATTACAAACTACTTCTTCTTACTACTTGTGTGACAGTGCGACACTATTTCCAACCAATCGATTGTTGCTAAAAGCTGGGTGGTTGCATTTCAAGAAAGAAAATGGCTGGAAGGGAAATATTTTTCCAGGCACAATTTTTTAAATTCATTAATGCAGGGTTTTTGAAAATTTCTTATGCTTTGATATCACTCCCACTTCAACATTTGTTCATAGATACTAATTATTTATAATGAAGAAGTATTTAAGGCATCGTCGAATTATCTACTACCGAAAAGTACCGTACAGTAATTTCTTGGTAGTAAATACCATAACTGTTTTCTAGTATACAAATAATAGATACATATATCAAAGGAACATATCATTAATCAACATAGTAATCATATTTAAAATTGTGGAAGCACGCCGATATATCAATAAGGACTTCAGCTAATTAAAAGTTCATTGTAGAAACATCGATGTTGAGGTATTGATGTCCTGCCGACATCGATAGTGGAACTTTAATACTCCTTCGAATTCTACAACCTAAGCGTAGCGATTTATAAAATGAGAAAACTGTATCTAGTAGTAAAACTATTCACGGTTAAAGAACGATGATGAGTCTTGCGAGCAACTTTGATATTGTATCAACATAAATATTTTATGTCCTTCCCGATGCTTATTCCAACTTCAGGCGTTGTTCCATTCTTTCTTTAATCCTATCATTGGGCCACATAAAATCATTCTCATCGGCATAATCTGCATGAGGGTATGTCTATAATGCGTTTTATCAATTAATCTCTTAATTTTTATCGTCACAATGTTGGTATAGTGATTACCACCTGAAAGATCTATGTTTTAACACCAATTCTTGTATTCATCATTGTATGTAAACTATAGTAGTAACTTAAAATTTAAACTACTCCTTTTTTAGATGCTGCCTTTTCAAACTTAAATTACAGCTATGATTTAAGTTGTTTTCTCACCAAACCTGAATTATGCCCATACATCATCGATGCAAAAGTTTATGCTCCTCAACCAAGAAACATACGATTTATTAAAATGACACTCCACTCACTAATTCGCTTCAAGGGGGCACTATGCATAGAACATCTGTACGATCATAATAACATAATCTAAATACACATTGATCAGAATTTTTTCTTTCCACTCTTGGCCAGGTTTCATTTGCTTTTTTTTCCATTTATGTATTTGAAGATCAAGTAACATCGATGGAGTGCATTCGACAGTCCATCGTTGTTTTTCTACGATGCTCATACCTACCCATTGCCCATGCCCTAGCTCATAAGCTGTTCCATTCCCCTCCTCCCCTCTCTCTCACCCAAACTGCCACTGACTGCCTCCTCCCTTATAACCCTCTCGCACCCCCTCTTTGTAGCCAGAACGCCGGTCGAATGAATCAAAATTTATCTTGTTTGCCTAATCCGATTCCCTCAATCAGCGACTGCGGTGGGGCAAAATGGACCAGTGGGAGGTGCTCCCTTACTATACCCTCCCACCCGTCGCATAAACCCCCTCACTTCCAGCTCTCACACACATACAGACACACCATGCCCTCTAACTCATCGACGTCTACCGCCTCCACTCTCCACAGGCATGTCTACCTCTTCACTCCGCAACGTAGAGCGTTGTCATGACAGAACCCAGAGGCTGAACATTTATTTATTTTTTATTATACCGGGCCAAGGGCACGAAGGGCCGCGCCCCCGTGGCATCCCTACTCGTTCCACCCTCCCCTCACCACTCCGCACACCTTTGGAGCTGTTGACCAGAGAGAGAGAGCTAAAAAACCCTTTGCCACGGTGTCCATTACGGATAGTTTTCGATCGTTAGGTATCGAGTGATATGGGGCGCGATGTTGTCGTATTTCGCGCATCACCGATTTCGGATTGAGGTGCTTGGTCAATGTTCACGACTGAAATCTGGCAACCGTGGATGCCATACCACCTTGAAACTACTGACCGCGTCCTATCCTGTTTAATTTATTGAACCTCTTCCATAAGGCTTCGTTACCTCAGTCCACAGACCGACCAGCGTACGTACAGCTCTCGCGAAAGCTTATGGCGCTCAGATGCGCGGTGTTTGTGTTGTCCGCGTCATACAAATTCCATTTTTTTAAAATGAACTCATGCATGGCACAAATGCCATGTCTTTGCTTTCCCCTACGTCCCTTTTACCTACCCCTTCCACCAAAATTTACCCCTCCTCGACGTCTTCTTCTACACATCCGAACGCCATAAGCTTTCGCGAGAGCTGTACACGCAATATCCAAAATCGATTTTGGGAGATATGTCGGTCCACTCGTAATTCGCAGTGCCTAACACCGCCAACTTACAGTGGTAACCGTTGACGCCTCTGGAGTAAACGGGAAAGATGAAGGATTATAATCAATAAAATCAAACAAAAAGGAAAATCGTATACTCTTATACTACTCTCAATCATTTTCGTGGATAACTGCTGGGTGGAGAAACTTTTGGTTCAACGTTTCATTCCTCATGCTGGGAACGTCGTCGGGAGACTGAAGAAGTTTGATCCAGTTACATCTGTGTATGGATCCGTCTGGGCCGTTGGATGGCTGACCATTTTTGTCCCAATTTAAAAAATAAACAAAAACCAAATATTACCAACAAAAAATTAAAATACGAAACATCGTAAACGGTTGGTTATCACACCCACATTTTTGGAAATATATCTTTTCCACACTCTACATATGTGTTAACCGTCGTCCCGTATTAAAATTTAAAGGACGTTTAGCTATTTAAACTGCCTCTCGAACCAGTCGTGGATAATAAGAAGCTGTTTTAGCTATTACTTTGTCTTCATTCAGAAGGATTTTGTGCCCTGATCCCGACATAAAATGATCAGCAACAGCTGAAGCCTGCCACTGTCTTGCTTGAAGCGCCCTTTTATGCTCTTTAAGTCTTGTTTAAATTTTCCGTTTTGTTTGTCCAACATAGCTAGAACCACAAGAGCATGGAATTTCATAAATCCCTTACTTACAAAAATACTGACGGAAAGTTTTAGGAGCAATGGTACAAAGCATTCATTCATACAAAGCCAAAATGTAGCGGCAGTTATTGATAATATTTCAAGGATATGTAAACTCCTTGCATACTTGAGATAAATGCCCCTCATCAGTACAATATTATAATGCACATCCTATCTAAAAGGGTATAAAGCGTTCAATATCCAGAACAAATATGTACATATGGACCTTTTTAACAATTAATTTAAAAGCCATTAACTTTTCCCTCTTTTAACTAGCTAACTTATCGCACTGGATCGCATGTTGAACTTCACCACAAGCCTTATATGATTACTGGTACGCTGATGGCATTGCATCACCTCCCGGTTGATCCTGCTTCTATAAATTAAAATTATGTAATAAAAAATTCTGTCAATTTCGTGATTCTGAATACTGCTCTCCTCAAGTGCTTTGCTGGAACGTATTTTTCTTGTACTAGCTAAACAAATACTCTTTAATCAGCAGATTCCTTTTGCCTGAAAGTTGCTGGCAGTAGTGGTGCTGCTGTCAGTTAAAATATACAGGGGAAAGATGCAAATGGATAAACCGCTTCATCATTTCTATTGTCAGGAGACACATCCAAAATGCCTGCCCTTTATTTCTCACCTCTCTACCCTTTGATAAAAAAATAGATATAATAAAATCACCATTCCGACATTTTGATGCATTTCAATTATGTCATAGTTGACATGGGCACAATTTTATGTTATCCAGTTAAATATATCCTTGGTGCACTGTTCGCTGCTTATGTGTTTACCCAGTGATAAGGCTTGCGTCAAATGACAAATTGTTTGATGCTGTGTAAAAATGTCTTGGTTAACATATGATTAACGTTATGGCTACATCTTGCGGTCCAGCAGCCATTATTAGGCTGGACCATAATATTTATCGAATGATACATATTTGTAAATGAAATTGGAATTTAAATGCATAACCTCAATCTCACTAGGCTTGACTTATCCTATTCCGCACTCCTTGTGAACACTTCCACGTTCCTCCACCAATCTAGAATATCCCCAATTCGGGAACTATCCACCTTCCCTATACCACAGCTTCCTCTCATTCCGTCTGCTTCCCTTCTTCCCTCCGTCCATCCACTCCAATCCCGCCGAGAAATTCGTCGAATTCCGTCCGGAGGATGAGAAAGACCTCCTCCACCACTTCAATTCTGGCCCTTAGACTTCCAGACCACTTCATCGCCCCCGCGGAATACCGTCCCCAATCCCTCCGGCCTCCGACCAACCCAATGAGTGATTTCCCCCACCAACCACCACTATCGCCATTCCAATGCCGCTTCTCTCACCCCCAGTCTCCCTCCCCTAAGCGGGAGAGCGGAAGAGGATGAAAAGGAACACGAGGAGGAAGGAGAAGGGAATATGAAGTCACAGAGGAGGAAAGTGTTGACCCTGGGTTTAGGGGGAAAGGGAGAGTGGTGGATTTCGATCATGGTATGAGGGTGAGATTCTTTTTTCAAGGATTCCATACGGACGAAAGGGGTGGCAAATAGTAGGGGTTGGGGAGAGATGTGTAGGGGGTGGCTGACTGAGGGAAAGAGAAGATAAAGGCGCGGAAAGAGGGTTGTGGTGAGGTTCGCGAGAGAAGGGTTTGAAAACGGCCGAAGAGGGGAGAGTTGGTCGGAGCGAGCCCGCGCTATTATTCGCTCGTTTGAGTCCCCGTCCGCGCAGGGCGACGGGAAGTGCGGTCGAAATGACGCGACGATGGATTCAACGGTCCGTTATAGAGGACTAGAATGTTAATGGCGCTTAATTTATACGCGGGGAGAGGGGTTGGAGAGAGAGAAAAAAATATCACGCCCCTGACGGAATTCGCAATTTAATATTGAAGCCGTTTATCTATCCATCCGATCCGGGGACCATCCGCGTAACCGGGTGTTACGGAAAAACTTTCATCCCGCGGATCCTTTGCCATCCTCGGATTGACGTAATAATAATTGGAAATTCGATGAGCCATTTCATTCGGGTTTGTCCATTGGATTCAAAATTGTAACTTATTCCTCATTTACTTGAGCTACGAAAATTTTACTTCAAATTCAGGATATGGATTTTATCCGAAATCTTTCTCAATAGGCTTTAACATTATTACTTGTAATTCTTGGTAATGGATTTGATACAAAACCGTTTTGATTTTAGCCATAATAATCCCTGAGTTATGCCACCCTGCAGAATGCCACCCTGAGTTATGCCACCCTGCACCCTGCAGAAGGGATAGAAGAGAGGAATAGTTTGTGGAGTATAAAATAAATGTGATTATTTATTGCTTGCAATAAAAATTTCCCAGAATGTAAAAAACGGAGAGTTATTGATGGATTGAGGTTATGCGTTCTTTATAATGAGTATAATGACAAATTTGGCATCCAGGTTGTAAAAAGGGTTATTTAATTTCTCCCAAAAGGATTTTTAACTCCGTAAATTGAAGATAGTGGTGCAATAAGTATAAACGAGAAGCGTTGAAATTAAAACGTTATGCAGCTACAATACTTGACTATAGATATAGATGACTATATAGATGACTTGACTTAAGATAACTTACATCACGGTAATTTCGGCATTTTGCAACCGAATGGATACCAACTGGATAAATAATACTCCCTAGAAAAACATTATTGTCTTACATAACTCATTTTTATTTTTTTAACAGTAAACCAAGCAAAATGTCATCATGAATATAAAAGGAATATAGTTAAACTTTATTTCATTATTTGATATTAATTAACAACGCCATCACTAGACTTATTCCGCAATTTATATCCTCCTTAATTTCCGATGGAAGTTTCAGCCTTTCCAGGGCAAAGTAATACACATGCTTAAATGGTATCAGAAAAATATCATGCGTTTAACTATGTGGAATAATGAATTGTACGAGAGGGTTTCCACATATCCCCTTATAGAATTACTGTCATAAATTCAAGTAAACTATGAAATTAGGAGCTCATAAGTAAAAAAAAGTAGAGCATGGAATTTGTGTAATTAAATTTTCCGGAATTTAGGTGTAAAATAAGGTAATCTTCATTTTACAAACTACTTCTACCTCACAGATTGTGATACATGAGAAATTTATTGGACCACAAAATAGCAAATTTAAGGACCTCTATTTCTGTGTTATCACATTATCCGCTCTCATTTTTCTCTCTCCACAATTATAAGGTTGGGTTATTATCGAGGAAAGCTCAACATTAAAAACGTGCTCCCATGTTATATATGCTCCCATGAAATATTTTTTTATCATAAAATATTACCTATTGGTAGATACTCATCAATAAAAGAGATTTTTGGAGCAATTCGGAGGAATTCTACTTAACCATTAGCTAAAGAAAAAACGATGCTATTTTTTTAATAATTATATTAGTTTCTATTATTACGAGTCATTTGTTATTGACCACTCATCGTTGAGATGGCACCGTTCCAGTATTTACACAATCTAAGCCTTCACCATCATATCTTATATTTAATTAAAAAACATTATCATATTAATATATAAAAATTGAATGGTGTCTGTCTGTCTGAACGCAAAAACTACTGAACCAATTGAGCTGAAATTTGGCATGTAGTAAGTAAATGTATATGGATGTAACATAGGCTATATTTAAAATCCCTCAGGGCCCCCAAATGCTCTCCTGGTGGTCCCTGGTGGTCCATGCTAAGCCTTGGGTTCGGTGCAGTGGATTCATTTTTGGCTTTTTAAAAATTACTTTCACTCAAGATAAGAGGGCTAACACTTATTTTAACGGACGGCTGAATAAATGAAGTTTCTAATTCATTCAATCGATTTTCTTTTACGCTTCGTAATTGCCAGAATATCATGTTTTTTTGCGAAAAAATCTCACATTTTTCTCTGAAATCAACAATAGCATATTTCTTTGACAACCAGAGATTTTCACAATAATTGTGCATCTTGCTCTTAACCAGTGTGCAAGTAAGGTGTTGTCACAATTTATCATGTCTGTGCATCTTGCAATCTTCAATGTAAAAATAAATATCTAAGTACATGCATGGGGCATAATGACCAACCCAGAATGCTATTATTTATATCTCTTTTAGCATTATTAATTAGGCTATGTAATGCCTCTTGCAAAATAAATCTATATACATATGTATTTACATTCATAGTATGAATTGGTTTCATCAGTATTAATTGCAATATGCGTATGTACATATAGCAGGTACTACTTACATATTGGTTAAGCTTCCTTAATTGCATGAGCGTGTTTAAAGTGAAATGACGTTCTCTTTCGAATTTAATTTACAGAAATATACCTACACTAAATATTTTAGAATTATGATGCTTTGCGCATGATTTTAGTTCAGATTCAGGTCATATTTTATAAAAAATAAATAAATATGTTTTGTGTGTGCATGATGTTAAAATAAAATAAT
The DNA here is from genome assembly GCA_963573305.1 of Pyrrhosoma nymphula. Taxonomy (NCBI): domain Eukaryota; kingdom Metazoa; phylum Arthropoda; class Insecta; order Odonata; family Coenagrionidae; genus Pyrrhosoma; species Pyrrhosoma nymphula. The sequence goes on from OY754329.1 coordinate 42,870,809, forward strand.
TTAACCTTTGATTGAAAACTTACTTCCAATAAATACGACCTTTCCTGAAGAAATGAGACAATTCACAAACCCAGAAAATGTCGAAATGCCAATCGGACATATTTGTCCCGGACGCGGTTTAAGGGGGTTCGCAAAGTTCAGGGGCTCTAGTGTTAAATGGAGGAGAATTCTATGCAACTGAAACATATATCCCGGTAATCGCAAAACGTGTCATTTTAATTACACCGAAAGCAAGTGAAAATGTTTTAAGGTTAAAAAGCCCTTTTTATCATTTAAGTACTTTCACGCACCATATATGACTACAAAACGCTCTGTCAACGCACTAATTTCACTTTCCCTCTTCCAATTAATTTTTTCGATTCCCTCCCTTATTTTTACTGTTACCCTATCATCCCCTGCTACATTCACCCTTTCGGAGGGTTGGAGGATAGTGCGTTCATGTAGATCCAGATATATTTCCCAATGAGCCCTCACAAACCCTTCCTTTACGTCCACATCCCAACTCTTTTTCACTCACTGGCAGCGGTCAGATCCACAAAAAAATCCTTTCGCGCTAAACGAGCTCGAGGGCCGGACCTTGAAAAGGAATTAATTTCCCGATACCCACGACCCACCCGCTTCAATCGCGATAAGTTCATGAAAACGTTTTGTGTATGTAATCAATCAGATTACGTATTCAAACATGCGGGGTAAAATTGTGAGGGAGGAGATTTTCAAAGGGGTGGGAATGTGTGGGAGGGCGCCGGGAAAAGAGGATTGAAATGAGAAACCAAAGCTAAAGGAGAGGAAGGGAAAGAGAGAGAGACTTTGGGTGATGGAAAGGAGGAAAAAATCAATTACCCGTGAAAGTTTTCTAATAATTCCCCCGCGAGCGGTATGAGAAGGGAAATAATCCGGCAAGCACCCTTTTCCAAAACCCGCCTGAGCCCTGTTTTTGATCCTTCTCCCACCCTCTTTCGACCCCATGCATTAAAGAGACGTGTAAATGGCGTTATAGGGCTCAAAAGTGTGGCTAGTTTCTCTCACGAGAGCTGACTCGTGTAACACAGTATTTGGGCGGTGTTGCAAATATAGATGTATGGGGTCTTAGTGCACGAAAATGTCGCATTTTCTTAGAAAGTGATCCACGTAATATAAGATGTCTTACGTGAGAAGCTCTTCCTTTAAAGCTGTAAAGAGTGATGGGATTTTAGTAAATATTCCCAGATTATATTTGTTAAGTTGAAATAGGAATATATGATGGGAAAATTATCATTCTACGATTTCTTCACTGAATTTCAATTCTGGCTGAGAAAAAAGAAAATCAGAGGAGAATGATGTATGGGACGAAAACACTACGAGGAAATAAACGCTTCTGCTTAATGAAAAGAAAACCAAAACGATATATTTCTAGAGAAATCCTTTAGAAAGTATCACTATAAAAAGATCAACAAAACCTTCATCATGTGTGATAATTTTTCTATTTGAGAAGTAGGATCATCAGTAATGGCAGAAGCAGTAAATATAAAGCGAGCACAGCAACGCAAGCCAAGAAGGTATTCTACCAGAAGAAAGGTCGACCGATGGACAGAAATACAAACCTGCTCGAAGGTAAATGTAGTAAGTGGTTTACATTTTCCATTTGTAAATATGTGAAAATTTAAAACCGAGGCATCCTAGAGTTATATTTTTTTCAAACTGTAGTGAAAACAAGTCTTTTGCATATTCCCATGAAACCAAAATCACTTTCAGAAGAGTATGTATCGGCATTTTTTTAGGGGAGGTATCCTTAAGAAGCTCTCGACAGAATCTCGGCATTCCACTGCAGCGTCATCCAGCAATCTTATCGTTTTTCAAGGTTTTCACTCGAGCGCTATTGAAGACGTGGAAAGCTTTCCGTGCATTCCGTCTTCACCTGAAAAATCCATTTTTGTGAAATACCCCAGGGTGTTACATGAGACCTCGGTAGGTGTTCATGCTACAAGATATATATTTTTTTCTCCATAGAAAGTCCTGAGAATATTTCTGTCGACGTAACACGCTACGTAGGTATATAAAATGACTTTTTATAACTGTCTCTAGCCACGGAACAAACACAGGATTGTCAAAATCAGGTGGAAAGAGAAAAACAAAGAGCAACAGAATACCAAAATAGATATAATGTGTTGTGTAAGACGTTGTGCGAGAATGGTCTCGTGCTGTAAGAAAAATACTTTTAAATTCTTTAAACTGAAAAAACCATAAATCATTCCACATAAATGCCTAGCTATGAACATATAACCAAGCACATTTAAATGATCAAAAATATTCCCAAAACATCTGCTCATTTCATAAAGTATTCATAAAGTATAAAGGTAGTATATACAAAAGGAGATAGGGTTTACGATGATACCGACGTCCAAATGAATGTTTTGAGGTGGTAATTTCAATTTTTTACAGGAATGAAATTATATAGGTAACATAAATATTATCTCAATAAATATTAATTTTCAAATGATAAAAACAAATATCAACAGGTAAGAGAGATGCTGCGAATTTGACAAAATCATTTTCCAACTAATGTCTCCCACGTTAATTGTTTATTAGTAATTAAAAACATAATATTTAGAAACATTTGTAAATTTTTCGTTTGAATCTGGTAGTTAGTGTGCTATCCACAAGGAAGAATCATGACTTTCGGCTTGTAATTTCTAAGTTATTAATGTGAAATCGAGGAATCGCAAACTTTCGACCTTTCAATCTCCTTTATTTGGACGGGTTTAAAGTATAATTACATAAAAATAACAAACTGTGGGAATTCGTTGAAATTAAATGATGTGATTATACATCATTATCACGCACGCATAAAATGCGTGCGACTAAAATTGCAGGGATGGCATGGAACGAGTTTATTAGCTACTGCTTAAGAAATAAGATACCAAAATAAAAGTTACCATATCCCAGGCCTCTTGGAGGAGGCGGAACTTTATGAAGCTCGGTAGAATTACAACGATGATATTTAATATTAAGACTAATTTTGGAAACTGAAGAGAAATAACAGTCTTTGTTTTAAATGGGTCAAATGAACCACGCGGGGCTTCAAAGGTAAAGTCTTTATATTCAAAAATATATAGGAGAACACAAATATGGGTTAGAGTGCATGTTCACCAACGTAAATAAATAAAAGCTACGGAAGCAATTTTTCCTATGATAACAATACAAACTGGACCAATGAAAACTTCTAAATTAGTCAAAATTACCTACCCGAGGCTTCTAGTGATAGGACATTGTTGATTTGAAAAATATTCGGATAATAAATTAAAACTAAGGACCTTTAGGCTAAGAAATAAGTTATAATTAAGAATATAGTGCTAATGTGATCTAAACAACGACATAGTGTCGAAAAGCTAAGCAAAAATACAGGTTTAAGAGCAAAAACAGAATGCTTCGCCAAAATCGTAATGTGAAAGAATATCGTTGGACGCAACTAAATGGCACACATTTTCAGCTTCCCCAAAATGAAAGCTAGGCATCATATTACCGTACTTCAAACGTAAGCTACTTCCAACATTTCTATCATTTATCTCAGCATCGTATCCAATGCCACTTTTCCCTTGCAAGCACTGCCAAAAAATCTAATTCAAGGTTCATCTTTGAACTCACTTCAAAGTTTGCCTTTTACAAGACTGAAATAAACACAAACATCAGGAAATAGTAATAAAGTCACGAGAGCTTGCGATACTGATGTAACTATCAACTGAACAATTGCACAAGGTCTTTAAGCTTATAAATGAAATAATTTTACATAAATATGCATCTCCATTCCCATGCAGCGGCTAAAATGAGAGAAAGAAAGCAAAATATGTGTCCATGGTTGGAATTTCTCAGCATAATATCGATTGAAAGACTGCTCAAGATTGTTCAAACCATACGAGAAGCTAAATATTGAAGCAGAACATCTTAAACATTTATGTTCCCCTTAATAATTTTCAAGGCGTCATTAAAATAAGAATTATTTTTCAATTTTGCCAAGACAAAAATGCGCACATCGGAGCTACATGGCGCGCTGCTCCCATATTCTTGCATAGATAAAGTTCCGCGTTGAAGCCAAGCATAAAAAATATTTTAGTCTCCATAATTCCATTTTCTCGCTCGTTTCTCGCTCCACTTCCCCTTCTCCCCTCATTAATCCTCATATCGTTTTTCCGACTTGAGCGTCCGTAAATATTCCGCCGAAATGACTCTCCGAATTAAATGGAAAGGAAAGAGATGCTCGCTTTTCTTACCCCGTCCTCCCTTTAACGCTACCCTGCCCATGGCTGCGTGTCATAACCACTTTTTACACTCCAAAACCCCGCCAGACCCCTCCCCCCCAATATACTTATTGTTCCTTAGTTATTTCTGATCTTACTGATGAAGTATACCACAAATCTCAGATGTTAAAAATACTGGTGCAACATTGATATTATAGTTCGAAGGACTAAGGATATGACACATCAGTTTTAGCAAAAATGGCAATCAATGAGGGATTACTAAAAATAACTCTTTGACATACTTATGTTCAAAAATGTTGCCTAGGATAGCAACCGGGAATTAATATGAAATTGTACTTGCAAACTCTTGTAAATAAGCGAAAACTTTACATGAATGTAAGCGATAAAAGCCACCTTAATATACCCAAGAGTGGAACATGATAGTTATCAGCTAAAAGTATGCAATTTGACAATGAAGTAACAGGAATTTATTCCAGAGAATTTGTTAAATTAAAGATATAATCAATTTTAAACCATTCCGTAAAGCCTACATGAAAATTTATATAGTAATAACAGTTTGAAGTATTCTAATTATTTTCTGAATCATTTCCTTTGGTTAATTTTTTCTAATACTACCACGTCGTTGTCTGTACAAACATAATAAATGCTATTACTATTCTGGTGAGATAAAAGTGGACACAACAGTAATTTTTCTCATGACCAAATCCAATAATTCTTATCATTTATTTTCTGTCTCGTCTCTACGCTCCAAATACCCAAACCATCGCGTAATTTCCAGTGCGGCGATCCCTCATAACTTCCCCTACTTCCTCCCTCGCTGGGCCCTCCATGTCTCCCCAAACCTCCGCTCCTCGGCTGCTGATGTCTCGCAGAAATTTTCCTTCGCTGCGATTCACAGGAGCTCCCATAATTACATGCGCCTACAAATTAATGACTTCATTTGTTTTCGAAACTTACTTCGGTGGGAGGTTGCCTGCGTGAGAGAATCGAGGATGCTGGAAAAACAGTAGACGACTTTATTGCATTTATGAGACTCCCCCTCTCGGCTAAAGGGATGAAATAAGGGCGTGTATATGAATCACGAAAGGGAGAAGAGAGAATGCGAAGAGGTCGGGAGTTGTACACTCAGTTGTGCGCGCCTAATGCTAATGCCGCGCACTTTTTGCCACGCTCTAATTGCGTGTATGGCCCACATGCCCGCGGGCACAAGTAATGCAGGCAGAGCAAAGGGAACTATCGACGCGAACGTGGGTTCTGAAAGAGCTATGAACGAACTCGGGTACAGGAAACGGTTACTTCGAAACACGAATCGATAAAAAATATCATAACCTTAGATAAATAATTAGTATACCTATTCTATTATTAATAAGTAGATACTATTTAGATTAACTACGTACTATTATTTTAATGGCTTCATTGAAATCAAAACAACTATATCTCATGGAAAATGGTGAAACTAGCTCAAAGTACGATTGCGAAGAAGGATAAATATGCGATGGTGTCCTTAACACAACTTCATTTCAGAATATGTTGACTAAATTTTTGTACAGATTCTATTTTTTATATTTAACAGAAAACAATAGGTAACAGTATATTTTCAACATGATTTTGGTTTCGTAATAATCAAATCAACGATATGCCAAGCAGATAATGAATCTTTTTCATCGTAAAATAGCTAAGAAAGATAAAAATACGGTGAGGTTCTTCCAAAATACTAAATAATTTTAAATGATAACGGAGACCTTACAAGCTTTCAAATTGTCTGGTTACATTGCATTGACGATTAGTAGTGTAGTTCAAATGTTGTATGCTCATCGGTTTGGCTATAATTGAAATTTATATCTCTCATGCCAGATACTAAGAAAAGATCTTCTCGATTAATTGCTGAAAATCATTAAAATATGGCGGAGTTGTCCACAGGATTTCTATTGGGAACATTGCTAAGAATTTTTATCTGAAATTCAATTTTTGGTCCTTAATTAAAAATTATCTCAGCTCAGAATATCCTCGAGCTCATAATGCCTGGCGCCTTACTGCTTCATCATTATCATTATTTACGATAGACCTTGGTGGGAAGCGTGAATCCACTCTGTAAGATCTGATAACTCCCTTTAGTGTCCCAGTTTCATAATGCAGTGGGATGGATGTCTCCATTGCTCCAATTTTACACACCCATTTTGACCTTATAATGACGTTTACCTCGCTCAAACAGTTTTTTTCTTGCTTGCCAATTGTGGTAACATAATGTTTAAACTATTAAAGCATAATGGATAATAATTCTCTGACGACTTTATGCGCAAAACCGTGAGTCATTAAAGGGGTAACCTCCACATTTCATCATGAACTTCCTCTAAAACACCAAAATGCAATAAGAAAATTTCTAGGTTAATAGCTTCCAGTAAAATAATTCAAGAAAACTGAAGAAAATATTAAAAAGTAGTAATCTGAATGGTACAAGATGAATAACTTATCCCAAGAATATATCCCCATAGCACGAAAATCAGCATAGGAATCGGTACAGACTCAATATGGACAGATTACGGATAGTAAATGCAAAGTAAATAGGGTGTTTAAGAAGAAATATATCGTGAAGAAGTGGCTAAAATTTAAAGAACGCATTAAAACATATAATGTTTGAGGAAATGTGAACATTTTAATATAGCATTGAGAAGAAAGGATTTCACACCTCTGACACAATTATAAACTGATTTAACTAGAAATAGAAGTGTTGAATGACGATTCAGCCAGTAAAATCACAAATTAAACCTTCATACTGAAAGTCATGAGATTAAAAATGGATAAAAAAGTAGACAACAAAATTAAAGGAATACCAAGACATGAAAGAGTAAAATATACCTGCATCATTATATTTCTCTGGCAGGTGACAGCATGGTGGTGGCATGGTTTATGCAACTGAAATGTTCATGTTGCATCGTTCTACCTATTTGGTACTAATTCGTACGAAATTCAAGCAAAAGAAATCAAATTTAATTCATCAGCCGAATAAAGTAACATGCAAAAAGAACGGCTTAAGAGAAAGAAATCGATTAGGTTTTGAGACGGAACATTCACAAACGAGGCAGAGACTTTTGAATTGAATTTTCATTGGCGGCACACTGACATGGAAGGAGAATTAGGAACTCTATACTAGAAAATATATCAGGACTTTAAAATGCCACCCTATTTCCGGAATGTAGGCTTAAAACGAAGCCCAAAACTTAATGACCATTTGCCGGAACTCTTACCGTAATTCTAAATCACCCGATTCCATTCTCTAGATCCCCCACTAATTTATGAAAGATGTTTTTTTTATTTATGATTTCTCAGCGTGGACGCGAAAAAAAATGACATCCATCAAACGACAGTAAGTTAGTGTCTTCAGTTTCACTATGAGCGTCAATAAATTAAACTAAGCATCATAGAAAACTAGAACTTGTCGTGAAGGCAGAAATACTTAAAATCCTTAAGGCTTTGCACATGGATGAAGGTGGATCCTGCAACAGCAGAGGAGCCAGAGAGGGAACCCAAAGCTTTAATTGGAATTAAAACCATGCCATGGAAGTGGAAGGGGTCTTAGAGGGATTATCTTGAGGTCTTAGCATGTCAGGAAAACTAGTGTTGCTATCGCTGGTGGAATGCGGTTGGGTACAGGGAGGTAAGATTACCCAAGCACCGGGATATCCCTCCTTTAATTCTATACTGTTCCTCTTCACCAGCGGATCGCGATCTTTTCCGACTTCCGTATTCCTTGGTTATCGATTCTCCATTACCTTATTCCAATCAGCTAGAACACGTTCAGTAAGAGATTATGCTAATCACACTTCCGCTTCACAACCTACTTACCAACCAATATATATACCAAAGTATATAGGCATATCAAAAGCTAAGAACCTCTGTTTTTCACCAAATTAAATTTGGTTAGCAGATTGAAACGTTTCAGGAATGAATACCAAAAGACAAAATTAAACTAAACTGTAGAATTTCTTTAAATAATTAAGGTTTGTACACTACGATTTGTTTTTGATCCATTAAACCTGTAGTTTCATTTAAATAAATTCACATAAATTTAATGATGCCAAGATGGTTTCTAAATTTATATTTTATTATACCATGAAATGACTTGAAAAATACGGACGTCAGTAATTTAGAGAATGCCGGGAAGTACACTGCTGCACCTAACTATAAAACAACTGAGAAACAACGAGTTACGTTTGCCCTCTCACACATAGCTAATACAAATAAAATAATATGTATATACTAAAATGGTGGATATAACCAGTTTTCTCAGTAAATAGTCATCCTTTATGAGCTATATGCATTGATTATAAAATCAGACAAAGCAGTTGAGATACATCTAATAGCTTAATTTCACCATTCAAATTTAAAAAGGTTTAAAACACTTTATTTATACTATTATCTCGTACAAGAATTTCAGTTCCAAATAAAAACATGGGATCGAATAGAAACATATGACGAAAGGATAAGTTTTGTCCGCCTTATAAAAAAAATGATTTTACACGCCAGAATAATATTCCAATTTATATAAACCAAAAGGTTAAATGCTATTAATAGTCATAGAAATTCCAGTGAGTGACAAGTGATAAATTTTATATTTTTAATAGCACTGGCGCAAGGATACGACGCCAGGTATTCGGGTGAATAGAAAGTGAGGTCTAAATACTTTCTTGCAAACAGCAGGGAGTGTCGAAGACGCGAAGGAATCAGAAACATTCGACTAATACTCCGCAAGAGCACGCTGGCGGAGAGAATGTATGTAACGGAGGGGATCTACGACCCTGCGACAGAGAGCAAAGGAGAGGAGGAGGAATTTAAACAAGCGCAGGGAAGTGAAATAAAAAGGAAGCGGGTTAAAAGGGCAGAGAGGAAACAAAAGTGGAGGGTTCCCGGAATCACGGGAGGGCACACATCCGGGGATGGGAAAGAGAAATGGCAGGGGGAGAACGACGTCACATTAAAAGCGGGAAGGGAAAATGAGGATGATGATATACCTACGTGCTTACCCGCGAGCCGACACAGGGGCGTGTGGCAGGGGGTGTCAGGATGCCAGTGATGAAAATGGGGAGGGAATGGGAAGGAAGGAATTGAAATAGGGAAAATACGAAAATGAATTCTATGTTAAGGGGGCTCGCTAGAGAGCCGGGGAATTCAAAGTGCACACTTTTATTTTCTCTGTTCCGCTACAGTCCAGAGAGATAATATGCGATATTTTTTACATTTTAATTTGAATAGAAGTTAAAACATAGCATTTTACTATTCATAGGTCATCTATGAGGTTCTCAAGCGATGATAATTCTCCTCAAGCTTTATGAATTTGGACTATTCCGAAATCTATTACCACGGCGCAAAATCATATTGGGGAGAATTTCATTGATGACGGAAAAATATAAGCCTTAGCTTAAAAAATAAGACCTTTAAACCAATTTCGAGGATACCGGGACTAGCCACGGTATTTACATATTTAGCACACGTCTTGCCTGTTTTGCTGGCGTTTGTGCCTCTCTCTGTGTTTGCGATACTCTCTGCATGCGATTTGTTTGCATACAGTTTGCGATGCATGTGAGGAAGGAATTTTTGTACCTATCAGTTCCACGTAGTATGCCTCAAAGTCCGTCACTTATATCAGTTTTGGAGTTATATTATAATGTTAATTATACCCTCCGTGCAGCAGAATCTGAAACTTTAAGTGATCTTAACATTGCGTCTAGCCTCCGAGTCACTTGTGGCTCCAAATCTAGGCCTTCCATCAGCTCTGGTAAACTCACTATTTGACCGTAACGGTTTTACGCATCGGGTGGTTATGCTTTTATAGTTGTTCTGGTTAAATCAGCAAATTAAAATTTCCGTACTGGGTCTACATTACCTTTATCCTCCGCGTTATTAGCGACTCCCAATATAATTATTCCATTAGCTAAAATGATGATAATAACGCAAGATGGCGTACAAATTCCCATTTTCAAAATTATGGGGTGTTCCAGGCTTTCCAGAACGAAAGTTCAAGATTCTCAACAGGGTGATACCCCTACATCTACATACTACCCAATGAGCCATAGTCAGGGGATGGGGAAAGGGATTTTTAACGACCAGTCATTGATTAGAACGATATGAGAAAAAGGATTTAGGAGGAAAGCAAATTGTATTATTATTGAGTTAGTTTTCGCAACATAACTACTTGCTGATTGTCAATTTGCTCTCATTGAAGTTGTAAATAGTGTAGGGAAATCAAGAACTTTTGTCCCTATACAAATATTTCTCATTAAGTTCCTCTTCTGAAATGCACTGCGGAATCGGTTTTTGGTACATCCACGTCATATTCTTATTTTATTGCTACACAGTCTCTTAATGAGTCAACATAAATATCTGTCATTTTTCCGGGAATGTGGACATCCCTTGCACTAAAAACACGAATTGGAAATGGAGGCTCTTTAGTTCAATTTCAGAAATATATTTTTAGCGGAATGGGTTGGGGCACGGAATTAAACTCGGGCGTACATGAAAATATACCTCTAACATCATCACAGCACCACTATATGCACCATATTTGGGGAAAAAATCAGCGTAGAAAATGCAGTAAAACAGCTGGGCTTGGACTTATGGGACTTGCAGAAATATGGTAAGGTCCGTTCTAAAAATTTGTGAAACTGCATCAGGTAAAAAGACTAAGTTATTTCAAGTAAAATCCTAGAAATATCCTCGGTTGGATGAGTGAAAAGGAGGTATTTAGCTTACTCAGAGAGAATCTTTCTACCTAGGTACCTAAAAATGCAAGCAATTAGGGACCAGAAGAGAAGCATCATTGGCGAGCTCAACAAAAGATAATGAGTTACCCCTCATTTTGATAAAAATCTACAATGAAATAGTGACAGAGGGACCAAGTTGGAAGCCTCAATGGACTAATTGGTCTGGTATGAAAACATTGGTCTGGTATGAAAAACAAACAAATCTCATCTGAGTCTCATGTTGACAAAAAAGTTGTTAGGTTTTTTATCCTCATAGTATTTCTGTAGAACAGACAAAATTGGCGAAATAAGTAAGGCCTCAGATCCATCACATGGCCCTCCTACTATTCCTGCTTGACATATCTTAGTTTCTTTAACGGAGCACCGCTAATGTTTCATATGCTCACTTCAAGCCTCATTCTTCCCCCTCTCCATCCTTTTTTGTCCCTCCTTTTCCTTAGCTTTTGCCACTCTCGGACTTCGTACCGTTCCCCTACGCGTTTACAAAAGGGAAGTCCCTGGGTTCCTGCTTTCTCTCTCTCTCTTTTCCACTCTCGAGATTACATTCCCAATCCTCCTCATATTTGAACACCCACGCCTGACCCGCACACTCTGCTTCCCTCACCCTCCCTCTCTCCCTCCCTCCCTCCTCCTCCCCAGCATTCGTGCACACATTCCATCCTTTTTTAAGCTTTCAGAGGGCGGATGGATGTGGAGAAGGAAAAGGAAAGAAGAGGACCCTACTATGTGACGACGCCACCTCAGAAACCCTCTCCGCATACACATATGCACATAAGACCGACCATCCAGCCAAACCCCAGCCGTACGGTTACCCCAAACCTCTCCTCTCTCCTTCCCCCCTTCGGTCGACAACGCACATGTTACCCGAGACGAGATTAATTTGGAATGAAATTACCAGCCCTCCACTCGGCCTCATCTTCGTCTCTTCACCCGCGATCCCTTTCTCTGCATTTCTCTTTCCCGTCAATTTCTAAGTCATTCAATCCTTTTCCGCTACCTACATCTACTGCATCTACACCTACCTGCTACCCAGAGAGACGTTGCAATGGCGTGTGACTGGTTATGTTTGGACATCATCCGATAAAAAGAAGAAAAAGGTTAAGAATCGAATGAGGAAGTGGGCTAGTAGTGGCTGTGTTAAAATGATTTCATTTAAAAAAAAATTTTTTATTAAAATGAAATCGTTGTATAACCTGCAAATTTTAAATTTTATTTTCGGCCTTTTAACAAAAATTAAGCGGCAACAGTTAAGAAATTTTCTTCCATATTAGTGAAATATAAGTAATGGACAAAGTCACAAAATGAAAAAAGAATGTAATTACAATTAGGTAGTTCAATTTGATTTTGAACACGTGTTATGGGTCAAAATGACATATACCATCCTTCTAGTGTTAAGAAACTGTAAAAAAACTCGCGTAGTTATCCAGGGGCTAATGCGGACTCTGATCATGGTGATCATGATGATGATGATCATTAAGAAGCAGTGGGTTACGGAAGAAATGATTAAGAAAATGGAGGAGAGAAGGATTTGGAAAAACGTCAACACCGACGAAGGCAAGAGGAAGTACAAGGAATTGAGTAATAAACTCCGGCGGGTGACCAATCGGGCAAAATAAAAGTGGTGGAAAGGACAATGCGAGGAAATGGAAAAGCAGCAGGAGGAGGGGCAAGTGGGCGCTTTGTACACTAAGAGGAAAATGTTTTCGGGTGGTAAGAGAGGGCAAACAATGCCAAAGGTTAAGGATAAAACAGGGAAGATATTAATCGAACAGGAAGATATCCAGGAAAGAAGGAGATAATACGTAGAGGAGCTTGATGACAGCGAGAATAGACCCTTGAGCTTAGATATAGGAGATGAAGGAACAATAGATAAGGATAACCTCGGACCGGAGTTACTTGACAGCGAAATAGAGAGGGTATTAAGGGAGATGAAGGGTAAAAAATCCGACGGAACCGAAAACCTACCTTCGAAGTTACTGAAGAATCTAGGTAGTAAGGGGAGAGAATCACTTTTCGAACTTATTCGTAGGATCTACCAGGAAGGAGTATGGCCAGAGGATTTCCTGGAAACAGTAACAATGCCTATCCCGAAGAAGAAGAAAGTGTCACAATGCGAGGAGTATAGAACAATCAGTTTAATTTCGCATGCGGCAAAAGGCTTAGAATACTAGAAAGAAAGTTCGAAGACGATGAACAATTTGGGTTCAGAAGGGGAGGGCAACCAGAGACGAAGATTGTGGTATTGAAGATATTTATAGATAAAAACATCGAGCATAATCATGATGTTTTCCCTTTTTTGTAGATTTCGAAAAGTCGTTTGACAGAGTAAACTGGGAGAAACTAATGCAGATACTGGGGAAAAAAGGAATAGATTGGTGCGATAGGAGACTCATCCGAAACTTAGATATGGGATAGAGGGCTCAGGTGAGGGTAGCTGAGGGTGAATCAGGGTCGGCAGTTATAGGTCGCGGGGTGTGGCAAGGGTGCCCGTTGTCGGGTGCACGGCATGGGATGAGCTAGATGTGGGAATGAAAGTAGGAGGCCTGCGGTTGAAGTCGGTTAGAGTCACGGACTACCAGGCATTGGTCAGTCGGCCATCGAAACGATTGCAAACTTTAGTAGATCCATTGGAAAAACAGTGCAAGAAATACGGAATGACTATTAATCATAATAAAATAAAAGTGATGAAAGAAAGAAAATAAAGGAAAAAGAAAGCGAGGCTGGTCATAAGAGTAGGAAGTCACGAACTCGAGCAGGTAGAACAATTTAATATGGAGTATGGCGTTGTAATGGGCAGAAGCATGGACCTTGAGAAATGAAGACGAATAAAGGCTGAAGGCTTTCGAGATGTGGGTGTGGAGGATGATGGAGAAAGTGCGTTGGAAGGAAAGGAAGAAATAAGACGAGGAAGTGAATGACATGGTGGTTGAGTAGAGGAAACTTGTGGATGAGATTAGCGGAAGGCAGGGTAGGTGGGTGGAAGCGGTAATAAGGGGGCGATGGTTTTCTGAAGGCCGTGATCGAGGGAAGGATGTTGGGCAAGCGGGGAAGGGGAAGAATGAGAATAGGTTTTATGGACGGGATGAAGAAAGGTATAACCTATGCTGAGGTGAAAAAGAATATACTAAAGATGGATAGGGTACGGCACGTGTAAGAGTCTGTTGGATATTCTGTGACTTTCATTATAACCTACCTGTAACCGGTAGATTACTCTAATGAATGAAGTTTCCAGGGGTATTTCTTTTATTACCTATTAAGCATTCTAAGTCCCAGGAACAAGTTTGAAAAGTTTGGTTCGAATACTCTGAGATATTTGAAAGTCTAAAGCAATAAAACTAACGAAAATTCAATTTTGCAGATAGCTTTCTTCTATTTAAGTATTTACAATAAATATTTGGGTTCAGAAACAATACAGTTGTGAGGAAAATACTTTCAAAATCCTGTTTGCAAGAAACAGTACTATTTATAAAGAAAATGGGTTGAGTAAAAAAAAGCACTTCATTCATTTAAATTACATCATACGTACTCATAAATATAATTGACTACTAAGAAAGAGACAGACGTAGTAATTTTCCACACTTAAATTAAACCTATATAATTAAGGCTTTCATTACTTTCATTAATTTAAGTGTGAAAAATTACTACGTCTGTCTCTTTCTTAGTACAATGAATTTCCACAATGTAACTCGTCTACAATCGATCTAATTGACTATGTATAAATATGTGCATATTAACTCTCTTCCTTCGACCTGGTCGAATTGGCCATGGGCCAATTAAAGGCCACTATACATTATTTCAGTCATCCTGTGTCAAACTGTACAGAGTGTTTATCGATTCAGCATGTTTTATCATTCATCTATTTAATCATACTCAATTTTTTTGCATTGAGTTGGTCATTATATTAGAACAACATTTTCCACACATTTCAAAGGAGTGACTGCATTATAAAAATTAAAATTAATAAAACCATGAGTGAATTATCAGTTTTTTACTCCCGGTTACTTCCAAGGAAAGTCCAAGCACACATGAAAACGATCATTTCTATGAAAGATACAAGAGCATTTTAAAGTATGAATATATTTCCAATTTAAACTAGAAATTACTTTTGCTAATTGAATTCCAACTCAGGACCGGAAAACCTATGAGAAACTAAAGTCAAATAAATCAAACTCTAAACCTTGGGCTCCAATCTCAAGGATCTGCAAAAGAATTTGGCATTAGTAAAAATGATTTGTCCGTAATTTTAAATAACCTTTCAAAGCTTTACAAAGGGGTGCAACTGTACTGATAGGCAAAGCATCATTTTCAAAAGTCTCATAAAATCAAAAGTCAAATCAAAAAGCATCATCTCATTTATACTTTCCTGATCATTGCTTAAATCACATTAGTTCAGAAAGGATGATTTTAAAAATAGCTTTTCCGTTTACACATCCATCCCTTTCCATCTGGCGTGGTCAAATGGATTTCGTCGACCTCTTGGTTGTTGAGTGATTCCGTCGTTTGTCCTTTTACATTATTAATCACTGTTATTATCAAATAAATGCAATAAGTTTCAATTAAAAATGAAATATGAAACGTCTAGGGGCGTTAAACATATTTTTCCGTTCATTTAATTACTAGTAAATTATGTAATGCTATTCATTTGTAGATATGATTCTCTGTATATTTCTCTTTGGAATACAACACCCATTTTTTGTTTAGCTACTGCACGTCTAACCTTACCTGCTTCAATGGACTCAACTGAATTTCCCTCAGGCACACCTAATTTAGATTCTTAATTCCTCGGTCGTTTTTTTATTTTAGTTGCGCCATCGCAATATAGTCGTTAAAACATTTCGTCTGAGATTCTATAGCTGTTGAAAATTATAAGCTTCCAATAATTTAATGCAAACTCTACATGCAATGCCCATAGTAAAATATAAAATTACCTTAGTGCTCTTAACTTGTACAGGCTTAATTATTTCCTTTTATGAACTTCCAAAAACGATAATGCGTAGGTACTCCTTACTAGAAAAGTGCATTCTCAAAATCGTGTATTCGTCCTCCAATTTCTTTCAGAATAAAAAAATTGAAATATTATTGGAACTGTAAATCAGGTATTTAATTTTTTGAGGAACACCAGTACAAATATTAAGTAATGCAGACACTTATGGCTCCCGCGCGTAATAACGACTTCACCTGAGGGAACGGCAAGAGCAAGTGACAAAGGAAATGGTTAAGACTCTTTGACTCCAGCCTCGGAGACGCATCAGACAGGGCAAAAAAAGAAACTCACTTATTCGATCAAATGTAAGACCCCCGTATTTTATTCCCCATGTACCACCCACCGCCGCCTTTTCCTTAAGGAGCCACCTCATTATTGTCACCGGAAGTGTGCAAGAAACTGGACGATAAAACAGGGCAAACGAGAGAGAGTCCCTCCCCATATTGTATTTCGTTATTTTCGACAGTTTTCCCCCGAAAAATAAAAATTATACGGGAGAGCTCTATAGACAGCGCGGGGCGGTCCCATCAGAGGAATAAAAATTTCCGGCAAATTGTTCAAAGGAGACGATCGATTTTCTTTTTTTTTGCCTCCAAGCCCCCATCCGCTTATTAATTGAACACGTAGCGACAAAAGATCTGACTCCCACACAGCCCATCCCGTCTCTATATATGTATATACCTACTATAGAGAGAGGAAGAGGAGTTAGGGGTGGAAATAGGTGCACAAGGGGGCAAGGGGGCGGGGTATGGAAGGGGGGGGCACGTTTGGGTGGGGCCAAGAGGACGCTGGAGGGCCTCCCTTTTCTTCCTGTCCCAGGAAACTGTCACGCGGGACCCTTAACCCAACGATGCAAATTGGCGTCCGATCTTATTACTTCTCTGAAAAGGGCGCTCGAGGAAAACAAACGCTGAGCGCCGGAAGACATTCCGCGTCCCCAGTAATTGCGTCCTTTGATATTCGGACGGTCATTTCAGAAGAGAGGAGCGAAGGGACGCCGGAGCAATCCTGTGGATAACTCCTTTCCCAAAAGGGAATAAGGGAATAGAAAAAATATCTTTCATCCGACCAACATTTGAGGAAGTTTGAAGTGGCATCTTCATCCAATATTTACACGAACCAGGTCCTTACCCATAAAGGACGCGATGCTCATTTTGCAGTTCATAGGTACATACCTGCCAACTAGCTGAGAAGATGAAAATCAAAGTAGGAACTTTGTTACCTTATATCATTAAAATGACAATTCATGGTCAAGAGAAACATCATACCTATGACAGAGGTAATTTGTAACTTTCTTAGTTACAAAATAAATATGTAACCTTGGGGATAAACATTTTCGATGTTTTCAAAAACTAAAGGTGGTGTAAAATTTGAAATCATCATAGTCATTATAGGTATTTCAATCCTAAGATTGGTTGACCTCAAGCGCTCCATCATTCCTGTACCCATCTTAAAAATGTATGCCATAAAATCACTCCTATAGTTATCTGTAATTCAATCAAATTATTGGCATATACGTGTCTCATTATACATCTATTATTCATTATGCTCAGCCAGCACATATGCTTACTTCCTAATATATGATTTTACTGATATATTTAAATCAACTAACCTGTTTCAATGATTCAACTTAAATGTACTACCGGGAAATGTTATTAGCATTTCAATTCTGAGATCTTCCGAAAGCAGGTCCTTCTTAATAAAATTCTCACTCTCGTACTTGAAGATAATTCACTTTTTCTGAACCACTATTATTTCCCAGAGAAAATGCCAATTGGTTTTGCCAATTTGCACTTTCTCTGGGATTGCCTATTGGAATTTTGGTTTTGCCATCAACTTTCCCTTTTATCACCCTCCTAACACATTGATATTTCCTTGGTGAATATTTAACCCATATGATTTTTTCGAATTGCATTCCATATATATGTAACCTTTCTTGCTCCACCTAAGGTTTTCCTCGTTTCCTAATTGTCAAGAGCATTGGACTTACAGTGATCCAGCCCTAGCAGCAACTTTTTCAACTTTTTGTTTTCAACTTCACTTAGCACTGCAAGCTTTTCTCTTCCAAATAATCTTCATAATTTACATGCAGAAGCACACACCTGTTTAATATTTCCGATTCTATCTCTCCTGTAGCTAATATTCCTAAGCATCACGGCTGCGAGAAATCATTCATGCACATCGACACCGAGCTACAGGTGTTTCAACAAATGCTTTAATACTTCGAAGCTCGAGCTCCTCGTGTAATTTCTTCTCTGCGCGAGATACTCAATATTTTTCAGCTTTCTGTGCACCAACTATCACTAGCAGCCCAACCTGTCATTTTAAACTATTCTGCCTTCTGTGCCAGATACAGGTTGTGATGATCTACATTTTCTAATTCCCTCAATGAAACTGTATGGTTACAATGAGGTGAGTATTGAACTATATCCATTTTTATCGTCATTCTCAAATAATGGCCGTTAATTTCACTTTTTCTTTTTTTATTTTAAATGATGTATTCACTATCTTAGGACCTTAACCATATCTGAGTGCATTTTTCCTTTTTTTTTCAAATTCTTGATAGCTCATTTGATAAAAAAAAATAACGCTTGCAATTCAATTGTCAATAGATTATGTACAGGATCGCCCGAGCTGGATTTTCATGGATAAAACCCGTTTTGAATACTATGATGAGAAGAGTTTTCACAGACTACGGCTATAAAATTTATGAAACAAGTATCAAGAGTATTTGATATCAATATAAACAAGTTTCTTTGTGACTTTAACATAAAAAGATAGTTTTACTAGTTCCTTAGACTCCAGTGTAAAAAGCGATAATTACTTCTTGATGCTAGATACCACGGGACGGTCGTGATGGATACTATGTTTTTGGTCAGAGGTTAAACAGATGGCAAACCTAAAATACGTTTAAGACGGAAGCCCATTCGGTGTTAGATAGTATTTTTTCAACTGAAAACGAGATTTTAAATACTTTGCAACTTTTAACGAATAATCTTTTGGATTCATATATAAATCTGGGGTGCTTTCATCGCTATAAGCTTCTGATAAAGAAAAGTATATGTTACAATACGTGTAAGAACGAGATAAAAATCACCTTGGCTGTGGGCACACCTGAAGATTCAAATACTACTTCTACTGCAACAAGACCTTGTGATTCCATCCATACTTTTGCGCAATGTGAGAATCTAATCCTAAAATGGGGTTTCCTTTGTACTTTCTTTCAGAATGACTTCATCCTCCAGCGTCCTTACTTTCAATTCTTGGCTTCTCTTCTCCTGAAAGTTTCCACAGGTAGCTAACCTCTCCCTCCATCCACTCGTTCTCTATGAAAAACTCCACTCTTTTCATTCTGAATGGATTTCTGTCACTTATTGTAAGACTTTTCTTGAGTTTCCTGCCGTTTTATAAACTGCTTCAACTTTTACCTTTGATAAAGGCCCTGGAAACTCCTTTTTCCCTAGGTTTTTCATACACCTTTGACGGACCTTTGTTACCTGACGGAATATTGCATCGTTTGACATACCCGCCTCCTTTCTTGGCTTGGTAAACATGCGCGTGTTCCACTTTTATCAATAAAACGTCCAATTCTTCCTCTAATTCCTTCTTCCTGCAATAAACGACTCGATTAAATGCTGTTTTTCTCTACTCCACAGAATAAAGAATTCCATCGTGATAGACGAATCACGTACCTTTAAGTTAACCCATTTTATAGTTTTTGCGTAAACCGTTGTTTTAAACGTTTGAAAGGTCCAAATGCTGCCGAAATATATTCTTGAGGTTTTTCCATTTCTTAATACCTGGATCGAAATTTCATTACTTAAGTATTTCGAGTGCTGTCAATGATCGCACCTGATTGTGTTGATGTCTTTTTGGCAGACTATTTTATGCACTTAATTTCCCCGAAAGATAATGAACTGGTAACGGTAGGTGTCCAGGAGTTCATCATGGGAAGATGTTTCAATGGTGTCCATAAAAGATACGTGAACTAACGCCAATAATATCGAGTGCAAAATGGCATCAGTTTCCCATCTTTATTTTTTATAAGTAACATGAATGTATTCTATATTTCGTACTTAATCAATGATACGATATGATTTCAGGAAATAAAAAATATAATATATCTAAATAAATAAATTTGTCGCGCCATTTGGTAATTTGTGGATAACTTTATCTCCCTATCCATAGAAATCCTACGCTTGCATGTTTAACGGGAGCTACTTGAGTAGCCCTTTGTTATGGATTCCCAATAGTGTGTAAAAGAGTTTGATAATATGTGTTGGCATATAAAACTCTGAAGGCAGTATAGATGTAGTGGCAGTAAACCATGAGTGTAAAATAAAAATGTAAAATAGCTTACCCTATGGTAATAAATAAAGAATTTATATTGAATTTTGTTGGTACATTCAACGCCTCAAGGTTAGTACTCAAGAACAAATTAAAATACTTTAGGCTTTTACACATTACAATCTAACACATAAAAGGTTTTAACTTATATATACGCACTTTAGAGTAAGAATAGGAGAATATATTAATAATCACATAAATAGTAACCAAAGTAGTAAAATTAAGATATTATTAAACATTGCTAACTACACGAGCGGTGAGGAAGCTCTCAGTCATGCATATAGGGAGTATTATTCATCGAAAACAAATTATATTTTCCTCTCATTCTGCAATTATCACTGGGAGGAAAAAGTAAAATCTTTAACGCTGACTAAAAACCTCGGGGTTATTATCATATTACTTCATAAAAATAAACCCTGGATAAAACGCGTAATTAATCCGTAATCTACATTCTGTCCACCGTTATAGCAGTTTTGGGATTGACATGTTTACACATTTGGTGATATTTTGTCGTATTAAAATTTATGAGTGATAACTTGAGCTTACGATTGTATAACTACGTGTTCATCTGTACCGCCACTGTTTCACTCCCACCTTCAAAACTTATATTTCATTTAATTTCACACATCGATTAACGAGGTGTTAGATGGCGGAGGAATCTCAATTATAGCCTCAATCTTGCCTTAATTAAGCCGAATTATTATTATTATTATTTGAGTATTAACTATCATGTTTATCCTAATCGAATCTACTTTAGGTAATTAGGTGAATTATTGCTGTCTCTCATGGTTTCAAAGCAATTAGAGGCGATAATTTGAGCCCAGAGAAAGAGAGAGTATAGTATTTCATCTGTCCTTCCCCAAATAACACTTCGCAAACCAATTTGCACACCCATATGACAAAAATGACATATATTGTTGACCCCTACTAAATCAAACAACAAACTAACGTTTGATGCAGAATAAAGACCAACTTACTAAAATTTGAGCATCTTTGGTGCTAAATTTATACAAAAAAGAGGTTGAACTTCACCATGAAAAAATCATTTGACTTGACCCTTGTCCCATTGTTGATGGCGAATTTTAACCTACTTTCGTGAATCCCTTTGCACCAATGGGCGGTAGTGCGTGCTATACAATTTGTGCATTTTCACTTTCATTGAAAATCCTCGGTGCAGCTTACAACCCTATTCCAAATCAAAGCAGCGTCAGATCCACCGGCTCTTCTCTAACGTATTTACGCGCCCATTCTTTTGGCAAAGGTAACATAAGCTGTGAGCGCTTCCTAACAAGTAAACCAGAAATCCCGTAAAAGACGCCACGTCGTTCCACATCGAATATGGATAAATTCTGTAAAATCCGTCCTAAGTCTGCGCTGTTACATTTTCAAATCCAAATCGAAGCATCCCCAGGTACCCTGGCCATGTATCGTCGTCTTTCGCGATGCAAAATCTATTAGAGTCGAGAGTTTAAAGCCCAGACTCATAGGGAGTGAGTGGCATAGCGGACCCGCACCCTCTCAATCATTCACACCATGTGAGAGACAGAGAGAGAGACGCGTTTCGCAGCCATGGCGACGGGACAAAAACGAAGTGAAGAGAGGGGAAGTGAAGGGGAGGGGGAGAGAGAGAAAGAGATACGGAGAGAGGGAGAGAGTAATGGCGCCGGAGCCTCAACACAGCAAACGAATGGAGTGACAGTTAACACACACGCTCGGATGCTCTCGCTTAATGGATTCGAATCCATCGCAGGCATTTGTTTTCTTCTGAGAGAGATAACTCTTCCTCAGCAGCGACTCCTTGAGACGCGGGGACGACGAAAAAGGATATACTGGAGTGTGAGAGGGGGATAGGGGGGGGAGGGAGAGGGTTGGTATAGCGTTTAAGCGGGAGAGTTCCAAAAGAACGAGAGAGGTTTGCCGGCACGAGGACTTTCAGAAGAAGAGGGGATGAGATAGAAAGGAACAATTCCAGAATGAAACGGATATCAAGTGGGGAAATTCATGCGAGATATGAGAATTTGTGGTTTCCTGCTTCTATGTACAAGCAATGACGGGAAGAAATGAAATGATACCCACTGTAGTCAGAATCCCCTGAATGTGTGAAATTCACACGCCTCTGGCTTAGTCCGGAGTGAGCTCTACCCTCAACTATCCAAACCAACCTTCGGGTTGAATCACTGAGAGAGTAGTCAGAAAATAACCCGTTGAGATTAAAAAGCAGTGAGTTAGTTTATTGGAATAAGTTAGTAAGGCGCGTCAAAGCATTCCTCTACCCGCATTCTTCTTCGTGGATGAGTGGTTTGTGTCAAGCTTTAGTGTTTTACCACTAAACAGAGGTAATTATGTTACAACTTAATATTTATGTTACTTTAATCCTCATTCTCTAAGTATTATCATTTGTATTCAACATTTTTTCTCTCTGTGGCACCGATCCAGGGATGATAAAATCTAATTTACGAAATTAATTATCAAAAACAAATGGTAAAGGTTGAGAGGTTTCGTTACTTATAAAGCCGCAAAGATTTTCTTGAAAAAATCGCAGCAGACAGCAAGTATTGAAAATAAGTCAGCAGAGAAATACAAATATGATCATACAACGAATTATAAATTTAATGTACTCCACTAGGGGGACCAATCTCATAAGAATGCCCCATATTTTTCCTTAACAAGTAGAATGTTTTGGTAGTATCCCCATTTCCTGAAATGTAATGTTTGAGACAGGACTACTAATTTATTTGTTTGGATGTGTAGATTTTGGAAGAGACGTATTCAATCATTCGTATTCTCTCATACTGGTTGCAACTTCAAACGAGGATTCAAATATTATAATTCACATACCTCTTCCCACCTCATAACATTTCTCCGGGCTTGAGGTCTAATATAGCCTGACAGAATCGTTTATGGTGGCTAGCAAGAGGTTAGATACAATGTGTATGTAAAAATGCTCTTTTTAACTCTTACCCAATAAACTACTTCACTGTAAAATTTGTGCCTCTCAATCAGTTCTTAAAAAAACAATTGATATTATAAGAATTGTTTGAGAGAGTTGGATAAAATGTAGCAACAATATCAACTCTTTAAAGATTTGTATAAAAATAAAGCTTGGAAATACTGAAACGAAAATTATATATTTGTGGTTATTACAGATGTAAATGGTTTGAATTCTTAAAGCTCTCTCTCATTCGTTCCCAAAAAATACTCGATCATAAATACTCAAGAAAATATTCTCGTCACTGTAAATTATTAGTTGGACCAACTTTCGGCCGTCGGTCAATCATTTATGGAAATACCCTTGATAACGACATATTATATTTTCTCGATTTTTCCAGCAAAAATAGAGAAATCCAAGACTGGAATTTCACCTTGTAAAAAAAACAATCGGAAAGCATTTAACTGTCTTCATGTAAGATTAAGTTAATTTGGAAATTAATACTGAACAGAAGAGCACTGCTTGCATTATTATTCGGCACGGCTCATCTCCGGCAGTGTTTATACTCGGAAATCCTCTCGTGACGGTGAATAAATCTCTCATATTTCATACTTGCTACAAAAATCTCCCGAGCAGATGTCCGCAGTTCCATTTCCTGCGCAGAGAAAGATTGTGAAAGCCAAAGATATACTGTAACCAGTAAGCACACCAGCATGAGGTCAATATCCGAAAACAGTAGTGTGGCATGAATAAAGAAAATTACTTACTTTCGCTAGCCGCATTACCTGTAATTTTGCGAACGCACTTTGGAATAAAACAAATGAATCCGACAGATTTAAGCATATATTTGGAAGACACCTTTCCTACCTGAAAAATACCATTTGAAAAACGTTATATGATTTTTGGCGCTGATTATACCATTACCGAATTAGCTCGTTTTCTCGAATAAAATGCAATACGTCCAACACAGTATGACTAAAGGCCGGAAAATATGAATTAAATGTATTAAAATATCTCTAAGTAATTGAGTATTTAAATTCAATTTTATGCATGCCTACGATGGGACACTACCTATTATTCCTACTAATGCCTTCTACTCATAATTCCACCTGTTGTGCATAGAGGTAGTTTGTTTCACTGCTGCGTAATCTTTGCTCAGACCGTGATAAAACGAATGAGATTTCGATGAAAATATTCCATGTAACGAAACACAATATTTTGGTGAAGTAAAGCCCTCCTATTTTCTTGACATACCAACTGCATGGAAACTGATTCGGGGAGAAAATGAATAAGACCTAAACCATATACTTATAAATTCACCACATTTCCTGATCCACCTAGACGTTAAGGTCGCAATTCTACTTTCAAATCCTATTTCAAAGGAAATACTAAATGCGGGTATAAAATTTAACGTACAAGTAGTAGATGCTGAGTGAACGCAATATTGTTTTGGACAGAACTAGAGATTAAGGTGAAAGATCGATAAATTACGCATGAACGGAAAATGTGACGGACGGCTTGTCCCAATAGTCAATCTAAGTACCTCTTTGTACCTATTTTCTCTTGCATTGGCCATTATTTGATAAGCATAATAATAGCTTGCTCCAAAAGTATTTAAAATATAAAATACTTGAAAAAACGACAAAACAAAAGGTTGCTAAAACACAAAGTTCCTAGTAGGTATCCTACACAGACCACATACATTAAATTCCCTTTCAATAGTAGTTAACAAGGTGAAATTTGCATAAAATTGTCTATATATGTTCTAAAAAATTCACGTGCTTTCAAAAGAAAATATTTTTAAATATATTTACGCCAGTTTTTTTCAGCACAGTTCAGGAAAACAAGGATGAATAGTCGTTTCACAAGGTAAATGATGGATCCGTGAGACCTTTAATACTTCTGCGAGCACTGATATTATATTTTCCCCACTATCTGTGAATTAATTATGTTTCTCCTTTCGCAATATGATATTATAAGTGATATCATACACATTATGACAGTGATAGGAAAATGTATGAATGCTGATAATTAAGGTCTATCATGTTTAAGATGGTAATGCGAATAAATGATCCTTAATTGAAGTTATAAAAGATGCAAGTTAAAAAATGAACAATTTAATGAAAACATTTTATGATGCCAATAAATCGATTCATTACTTCGTATTATTTCATAAGACATATTTTCACCCATGAAAAATATTCGCCATGGAAAAATTATATCATTTATAATTTTATACAACTAAGTCTCAAATTAACAAATTAAACCAGCATTATTTAGGTACACACAATTTACGAATCGAACATTTGGAAGTTGTTTCGGGAAATTTGAAATGTGCAAGAAACACGGTCATAAAAGTTTAAATGTTAAGTGCTACATAACTCATTTGGTCTAATATATGCATATACAAATGGTTTTAAAGGTAAGTACAGATAAATATGCGTACGTATTGACTGTAGGCCTTGAATAACATTGCGTTTATTCAAGATTTAACCAGTTTAACCATTATTATTTCTCCACTCGCTCTTCAGTCATATATTTGCTTGTAGGAATGATTCATTACTACATAACCAGCAATGCCATACCAATGAGGAACACCTAAATTAAACCTGTTATTTACAGAAGCATTCAATCCAAAGTCACTCATGACGTTTTTACATTCCGTGTTTTTTCCGATATTGCTTCAAATACACTCCAAACCCATTGCGTTCAACCAGCATACACTATTTTTCTAATACCATACTTTCTTACTAATTTTTTTTCTAATTACCCTGTTATAGTGCCACAAGTCCTGTCGCAGTACAATGAGATGGGTTGAAAACAATCAAATATTCTCCTATTTTTTTCTTCCTAGTATTCTGACCATTTATTATTTCTTGCGCTCAACCAAAAACATGCCTCAGCAGTCATGCCTTCTGGTTTACAGAAGGGGGGCAACGGGGGAGGCAAGGCCTCCACGGTCGTCATCCCACGAAATCATTGCACAGCATCATCATCGGCGGAAACAAGCGATAGGAGGGAGAAGAAGAAGAAAAAGAGAAAGAGGAAGAAAACAGTGGTAAAAATAAAAACTTGGAACGTAAGGACCATGATGAGGGTCGGGAAGCTTGAAAATATTAAACATGAAATGGAAAAAGGAAAAATAGATTCTTTGTGATTGTGCGAGGTAAGATGGAAGGTTAGAGGGGACTATTGGAGTGCTAACCACAAGGTAATCTATAGTGGGGAAATGAGAATAAACGTGGGGTAGGTATGGTATTGAACATAAAATTCGGGCTGAGGGCGGTAAACATTGAAAAGGTGAGCGACAGGATACTAGTGGTGGAAATAAAAGCACACCCGACGAAATTCGTACTGGTCCAGGTATACATGCCAACAAGCAACCATAGGGAGGAAGAGGTGGAAGATGTGTACGAGCAAGTAGAAGAATTACTTACAGAAGTGCCGGGAAAGAAAAACCTGATAGTGATGGGTGACTGGAATGCAGTGGTGGGGGAAGGGAGGGACGGATTAGAAGTGGGAGGGTTAAGTCTAGGAAGAAAAATGATCGCGGGGATGATGACGGAGACCTTAAGTAAGGATGTAAAAAAGAGGCTGGTGAAGAGCTTAATATAGAGTGTGGCGTTTTATGGAACAGAAACGTGGACCTTGAGAAAGGAAGACGAAAATAGGCTGAAGGCTTTCGATATGTGGGTGTGGAGGAGGATGGAGAAAGTGCGTTGGACGGAAAGGAAGACAAATGAGGAAGTGCTTGACATCGTGGGCGAGGAGAGGATACTTATAGATGAGATTAGGGGAAGACAGGGCAGAAGGCTGGAAAGGGTAATGAGGGGCGATGGTTTTCTGAAGGCCGTGATTGAGGGTAGGATGTTTGGTAAGTGGGGAAGGGGAAGGAAGAGAGGCTTTATGGAACGGATGAAGAAAGGCAAGTCTTATGCAGATATAAAGAAAGAAATACTAGAGGTAAATAGGGCACGGCACGTGCAAGAGTCCGTTGGATATTCTCCCTCTTTCATCATAACCTACCTCTAACTGGTAGATTACTGTAATGAATGAATGCATCCGATTTTTACAATATACACGACAGGCAAAAACGGTGTAAGGAAAATCTGCTCCATTTCGGCAGTTTTTTTAATTATTCGTTTAAAATTGTTAGGAAAATTATCAGTCAGAAAGCTTTAATACAATAGACGAACTACTGGTCTCATTTCGAGGAAAGTGTCCATTTCGTCAGTTCATACCCAGTAAGACTGCTAAATATGGTTTTTATAATATATATATAAATAACATTTTTGCTTTTACTAATGCTAGGATTATGTGCACCAAAACTATGGAAGTGTAATTAGGGATTCAGCCAGAAGGCCCAAGGCCAATATGCAACAATTTGTAGTGTTGCATTAAACTAGATCTATTGAAGGTAGAGGAAGGAACGTGACTGCAGTTAATTGTAGTCCAGCATTCGATTAGTAAAGGAACTGCTGTATAAAAATCAATCACCTTGGGACTTAAAGAAAGAACAAAAAGGAAATGCCTATGCAACTAGTGAATTTGAAAAATAGGATAGAAAAAAGTTGCTCTTTTGCATTCAACAAGGACATGACTCACGTTTTAATTTGTCCCTAAAACAAATAAATGTAATATTAGTCTCGTCAATGCATCATGATAGAAAAATTGATGACAGATCTGGGGAAATGCAAAAGCCAGAAATGATCACCACGTATAACTTCTCTAAGGTAGGCGTTAATACCGTAGAGGAAATTGTTCAAAACTTACTCAAATTCAAGGAGGTTCAGGCAGTGGCCATTAGTTCTGTTTTTCAGAATTTTGGATATTGTTGGAATAAATGCCCAAATGTTATAACTGTCCAGGCACTCAAATTGTTCAGAGATATTTTTAAATTAGTTTTAATTTAGTGGGATCGCAAATCGAAAAAAGAGCAGCGAAGAATAATTTTCCAAAGCATTTGAAAACAGAAATAAGTATCTAAGACAATGCACCTAACGACAGAGCATAGGAATATTATGGAAGCAACAGAAAGAGGGAATTGTACAATATATCCAAGGCAAAATTATATAAAAACCAAAAATTACAGCATTAAATGTAAAGAGTGAATGTGAGTGAAGCACTTTAAAAATACTTGTGAAAAATGTATAATTGCAAGCATAAATGTAAGTAAGCATTGGTATTTCAAGTTAGTAGTTTTGTGAATTATTTTTAAACATATTCATTGTATATTTACACTAAAATGTGTCATTTATATAAGAATTCTTGTACTATCAGTCTGGAATTGTAAATAAAATATATTTTGCTTCGATTAGACTTATGTGATTATATAAATGTAATAGAAATATCATTAAAATACTTAAGTTCATAGTTAAATATCACGTCATTTATCATAACTTATGCGAGCCAAAATAAAAAGTTTTCCCATTTATTATATTTAGAAGATAAGTTTTTTAGTAGAAAGTAAATAAATTATTTTAAGGTGTTATTACAGCCAAGTTATTAGAACTCCACAAAATTATACGCAGAAATGGGGACATTTACGATAGTGATAATTTTTACGATAAAATTAATCGGATATTGTTGTATAAATAACAATTATGATTAAAAATTTAAAAAATCTAAAATATTCGGAGGAAATAATATCAGAATGCACACTAACTTATTAGTAAATACATCTAAAATTTGGGGGTCAGCCAGACCCCCACGCGCCAAATTGTGTGATAAAAACTGAGCGCGCTTACTTAAGGGTTAAAAGTCAATATTTCCCTAGGACAAATTTAATGCTTGATATCTTAAGAAATATAATTGCGTAGCTCTTGATGTTTTCTACGAAAACCTGAATTTAAAACTCTGGCGTAGTTTTATAATATCTGGTTAAATTTAGCCACAATATGACCTTAACTTTATTTTAACTTATAAAAAGGGTTTCGTATATCAGATCAGCCATCAGTCCGTTGACGTAAGCGTTATATATTAGAGAACATAATATCATTGGTTTTCACACCGATAAAATATTTGACCAAGGATAGTAAAACAGCCTAAATAACGCAATTTATAAATTGGTATCCCTTTAGCAGACGTCACGCAATCTATTTATAACCAAGATATTCATATCAAGGCGGTGTAATTACGTGGAGGGTTCAAGCGAGTCCTTCTCCGGGCTGCTTACCAAATCAACGTATTAACCTATGGACCGGGCAAACACTACGCAGCGAATGCGGCAAGGTATCTTTTTGCGTAGTCTCGGCATTGCGGACCAGATGACAAATCTAATCCATTACATGATGTTTTCCCTCTTCGTCACCGTTCTTAAGCTCACGAGGGCCTCCGGAACGGCTTGGAGAGCATGTGCGTACGTAAAAAGAAGACGGAGAACGCACGTTAGACGGAGCGTTGGGCAAGCACCACGCTGGTGTCCAATCTCCCCGATCCCCATGAATAATGCAGAAATAAATTACTATCATGTGATAACTCGAGAGCAAACTTTCTCTCCGCCACTCCTGGAGCGCGCAGTTTTGAACAAACATTCACCGGAGATTTTGTTTGCTCGCAAGAAGTCGGCGAAAATCACATACGGCCGGCCGACCGACGGACTCAGCGGGGACGGATATAAGCGTGTAGATGGAATGGATTCGGAATGAAGGAGGAGGATCTGAACTGTGGTTCAGGATTGAAAGAGTGGAATAGCGAAAGGAAGAAGGAGAGAGTAAACCATAGAAATGCAATAGTGAGGACAGTAGTGGGTAAGCAGGAAACCAAACTCCTAATACTCATTTTTAGTCTCTTCCACCATATTCACCCAAGATTTTCGCCGTGTACCCCTTCCTCCTACACTATTCATCCTACTGTCATATATTTGTTTCGTTATTCCACTCTCAATCATTCTCATGACATGGCCAAACCAAAGAAGCACTCACTTTTTGTATATATCCATTACTTATATTATTAAGTATCCAACACGTATTTTCATGACTCATTCACTCCTAACCCTATCAATCCTACTTTTGCCCTAAACACTTCTCAGGTATCCCGTGAATACTGTTTACGACCAATAATTAGCTTATCCTGGCACTCTTAGGTGTCGTTATCACACAATAAATTAGGGAGAGAACGATTTAATCCCCTGGAATTTTCGCTTCGCTTCGAATATTTGGTTATCATGAAAATAAATTGTCTGACATTGCTTAGTTTTTGTTTTTTATAGCATGAATTCAATATTTACTATTATCTTTCTCCTTTGTAAGTATGTCTTTATGATTTGGGGAGCTAAATCTCACTTAGGACCAAGGTTCGATGCATTATTGGGAAAGGGTTTTTCCTTTAGCTCATAGAGGTTTTGATAGATTATAAAAATTATTCCAGCGATAATTGATAATAATCATATAAATGCAGCAAAAGCATATTTATACAAGAATAACTGTTGAATAAACCAATAGAATGCCATAAGTAGTTTTCCATTCACACGCCACAAACAACTTCACTGCGATGCAACTTTTTTCATACAAGTAATCACCGGAAACATTATAACCGATAAAGAATTATAATTATTCAAAGGATCAACAAGGACTGAAAAACGTTTGGTAGAAGAGAAGATCACAAATAATATCGCTAACAACGTGAAAGTCTACTAATAGTTCGAAAAAAGGAACATATAAGCTACAGAGTCGGAGATTGTATCCAGGCTGACCAAAGAGATTATGACATCTGCCGAAGCCCAGGTATTCGAGCAACTTGAAACGATTCCACCGACTCAGGTAACACGTCCCAGTAATATTTTCTCCATTTTGACGAGACAATCTCCTTTCCGCGAGCCTCCCAAAAGCGAAAGTGCAGGCATATATATAAATCGGACAACGTGCCCTAGAGGAATCCGGAGTGAGTTATGCTTACATGTGTCCGGAGCCGAAGGAGGGAAATGAATGAATAGATTACGAAAGGGCAGGAAGACCAAAAGGGTCGGATAAAGACGAGGTGGAGGAAGGGAAGGGATAGTACACGGACGCGTTTCCGATGTCGAAATGGATGGGGTGAGCGAGAAAGAGAGAGTGGGAGAGAGAATGGAAGCGAGAAGGAAAGGGAAGAGTAGGGAACAAGGCTCCAGGAAATGAGAAAGATGTTCCGAGATGAGCTGAAGAGAAACCCATTTGGCACCGGTGGGCCCCGGCCCCGCATGGACCTTAAGGGGTTTTATTAGTTGGGCACAAATAACACGCCCTTCCGTCTAGATGGAATTGAGGTCGTCTTGCTTTTCTACGCGCAAGTCCAGTCCGGACGACCCCTACGGCGAACAACCTTCTTATCCCCCCCGCCTAAATACCCGATGTATCCAACCGCGCCCCCTTCCTTCAGGGATAACTCCAGGGTGCAAGGATGCGACGGGGAGGAGGGATATAGAGTGAGGTGATGGAGATAGAATGGGTCCAGAGAATGAACGTAGGGAAAGATTTCGGACAAGAGATTCACGGTGTTGGGCGGGGGATACAATCGAAAGGGTATAGAGAACTAATAGAAGAGGACAAGCCTTAGGGAACTAATAAAAGAAGAGAAATAGACTACCGGGATGACGCGAGGTGAAGGTAGTAAAGAGATCCTAAACCCCTCCTTGCTTTTCGGGAAGTTGCAATCATAAAAATAGGAAGAGGGAACGAATATACTCGCGATTTGCGAATTTACCCAAGTTCGACTATCAGTTGATTTAAGTGATAATGTAGTAGCATGAGGATACACGATAAAGTTCTAGCGTGAATGGATTGAATGGGAACCAGTCTATTCTGAGGTTCTGACATTTGTAAATCTGACCAAGGAACGAGAGAGAGAGAGTTTTTTATCGCATAATCTATTTTAAACTCGACATATGCAGATAATCACGAAAATAAACACTGAAATTCTGCACAAAAATGCCATGGAAGGCAATACCCCGATAACCTTCCATTCCTATTTATTTAATCAATGACTGCGCATAGTACATTACCGTCTTATATACGTAAACTCCCAAAGCAAAATGGAGAAGTGGAGGAATTGGGAACGAATTAAAAGACACTGAGAAGTTCAAGCTCGTGATATCAAGATCAATGTCGGAAGAGAGGAGAAAAGGTTAATAGGAAGAGACAGTTTGTTCCACATGAACAATCTGCATATAACGTTACTTCTTTCTTGCTTTTCTATTCTCATTCAAATATGAAAGGAAATTTTAAGGAGCTAATGGAATAGAGTGAGATCAATATGATACATATTAAATCCAAAACAGGGTTCCTATAGACCGACCGTTACTCAATAAAGATCTTTCAATGGAGTAATTTATAACGTCGTAAAGATTAAAGCTGCCGTTAACAGGCGTAAACTCGGAAACTAAGTCCATCCGCCTACCTAGCTACTTACAAAATCTGGAAATCAAAGCAAAAGGGATATAAATTGAATTAATATTTTAATGATTCCATTAGATCCTAAGGTGGAAGGTATCATCACTAGAGTGTTGAAATGACGGAAAGCAAGAAGATACACAATTCAATTCAAAATACTGAAAAGTTGTTACGTGTGATTTTAAAATTACTGACTGCACTCTCAACTTAAAACCGCTAATTAGCAGTCTCAACGGACGGCTTTTGAGAAGGACACTGGAAAATGGCGAGCGAAATTAAAGTTGTAGAACTATACAGTGGCATAGGCACGAAATTAGACTTCATATTTGTGTAATTTCCCTTGGCAAGTTGAACGTCACAGGTAAAAGAGCATGAAGAGATGGGTAGTCAAAAAGAGTCTAAACAAGACTAAAAAGGTCATGCGGTCTTTTCATCTGACGAGTAGCATTGACATCATAATATTATGCCCAATTTGTGTTACCTCAGAAGTATTCGTGCGGAGAATGTTAAACGTGAGGTACACTGAGCAAATGTTGAAATGCTAAACTTTATTTGAAGTCTAAATAACTTTTAGCATTCTTGGATTTCTAAATAAGACCGAGTACGTGAACTCCTTAGCTTATGTTTAATATGAAATCTATAAATTCGGCTAAGAGAATTTTTCAAAATGAGTGCTAGTGTTGCATGCTCGTAAGGAGAGAGCCAATGAGGCGGAGAATGGTGTTAATAAGTATAAAGGGTAAAAAAAGGGCCGGGGAGGCTGCTTAAAAATTCATTTTTATGAAATATGGGTATACAATGTCATAACTTCATTTCTAATTGCAGAACGTGATAGCTTATATCATACAAATATTGATGTAGTTAATATATTATTTGAGAATGTTTTGTTAGGGAAAGCCTCGTGCAATTTAAGTTAATCAAAACCCTCCTATTCAAGCCATTCAAAAGTATTAAACGGAATTTTGTCATCCATTGTCAAATCATAATCTGCATTACTGCTAGAAATATCAAGTTCGTAAGTGAAGCACCACCAGCTTTCTGGGTAATGTTTTAAACATTCATGTTATTATTCCCAAAATAGGCCATATTTTCCCATCCATCAATGACGTATGTTCCATTTAGCTGTCAGCAGCATGTGGCGTTGAAAATACGGCCAGAGTTTGCTGCGGGAGGACAGGAATTCGTAAAAATAACATCAAATGCCAACGAATATGCCTTTGTAATCATATTTCGAAGGGACACATACTCTCCCTAATAAAACTAACTCTGAGGTTAAACCGTATAACATATTTTTTTATTTTAGTGACTAATGCACAGTAAGGAGAGAAAGTCAATCTTTCCAAGGTAACTAAAATAAAGTAAATGCGCTCCACAAATCGAAATTAACCATGGCATGGCATGAGAAAAATAATGTCAAAGCCAAAAATTAAGATTGAAAGTATTTTTCTCACACAACGGTTGTTTGATTACAAACAAAGTGACAGTAATAATTGCAGATATAATTAAATTAATATGGATTTAGTATTCGGTTTCTGATATATGAGCATAGAGTTAGTCATGGCTTACGAAGGGGGGTGAAGGTTCTTTCAAAATCACATAAAAACATCACACTTCCTTGAAAATTACAATAACTATAGGTGGTATACATTAAGTATTCGAATAAATAATTTCACGGTCAAAAAATCCCTTAATAATTACCCTTACTACCGGCGTTCTCATTTGATAAAATTGTGGCGATCTATTCCCCAAGTACATTTTTGCACATCCTTGAGTCCGCCTGGCATGGACATTTAAGGATCAGCGGAAGAAATCTCAATTTGGATTAATTAATATGAAGATAAAAAGAAATATGTAAATATCAAAATGCACATACTTAAAAAGCACTCGCATGAACCATGATATCAATTAAAGATTTTTGTTTGATGATTAAAGCTTGATAAGTTCAATAAATTAACGAAAATCATAAAACGAGAAACTAATTGAAAAATTCTCCTTCTCAGAAATAAAAGGGATCTAGCGATAAACTCTGAGAGGCTTCGCAACCATGGAGAAATCCGAGAAAATATGGAAAATTAAGGACAAAAAAATAAAAAGAAAAGTAGGGAAAAACAGATCGTGAATGAGGAACAAGAGAACAAGAAGAAAGATAATTCAACTAAATAGGGAAAAAACTGAAAGGCAATCGGCTCATTCCTAAAACATTAGGAATACAGACTGCACTTCTGCATATTATTCCGGGTACTTTTAATACCCAGAGTAATCTGGCACGATTCAGCTACGACCAGTTAAGTAAAATGCAGCGTATGTCACAGATTTTCATTTAAAAGGAGCAACCATATTTTGCACCTTGGTTTCATTGAATTGGAATTTAAGCGATTTTTTTTAAATGAAGAAGAATAACGCCAATTGGTAAGTATGGTATTCATTTATAACAATGGCATAAAATCCAAGATACCTCTCATATGAAAATGATTCCTGTTAATATATTCTTCAATTATCTTAGTGCCAAAACCGAATAGGAAATATCTGCTCAAATCAACATTCGGAAAAATTAAGTATATATATATATATATATATATATATATATATATATATATATATATATATATATACCGACCACCGAGCTCAGACCACCGAGCTACCTAGTCTCATAAGAATACTCTCTCGAATTTTTTTCACAGAATACTTTTCTGCATAACTTATCGCATGCTGTATTATATCGCCTATATCATAGTATCAATGACCGCCTGATTTCGAACATCGCAAGATACCACACATTGTCTGGTGTTGCAAACATCATGATGCGCAAACATACCACACGATGGAACCGATAATATATATCGTAATTCGACTTTTTCTGCAATTCTTACATTATCAGATAAGTTAACTATTTCAACAAAATGTGTAAAGCGGTAAATACATTCTCGACCGTCTTGATAAAAAATGTTTGAAAAATTGGACCCCTGAAACTATTTAAATCTCATTTTTTCTAGCAAGAAAAAAACAATACTCTGTAATAAGCAAAGTTATGCATTTGACGGAAATCATTGTGTGAACTCACAAATATATCTCTGCTGACACAAGCAAATAAAAACTTTCTCTTATTTGACAAATATGGATGGAAACAACAGCATTGCATAAACATTGGCCTGATACTAATCGCATAGCAAGGAACACCAGTACTGCAATTTGACGTTTTCTGAAAATCACACATATCGCAAGTAGAATTATAGCAATATCGCATAACCGCAGTTAAACGGGGAGGAAGGAAGATTGAGATAAGGAGTTGAAAGGGAGGAAAGAGGAGATGGGGAAGGGGGAGAGAATGGGGGAAGTGGAAGAAGAAACTTTGTCTTAATCTTCCCTTTGATGCCCGAATAGCGCGACTAACCTCTTCCTCTCCCGTACACACTCGGCACAATCGTTGCTGCAGAACCCCCAACCCCCCCTTTTACTTCCCTGTCCTGTCTTCTTCTCCCCCCTCCTCCCCCTTCAGAACTTCCTCCCTCTCTCCCCCTTAAGAGGACGCACACATACTCACACACAGAAACCAACGCGAGAGGTCACATAAGAAACCCATCCCTTGAAAACGCCGTCACGGCCAATCTCCTCTTACCCTGCATCCTCTTACCCTCCTCTTACCCTGCATCACGGCCAATCTCCCACCAGCATCTCCACACCCACCCTCTCCGCCCCGTCCATCCATCCTCTCCACCCTCTCCTCCTCCACAAAATGCGTCCTATCTCATGTCCGTTTCCTTCCTCTCCTCTCTCTTAACTCCTCCTACCATTCTCATTCCGATATCTTCCCTTATAACTCGCAGTCATACTAAGCATTCCCTCTCCTCCATCAAGGGATGGGAGCTGTAAAAAATTATGGCTATATTTTTTATGATGTAAATATCAGGAGTTTAGGTCAAATAAAAAATGTAAATCTTCCGCCAACGATTCGGATATATTATTTATTCAGGAATATAATTAAATGTTGCATAATGAAACATTTTTGTCAACAATTCCTTTTGGAAAACATAATGGTTTAAAATACACAATTACCAGTCATTAAAAAGAAAACAAATAGACATATTCAAGATTACATTACCTTTTAAGTTTTTTGATATTTTATTCACACTTTTAATTTTGTTGCTTGGTTTATTTCGTTTGTTGAACAATTACGTTTCATTTATAAAATTATAGTTAATTTGACATTTATAATTGGTTTAATTTGACAGTTAGGAGGTTAGATTGGGGATGTCTGTCCTTTTACTAAAACTTTTTCGGAAAACGGAAATATGGAAAATTTATCCGAAAATCTAACCTTTTTGAAAAATTTTGTTAAAATTTATCAAAAGGTTTTCTGTTTTATTTTGATATTTACTTCATAAAATAAAAGAGGTAGATAAATCATATCATATGATATTTTTATGTACGCCGTATTTAGATAATAACCTAGGGCTCACAATACCTCATGAAAATACAGAGAGTATGGCAACAACTCTAAAAACATTAAGATACTGAGAGAAGGAAACGAATAAATATTATAATTAATGAAAATTGAATATTAAGTCACAGCTCTGACAAATAATGGAATACCCCACTTGAAAATAATAGAACGAGTAAATAGGGAAAGCATTTAAATCACTGTTTAACGTTTATCACATGGAATAATAAACGTTGAAGACAGGATATAAATTTAAGGAATAATAAACCACTTTTAGACGATCATAAAATTTCCACGTGAGACGCAGAATGAAAGATCAAGAACAAAGCAGTAGATGGAGACTGCAGAAATGAAGTTGCTAAGAGAAGTCAATGGAAACCGCTAATTTTATGGGATGGATGGAAAATAAAAATAAAAACATGAAATACCGTTATTTTTGCGTAAATTGAGACTTTTTATTGAAAAAATGACCCGATTAAAAAATATCTTGTCTGTTGGTTAAAGAAACATTTTCTAATCACAGCGATGCAGTGGCTTAAAAATATAGCAATAAACATAATGATAAATCGGAAAGGATGTACAAGATACTTAGTGGTAAGCATTTAATACCATTCGGGAACGGCAGATTTTATGAATGAGAGATATTCATTCTAAATCAATATTTAAGAAAATGATAATTTTACGCTTACGAGGATTTTCTGACAGGGACATAGAATATATTTTGACACTAGGATTAAACAAAATTGGTTTAGAGTACTGTCCTTAAATGTTATTTCTAATCTGGAAGAGACAAATAGCACGCGTTGAAAGATACTTAGAGAGACGTTTTCACATAAGAAATATATACTTCCCATCCCTACTTCAGCCAGCTCCCTCTCCTCTCAGAACTCTCCTTCATTTGCACCAGCGAATACGTGTCTGTGTAGTAAATGTGACTGGGTTCCGGCGTGTTTAGCATCCCTTCATTTCGACTTAGCGGAAGGAGGATGAGGGCCTGCAGTCCATTCAACTTCCATAAGCACTTAAAGCGAAATGCTTCCGCGCAGGGTTTTCTTCTTCATGATGCTTTTTTTGTTCTTCCTCGTCTCACAAGAGAAGAAACCATGACTGCAAGGACTGTGGGGACGCGACGGACGCAAAACACTACCCTCGGCGTTCATCAGATGGCTCTTATTGCAAGACGTTGGCCTTATCTCCGTCATAATGTTTAATGAAACTCAGTTCTGGCCCTTCCTTAAAGTGATGACTGGGTCCCAATTCCTCTAGAGTTATCGAAAGCTGATCCATTACAACACAATAACAGAGGGGAAATAATTTTGAGGTTGTATCACGAAAAACATGCGCATCAATCAGTAAAATTGGATTGCCTACAAAAACGTACTTATACCAACTAAGTTTTTAAAGTTTCTCATCGCAAGGAGGGAATGAAAATTCGGGAAACATTTACTATAGGACTTGATACTAATATATTTTACCGTGAATTTAGTTCTTTTGCAGAAACATTTCATCTAGCATCATAAAAAATATATATTACGAGTTATATTTTGCTACAGTTATAAAGATTTATGATTTGGATTAAAGTTAACTGGCTTGAAAAGCAGAATTTAAATCGTATGAACGATGTTTACTTTAAGGTAGGAGGGATGAGCAGCAATAATGCAAAAATACTGAGGGATATATTTTATCATGAAAATGTATTTTAAGGAAAAACATTTCTGCTTGCAGGAAAAAGCTTGGTCTATGAAGAATATTTATTTTATGACCTAGAAAAAGTATACTGTCAATTCAAACCTAACATCCTTTGATATGAATGAAAGTAGGAAAAACTTAATAAGTTGTATTTTTATTATCCAAGGCGTTGTTCAGAAAATATATTAGGAAGATTAAACACCAGAAACTGGTTAACTCCATGTGTTACGAAAGTTAAAATTTGCAAACAGCTACCAAAAACCTACTCAGTAATTATGGTTTTTATGCATTTAGTAATGATCGTTTAAAAACTTCACAAACATATGACTGTTGACACATGCAAAAACTCCTTTCTATATGAGAAATATGGAAGGGGCTCGTAGTTAACGCGAAAATGCTTCAACCCCTTCCTTGCTGTCAATATTTTTGCCTCGGTCTTAAGGAGAAAACTTTTATGTGACGCACGCCAAGGGTTGGTTCCCGAATGTGTGTGGTCATATCTTCCCTTGGTCTACGACGTTCTCGCATAGCGGCGCTACTGTCGGGGGCAAACTCACAAACTCACGCCGGCCAATTTTCTAATTACGACTAGAAATTTCGTGAAGTGCTCTCCAAGCTTCACCCACCGAGATGAATTTTCGTCATTAACCTGGCTGGGTAATTTTTTCTTCAGAAATTCGTTCAAGAGCATTAAAAGTATGCAGATAAACCATTCACACTTCATCAGAAGCCCGTGGAAAACCGAGAAGAATGGTAAATTAATGATGGATACGAGATTTAAAGCAAAATCAAATAAAATCTACTTGAATCCGGTAGAGAGAGTGTATGTTCCTGCACCTGATTATAAAGTATTGTAAGTGGAGCAATTATGGGTACTAATGGAATGAAACGAGGGTAAAAAGTTTTAGATCAAATAGATAATCGATTTTGTGGCCACTGTGATATTGGAGCTCAAACAGAATGCATTATACGCAACAGAGTGAAAGTTATGAACGTGAAGTAATGGCTTATGTCTCGCAAAACTCATAAATGACCGTGAGCAAGCAATATCTACTCAAATTACCTTTGAAGAAACAAAGTTTTTAATAATGCGTCGTAAATTGCTTTTCAAGCGTATTTTCCACTAATACCCAAGAATAACAGATGAAATTCAGACCGAGCCAAGGTTTTATTAAAACTTCTCTTTATATACAACGAACCGCATATCGCTGCGTATCTAGTACAGCTTCAAGTGGTGGATTTCAGTCATTCCAATGCTAAAACATAAGTATACATTAAATTTAACGGGCTACATATGCCAGGTAAAAATCGCGTTTTCACAGTAAAGACAGACAAAGACGTGTCTAACTCATTGTACAATCCTCGCGTTGGTATGTTCACTTATAATGCAAAACACTCGCAATTGTGTACCTACAAAATGTTTTGGGTTCGTTATGGAGACCATTGTCATGATAAACCCTCGGAAAGCCAAGTTGATTTGGATACCGCGAAACAGCATTTCTCGTAAGGAACAGGTTTTTTTATTCAGATCAGAAGCTAAGCATTCAACTTAGAGATATTTATGCCTTTCTTATCTAAGAAAATGACATAGGTACAATGAAAGGATAAATATAAAATAAGTGCTTATAAATTGAATCGAAAGACCTACTTACATTAGTAATGCTCCATTCTTGTTGATGTATTACAGGTCGTTTTTTCCAATTTAAAAAGTTGTTAGTATATCTATAGTTCTGCAAATGACTGATAAAAACCACCTGAAGAACAGACTGAGTACCACTCGTGTACGTAACGGTAAGTAAACAAAACGTTATGACAGTATGGGCCATTTGAGCCGATCTTGGCGTTCTGAGGCTTAAATGCAGTGCCTCTTATTTCAAACGTTTTTGGCCCATACCTGGATGGCGCTTTTTATTTTAGTGAAAAAGGCTTTCAACATAGAAATGGGGTAAAAATGTGGGGGGAAATGATATGTAATATTTTTTTCAACAAATATAATTAATTTTTTGAACTAATCAAGGTGTGTTCCATGAATAGCACAATTTGCACATAAACTGCTATTTTAGGACAATACATGGCTATACATGAACATAAATTACTTTACTTATCCTAAAACTTGAAGCCCTATTCAGTATGAACTTATACTACATACATATTAAATAATTTTCTAGCTTCAAAAATTATGTAATTTTGGCGTAGTAACTGAAACAGATTCAAATACTGACATTTTTAATTTGGGACTTTTCGAAGATATGACGTCAAATCAACGATCATATTGAGTTGGTATCGTTTCTGAATAAAACCTTTAGTACGATGCATGTCACCAGCGATGTGGTAGCATGTTTTGACTTCTGCTACCGTTATATACGATATTACCTTTTTTATAAAAGTTAATTTAAAAGTTTATTTTGAATATGAATTTAAAAATTACTAATAATTATGTAAACCCAATGTTTGATTGAGAATAGCATGTATTTTTACCAATTTAACAGATTTAGCCCATAGCGTAGCTGAAACCTGAAAGAAATTTAGTGACAAATATACCCACTGAGCAGTAAGGGGTGAAACACGATTACTATGTGCCAACGTCCTATGATATGTAATATTTTTTTCAACAAATATAATTAATTTTTTGAACTAATCAAGGTGTGTTCCATGAATAGCACAATTTGCACATAAACTGCTATTTTAGGACAATACATGGCTATACATGAACATAAATTACTTTACTTATCCTAAAACTTGAAGCCCTATTCAGTATGAACTTATACTACATACATATTAAATAATTTTCTAGCTTCAAAAATTATGTAATTTTGGCGTAGTAACTGAAACAGATTCAAATACTGACATTTTTAATTTGGGACTTTTCGAAGATATGACGTCAAATCAACGATCATATTGAGTTGGTATCGTTTCTGAATAAAACCTTTAGTACGATGCATGTCACCAGCGATGTGGTAGCATGTTTTGACTTCTGCTACCGTTATATACGATATTACCTTTTTTATAAAAGTTAATTTAAAAGTTTATTTTGAATATGAATTTAAAAATTACTAATAATTATGTAAACCCAATGTTTGATTGAGAATAGCATGTATTTTTACCAATTTAACAGATTTAGCCCATAGCGTAGCTGAAACCTGAAAGAAATTTAGTGACAAATATACCCACTGAGCAGTAAGGGGTGAAACACGATTACTATGTGCCAACGTCCTACATCATCAATTCATCTGCTTAATTATAGTACCTGGGTCGTACGAGGTGTGGCTATAAAAAACGAGACCGATGCTTAAACAGAACAGCGCATGTGCCAAAGTCGTTTGACTGACAGCTGTATAGCGTCAAGCCTTCTCTTTTTATTGTTGCCCCTCGCGTGTCTGTAGACATATTAGTCTGGCCATGGCCTTCGTTATTATAAGATCTGTTTGTTTGTTTTGTCGAAAAAATGACAAGGGTTTTAATTGAGCAACGATTTGTCGTGAAATTTCAAATGAAACAGAAAAACCGCTACTGAAACTTATATTTTATTGAAAGAAGAATATAGCAATGAATTTCTATCGCGTGCGCAAGTTTTTGAGTGGTTTAAGCTTTTCCAAGATGGCGGAGAAGCCATTGAAAATGACGCAGGCCCGGTGACGCCTTTCCATGATGATGATTGTTGATGTTGGTTATTTTTGAAACAAAGATGATGTTTTTTTCGGTAGTCATGAGATTCTGTACCTTAACTGGGTTCCTGAAGGTAGAACTCTTAATCAGCATTATTACCTGGAGGTTCTTGCTTAGCTCCTTAAAAAAATAGGAAAAAATACCAGAATTGTGGAAAAAAAGTCATAGGTTCTTCATCAAGACAACGCACCGGCTAGCACTGCATTGTCTGTCAAGACGTTTCTAGCTAAGTATAACATCCCAGTGTCCACCTCATTCACCTGACCTGGCTCCACGTGACTTTTATCCGTTCCCAAAGGTCAAATCTGCATTAAAAGGAACAATATTTCAGACCATTGAAGGTGCGAAAGAAAAAGCGGCACACGTCATGAAAGAGCTCACAGAAGACGAATTCCACCACGGTTTTTAACAATGTAAAATTCGCATGGTGCGGTTTAGGGATAGAGGAGGAGTGAATATTGAAGGCGATAATAACTATATATGTATTAATTTAAAATAAAAAGTTTTACAGCACCAGTCTCGTTATTTTGTAGCCACACCTTGTACAGATCCTTCATAACCCACTCCAACGCACGAAAGCATGGCAGTTCCTTACCATAAGAGCAAATATCTTTCAGCTTCAACCTCTCTTCAGACAAATGCGTGACGCATTCTTCCATTTCCTCACTGTCACCTCCAAAGATAAACAATAATCCATGCTTTTTCTGCCATAAAAGAGGATACAGAGAAATAATCACCAGAAACTCCACTGCACGATCATTATTCAGGATTTGAACAGTCATAGAGGGTATATACATATACAATGACCCACCTTTTTAGCCGGCTCTGAGGAGTCATTGGATAATTTTTCGGTACCAATTATTAAATATTGACAAGGATTGTGGAAATACGGATAAAAATCGATGAAAAACATTCGATAAAATATAAATTATTGAAAACCCTAATGATCCAAATTCGTAAAGGTGGCAACGTTTTTTGGGATTGCCCGCGTTTTGATTGGAATACCGAGGTGACGTTTCATCTCCTTTGCCGATGACCTTCTTACGGTTGATGAGTTCGGCATTTTTTGCGTATCGGACTTCATGTACATTCCAAGTAGATGA
Organism: Pyrrhosoma nymphula; assembly: GCA_963573305.1. Lineage (NCBI taxonomy): Eukaryota > Metazoa > Arthropoda > Insecta > Odonata > Coenagrionidae > Pyrrhosoma > Pyrrhosoma nymphula. The sequence continues at coordinate 42,914,320 of OY754329.1, forward strand.
GAGGATATGGGGTGGGAGTGAGTGCATAAAGCTCTGTAAATTTAATTTTAATCAATTGACTCACGATATGATTCGCCGCGAAGGTGACAACGCTGAAACTGGCGAGCGTCGTCCTTTTGGATTCTGTAGTAACTACATTTTGTGTGAGGCATAGGGAAAAGAGAGAGGAGCAAAAAAAGCTTATTTAAGTTAAGGTTTCCGGAAGGGCTTAAAGGATGAACTACCTGAGCGGCGCTAACTTTTAATTATAAAAGATATCTCTCTCTTTTTTTAATTTAATTTTTTTCTCAGTTTAACCTTCTCCTATTAAGGAGAACTTAACCCTTTTTTTATCCTTCTCATAACCCACACCTTTCGTTCCCTCTCCTCTCCTTATCTTAATATCCTCCCCCTCCTACCCCGCGTCTTTTCAGACAACACAAACATCCCCCGCCCCCTCCCAAACACCCCCATTGCTACGTCACGCTGCTGCTCATCTCGAAGTCGCTCCCACCTCTTATCCACACCCCATGCCATGCTCCCCCGCCCTCCCTTCACTCCTCCCCTTCACCCCACTCCACTCCTCCCACGCATCTCTCGCGATATAATCTTTCTCAATTACCTGCTTTATCGCTCCATCCCATTTCCTGCTCGCCCCCTCGCTCTTCCCTACCCCTGCCATACTCCACACCTCTGGCTTGCACCATTGCCTCCTCCTCCACCCTCCGCAACCTCTCTTCCCCCTCCTCCAAGCACTCACTATGCCACTCCGTGCTGCCACTTCATTTAAACTGTCATCGCCGCGGAACCGCTCACACAAAAAAGAATTAGAATTGCGTGAAGAGGGAGAGGAGGGAGGGGTGAAAGCAGGCCGGGTTTGGAGTGGGTGATACAAGTTGTAACCTCCTACTTTTTCACATCCCCTATTGACTATGATGGTCTCACCGTTTATAATACTCCTATCTCATATAATGCATATTGTGGCTCGTTATTGATGAGCTTGTCCTCTGAAATATATCCTACCATTCCACGGTAATGTTTTCGCGAATTGAACTTGGAATTACACAAGTACGAAATTCCACAGAGGATAAATCACTCGCCTTGCCTGTGTCTCGAACCCAGATATCTAGATATCGCATATAGTGCTTTTGCCAGTAAAGCTACCGAGGCATCCTCATACCCTATGGAATTTTGTGGGCTGAAGGAACTCGGTGTTCAAGACTGCCGGAAATACAGTGTTACGACGCAGTCCAAATCGTGCGCTTAGCACATAACATGTAAATCTTGTTGAATTTTACATCGCATGTAATATTAATCGTAGTTTAGCCCTGAAGAAGCATAATAAATATTTAAAACTTCTGCAGAAAACATAACAACTGAAATCATTGATAATAAGATCTATTACTTCATATAAGATAATAGTAATTCTGTTGCATTTATCAATAAAATATGAGTAACATGTTTCTTTGGCATGAAATCCCTATAGCCTATGACTATTCTGCAATTTTCAAGTAAATTGTCAATTTGGAAACCATGAACTCATATTCAACGCAAAACCAAAGCAAATAAGAATATAGAATGGAAGGATTAAAAACTTAAGTTCCTTCAGTCATTCGTTAGCAAGTTTTTCTAGCCAATTTCATTGAAGGGCATTTGAAAAAGGCAAAAAATCTGCATAAACTCTAATGCTTTACTGAGGCAGGTTTTACACTGGAAAGTTACTTCCGTAAATATTTTATGCAAGAAATTGCGGATTTTACTCAGGCGAAAAATATTTCATGACTAAGTGTAGACACCGGCAACAATGCGCTTCTGCATGCGACTTGCCGTAACTTTTAAAAGTTCTGCAAGAAGACGTAGAGCTGTTTGCACCTACAGTTTAAGTCGAAAGTTGCTTGTGTAAGTAACTTGCGCAATAACGTTTTCAGTGTAAACTCACCTTTAGATAAATAAGCGCTGGTTAAAAAAGGACGAAGGGGCCTTTAGATCCAATTGGCCTTTCGAAAATAGCTATACCATCCTTACAGACAGTTGCGTAGGTAGGATTGACTTCTGGGGGGGGGGGTGACTTCTGGGGTGGTGGTTTCATTAATATTTATGTACATCATCATAATATGATATTTAGATTATTATTCACTAAAACAATAAATAAATTAAAACTCTCTTTTCGTGAAGACAATTCAACTATATTTTTCAGCCCAATTCGCAAAATTCTAAACGCTAGTTCAGGTAAACGAACGAAAACGAATTCAGGTAAACGTGTTTTATGGGGGGGTGTTTAAACCATAAACCCCCCCCCGTCCGTACGCCACTGCTTATAGATCCTACTACACGTGTGCCAAAATGAGCTCGATTGGGATTCTATAACGTTAAAAAACAGTTTCAGAGTATAGTCATAGGGTGCAAGTGCTATTTTCGTGAAAAACGGTTCAGAAGAAGCTAATTCTGCAGGTAAATTTGAAGGTGATAAATTTTAAGCTACTGACCATCATATTTATTTAGTTTTTACGATTCTGATGCAGCAGTTGAAGTTGAAATATGTTTTCACAGAAAAAATAGACTACTTTCAAGAAAATGAAGATTAATACTTAGGTACCTAGGAGAAGGGAACTTCAAGTTCTTCTCCGTTCGTCGTTTGAGACGTAAAACTAAACCAATTAATAATTCAATTGGTTAAGACTAGGCTAATGCCGACGCCAGGTTTCTTTTCACCACTCCTCCATTACCCACGCAATAATTCCCTTATTAACCTGACCACAGGTCCTTTTGGTGCCAATAACCAGACAGTTGCCTCCCAATACGGCATTCTAGCTCCTTTGGTAGAATACTCGGCTATGAACTGGAAAATTTTGGCTTTATATCCGGATGAAGACTTTTAGGACGCTGAAGACCTACTTGGACATTACAGAACACGTAATTGTATGATAATTTTGATTACTGTTATATATTTATATCGTTAGGAGTAACTTTAGAACTTTACGCTCAGGAACCATTCGTTTTTCTCGTTGTATCATAATCATCTCCAAATCTTTGACATGCCTTCTCCAGTAATTTTTCCTAGGAGTGAAATTATAAATGATCAGATAAGTTGATGAAAATAGTAAAAGAGAACTTTATTCCGGATTAATCTAGCTCCACTTATTCAAGTATAAAAACTGCATATAGTTTATTTTTTAAGTGGTAATTAATGCTAATATGCAATCAATGTAAGCGGATGTTAAAATAATTTTTTTCTGGTGAAACTTATTTCTAATATTAACGCATCGCATTTTCAATTAAATACAATAGGGGTATGTGGGTACCTAAATGTCCTACATGCTCCATGCAAAAAGTCAATTCGTACCTTGATCCGGTTCAGAGAATTTGGGAAAAATTCCCGTCCAGAAGCCCAGGGTAGAAACGCAATTTCCAAACTCGTGACGGAATTGACGAACTTTTTTTCAACTATGGCCATCACTTCCAGGATTGACTGCGTTCCAGTTTCGTTGCCGCAGCAGTTCTTTTTAGAAGTCTTCTCGAATTCTTTCCGCAAGCCCTCACTTTCTCCTTCTTCCTTTGGGCCTCATATCGCCCAACTTCACCGTTTCTACTGTCTAAATTTCCCCCCGCTCTCTCTGAACTCATGCCAACAGCGACCCCAGTAATTCTCTTTTAGCCTTCTCTCTTTGCATTATTTTTTCCCGCCGTTGGGTCGGCCAACCGCAATTGTTTACACGCTAAGCAGTGTTGTTGCTCCACTTCCGCTCTCCTTCCAATGTCATTCAATCTCCCATGCCCTTTAAGCCAACCGCCCACTAAACCGGGAAAATATTTCTTTAACGAAGCCTCCACTTGTAGATCGTAGGTTATCCTTAACAGATGCCCGGAATAAAAAGAAGATGAAAGATATATTCCTGACTGCAAAATTTACGGAGTCGAGTTTGACTGAAAGGCGAGAACCCTAAATATGACTTTGGTTCAAAAGGTATTGTGGTTACTCGTTTCCCTGTCTTCTAGCAGAAATCATCGGCAAGCATAAAATATTGAAATTAGTAATGGTAAAAGAGCCATCCAAGATCGAAATGAAACGAAATAAATTAGAGTTTGCTAATGTAGATACCCCTGTTAACATCAGATTATAGTCGGTGATTAAGAATCGTTAAATAAAACGATTTTCTTTGCACATGATAATAAATGTTAACCATGCAAAACATACGCGCGGATGCCTTGAATGGGGAACATGCATGGAATTTGTTTCTCCTGTTACTGTAGCCCACAAGATAGAGAATTTTCTCAAGAATCCGAATATGTAAGCCAAAGCTGTCTCCGTCAATTAAAAATGCTGTAAAATGCTAATTAAAAGTTAGCAAAAATCGACGAAAGTCACGTGACTCGAAACGCTTTCTCATTGGCTTGACGTCACCGAACGGAACTGAAGTCCTCACAGCTGCAGAGATAGGCGTCTTGTTGAAGTTATCGGACCAAAGTCGTTATTGAAATTATTCTGGTAATTTCTCGATAGAAGAAATGACTGAAGTGGGATTCAAGAAGGCACAGTCGGATAATTTACCGATGATTGACTCACTTATGGTGGCCGTCTTCCTGAAAAACAGCGATTGTTTCGTCGCAGCCGAGTTGCGTGGAGTAAAAGCGAGCAGGAAGCAAACTATTATATGCATAAGAAAAACTTTAAATTTTAATATATAAATTTATAAATGTTTATTTTTAGGATATAATAAACTATCCACCGACTGCGGTAAATTATCATCTACCCATAATTTTATTAATACCTAACTTTTCATGCGACACATTATGCGGTTCTCTTATATCAGCTGCTTTGTTGTTAAAATACAACTATGGAAAAAATAAACTGATGTACAAACAGCTTTCAAGTATGATTAATGTCTAAATAATTCTAAATTATCGCAACGGCTTCAGTCGCCAAAAATACGAGTCGGCATGTTAAGTTTTGCATTAATATGTAGGAAACTCAATGTGTCTCATATTCTGAATCTATTGGATTTCAAATTTCCTTATTACCGAAACTTAACCCATGCAGTCGTAATGTTTCCCCCTCTATTGAATAGATATAAATCTTAATTCGTATTACCTACATTTTTATTGTAGACTATATTAGGGAAGTCCATGGCAAAACAGTATGTTTGCTGTATTGTAGATTTCGGCTTTCAGTCTGTAGTTATTAAAGTATGAAACGTATTTCCAATGTTACGAGTTCCTCTAGTAGCTATTGAAATGGTGTAAATTTTGTTGTCTTTTTCGTTTTGCTATCCCGAAGAGTTACCTCGCAATCCCCCAAGTTCGGATTTTTCGTCCGCTGGGACGTGCAAGCCTGCGGTTAGTCGTCAATTACTCCTAAACTGTTAGTATCTGTCCTTTTTCGACTACTTCATTGTGTAGCTATTAAAATTTCCTAAAGATTTATACCTTTCGCATCGGTCCCGTTCCTTTTCTCGGTTTTCCCTAGTTCCAAAGCGTCGGCGCTGACACTTGCAGCTTCCTCCAGCATCTTAGTCTTGCTCTAGGCACACGTGGATGAGGTTCGTTCTTTGCTGGATGTGTTTTCGTTTTATATAAATAAACGAAAAAAACCCTTCAGCGTGGGAATAAATGTCATTTCAACAGGTCAGCATTGAATGGGTTAAGTACAAGTTAATTAGGGTTTCTAACTCTGAGACTTTCTCAACAATAAATAAGTCGCATAAAAAGATAAAAAATTGTCATTACGCAGAGTAGAACGCAGGCATTTGATTAAATTGATATTAACAATTGAAAATTTCTCTTACAAAGTATTTATGTGATGAAGCAATATTCCGATAAGAAAAGAACATGAAAGAACCGTGGAAAAATCCAACATTGACACGGCGTTAACATGTCAATTTTCAACTCCATCTGACTACAGTACACCAATTAATACATGTGCATTCCGTAATTCTATTCAATGGGTCTTGGATGGCCAAATTCTGCATACCTATTCATACCAAATTCTGCATACGGTACAGTAGTACCTATTCATTGCGGTCGGAAAAACTTCTAAATCAGTTGGTTCGAATGTCTATTGAAGACTGTTAAAGCGTGAAGTTAACTATTTAGGTATAAACAAGATATTTTATTTATGAGTTGCCATATTATTACTAATACGTTTATCTAAAACTCTCATACTTTGCACCTACTGAAGAATAACAGTAATACCACCAAATTCCTTCACTACCATATAATCTAACATCTTGCTCTAAATCATTCTATTTCCTGTCCCCTTCTACAAGAGATTTCTTCATCCTTTAATTAAACGCTTTAGAAAGGTCATCACACAGCAAACAGATTCCTCTACAGATAGTGAAAATGAAATCAGCCGTTGGAGCCGGAAATATGAGCTGATAACTCAAATGCATTGTGAGCGATCAGAACAAGAGATTGTGATAAGAAAATAAAGTCAGCATCATCAGAGAAACGTATACTTTTTAAACCAAATTTACTTCATAATTTTACCGAATTTCCACAAACCTCATTGCTCATCACACATTACGAATATGTTTGAAAAGAATTGATTTATATTTTATTCACCTCACCATCGGCCATAAATAGATATCATTATTTATCAAAAGCCCTTAGGCAAATTCCCTACTAACTCACCGTTAAAGGGAAATTTCCCTGATTATTCAAAGCACTAGTTTACGGAACCAACACAAATTTTCACCGATAAAATATAATCCATTTTTATAAGTCAGTTTTCAAGTTGTTTAATAAAAACGAAATTTAAAACATGATGTTACATGATACTTTATGATACATAATACGTGAAATGAGAGTACAATAGAAGAAAAAAAAGTGAATGCAACAATTACTATTGATCAACATACTATATCCTAAATGTTAATTATTCTTTTGAGTGGTTAATTGTTTAATAATTTAATGGAGGAATATAAGGCGTAAATACGAGATGAAAAGTCAAAACTTAAACTTAACATTAAGTTAACATCATAAAGCTTTGGCCTAAATGATGTTGTGCAGAAAATAACACATAAGTTCTTATTACAGACATAAATCAAAATAATTTCCAGTGAAATTGAACGCCATGAATGTAGATACATTTTTTATTTGATCAAACAGTAGCAAGAATATCGGCTGGCAAGAACAACAGCGATGGATGAATTTTAGTGCGTGAGAAGTGTTAATTGGAACCATTCCTATTTGTATATCAGCTAAATTTTCGTCTTGCAAAAAAACTATTTCCTCCTAAGGAACTGTTTGGTGCAGTCAACCTTTGAAGAAATCCGTTTTGGAAAAATGGGAAAATTATCCAGTATTATACGAATCAAACTATCACCCCAAATGTTTGATACTTTGAGGCTCACTCGCACTGAAAGCAAACAACATCCTTATCTTTCCCAGAAAAAGTTGATCTGGAATTCCAGTTATTAACAGCCATGTCCTTCTATTTCCTACCCATGTGTCTACTTCATCATCCACTTACTTAAGTTCAAATTTCGCAAAAAAAACATTAACATATGCAGGAAAAGTAATTCCCTTCTTCACTTAGCAATCCGACAAGTTGATCAAGGTCATAACATTTTAAGTGGTAAAACCTGAGAAATTAACCTTAGGTTTACTCTAAGGCAGTGGTTCCCAAACTGGGGGTCGCGACCCCCAGGGGGGTCGCGGGCCGTTCGGAAAGGGATCGCGAGATGAGGATTGTAATTACTTTAAAAACAATATCATTTGAATGTACACATTGTTTGTTATTTTTAGGGGGTCGCGGCTAAAACGTATGGGCTAAAATGGGTCGCGGAAAGAAAAAGTTTGGGAACCGCTGCTCTAAGGTAACCCAAAAATATGAGTGTTTATGGGTTACCTAACCAAACGTAGTTTTCAATATCAGTTGACATAAGACTAAATGTACCAGGCTTGGTACGGCCGGAAACGAAGCTACAAGAATAAAACTTAAAGATATATATGATATGGATATCGATGGGGTTAGTGCATAGTAAAATGTAGCAAGAAAATTACAAGTAATGGTGGAAGACAGAGGAAAATAAACAGTTGTAAGAATACCGATATGAAGAATGGAATAGTTTGAGATGGTAAATACGAAGGGTAATATTTTATCTTTACATGAATTCTGTAAAGAGATAAAATGGCAAAGTAGAGTGATCAGGAGGGATATGTATAAGAGCACGTGTTCCCTCCTACAATTCTTGAATAAAACAAAAACAGATGCACATAATAATCCGTTACAAACATCTATTCACCTCTCGTTTCTTATTACCTAGTTTTTATTCAACGGACTGATATATACCTCCTACCAAATGTCCTCGAGAAAACTCGCCCTGTAGTACGTAGATAGATTTTAATTAGCAAGTTTCTGCGAGCAAAATAACGCTATTAGGAATATTTACAAATACACCCATCATCTATAGGCAGAGCACCCATTACCGCGTTCTAAAAATCCAGTTGACTCGATATATTTACTGGGATGTACGACATTAAATAAGAATAAGATATATTAACTATCGCCGTCTCTGGAAAATCATAGCTGCACTCGTTTTTTCAACTGAACCACGTCGTACTAGCGAAGCGAGTGACGCCAGGTCAAAACGTTTGATGGCGTCGTTTCCACCGATCCTACCTTCCGTCCCAGCATCCTCTTCTCTACGGTCCTCTAGTGCCTTTAATTATCTTCCCACTCTGGAGGCATCCTCCTCCTATACCCTTCTTCACCTCACCCACCACATTCCCATTCAATACCTCTCCCCCACCTACCCGTTCTCCCCCGTGCACATCCCCTTTTCTCCTTTTATTTCTCCATTAACCTACTTCCCGCCATCCTTTCCCATTATCGCAATCTTAAGGGTCTCCTACACCAGAAGAGGCGCCTCAGCACTCTCCTACCTCTTGCCACCCGTCCACTATCCACCCCTACATCTACACGCCATCCCGCTAGACAGCGTAAGTTGGCAGGGCATTTAAGGTAAGGACTAGTTGTTTTGTACTTTGACGTGAGGGTATGGCAATCCGAGATCTGATGAATGGAATGCATTTAGAATAATAGTAGTAATAAATGATACCTTGGCCTCATAGAAAATATTGTATACAATCTTTCTTTACAAGTAAGACGTGAAAAAGTGGTTTTTCCGAGTTATATAAAACTGATTTGATTTATTTGATAGTGGCAAGCTTCAATTCGTAGAAATTCATTATGTTAGTACCCACTCATGATTAATGAAAATACTTACAACTTTTTTTAAAATAATTTTATTGCACGACGCTTATCACCGATTTACGGCATCGTCAGGTATAAGTGTAGCGAAACTTAAAGATCATGACGCATAGGAGAGGAAAGCATTTATTAGATATGGCATGAAGCGGGCGAGCCTTTTTCCAGAGGACCCTGCGTGAGTCCTTTGATAACTTTGCCCGCTCATAAACGCTTGGTTTACGGTCAGTGTCCTTCTATCATCCGCTGGTGAGTGCCACCAAGTTTCGCTATACCTAGTTTCTTATATGCATTAATTGCTGTTGTAGTTACGGGGGAGGAGGGGGAAAATACAAATATTCGGGAAGGGTTGAGAAAAAATCGCGTTGAATAAGGGGTGGTGAGGCGGGAAAAGTTAATTTTATCGGAAAGGAGCGGGGCGGGATGCGGAAATAATAATTCATTTCAAATTTTATTGGATTGTCTGATAATTTCTATCAGTTCAAGTGCGTACATTTTCAGGCCGTTGGGATGAAAGTGTATTAAAAAGCTATAAAATGGGCCAAAATGAATCAAAATTAGCCTGGATTGTTAATCCGCAACAGCAACAAAACATGAAAAACGCATTCATTAAAATAGTTAAATATTTTTGAAGTAATTATTATTAAAATATATGGTCCATCACATTAATCGAAAAGACACTTTTCATAGTGAAATCAATCCTTCCTATACTTCTAACGCGCAGTTGGCGTCGGGGAAATACCACGCCATCGGGTGCTCGGGGGTTAGCGTCAAGTAACGTTATCGCTTACAACATAATGAAATATTTCCAGGTGAACTAAGATTGTTTACTGTAATTTGACGAAACTATTGTTTTAATTACCTTTGCGTAAGATAATAACCTGCTATAATTTCAAACGTTTCGTTTAAATACAGGAAAAGCAAGGAAGCGATGCCGTGCAGCGATGTCAAGACGCCAATTTTATTATTTTTTAACTCAATTTCCTTTGACATTCTGGAAGGCAACTATTAATGCCTGTGGTTGACACATACACATTTGGATTTAATATTTAATATTTTGGGAAAATTTCTTTTCGCCCACACTTTTTGAACATGATAAATACATTTTATTTATTTTCAGGATTAAAAGAGGGTAAGAACGAAAAAGATGTAAAATTGGCATTTTTATATAAAACATATTGTCATCATCCTCATCCACCTACCTTAAAGAAGCAGCTCAAAATGCTTTTATGACCATGAAAAAGTATTATTCTATACCACAAAAGACCCTAGGGTCAACCAGCCTACTGATGAACTTCTCCCCCCTCCCACCCATTTTCGTTGTAATCATCAATAGAGCGCGGGAATAAAAAATCCTTATAACTATCAGTTTAGCCAGGAATTTATTTTTCTTCGCTATTTCCTGCCCTACGGATTTTGTGTAGGGTTAAAATTGTAACCGCCATATAAACCGTAAACTCGTGAGACACAGGTTTCCCTAGTTATAGGCATAGTAAAACCTGATGGCATCCGCCAGAGGAGAGTGTAGGGTCATTGGGTTAGATACCAAGGGTAGAGATACCAAGAGGCACTCCGGAGACCTCTTGGGGGATCCATGGTCCATGCTAAGCTACTCTCAATGACGTCAAGTCCTTCACTAACGTGTGCCACCAATATGTACTACCCTTATATCTTAGCCTAGCGTGTAAACTTTGAGCCAAATCAAACCCAGTTTGTAATGTAGTTTTAGAGGTGGAGTTTCCATTTAGACTGACAATGACGGAAATGGGGATGTAAATTTTCCAGGGTGATCTATTCGGAGTATAAATTCGTGAATAATAACTCGATAAAAATAAATTTCACCTCGTTCCACCAGGTATACGAATACGATGTGAGCATGAGCTTAAACTTCTGCCACACATGCGCGAGGCGCGGCCACACGTCGTCATTTTGGGCATGAGAGAAAAATATCCGCTCAGTAGATACTCCTCGAAAGTCAAATGTGATAGCACATGATTTTTTCTTCGAAAAGTAAGGTTTCGTTTATTTTTATTTAGGAGAAAAACTGTCTACATACAAAAATTGATGGTGACAAATAAATATTAAGTGATGACATTTCAGCTGAAGCACACTCACAGGACGCCCGGATGAAACACAGGAGAACGTGCTCATCGGAGTGGTCGTTAAATAACCAATTGATCAGTGCCACGGTTTCCCATGCTGAACGAGTAGGACGGCCTTAGAAACGTCAAAACGTCTGCTCAGCGCAATCCGAAAACCAAGGAGAAACACCTTGAATACCCATAAATATTAACAACTATTATGTATTACATAAATCATATCAAAACACTAAAGTGCTTACGAAAAACCTTAGGACAAGTTTCTGATAGGACAAGTTCACTTCCAACGTTTGCTCACGCTTTCTCTCCCCTTGATTCGTGGTAATTGTTAACTAAATTCCCATCTCGGCTCTGTATTTCATTGAAACAATTGATTAAAATCTTTTTATCTTAAATCTCAGGTCTTTGCGGTGTAAAAAATAACCTTCCATTATTCCGTTTTCCACCGACATTATTTTTCTCTTCCATTTGAGTCACCGAGCCTCCCTCTTTCATACCACTTATACCCTTTTCTCCCTATTAATCGACTGCCTTGTCTCATTCTCTCTAGCACCGCTATTTAGTCTGGGAGCCCTATTCACTATCTACATAAGCTGCGTCAATGATTCAACTTAAAAGTGCACTATGTGAATGTTTACCGTGGGAATCAAAGAGGGTGACTAATCGCTCCTCAGCGTTGACATTCAAGCCTACCTACTTTGAATTCCACGGCTAGCTATTTTTCAGATCAATACTCATGACGTACCTACGGATTGAACAAACGTATTGCCAGTTTTGCTTCTCCATCGATAATCTTAGACTGTGCAATGTATATAAATTACTTAAAACAACATTTAATAAATATTTTCAATAAAGGTTAGAAAAAATTGACAAAATCTGCATCTACGCAAGACCACAGTAATACGGATTCACAAACCGAGCATTTCTACGTCATATTAACATCTTCATTCACATGCTTTTTTGCCATTACAAACCTTCCAACTGCTTTTTTAGCCAACTTATTCGTCTTAAAGTATTCAGTTTCACATGACACCCATGGATCGCCAGCCCTTTATATTGCGAAAAGAAGTTTTGTCTTAAAGTAGAAGCTCAGTTCGATAAACCGTAATGGTGAAGACGGAAATGTATCAAAATGCTTTAGGCAAGTTTTTTGTTTTCCATACATTATGTTCTATACACCGTTCATTCCACATGCCCATACTTCAACTACCATTATATTATTTACTTTATCCTTCCCCTAATCGCAGATTTAGTAGAGAAAATGACTAACAATGCCGATCATGGGGTGGTGGGGTAAGGTCTTTCCTGTCAACCCAAGGATCACAGCTTCGAATCCCTCTTCAGCAAAATTTTCACTTACCCGAGAATATGTGTACGTTCGTCTATTGTAACCTGTGAAAATGTGTAAATTAAAAAGCCCTCCAGTTTATTTTCAGAATAATGTTAAAAAAATGATTGAATGAAAACATTTAGTGACTAAACGATGACTATAGGGGTGAAACTTGAAGTTAATTTGAACCTTAGTTTCATGCTGATCCAACTAATAACTAAAAGACATTTTCTAAAGATCATTCTTTGAGCCTTTTGAGCTCTAACGCAGCCAAAACTGAAGCCAGGGAAGAGGGATTCTCAGCCAAGAGCAAATTTATATTTTTAATTAAAAATTTTCAAAAAGATGCAAAGAAACAAGCATTACCTATTTTCATATTTATTAAATTAAATTCTTAGGAAAGAAATTAAATATGTTGAGCAGATCTTTTTGAGTAAATATTCTGCTTACTCAAAGGGTGTCGCTGAGAACAAACATTTTCCCGTAATCCTAGATAGGCAATATTTTCCGCGGTCTTAACCAAATAACAATGTTAGATGGACAGCTTTCATACAAATTAATTATTCTTCAAGGAAAACTGGATGAAAACAAGTATAAATATGCAGTAACTTGCGTAGAATGTTATTTTGCTCCAGTAATGCTTCCTCATTGGCTTCGAATAAACGAATTCGTCGTCCAAATTTAACCTACGATTATTCAATATAAATTTAATTTATAATAATTACACCTAAATGTTAATGGAAAACTATTATTTTTTCTATAAAATAGCGTAAAAATGAATAATTTCACCATTTACTGTTATTTCCTTTGAATTTTAATACAGATTTCACCCCATTTATTCAGGAATAATAATCTTTCAAAATAATACTATCCGTCAGCAATAAATTAATATTAAAAAATGGGCATTTGCAAATTAAATTTTAAATATCTAAAATCTTGTCAAAAATAAGTTACTTGGTATCTTACTGCTCAAGGACAGAGTCACTTGTTCATTTTTCATCTATGGTTAAATGTCAGCTTTGCGTTAGAACGTCAACCACACTAACGAGAAATTAAGTTTGTTTAAAAAATAATATGGAATATTTACATGCCTCAATGGTGTTAGGTGTTCGGCATGATATATCATGCCCAATGGATCCCTAATGCAGGTATACTTTTTTTTCTAAATTTCACCGCACGTTTACCTTCGAAGTTTCATAATATCTCTTCACTTCACTTCTCAAAAATTGGAAAAAAATGTCCGATACACATCTGCTACGAGGCTTTGCGAAGTCTGTTAAGTCTAATTTATTCGCTTCTTTCTGCACACTATGCCACCATTATGAAAACACAATCGTTATAGTAACAGCTCTACTTTGTAGCACAAAAACTTAGGCCGATGATGCGTTGCAGCTCCAATTCACGTCTTACACATTTTTTAGTGGTATCGCAGCAAAAATTAGAGACCAATTGGCTCATCACAACTTGATAAATCATTAATCGATACAAGTCGATGGATTAATCAATCAGCCTCTCAAAGTCGTGTCCTTTCATCACCTCTCCGCCAATACCACTCTCTCCTTTCCTTCCTCACCGAAGCCGATCTCTCTCCTACCACCCTCCCCCTTCCCCTTTCCCCCTCCTGGGTCTTCCTTCCCGCTGACAATCGCCCGGAGTCTCAATCCACAGCATCTGTCTCAACCCGCGTCCCCGGAAATGACGGAACTTTTCAAACTCCTCGTCGCCACATTTCCCAATTTCTTGAGCCTTTCCTTTCTTCTGAGCCATTCCTCCCTCTACCACCCGCCTCTCCACCCCTCCTCCACCCCTTCTACCTCACATAGACCCCTCTATCCATCTACGCAGCATGAGATAACAAAGGACTGTCTAGGTGGAGAGGAAGGTGCTAGACTTTAATACGGACATGAAAAAAGGGATATGTATCGAATACTAGGGCGAACACGGAAAGTTCGATGAGTTATGGTAATGAATTCGGGCTTCATGATAGACGAATAAATTTGAGTCGGAGGGAACAAAAATTTCAGTTTTAATGCGTATCGTTTTACATAATGAGGCGGTGGATGGTGCTATGGTGGTTGGCGGTCTATAACTATGGTTGGTGGCCATGTGATGATACCAAAAATCTCTTTATAATTCAAAAAGTGTAACACACATCTGAAAGGACATGAGCTATTCGAAAGAGTGAGGTTGAAAGGCTAAAATTAACGGCAATCTTGATATTGATGACATAACCAGAAAAAATAAGGTGCCTGTCAACTATGAATATACATTTCAGTGCCACTGAAGGCGTAAAATTAGGGCAGTTCGGTGTACAATCATGCGAGGAGTTTGCGAGTTGTTTATTTAAAAGTATTTCAATTGTATTTAGGGATAAAACAATACATAACTGAATTCATTTTGGTTTAAGAAAATTTGAGACATTTTCAAAAAGAGAGGTCTCAGGCGAGATGTTGTGGAATATGAACATAATAAAAACTTAGAAGATGCAATTCTCCACAGATAAAAGTATATTCGACCCGGGGATCGATGCACTGCATCATCATCAAGTGCCTGATGATGATGTAGTGCATCGAAACTCGGGTCGAATAAATTTTTATCTGTGGAAAATTGGATCTGATAAGTTTTTATTATTGAGAAATGTTTGTTATAAATATTAAAAATGTTCTTTTTAGGAAAAATATTTCCGTATCTAAAAAAATGGGATGCTTTTGAGAAGCCCAGAATGTCACCAGCGGAACGTTCTCCAAAATTTCGCGAGAAATATAAACATAAATAACATTGGTTCCACTCCTTCATACACAATTTATTCCACCGTGAATTATATATAAGACCTAGCAGAATTAGAATTGGGATGAATATTATCAGGCAGAAGTTTAAACTATAAATAATGGGTTAAGACAGTACAGGATGCGATTTAATAATAAAGTATAAAAAACTGCATTAAACCTTTATTTAAAGTGAAACTATGAAAATTAATCTTTTTTTTTTATATTATTTCCAACATCATCCTAGTCCTAGCTTAACTCAACCTTCGAATTCATAAATTCAGAAAGAAAAGGAATAGTATAAGTTTTATATAGCCGCAGTTTTCTGATATTTTTCGCTCATCACATGATCACCACCCCAGCCAGTCAGTCATCTTAGCCTACTCTCGTTTTTATTTCAACTAAATGCTATTTTATTTATTTATTTATTTTATTAAGGCGACTATGAGCAGATGCATTTTAATATCCCTACTTCTGTCCAGCAATAACATTTTCCCACCGACCGTTGCGCTCGCCTCCTTAAAACGTCTTATTTACGTCCCCACCACTTATGTGTGCATTTCATTTTCCCCATCCTTCTTCCATCCTCTTACATTCATACACGCGACCGCTGTTCTATATTTAAACCGCTAGCCTTTTCACTCGCCCAGCGCACCTCCTTCAGCACCAGCTTGCTCTACTTTCCCAGCCTGCGGATTCGCGGATCTCAAGCGGTGCAACACGAATTGGTGGGGAATGAAAAATGAATGGGATTGAGGGTGTAGGAGGGGATGCGGCTTCTTTTGTTTCTGATTGCATTAAAATTACTCATTCCCTCGAAGAACAGAGTAAGGTAATGTTTAATAATATCGTCAGAAGGGCTGCGCAGGCCAGTGTGCTCAATCAGCAAGTGAACTGGGAAATAGGGGTGGGTTACAGAGGTTTACGCATGATAGAAAAAAGTGTCCCATCCGGGTAGTGTGGAAAAACCCAGGAACGATGACGTATGCAGAAGAATAGCAATTGAGAATCCCATACGGCAAACTCTCAAAATGAGACTATTCAGATGGATTGGCCACACCCAGAGACTCTACCCGAAAGGCACATGATATAAGGAGATAAAAGAAAGGAAAGATTCGCGTGGAAAACTCAGGTGATACATGGCTGGGAAATAACACAGAGGAACCATCAAGGCATAAGGAAATTAACATTGAAGAGAGAGGCGTGAGAGTGAAGCCGGAAGAGCTCCCAGGATTATTGAATACAATGGCTCAAGTACTAAAGGGGTACAACATAGGTAAACATTAATGAAAACGCTAATATGTAGAAGAGAGACAGTGAGGGCAGATATTACACTCACATGAGATAAGCTACAAGCAGGTGGAGTCCTTCACCTACCACAGAAACAGCGTGGCGTAGAAAAAAAGAATTTCTACTGAAATCAAGCAAAGAATAGCAAAAACCAAGAAAGCATCAAAACAAATAAAAAAGGTTTTCCTAAAAATTAGGATTGCCAATAAGAATGTATCATGTTTTTCATTATATGGCTCAGAGACATGGCCTATTTTAAAGCTGGAACAAAAGAGAATAGAGGCTTTAGAAACTGGTGCTATAGGCGGTAGCCAAAAATGAAATGGAAGGATAAGATTCTGTTGGAAAGGACACCCTGTGACACACAATTTATTTTTAAGGAACGGAATAAAAGGAATGATAGTTGCAACTGTCCCACGAGGAAGGAACAAGGGTAAATACACAATTCAGTTAAAAAATAATATGAAAAAGACATACAAGGTTGTAATAAAATTAGCAGGGATAGGGTAGAATAAATGGGTGCAATCAAACGATATTAGGATTTAATAAATAATGATGATGAGGAAAGAGTGTTGGGCAAAAGTCAACCAATCTCAGGATTGAAACCCTGAAAAACATGCTTATCATTTACCGGTAAAAGCACTGGGAGTGAATTTATATTCTCCCAATTTATGATCCCATGATACACAATCACAAAATAATCACTGGAAGGCATTAAAGCGTAATGCAGAGTGAAATTAATCCATAGCAGGACTGAAAGGAATATGAGAATTTTGGTGGCTTTGGAGACACCAGGTGTCTTTAAATATACGCCAAGAGAAAATGAGATATAAGTTAACAAGGCGCATGACTTTTTACACAAGCTATGCAGTAAGAGAAAGAAACCTCTGTGGGAAATACGAGGGTTACAAAACGGTAGAGTAATGGAATTTAACGGTTATAACGAGGCATTATAAAGAACCTTTTGGACCGACATAACGGTTAGAATAGTAGGTGACTGTTAGGAGGAACGGAAGTGACGATAACTTTAGCCTACCTGTTAGTACATAGAGGAACTGACCATTTTAAGCTAAGGAATTAAGCAGGTCAAAGGAAGTAAGGTAAAAATATGCATTAAAACATACGGTTAGAATAAAATTTAGGGAAATTTAAGTTGATCCGAATGTTGTAGTGGGTTTTGACTCCTTAGAGAAAAATAAAAACATGAACAAAAATCGCGGATACGGTTATCGAAGTTCTTTTTTCTATCACGCATTGACTCTGTTTTTCATCCGCTTTGAGTTGCCCTACCTAGTGCGTACGGCCAGAAAGTAATGGAAGAGGGTTTTGATGCTGTGTTGAAATTTAAGCAGTTCACTTAAGCAAATGAAAATAGCTCCATATATGTTTTATATTTCTTTTAAATATTGATCCCTATTTTGCACGCCATACGTTTTCGCTTCCATCCCACGTCACCTCTTCCTCATTTCCACATCACGTCTCGTCGTTTCCACCTTTCCACCGACTCGTCTTCTAGTCTCAGCGAGGCGGAATGAAAACGCTAAGAGAGCGAGCAGAGTGAGTGGCTCGCCTAAGCACGGTCAAGAGGCTTTTTAAAGGTTCTGACCATATCCCAGCCTCGCAGCGTTGTCGACGACTTACGAGGGATTTACTCATTAACCGACCGCGCTGTCAGTGGTGAGGCGAGGAGGGTCCCTCGAGTCACGGGTTGGCGGTCAAACAAAATTACGAGCGCTCGCTCGGAGACCGCTTGCGAACGTATGAGTACGTGTCTGTTTATATTTGTGGCATTTAAATGGGGACATATCTCGACTCAGCGGGTCAAGACACTTCACAGAATAAAATTTAAGCTACAAAAATGCATAATGAGAAGCCATTACCTCCATACAGTCTTACCCAAAAGGTGACTTAATCGGTAGACTGGCACTAGACTTGCACATTTGTGCCAGACCGAGTGTGATACTTTGTGCACGCTTGTGCGAACAATGCTTTTCACATATATTTTATAGATTTTTTTGAATAATCAGGGGGATACAAATCACTCATAATTTGTGCATCCCTTCTCTTTCACTATTTTTTAGGAGATGTGTCAATGATTTCAGTACGAAACAGTAATTATTTAGTTACGCCGGCATGGAATGGAATTGATTTAAATTGACTTTTTTTGCGAATTTTCTTCTTCCATTATTTGCCACCAGTTGCTCTTAATTCAAAGGATTACCAAACAGTATTCCCAAAAGGTGCTCATAACTAGCTCATTCAAACAAAATTGTTTGACTAGAGACACTTAAGTGAACAAACCGTATTGCCGTATTTGAATTTAATACCTATCATTTTATAGCCAAGCCAAAAAATCGGGCAATAATGTCTGAAAATAACGGAAAACCTTAAAAGTGAAGCTTAAAATTCCTCTCGATTTCTTAATTCGTAAAGTAAACGTCATCCGGTTTTACGAGCGGACTCGGAAGGATATGCTCAGGGATAGTTAAAGCAATGCTCTGCGGGGTTATATGTTAATCAGTGTAAGGGGTTCTTCAACCAAATTTCTGAGCAATGTATTACAGCTGCAACTCCAAATCAGTGAATAAAGAAATCCTTCCACTTTACGAAGGAAAGGATCGCGATTAAGATTAACTGAACGTTAAGGAGAACATCGTTCGCAAAAAATGAGATGGAATGATTATGCCGTTTCATTTTTACGCGCGCCGAGACTGGATGGTATAAGAGCAAAGGAAGACGCGAGAAATTTAACGAGGCCCTCGAAAAAGAAGAAGGAAGGGGAAAATAAAGAGAAGAGACGAGAAAGAACGAATGAGAGGCTATGAAAAAGATGATGATGATGATGAAACTGTTCCTTTTAAGAACTCTGCCGCCATTCGGGCGACCAGAGAGACACCGTTGCTGAAAACTCCTTTTTGAGGGAATCGTGGCGGCAAAATTCCAATTCCAAGATTCGCACACGAGTCTGATTCACTCCGCGTGTAACTCCCTCACTTATCGCCGCAACTTTTCGCATTTGTCTGGAATTATAGACAGAGAGAGAGAGAGGAGATCTACGAAAGTCTTCTCCTTTGCTCCGCACAGCATCCTCTCGCTCAGTTTCCAATTGGGAGCTGACGCCACGCAGGCCGCCCCCCGCCGAGGGGAGTGGGGGAGGGGAGAGGGGGAGAAGACGGTGAAATTCCGGAATGAGAATCCTTTCGGTGAGGTCTCGAAGGAGAGAACGCTTCCTCGTCTCTCGGCCACGAGTACATATACCTACCCACCAGAATTATTTACTTCGGGCAAGAACTATTATGGCAATCCTCAGCGTTACCCCCTCTCGCCTTCCCTGAACAGACTGGGGGCATACACCTACGTGCAAGCGTGTAACAAGAAGGATTCGCTGAACGATTGAATCTTATTTAGGTCAACTTTGACCCTATGTTAATTTTACGGCGCTATCATTCCAGTATCAATAATTCCATCGACCCATCTGTGATTATGATACTTTTTCAAGAGTAGTTCCATTCTATAGACAAACAAATAATGAGCTCTTGAGAACTTGGAGGCGATCACGATGAAGATCAAGATTTCCCTAACTTGTTTCTCGCACATGGAGCTATAACAGGCAAACAGATGTGCACTTCAGAAAATTAATCTCCTATATCTCTTATCGACATGACTAAATAGATCGTACGAAAATGGTGTTCAATAAACTTACACATTATGTAGATGCATTGTCACACAAAGACTAAAATACATTGTTCCATTTTATATACTCCGTGATGTTAATTGCTTTCTTTTCAATTTATGGTACAAAAAATGGCAGTAAAACTTTAACTCTTGATATTAAATTATCAATGGGCACAGTGTGAATATCACGGACCAAAACAAAATGAAATGTAATCTGCTTTTTACATCGGTAGGTATTCGTTTGCAATAATATTTTGCGGATGAATGACAAATAAACAGCGAATGATGAACTCTTGAAAGATATTTCCTGAAAAGAAAACTTTCAATTTACCACTTTTAACTAAGTGCCGACAGTCATATTTGCTGAGGTATCACGCAATTTGCTGGTAACACAAATATTTCGCTTCTGTTTCCCTAGTCATATTGTGCTTTCAAGTTGTAAGTTCAATTGTGAGTGGTCGATAACCGAACATTTCACTCTTTTAACACATTGTAATCTCCTTTTTACACAGAGAGCTTTCCCATTTTAATGACACTGAAGCTTTTCTTAGGCATTTAAAATTGCATTTTCCCATAAAATGAACACTTTGAGAAGATGATCAAACTAAGATTTAAACAAAACGACTTATTTAACATATCCTCAATGATTCACGCTGGGAATTTCTAAAAATCGGCTATGATGATATAATTTCCTCTGTACTGACGCACTATTCAAGCATTCTAAATAAAACACCATGCAGCGAGAGGTTAATTTATCTTCTTTAAAGGAAGAGACGCTGGGCTTTAGCTCCATAAATGGCACCAAAACAGGATTGGAAATAATACTTTAAAAATCCAACAACGCCCAGATCTTACATTGACACATTCGAGAGAAGAACTCTACACACTGCACAAGCAGCATGCCAATAATCACGATTAAAATCACCACCTCATTGATACTATTCCCACTGTTCCCTATGCCAACTGAATACATTACAGACGCAGTATAGACACCTTTTCGTAACGTAAATTACGGGAAATAGCGGAGGGAGTGGCATGAAATGCATCTAGAGAGACGGAAACACATTATGCCAACAATGCTCGATTGAATGGACAGATAACAGCATGCACATGCCAGGTCACTAGCTAGACGGAAAAATGGCCATCGTTTACTGACTGTGAGAAATTTAAGGGTATGCCTAAATCACCCTTGGATGACCCTCCCAACAGGAGACCCTGAGAATTCCACCATGTGGCCAGTGCTTCACTTTCGACCACAGTTGAATTCACTGCCGACCAAAGCGAGGCTGTTGTGAGGAGTTATCTTTCAAGTTTACTACAATAAGTTGACGGGAGTCAAACTAGAACTGCCAGGTACCCCATAATCATTAACCTGACTTCACCACCTACTCTTAAAGCTAATGGGAGAGGGAGAATGTTGAGGAAGGAACCTCTCCCTCACTCTCTCTCTCTCTCTCTTCTGCCGTTTATCAAGCTTTCTATGATAATAAGATCCCACGATAACCCTAGCATCCATTACAGATATAAAATTATTGAATACATTATGAGACATAACATCCTCCTGAAAACAATAATGGAAGGAACGAAAAATGGAATCATTACAAAGGAAGAACATATGAAATTGATTAAGAAAAATGCAAAGGCGTTATCTATTGTCTGTCTGCATATCGTCTAAGATAAACACCCTTGTATTTAAAAGTGTCTTTAACCGTGAGGACGCACTAAGTGACATAGTAAACACGGTACAACGCAATTCAGCCCAAATTAGGGGGATCTGGGTCCGAATTCTAGTCCAGACGAATGATTTTTTCACTGTATAGTTCGCACATTCATTTACATTGAGAGAATAATGAGAGATGTGAATATATGGAGTGGTAAAGGAACAAAGCGGAGAGCTAAACAGAGCATTGAAGGGATAATCAGCACCAAAAAACGGTTGCATTGATAACTACTGCTGATGATGAATACTCACTTCATATCAGAAAGACTAAATTGAGGAATTTCTATTACTACAGTACTTTAGTTATCGATTAACTGACAATTTTAAGTAGCAGATTTTGTATTAGGTAAAAACACTAAGATCTACAGTAGAGAGGTATGAAATCTATTTCTTCCGTAACAGGAAATGTGTCATGAATCGCCAAACTCAAAATCTCCGGTTTGAAAAGTTATTAGGGATGTAGGGTAGCATTAATAATCTCCATTTAGTTCATTTTCATGCACCACACAATCAAAAAAGGGCAAATGTTTACATATATTTACATGCATTTCAGCATGTATTTAAAATTTTTGATGAACAAATGTGAGCACGTGCGTTGCATACGTTTATAATTAGCACAAGCTCATTGTTAAAATATGGTGCCCAGTGACTATTAAAATTGATAAAGAAAAAATAAACCTTTGCATAGAAAAAAAAACAATTCCCCCATAATGACGTGTAGCAGTCATCAATCAAGAACGCGGAGAAGTTAGGACAAAAAATACACCAAAAAATATATCGCTTCAATTGTTGATCATTAAACCTTAGCCACAAGTACTTCTGGCATGAGTTCCTATATCAAGCCTATACAGTGGTTGCCATTCAAAGCCCTTGTTCCAGTTGATGCGGTAAAAGTAACCCCTTTGAATTGCTGTTCTTCTACAACACAATGAAAATCCCACTTTGCAGACTCTGAGGCTCTGGGGCATATTTTATATGGCTCAAGCAATCACTAGTGATAAACTACGTGCAAAGTTTCATGATAATCGGTTAATCAGTTAATTCGTTATGAGGCAACATATAAATCACCAATTTGGTGTCTCACAGCTTAGCAGGGCCTCACCCTCTATTATCCCACCTTCTAAGCTCTAATGTCTAATTATGTATTCAAATGTTTTGTGCATATGTCTTAAGCAGCGTGTAAAATTATACAGTTTAGTGGAATTCTACAACTATCAATGGATCAAATTCAGGGCCTCTATGGTTCTTAAGGCTCTGGGGCCTTTTTCATAAAGCTTTTTAGGTCCCTACCAGGCTAATCCTTCTACTAGGTTCTTAGGAACATGCGTCCCAAATTTAGTTCAAATCCGTTAAGGGGTCAACCACTTGTAAACTACATTTGTACAACCTTACGCATGGATAATTAAAGATGAATTCAACATATTTGACTTACAAGTAAGAGCATAGATGATCAATATTATGTCAAGAAATATTTCCAATAACATTTACTCACAAAAAACGAAAGTTTGGCGGGGCTCCACTAAGTCAAGCTGCCATGCAAACTCACCTATAAAGAAAAGAATACATTTCAGTTCAAATTACATAACTATATTTTTAGCTTATACTAGAAGATGGTGCACAGTGCATTGCAACGGGAAGGGTAAAAACATTAAAGTGTTCAACAATATTAAAATAATCATCCGAATGTCACGTTCGAAGTGCATTTAGTATGCAGGCATTAACCACACATGAAGAGATTGAGGGAAAAAGTACCATACATAATATAATCTCGCAGTATATTTTGTTCATCATTTTATCTGAGCCATATGTGCCTAATGCATGGGCTCCCATTTAACGTCTATGCTGCTTACACATTAGCAAATACACATTTATATTATTGAAATGTAAAATAAATTGACAATTTGTGGGCCCAGTTCTCAAGTTTTCAACTAAAAAAAAGTGAATATGATAATATAATGCAAGAAAAAAGCATTTATCCTTTCAGTCATCCGATACATTTACTTCCAAACTAATATCCTCATTGAAAGTTAATTAAGTAGCAATAAAGCAAATCCAATGCTATTATGATGAGAGTTTTCGTCAACCACCGAATGCCTCTTTTTGGGGCCTTAAAAGCCCTGAAACTTTTACAATATAAACTATTAACATTTCTGTATCCAAAGGAAAATTGGCTGAAAATTCGTTCGATTCAATGTAGGGACTTTGAAGTCTGGAGCGTTAAAACAAACATAACTTGAGTTTCATATATATAGATAGACAAATCTGCAATGAACATGATGTACACCAGTAATCATCTAACCCATCTACCGATATGGTTGCCAACAATGAATAATCCTCTAAGAAGACGAGTCAATGTCGAAAATAGCTTAAAGTCTGACATAACTGGGTAACACTACTTTTCAAGCCTATCAAGTACATTGGCGAATTGCATTCCTTTTATACGCATATTACATTAAATAAAAGTGAATGCACAACACAAATTATTTCGCTGAAAAGTTAAGCAATGATTGACTTCTGGGTAGCTATTTACTTACTCCACCAATGTAAAACTTCCATGCGAATCAAGAAAATCTCATCGACTTGCTGTAACCCGTGAAAGTAATCTAAAGAAAGGTTAAGTCTAACAGAGAGAGATACGCGAGATAAACACAATACACAGTAAATCAGTATGCTCCATTAAAAACTACTACGATCGGACAAAGATCGTAACGCAGTTGATGGATGGACTAGGTTGACAGCCAATAGAGACTTGAAGCCCATACGCTTTGCCATAATTTCTTGAAATATTCAGATCACCCTCGTTTCAGGGTGATTCCAGGGACGCTATTTCAACCCAGCGCCATATTTCTATAGCTGATGCACGTGGCAAAATAAGAGATATGCACTTCCGAACTGAAAGGTACGACACGTTCTTCTTTCCACGCACCGTAAGCAACTACGACAAAAAAGAGAACGAGACACTATGAAAGCATAAATAAATATACTAGCATATAAATCAGTCTCGTTCTTTCCCTCTTCAAAATCCATATTCCTATTCACCCCCTTATCCATAGCTGGTGTACTTACAACCCTATCCACTCGCACCTGTGATGGCTCGCGGGCTACAGGTAGAAATTATATGTTTTCCAAATCTCATTATGAGTTAGTCTCCTATTTCCGTACATTGTTATCGTTTCATTTTTTTCCATTTGCACCCACGGTTTATTTATGTTTATGTTATATTTTGGGCATGTAGAGATTTCGTAGTTTCTCTACGAAATCTCTACATGCCCACTTCAACCGCATTATCAGCATCTAAGCTTCAAAGCTTAGGGACTCGAGAGAGAGACAGGGTAGGCTTGCACATGCAGGAGCAACAGGCGTTGTGTCATTACTGCTTTGACTTACCTTGACATGAAAAAGCACGCTATAACGGCCCTGCATGTGCCCACGTAAATGTCAAAATTGTCTTTAGCTCTGACCAAATTTTAAATCAAAGGAACTATTTACCATAGGTGATCCATCTAAAATACTTTGGCAGAATATTCATTTAATAGCTAGGACGGCTCTAACGTTTCTTCCACATAATAAGTGCACCAACATTACTAGATTCGTAGAAGACCCTAAGGTGAGAGGGTAAAATGAAAGTGTAATAGTCCTTTGGATCTCCAGGCAATCTGAAAAGATTATTATCGGAGTCCTCAGAAAGATATTTTTAGTTGGTGATAAATATAATTACATTTATTGAACAAAGAATACATCGAAATGCAACACCGATAGTTTTCAGCTGTATCGGTTACCCGTCAGCATGCCTGAATGCACTCTTATAATGTAGAAGCTCATACAGGTGCACACCATGCATATGTATGGAGAGCTATTATTGTACATTTACATCTATTCACTGCATCTTTTGGCACCGAAAGGGTGTGCGGCAGGGGGTGTTAGGACGTTAGTCACATTCCAAAACGAGAGTACGAAAAAGGGATCTGGAGAAGAAGAGAATATTTCGTGATGTATGTTCTTGTGAAATTACTGCCTCGGCCTAATTTTACTGGAGCCTTAAATGGTTCAAAGATAAAACGAATACACTTATACTAATCCGTTCGTTAAGCCTAAGACGATCGTCTTCATCAGTGAAAGAGAGTCACGTGCTTCTTCAGACTGATTCTGTAGAACAGAGAGCACAACACAGCAGAGAAAAAGACTAGGTCGGGAGACACTATGAACTAGGTCACATGCCATGCTTAGATTAGTCTAAAAGATCACATCACGTAGAAATACTATTGGAAACCTGCACTATATCTCCATAATTGACCGAAGTAATAAAATACGAGAGACGCAATATCGAACAAATAGGTACGAAAATTATTTCTTCCGACTGAAATTTGATGGCTACCATAAGAACAGAACGATAGAATAATCCAGCAAAATATATCTTATCAAATTACTCACAACTACACTTTTCCATATGACACTTTTTTAATATTCTGTGGAAAATGCAACTGTGTTTGAATGAAATGATACGAACGATTGAACGAAAATGATGATTATATACCTTACAACTTTTTCTCTCTATAGTTCCACCATACTATTCCCTTCTTTCTTCCTGGCTAGTGTCTTAAAACATTTTGTCACAGTTGTTTCGCTCGATAGAATAAGCCACATCCCAGAAAAGTGTATTTTGGCACTTTGAGGGTAAGGGCAGTTTAATCAAGTTGAGAAAATTTGCGAACCGATCAAAGAAGAGAATACATAGAATCGTTATAATACATAGCATACATACACACGAACATAGAATACATACAAATATGGTCGATAGCATAGAGGAATATTAAAGTAGTTTGAAATGCGCAATTGGCCATATTGAAGCGATCATTAGTGTAGTTACCAAAGCGAAAAAATAGGTTTTAGTTACGGATTTGTCGTAGCACCCTAGTGAGTTATCTAGAAAAATAAGAAACGGAAATAATTTCCAATAAGACACTATATTAATCATAACATTTATGGAAAATTGCGAGTAATAGCGATCTTAGCTGTATCATTTTGCGATAAAAATATACAGGTTTCAGTTTGGTGAATAAAGACGCCATCTACTCTCCTCTTCAATCAATGGCAGGAACTCAATCGTAAAAAATTGATTAGTAACTTTGAGAAACGGGGCACAGGATAGCAATTGGGAACAACCACTGCTGAAGAACAACCAAATCACGCTACTACACCACAAAAAACACACAATAAGGAAGTACTTGGTTTCTGGACTTTTTGGTCGCTATTGGCTACTTTACTTTCCAATTTAGTGAGGCTGTCATTCAAGTAGACGCCTTCTGTATTAAAACCACTCACGCGAGTATCGTGCCTTTCTCTTTCTTTATTAAAGCAAGAGTTGTTTTAAGATTCGCAGATGGTGAAGGCGGAAGGAAAACAGACTCCGTACGAAATTCCGCTATGGAATACAATATCACAAAAACACAATGTTAATGAACTTTCGTTTCGATGGTTCCCAAAATGAGATTGAATTAAACATTCTCTGAATTTTTTTAAAGGATATGAAACAGCGAAATAATCAAATTCATAACCACAGAGGCCTAAAAAAATAGGTATCTGTGAGAATTGCCACTGTAAAAAATTATCGAAATATTTTTTTGTGAAACAGGGCGAACAAACCAGGCAGAAAAAATAAATTTATGGGAATGGAATATGCAAAGAAAAATAAGATTATTAAATAGGAAGAACAAAATCCTTACATTCAGAGATATATTTTGAAAAATCATATCACACATTTCTCGGAAACGACTCAAACTTATTTTTTCCAAAATTGAAGAGCTTCATGATAACAATTTGATGGTCCACTAAGCACCATAGTCGTGGAAATATGGAAAGAGGAAGTCTCATGCAGATTCCGAGTCAGAGTAATATCGAGTTCTGAGTATTAGATTGAAACAAAAATAGCACTCTTCGCTTCATTGCAAAACATTAAAACTTATTACATCCGTAAGCCTACAACAATGAAATGCTTTAAGTGGATACCGTCAATTTATGATGGCTAATATAAGATGACAACAAATTATGGCATAGCACATTTTATGCAAAGGATGTCTGAAGTACCACATTTTTTACAAGATATCATTATGAGGCAGAGTGAGGTTTATTTTATTTAAGTGTTTAGACAACTGTTTTGGAAGAGGAAGCTGTATTTTTGTTCCTCGCTTATTCTGTACATTCTCCACTGAAGGTTGAATTTCAACGTCGTTGGCATAGCTACAGCTCTTGCACTTTAAAAATAAATAAGAAACAACTTTAAACCACCGAAAAAACCTATCCCTCAAACCCTCAAAAGATTTATCCTTCAGGCACAAAAAATATATCCTAAATGGCAAGTACTAGCAAAATAAATAGCCGAGTCAATAACTTTAACACAGAGGAAATGCAACACCGATGTTCATCATTCTCAGTGAAAAACCGCTCGCCTTGACAAGGATAGAAACACAAGCACCCGAATTGACAGCGAGTACACCCCCAAACAAGCAAGCCAGACGTCTCATAGTGCATTCCACATATATCAATCCCATTGCTCCTGATAATTTCCTACTCAAGCCAAAAAGTATGACGGCAGTCGTAATAAAAACGTCAATAGGTTCGTCACAATTACGTCAAAGAGCACTGATTAACTGCACGTTCATCTACCACGGCATCGGAGAATGGAAACGCAAAAATATTACTGACCACGCAGATAGCCATTATTACACGAGGCTGATGTAACAACAACGACCTCCAGCCACTCACTCCGTCTTCCGGCGGATTGCTGGCGTATTGAGTGGAATGTAGATGCCCCGGAAACTCACCACGCGCGCTAATCCTCCTCTTCTCATTGCCACGAGCCCTGCTATTTTACGGGCCGGCGTAATCTCTTCCGCCGGCTGTTGGCTCGGAGCACGCCGACCATTGTCCGACCATCGTACTTCAATACTCTTCCACCCCTCTATCTTCATTCTCGCTATCCCACAATGCACCGCGCTCCCACCGAAGCCCTCTCGATTCCCTCCTCGACGCGTAGGCATTCGCCAATTTTGCCCCTCTTACGTCATGCACCGACCCTTAGGGTGAAATTTGAACCCAAACACAAGCCACGAACGAGTCCACGTTCATTAACTCCCCATGTGCTGAAGAGCCTACAAATATTATGAAAAATACCTAGTCACAGGAAATAATGGTGCTTTAAAATCGGTGAAGGAACTGTAGCTGGAGAGTACAGCAGAGCTGGACACCTAGTGCAACGTGCTTGGTACGGCTGTCGGGAAGTACAGGCAGAGAAAGCAGATCAAAGGAGGTCGAATGCACTTGACGAGTGATTTCATCCACGAAGAAAAATAATGCTGCCGCTTGTGGTGGAAATTGACGTCTGCGCTGGATCTAAGCAGATCAATAGCGCATCAATCTTGAGTTTCCCTACCGGAAAAAGCTAAATAAGATGCTTGAGGCGAAAATCTACATCGGCATCAAATCGAAACAGCTAAAAATCACTTCACCACTTTGTTATCTTCCTTGATGTAGACAAAACTAAATACTTCTAACCGTCATGAATTACATCAACACAGGCCGCTATATCCTCTCTTTTGTATCCTTTTCTATAATGGAAAATAAAAAAACATTTGTGGCATTAAAGACATATCAAATGATCATAAAATCATTCCACTGTTGTTTTGTTTTCTCTGATGAAAACGAAAGAAGGAAGCGGTGACGGAAGATAATATAAATATATACGTTATGCCCTACGAGGTTCCACATGTATGTGTGATAGGGAATAGGTTTTGGAAACAATATTTTGGAAATTTACCACAATAGAAGATTTCATTGGTATCTCATAATGGGACAACGAACTGTGACACCGATCTGGGGCTTCGAACCGGGGCTTCGGACCAGAACACCAAAGTATAAAATCAACCGGAAGAGAGAAGACCGACAGGCCAAGATGTGAAGCCAAGACTGCGGCTTCATTGTATATAACATTGCCTTTTTATTTAAATTATCAACACGTCATCAACCTATCGCAAACTAAAGTCATTAGGTAACGCTAGTAATTCTGCGAAAAAAATAGTGAGTAAACTGTATTGTAGGAACACCCAAGAGTATTCATTGAGTAATGAATTAAAGTAATTTAATTTTCTGCCCTATCTCTAATTGACGGAGAGGCCGGAAAGAGGGAGAGAATCGGAAGAGCCGGGAATGTAAACTT
The DNA here is from genome assembly GCA_963573305.1 of Pyrrhosoma nymphula. NCBI lineage: Eukaryota > Metazoa > Arthropoda > Insecta > Odonata > Coenagrionidae > Pyrrhosoma > Pyrrhosoma nymphula. The sequence continues at coordinate 42,944,601 of OY754329.1, forward strand.
GATATCTGTTAACATTCCCATTACTTTCTCTTTTTATGTCACTGGTAATGAAAACCATTATCTTTGTCGGTACTTCGATCAGGTATTTAGATGTTTAAGTTCTAGTCCGCGGTACTGTTGTGGTTAAAGTTTCCAGATGCCTAGAGACCAAAGCGGCACTGTGCCGTTTCCGAAGGAGCGCATTATGGACCGCGAAAACTTAAGGTTAAATCTAGCCATTTTCTCAAGAAACCTTTAATGAATGATGACAAAAATACGAAAAACGAAGACGAAAACTTGATGAACCCTAGCTCTTGAAACTTTAAACCCGAGTCCTAAGCAATGCGTCGAGGTATGAGATCTATGGAAATAGCATTTAATAAAATAAGCCAGGCTTTTTTATAGCATAGTTCTCATTATAAATCCACAAGTTTTGAGAGGTATCAGCATTGTTCAAAGAGATGTCAAAAAATAATACTTGTCAAGGATATAAATGTATTAGAGTAAATTATAACAAGTATTATAGTGTAACTAAAACCTTTTTCTTATCAGTAATTTAGCATTCTAAAATAGGCTTTTTTCACACATTTTATATTCAAATTATTCATTTCCTGAAATGAGCACTTACTGGAATGCTTTTTTCACAATTTATGAATAATTGGAATGTTTGTTCAGTTTGTACAAGTACCTTAATAGCTATAATTGAAATCATTTTATTTAATGTCTCTAATTTACCTTTATTCAATTGCCTTATCGTACACAATGCCACGAATCAGTAGTTTCCAGGCAACTCACAGTTGATAACTTCTTTTTCTACCTTTGTCTTTACAATGTATGAATTTGAAAGATCTCATCCCTTACATACCTTACTTCTCCAGTATCAAATACTCATTAGTATTTCGTTGAGGACCTTGCTAGCTAAGAGAAGGAAAATAATCGTATTTTGAGCGATCAATAGAAAACTGTGTACAGTTACAGTACTGTCAGTACTGTACTGGTACAGTCAGTTTATAAAATTAATCTCGCTTTAATTGTGTACCCAATCTTAGATCGATATGACCTGGAAAAATAATACGTCACGTTTACTTATTACGCTTCATGTCAATGTAATATCCCTGGAAAATTCCAGACGCTGTCCAAAAATGACATTTCAGTACCCGTTAGCAAACGAAAGAGCGTCTCCGTAACGTTCTCGGAAACGAATGATAATTTAATGAACCAATTTTCTAAATACTTAGTCTGGCGATCACAAAATGGAGTTGATATAATTCGTTCAGTATTTAATATCATATTCACAGTTATACACAAATACATTTCCAAAACCATTACTTCGTATTGGGCCTATCATTGTTATCTGCAGTCATTATTCATCCACATTTAAGGCAATTAGCGAGTTTTAAGAGATCTTATGTTGTAATAACGCATTTAAAAAGTTGATGGACAGTTGAAAACGCGTTGAAGTGAGGTAGCATTTTGAACGCACGAAAAGGGTGAAGTGTTTGCTCAATTTCATTTCATATAATTTGTATCGAGCTGCAGAGAGTTTGAAAAAACGCACTGAAAACAAATGCACATGTCAAGGCTGACAGACAGTTTGTCTGTGATCTCCTGCAGCAGTTATTTTCATGGAACGAAAACTTTGCTTTCACGGGGTCGGCCTCACGAAAAGCTGGAGGATCATTCAAAAGTCATGCAGCTGGAAGACTCAAGCTCACCGTGCGGCATGGCTCAGAATCCATCGCAGCATATGGCTTACCAGTCATACAAACACGCCCACTCAGTAAGAAGCGAACACGAAAAGCCGAAAGGAGGGAAACATCTGAACTCCAACTCCTACTTATTTTCACAGGACGTACTCGTTGGTCATTCAAACTCTAGTTGGGTTCTCTCATTTATATCCTCCAGAGCTACCAAGAAAGAAAAATATTTTGTAAATATGCAGCTTATAACGGAAAAAGTTATTATTCTCAAATGTATATTTATCAAGTGTAGGACCTGTATAAGAGTACAACTCTCGTCAGACAGTAATAGCACACTAAAGAGTGCATGAAGCACTAGAAGAAAAGTAGATACAGTTCAAAGACACCTTAAATCTCTCATAAATTACATAATTACTACCGTAATAATAAATTTAACTTTTAAAAGTAATTTCCAGAATATTATTTTATTACATAATAATTCCATGGTTTTACCGTTTTTTATAATTTTAGGTAAAAAAATTGTTAATACATGTATTTTATATTAACGTTGCAGCCCAGATGATGAAAATATAAATTTTCGAAACTTAGGCAAGAGTACTAATATAATATAATTTATTGAAGACTAACTCTCCAAAACATTCTAATGTAATTGCTACCGTAATTTACTTAACATAATATTTTTCCGTTTTCATCATTTATCTGTGATTTCATATCCTAAACGGCATGTGAAAACTCGTAGCTTATTACTAATTGCTTTATCCACCTACTCAGCCTTCTAATAAATGTAATAATACGACACACTTGTTTATTCAAAACACTGGTAGGTCCAAAATCAGAGAAAAATTGACACAAGCAAACGAATAGATTCAATGATTTCGGAACTTAGGTATATCGAAAAAATAGAAAAAGCAGGCATTTTCAAGCGTTCGTCAGTAAATTAACCAACAACCGCGGTTAAGACTGAGGGCAATCGTTATTGAGACTACATGATAGTAATGCAATAAGTGAGAAGACAATTCTTGAAAGTGATGCTCTTGCGTTGAATCCGAGGTTGTCCATTACCGTTTGTAAAGTGTTTTAATTAGTTCAAGAAATAGGCACGCATGCAAATATTTCTCTTGCATAAATTATTTAAAATTTCGATAGAAATTTAAAATCAGAAAAATGTATGGAATAAAGATGAGGAGAGGAAGTGAAGAGATGAGTCAAAAGAGTAAATCTGTGAAGCATTAAGACAGCTTCTGGTGACTTATACACCACTTTCTTTACTTTATAGAGAACTTCAAATGGAAACCTAAACAGAAGTAAAAAGTGTTCAGCAAATGTGATAAAAAATATCGTACCTATATATTTTGAAAGTTTTGTTCATGAGTAGCTTAGAATGCCGCAAAAAGAATCCTTACATTCATCGTAGCTACATTCCCGCATCGTACGGCATAGCTTGCGGAGACATGATGAGAAGATGACAGTGTTATTAAGGTATTGTGGTTTGAGATAGATCCGAGCTCATGACAACAGCGGCAAGCATTCAGTACCACCAAGATTCTCTAAGTTTCCCTACTCTCTCAGACTTAGCCCAACCTCACTTCGCTTTAATGGCCTAGCAGCATGAGAAAAAATCCAACTGTTTTAATAAGGATGCCCTGAGTTAACAGCAAGGCAAAGGCTTTGCATGCAAACGTGCTGATACCAACCTCAGCGGAATAGGCTGTTTAACTTAGGGTCAGCGTTTATAGCAACGGTATTAAGTATTTCTGTTTGGCTTGAAAATATTATCTTGTGGTGATTAAATGCATATATGACTGAATAAAAAGTAAGTGTAAATTAAGGATGATAGTAGTTGCGCTTTTCTTAAGAGCAGTGAAAGAAAAGGTTATACGAAAAAATATAATTTTCTTTGAAAGCATAAATTACTAACCCAGTGACTTCCATAATATCTGTAACGAATGCGAAACATTTTCCAAAACATATTTGGAACTTCATCGGTAAAACTACAAGTATTTATGTAAAACTTTCGGAAGAAGAAACCATATTTTTGTTCCATTCACGCTTGGATTTTCAGCTGAATGGTAGTATTTTACTATAATCGATAAAATTACCTAGAACCCTTGATGAGAAAAATTGATCACAGCTTTTAAAGAATAAACCACCAAATAGTCCACAATACTATAATATATTTTTTATAATATACTATTTAACACAATATTCGGCACATCATGCCAAATGAAATATTCCAATTCCTAGGATTAGCTGAGATTAAAACTTTAGCGGAGATAAACAAAATAGAAATATAACACGTGTGCTAAATTCTCAACAAAAGACCGCTTGTCTAGACAGTTTCATCTACATCTACATATTACCCCGCAAGCCGCCTCAATAGGCGTGTGGCGGAGGGTGTTAGGACACCAGCCGTTTACATATAAAAAGGAAACGCTCCAATGAAATTACGCCTAGCATTTATTATAGTCCCTTATTGTTCGGGGGAAAAACGAATTCCCATACCTATCCGTTCGGCAAAATATCTCTCTTAATTTATTGTTTCTGTCGGACCTGGAAATATAGTGGGGTTCTAATAGGATGTTCTCCGTGTCGATCTGAAAGATATTTATTCTCAATTGTTCAAGTAATCTAAGCCTAGCGCGCAGCCTCCGAGGCTCTAGCGGCTCCCAGCCTAATTCGTTTAACATCTGTGTAACGCTGTCTGTACGCCCGTAGCTGTTTTTGACGAATCGTGCAGCTTTTCTTTGTATTTTATTAAGTTCCCGGACTAAGTCTTTCTGCACCGGATCCCATATGCTCGCTGCATATTCAAGGTGTGGCCGGACGAGTGCGAAATAGTACCTCTCTTTTACTTTTTCATCCGAAAATCTTCCCACAATACGCTTGACGAATCCTAGCTTCTTCAGAGCTCTGCCACAAATATTTCTTATATGTGCTCCCCACGATAGGTCCGAAGTTATCGTAACTCCTAGATACTTCACTTCATTTGTCGTCATTATGTTAACACCACCCACAGCATATACATGGGAATAGTTGGACGACCTCCGCAAGAAATGTACCGCCGTGCTCAGATTAAGTTCGAGTCCCCACTCTTGGCTCCACACACGAACGTTGTTTAAATCCGATGATAGAGTTTCAAAGTCAGAGTGATCACTAATTTCACGATAGATGACAGCGTCGTCGGCAAATAGACGTATTTTACTGCTAATTCGAGAGCATAGATCATTTATGTATATAATGAACAAAAGGGGTCCGATCACGCTTCCTTGCGGGACACCTGATGTCACTTTAACTACATCAGAGCTAATTCCGTCAAGAACTATCTTTTGCTTACGATCACTCAGAAAGTCGCGTATCCAGTTTACTACTGTTTTGTTTAGGCCGCATGACTGTAATTTGTATAAAAGTTTGTTATGAGGTACCGTGTCGAAAGCTTTCATAAAATCTAGAAATAATGCGTCAACTTGTATTTTCGATTCACCAGATTAGAGAACGTCATGAAGAAAGAGCACGAGTTGTGTTTCACATGATCTACCTTTCCGGAAGCCGTGCTGAGAGCCATGGAGGACGCTACGACTGTCCAGGAACGTCATGATATTGCTAACGACGATATGTTCGAGAATCTTGCCTATAATCGACGTTAATGAAATTGGTCGATAGTTCCCTGGGTCGTGTCTGTTTCCCTTTTTGAATATCGGTGTAACGTTTGCAATTTTCCAGTCTAATGGTATCTTTCCTTCAGACAAAGACTTCTTGAATATTATGTCTAAGAACGGTGCGATCTGTGGCGCTAACTCCTTGAGGACATGCGCGGGTAGATTGGCGTCCGAATGCCCAATTTGGCATCAGAATTATAATAAGTTTCGCAGTTTTTGAAGATACAAAAGTGGTTTTTGCGAATGGTTTTGTCTAAAGACTTCTGTCTTTTTCATTGCAAATACAGTAAGTGTCATTTGCAAACGTAACTTCAAATTGCCCCTGAAGTGCAGTAACTATGCAGTAGGTGTGGTGGCTACACTATTGGCTTCCTATCAAGAGGTATGGGTTCGAAATCCGGCAGTGGCGGATTAAGTGGACTTTTGAGGCAAATTTATGACAGAGGAATGAATGGTGCGAGAGAAAGCGGTAGATCGAGAAAATCAAGGGTGAATATGCTGGGAGATACTCCTAAGAGAGACATATGATCAGGAGAGTTTGTATGATGCAGTGAATGAATGCAAATTTAGCAAAAGATACATGAAAGGTTTGAGTAGTATGGAGGAATTATTAAGGCTAAGTCAGCTTTACAGACAATTACAAATAATTAAACTTCATTGACTCTGCATGCCCATAACGTGAACAGCGTGACGGATTCAGTGGTAATGCATATTGAATTGAACAAATATTGAACAAAATTTATTGTCCAGGAGCAGCAGCTCCGTGAGAACAAAATACAGTGAATGAGTAAATGAACTCTTCAGAGGATTACAATATTCAAATTACATACAACTATAAATAATAACACAAAGAAATATATGGAATAAAGGATGGAAAAATAGGCTGGGGAAGAGCTTGATTTGAAGCGTGGCGTTGTATGGGGCAGAAACGTGCACCTTGAGAAAGGAAGATGAAAATAGACTGACGGCGTTCGAGATGTGGGTGTGGAGGAGGATGGAAAAGGTGCGTTGGACGGAAAGGACGACAAATGTGGAAGTGCTTGTCATGGTGGGCGAGGAGAGGAAACTTCTGGATGAGGCAGGAAGGAAAGGCAGGGTAGGTGGCTGGAAGGGGTAATGAGGGACGAGGTTTTTCTGAAGGCCGTGATAGGGAAGGATTTTGGGCAAGTGGGGAAGGGGAAGAAAGAGATTAGGTTTTATGGAGGGAATGAAGAAAGGTAGGCCTTATGCTGAGATGAAGAAAGAAATACTAGAGGTAGATAGGGCACGGCACGTGTTAGAGTCTGTTGGATATTTTCTCACTTTCATCATAACCTACCTCTAACCGGTAGATTGCTAAAATGAATGAATGAATGATATGGAAGAAACAAACAAGAAATAGAAAAATGAATTGTCAATCAAACAAAACAATCATGTACTATTTCCTTAACCTTTTAGTAGATACCTGTCCTGGTGTGACACAAACGACCTATGCTGCCAGTAGTTTCCCCAAATAAATGACCTTTAAATGAAGCACACAAATGTTAAAAAACAGCTCAGGGTAAAATGACTCCAAATAAATATTTTAGAAGAGCTGAAAGGGAAGTCAAGTATGCACGTCCATCGCGCTTTCACAGCGATTGATTCCAACTCACCCGTTCGGATCCATTACTAAAGAGAGCGCGTTCGAACCGGGTTCAAGGGATGTAACCGTGGATTCCGCAGATTCGCGATTTGATCGCGGGGGATAGAAGCGCTAAGTCACTTATCACCGGATCAAAATTCAGCCGCGGGGATCGATCGGGCGATAGGGAAAGTAGCGGGGGATGGAGGGGGGTCGATGGCTAACGAGACAACGACGCATCGCATCCCCCTGTTTCCCCCCTCCCACAAACCCTTTAGCCTTACAACAAAAGAGCTTCTTCCAACTTTCTCGGCCTCTTCTATTTTCCCTCGTTCCCTCCACCCCTTCCCTCTCCTTGTCGTCGTCCACTTATCAAAACCAATCTCCCTTTCTTCTCCTACCCCGCATGGCAATCCCTCTCTTTCTCAGGAGGAGAAATTTTTCATCTTCGAGATATCAACAGACTCATCCTCCTCCTCTCTTCTCTGATTCATTCCCCATCGACCGACCATCCGACCGAAGGAGCCAAACCCTTCTACTCCTCCAGCATCGGCCCGCTTTTCCCTTCCATAAAAACCTTTCCACGGTGAAAGAAAAGATGAACGAATCGATTTACTGGCTCAGTTTGATACTTTTTTACGATGCGCGGACGAGAAAACATGTCTTATTCGAGCATGGAGTGCTTACCATCGATACGCAGTAGGCATATTTAATGACGGGTAGTTTCGTTCCATCCTCTCAGTAACGACTTTGGTTTGTTTAGTTGGGGAGGTTACTGACAACTGATACCGGCAATTTGAAGAATACATCACAATGTTGGTTGAAACTGTTCCATTGCATTGAAATAATATTATTTCTTTATAATAATGTGTTTATATTTAGTGAAATATTTCGTCTGAAATAAGAACACGAAATAATTGATAACATTGTCTCGGCACTGATATGGAGGAACTTATACATTACGATAGAAGAATGCTACTCAGTTTCCCACTGATAAATGTTTAATGCAACCGGTGTTGATGTTTAAGGAAGGTGACTAACAGGATTCCTTCCACGACAGCTCAAGCGGAGCATACCTGAATGACGCCAAATTAGTCCCATCGATAACTCCCCAAAAATTTTCCTTCATATTTTACGTCCTGTTATCTATTTTTCTGAAATTCAATCCTCCTCGTCTCCGCCTCTTTCTCCTTTCTCTAAATCCCTTCCTACCCCTTCTGTGGATTCTTCCACTTTTTTCCCTCCTGCTAACTCTCTCAAAATGGAACTTGAACAGCTAGCTTCTCAATGATATATTGTTATTTGACATTCCCACAATTATGTTGAAATTGTCCCTGCCACGGAGGAAAAGACGTGTTATTAGGCATCATCAATGCGTAACAGTTGCGGCATCAGAGCAAAGCAGCGCTGGTTAAACAACTATGTAGCAGTTGAAACACTTCCGTCTGTTCTACCGGATCAAGAAGTTCTAAATTATTACGGGTACGCAAATAAGGAAAACCAGAGGATACCAAAGTTTCCTACTTATGATCAACTCGGACGTTCTATGCACAGCCATTCCTTTGAGTTCATCCCATACACTCCTCGTTACCAGTAACTGCATTGATTTTTTGGTATTTACTGTCTTTCCACGGCATTCCAATAGTTTGATAACAGACTAATTACATCCTTTTAATCAACAAAATTGCCATTTATCGTGCTTTACTTTGAAAAATAATGTTTCAGATACATTCATAATCATAATGGGCAAATGGTTAACCCTCAAAAAATCAATTTTCGTAGCTCATTCTCCATTAATAGCCACCTCTTTTTCAAGGCTAAATAGCAGCTTTGTCGATTACCGGTCCAAATTTTTATCAACACCTACAACCACCACTTTATTTAAATTTCTTTATCTCCCCATTAATGTTGCCTTGGCGAAGAAAAGTAAAAAATACTCTAAACAGATCATATTTCGATCTCGCAGCTAAATGTTGACTAAATGGTAGACATCAAGGTAGTATTGAGTAAATAAATCGCTAATGCAATAGGATGAAAATGCAATATATTTTTTTTAAATTCCTTCTGGCGGAATACGAAAAATACTAGAGATCAGGGTTGACAAAATTCATTCTAGATGGAATGGTCTCTACCGTGCCATGACTTGAAACTAACTCCTCAAACTGGCCTTTTCTTCTCAACTTAAATTTAAGGAGGATTCTACTTAAGAGAATTCAATGAAACTTCCTGAAAATATTAAAAATGTTGTTCTAAAGCTACCTGCAAAATTTCAGAATTATTTGCCACAGTGTTTTTAAGATATTTGATCCAGAATTGGGCATGAAATTACACGTTCTTATGCCTTTTCTTCTGCATCCTGCAAGTTATGCATCTACGTTCAAGTACCTTACCCGTGTTGCCATTTTCACACGATCTGCTACGCGCGCGAGGTATTTCTTCAAGCTCGCGGAGTAAAAATCTGTTACATTTTTCTATCGATGAAATTTTTTTCATTGAATAATTATAAAAGGTTCTTTCCGATGAATAAAGCCTTGCGTTCCCATAAAAACCCGTGTAATTTCATGCACACTTCTCGTTCAAATATCTTAAGAAATCTGCGGCAAATAATTCTGAAAAAAATCAGGTAGCTTCAAATAATCAAATTAATGTTTCCAGAAAGTTTCATCGCATTATCTGAAGTTGAGTAAAACCACCGAACCTCCTTATATGTTTAAAAGACTGGCTCTAGTGCGCGTTAAATAATAGAAACTTTGTCATACAATTTAAACAATGGCAGATGCCTCTTTATATGATAGGTCACGTGAGGAAAAGTGGCTTAAAATAATCAAAAATACCCAAAATCCCACTCACAAATTTACTTTTTATTCCACATTTGGTAGTGGGGTTAACCAACCATCGTGAAAAGGCAACCGAAAAAGCATCGACAGCAAGAACCCTCCTGAACTCGAAGCTCTCGCATCGATGTCTGATCGATTACGGCCATCACACAGGCTCCCCCTCCCCCCAATGCACCACCGCCGCGCCCTCAAATCGGTCTTTTTTTATCTTACTCCTCATCTTCCCCTCTCTCTCTCTTGTGAGGCTGAAAAAATGGCCCTCCTTTTCTTCACCCCATTTCGCTCGCACGGCATCCCAGAAAATGCCTGGGCAATATTTTTTGTGGCTCACGCTCACTCCCTCTCTCTCTCTTTATCCACGCATTCCCAGCGGCAGCCCAAGCCTTCCGGGCACGTATGGAAATAAAAAAGTGAAAGAAACCCCAGGTTCGGAATAAAAACTGACTGATCCATCGACCTGAACTCGAATACCCCCGCGACCCCTGTTACGCTTTGCCACTTCAAATTAACGCTCTGTTTTGATTCCAGAGGGCTCTGGAAATTTTCAAAAAGGTTTTTGTGAGAGGTTACCTGTCATTTATACTGGCTTCTCTTTCCACAGTACGTCTTCACCTGCTGACAACAGCGGCGAGGCTACTGACTGCAGCCTAAGGAACGTAGCACACGATACATGGTCCAGCACTAGATCTATTTGGCTAGCCGGTGCCATTGAGTAGCCGGTAGCTATTGAGTACGGTATCGAGTATGATTTCATTCGTCTTAGGTTTTACACTACTATTGAACTTCTAATGGAGAGGAAACGGTATTTCAACTCATAACGAAGCTCATGTTTTCTACAATTTTCAATTTAGTAACCTTCAGCCGCAGCTATCTACCACAGCTGCCGGGGCAATTATATATTTTGTCGATTTCACTGCCGGAAAATTATCAATAGCCGACTGAAAGTTACTAATCGTGATCGTCAATAGATAATTACTAATAGCAACGTTGTGTAACATATTTTTAATTCTAAAATTGAAGCTCGCAGAGTGAATGTAAATGGTCACGTGCTTGCTCAACAGCTACTACTACGCATCCTACTGAGAAAGAGTAGGAAACTAGGTAGTACCTACCGCATCAATTATGAAATTAAATGCTTTAGCAAGTATGATAGCTATCACGCTTGTTAACCAGGATACTGATTCAGAATCACACGGTACTGGGACGCTGTCACACTTGCGAGCACTCTCGAATCGGTGCTGGATGAAATATTGTATAATACGGGCTTAAAGGCCACAAAAGGTAAAAGCTTTCGCCGAATTATCCTTTGGCGTCAACGTGACCGGAAAACAGCAATAAACGCAGTCGAGAGAGAAAGGCCGATGTTTGCTAAATAGTTTTCCTCCGTAATTTTCATGTATGGTCTTCGCGCACAGCGAGTCTTAGGTCTATTATCCTTCAGGAATTGGTGGCACCTTAAGTGAGCCTTTATACAAGTGACACGTCAATAACACCTCCTGGATATTATTTTATTTTCCTGTACGCGATATCTTCTACCCGGCTTCGATTTTGCGTACAAAAATTTACCACAATAAGTCAGCAAAATATGAGGGTCTGTTTCTTACGTATACTACGAATGACACACGACTTGTTAGAAAATATTTAAAGAACGATTATATGTTAATTAGATATTATTATAGACTCTTAGAATGTTCTGAACACTCATTATTTCAACAAGTATCACGTTTATCGTTAGCAAACTAGAACGGAGGCGCAAAACGAGAGGAGCATTTGGATTCTATTCTAGCTATATCAGTTTAATTAAAATGACAAAAACAATGTTACAGACAAAAAGCGTAGATTTGACTATTTTAGGAATTGAAGTCTTCCAGGATGTTTTTGGACTTAACTTTTTGAATTTCGTACGCATGTTTTCTTCAGATTTAGACGATTGAAATGTAATTCATGAAGAATATATAAAAAAGTCGTTGGCTGATTCGAAAATACTATGAAGGTCTCTTTACATCTTCGCAAGTGCGATAAAACTAATGCCACACACTGTAGTTGCGCAACAACGATAGGAAGTCTCTAGAAATATATTCATTTTAAATAATATCATCAGAAAAAATATCTTTCAGCATTAATGAATAAACATTATCGTGATGGAAAATGAAACACTTTATTGAAATTTAATAAAATGCAACAAAGCAATTTATTGTTTTAAATGAAGTGTGCATGACTGATTCAAGCCGTAATTGTTGAATTTTGAACTAAAACTGCAAGTAGAATGTTACGAATGTATGACGTCGTTCGAATCCGCACCAATTTTTATTACCATCGTTTGAAAAGTGCAAAACGCAAATTACATTGGTGTAAAGTTATTCATTTTCAATATAGTGATATCTTTGGCGATAGAAATATAAACTATTTGGAGACATACTGTTCTGCAAATGCATCTTTCTGTTGGGCTACCATAATAATATTTACGCTAAATTTCAAGATTCATGATCTGTAGAAATGTGATAGTACCTATTTATATTAAAAAAACTCATTTTAAATGAAAAGATTGCTTTCTTACGTAATCACATTCAAATTTAGATGAGCTTATCTAAAGTATTTATATTGCAATGATATAATACGACATAATACATTTGAGAAATTTCAATTTCTTGAACTAAGAATGCTAAGACGGCCCTAACTACAACTATTATGTAAATATTTGGACATTCATCATCATAACATAAATCTACAAGATATTAGAATGAAATTTAAACTATTTTTAATCAAATCGAAAAACCTGGGTATTCTTGTACGCTGTAATATGAAAGACGTAATTAATCCACTTTTACTCTGCATTTGAAAAAGTACAAAGGTGGCTCAAAATAAACCGATTGAATATGGGTACTCAACCATCATTCGCTCTTAGGAGACTGCAATGAGTCATATATATCTATGAGACGAAGCCTATAAAAATCGGAAATTAAGATAAAATGGAGCTCCTGCCCATTTATAGGCATAAATACCCAGGTACCTCTTAGGTTTTGAATGATATCATAATAGCCTGTTTCGTTTTCCAATGGATTACTTCAGGATATATAATTTCTTCTATATGAAACGTGGGCCATACAAAAAACTCGTAATTCCATGCTTTAATTATTTGCTGAGGATATCATGTATGCTAGCTAAAGCATTTGATATTACAATTATTTTATGCCAAGATGCAAATGTTCGAGGAATCTTCCAAGCCGTTGTACTAATCAGAAAAGCCCACAAACTCTGTGTATTCATAATGAATTGCATTGTGTTCCACCGGGTACGATAGGTTTTGATTCATCGTCACATTGGTAAAAATAATTCCCATGATAATAATTCACATTCTTTGAGATATTTCAGTTTGCAACGCAGCATGCTTTCGCTATTCTTTCATAATCCCTACACTCCGTGAGATATGGAAAAATTTATTCTTACCTTCCTACGCTTTCATAGAATTTTACCTTCAGCAAAGAATTTCAAAATCCCCTCGCCTTTAGAGGCTTGGGTTATTGTGACAGTTAGGGTACTCTATACCTTTCATATGGACCTAGATTTGAATGCCGGAAGTTGCGGAGTCTTTTCAATGAACTCCAAACTCCTAAAGCGGAAAGCACTCAAAGGTCCAGTTGTATTAACTTTTATTAAATACTAGTTGTGCCTTGTATGCGTTGCAATGTCTCTTTTTCTTTCCGAGAAGGCACACATATACAAAGCAGAGACATTTATATGGACAAAATAAATGAAAGACAATGATTTTTTGTGCATTAAATTAAGGTTGAAAAATTTATTCACGTGCCTTGGGATACACAATATTATTGGTCTTACCGCCCTCTGTAAAAAAATATTTTTTGGCTGTCCCACTCGTGAGCATGTGAAAAGCATGGATTTTCCAGATTAAATTCACACACTTGAAACGATTGACCTTGTGCCTTTGTTGATTGTCATTTAGAAGACAAGGCGAACGAGGAACTCGAGTCGTTTGACTACAACTATCAAATTAGTCACTGTAACTGGCCTTTAAATGATGCAGTAGTGAGTAGCCATTCACGAAGTCGCTATTAAATGGATATTCATGCCTAGTTATCAAGGAATGGTCTATTGTTGAAAAGGAAGAAACATGATGAATTTCGAGATAAAAACGCAATACTTGGACAAAAACGAAGCGTATAAGAAAAATTTATGGAAGAATTAAATACTGCATTCTTTTATGCGTTCTATGATAAAAATTTTTATCGAATATACTGAGTGCAAGTAATTTAAAAAAGCAAATGAAAAACACCTGTACCGAATTCAGTGCCTGTCACATTGGAGTAATGTTAACAATAATTGGGTAAAAACAACCCCTGAATTTGTGATTTAATACTTCAAAAACGTTTGTGGGCGCGCGCACTACTCACCAAAGTTTCATCGCAATCGGAAGAATGGTATTGGAACGCACATAACACAAACAAGCAAACAAACAAACATTATTTTTTATTTATTAGATGTTCTTGGTTTGAAAACCAATGCCAATACAATCTCACATTGATAATACCCGCGTCAACAAACCAACTTTCTGATGAATCATGAAAAACAGAAGCTATCAGTTAACCCCAAGTTGACGTATAGACTTCATTATCTTTCCGTTAATGTTAAACCAGGCATTACTGACCATGCCTAAGGGTCGGTTATATTGTATCTGGCTATCGTTAAGTGTTAGATGACGTAGTATTTACGCTTACTTTATGATAACTACGAGCTACGAGCTGTTTCAGTACATGTCGAAACATCCAGGGGGCAAAGCGGCACTAAAAACTATATTGGTATTTTTAGTTCAAAATGCAAGTACAAAGAAGCTTAAAAGGCTTTTATATTAAGGTTAAAAAAACTTCGAGGAAACTAAATCATTGAGTTATAATACTTAAAGTAATTTTTGAAAGTACATATGCTGTCCGAGAGGTTTCTTCAATGAAAGTAAGTTATTCAAAAATAGACGGAGTTCGCGCGAAAGACGTATTTACAACGAATGACCCATGTTTGAAGTGTTCCACGGATTACTATGAGCAGCACAATGACCATTGTAGTATGTTATATTGTAGGATATATACTGTATGATACGAAAACAGCTCACCAAACTTCCTTATAAAAAGTTGAAAAATTGACTTATAGTCAACTTTTTTCGATTCGGTGCGGCAGCATGTACTTAAACATGCATGCACATAGTGAGAAAAAAGTGATTGTACATAAGCCTACGGTATACATAGTTCATTGCTCACATGTTCTTACCATTTATGTATATGTACACAACATACAGCTATATTGATGATATACAACCCTAGAAAAACGGGAAAGACCGATGTGCGATTTTCTTACGAAGTTCCGGAATTTACATAGAAATTTCCAATTGCTGTAACTATTGACCAGTTAAAGATAAAATATTGAATTATGTCTCATTTTAAAGGTAATTTACGTATCTACAACTATGTTTCTTTGGACTTTGCTTTAAACTATAGCCTGAGCCGCTAGAAGGAAAGGTTTGTCAAAAAACTTGAGGAATTTAAGCGTATTTTAAAAATGTACAATTTTCGCTAGCAAATATCTCGATAACTATGAGGAATAGAAATAAATGGGAGGGGAACAATTTTGTATTAAATTTTATCAGCTTCAATTAAAAATGGATAATATTTTCGCTACGACGCACTGTTTTCAAGATATAAGCGAATAACCAAAAAAAGAGACCTTCTGCGGCCCCCCCTCCCCCCCGCACACATCGTAGGTCCGGGGACTTTTAATATGTTTACCTCCTATCAACCCCAAACATATCCCTAAAGTTTCGTCTCTGTCCTCTTCCATGTCCTCTAAAACCCCTTTTTGGGCGTCCACTGACTGGACTATTGGTATTATAACTGGCTAACACACCTGACCGGCGATTGGGAGATTCGACTTCGCAACCAAGCCCAGTCAAATGGTTTTTTAAAGGCAAATTTCAACCCTTTGGTATGCATACTTACTTCTCTACATGAATAATAAGGATTTGAAAAACAAAAAAAATCAGTTTCAAATACATATTTCAAAAGTTTTGCGATGCTAAATTTGGCGTAGTGGACTCCAGAGACTGTGTATATATACGTACACCAGGTCCTTCGCGCCTATCGCTCCTATAATAGCCGCCAAGTCTCCTCCCTCTATTCTCCATTCATCTTTCGCAATTTCCCCGGCCGGTCCCTTCCTTTATTTCGGGCAGTTTCCACTTTCTCATCTTCCACAGTAACACTCTTCTTGGGTTTGGCCAACCCCCCTTCTACCACCACCACTTGGCCCTCTTCCATCTCCGTTCCTTATTTCAACTCTCCCTGTCTCTCCGTCCCCAAATCTGCTTCCTCCTCCTCCCCCCCCCTTCCGTCACCGCCCCTCCCCCTCAATTATTCTTTTTTTCATAGTTTTCTCATCTCTCCCCTCCCCTCCCCAAAGAGCTTCCCGAGAACCAACCAACTCTTACTCCCCCAAGGCGGGTCTCTTAATTAGTTTCCAAAACTCCTTTTCGAGTGTCCTTGTTCATCGATCACATAAGGGGGAGAGTGGGGAGGGAGGCACTGCCTCCTTAATCCACTCCCCGCATTTCCCATCCCCCTTCAAGTCCTCCCCCATCAAGAACTCTCCCAAACACTCTCCCCTTTTTACTGCACTATTTTCATCCTTTCCCCCTTTCTCTATAATATGTTTACCGTCTTCTGTTATATATATATATATATATATATATATATATATATATATATATATATATATATATATATATATATAATTTGAACAGAAGGTGAAAGAAAGGGATAGGAATCACAATTATATGTTCCCTATCCCTTTCTTTCACCTTCTGTTCAAATTATTATATTTATTCGCCTAAAGGCGGTGTGTGAGTGAATGAACGAATTATATATTAAATAATTATATATATATATATATTATATATATATATATATATATATATATATATTCCCACCTCTCCCAGAGACCCAATCGTTTCTCCCACCTCCCCCGGCCAGCGTTTTCCACATTGTCTCCATCGCCGGTTCTTTTTCAATCTCTCTCCGTCCTCGTCATCATTATCGACGAATCTTCATTGAATATCCACTCCCCTTCCCTTCCTTCCTCGTCACTTCACTCCATTTTCCCTCCTCCGTTTCATTTTCCACCTCGAGCTTTCTCGTTCATTTGTCCACCTACTTAAGTCACCCCTTTCCCTTTTCCTTCCCCTGTTTATCACGCTTTTGACTTTACTCTTCGGGTTTGAAATTCTCTCCCCTTCTCTCTTATCGCCTTCCTTCGCGCCATCCCTTTCTGTTTAGCTTGCAGAATCTTGCTGACTCAAGCTACTTCATGCACAGTGGTATACATCCAATCCGTGTTGGGACTTAAATTAATCTTGTATTCTACGCTTTCACATTATTATCAACATCAGTAATTCTGAAGATTGGTTAGCTGCGGCTCTCCACTCCATTCTCTTACCTTTACAGAGGATTTACACACAAGGGTTTTTCTCTCTTTTATTTCCAGTAGAAACTGTCAATGTCCTCCGTTCTCTTACCAGCCACCCGCCTAATTCCTACAAAATATCTCCCTTAGAGTTACTTACACATCTTTTATAACTTTTCTGATATATTCCATACTTCATCTTCCTCTGTAACTCATCCCATTCATTTATCTCTCCATTATAGCTTTCAACAGGCTATTGAGTCACATAATGTGCCCAATATGTTTTTCTTCCATCTCATAGAGTTTTCACTATGAGAAAAAAAATATATTTTCAATATTATTTAACTTTTTAAGTAAACACGATATACTTTCAATGTCCATCATCATTGGTATTTTGCAAATAAAATGGTAGGACCGTGGATAGGTCGCAAAATTGATTCCCGGTTGTAGGATCATACCTCTAGCACTTCCATCGCTAAACAAACTTTTCTTCCAAGATAAAACTCTTTTAAAATTGTTAGCTGCAACACTTGATTCTGTTTATAAGTCCATCAGTATCCATGCGTCTAAAATCTTGAAATCCTACACCTACTCTACCTGTTACTACGCACATACGCCTTACTGGATATTCCGCCAATGTTTTCAAAATGTTTCCATTTACCTGTGACTTTATTGAATTTATATCTATTACCACAAACTATTCAAACTATTGGCAGTCTAACTATTTCAATCAAACACTCCCTCTTCTCCACCCCGTCTATCACGCTTCTGACTTCACTTTTTGGATGTGAACTCTCACTTATCCTGTGCATCATTATTTTTCGCTTAACTCATTCATAATTATTCAACTCAGCTGTTTGACCTTCAATCCTAGTTGTTCTGTAGATCGGAATGTTGTACTGGCTATCACATTCCGAAAGCCTGAGTTCGAGCCCTGCCAGTGGCAGAGATTTATTCCTGTAATCTCAACAACGGAGATATTTTTTGCGTGGAGAGCTCTTTAAGAACAGTCCTTCTTCCATTCCCAAAACAGGTCTTTGCTCACCGTTCTAACCACCTCTACTCATCGGGGCAAGTAGCCTCTGCTGTCGGTAACCACTCCAAATAACCAACCAACCCAGTTGTTCCGTGCATAATCGCGTGTTATATGACTTATGAATGCAGAAAAAGTAAAAATTTATATTAAATGTTTACAGCAGTATTTTTCAATCCTCGTCATCATAGGTAAATACTTAATCAATTGAATTTTGGGGCTATTGACAGATCTGTCTATAATTTCTCTTTCAAGAGGTGTTCTATAGCATTTCCTAAAAGAATACTTCCTGCTTATCGTCTTCTCATGCCAAAAAATACATTTTTAAGTGTTCGTACCTATTGCTTCTTATTTACCGCTCAAATTCAAAAACTATTGTGATCTACCCTCGCTCACACAAGGTTTTCAATTTACTTTTCAAAAGCTTTCATATCTCCACTTGCTGAAGATATCATAAATGATTCAGTCTTAAATTTTAATTGTAATGTACTTTTTTCACCTTGTCTCACAGAAAATTCCTTCAGCCATTAATCCTCTGTTCAATTTCCTAAATCCTTTTTGCCATTCTTCTAAATAGTCTCTATATAATGAAAAGTAGTGATAGTTACATGCATGCCTAATGACAACACATATTACTCATGATGAAAAGAGTTAAAAATAAATAATTCTATTTTTTAAACTTCTAAGCTGGTTATCCAACATACTAATTATGTCGCATGATGTAATATTGATGATTTCAAATGAGGCATATACGAATACGAATAATTGGAATTTATTATCCAAAATAAAAGCAAAATTTTAGGAATTTATTTCAACCTCCCTTTCTGTTTATCTTCCTTACCTACGCTAAGACATCTTGATACATTATTGAGTGCACTTTCTTTTTAATGTATTCATAAAATCAGAGACTGTTTCTTTGTTCTCAAGGCCTCTTGTTCTCAAATACCCCTTTCGCGTCTTTGAAAGAGAAAAAAATATACGGCAGTATCTCCTTTAAATCGATTTCCTTTGAAAGAAGTTATTCTTTTTTTTCCTCTTCCCTTTGCCTGAATAAAAGTTGCGTGTCCAATTAGTCCGCTTACAGGATTCTCTGGATGTTTTTTTTCGGTCTGAAGGATTATTGGTCAATAAGTGAAAAAATGAATTGATCCGTCTAACTTGTGGTTTCGATAAGATGCGTACCACCTCGTTTTTTTTAACGAATATGTTGTCTTTATAAAAGCCACGCATGCGACCCGTATCTATTAAAAATATACCGTATAATTCCTTCCATAAAATTCCACAGTTTGTTTACATCCAGAACTACTACCTAATCTTTAACAAGATGTACCACCACAATATTATAAATGTTTTTCGTCATACTTAAAGAATGATCGAAAGCTGGAGATTTACACAAATAGAGTTTGCACCAAGTGACTTATTACATGGTTTGGAAAAAGAAAAATCCGGAGGTAAAAAAAGTCGATTGAAGACAAGTATTTACAAGACATTCAGCCAGCCAAAGATAGTAATGTCTAGCAATGCCTCTTGTATTGTCGAACTTGATAGGCGCTACATACAACTTTAGCAAGTTGAAATATATATCATTTACGCGTTTCTCAACATCGTCTTCCCGTGGCAAAACCTTTCTCAGGCTACAGAATAAATCTTGCCGTTAATATGCAATTGCTTCATCAAAACTACTTTCTGAGTTTTCTCTAAATAAAGTACAAAATCATTGCGTGGTCTGTCGATGATGAAATATTATGATAATATGGTGATAAAATAACGTTTTCCTCATCTTTTGAAACGGAAGGATCTTACTTCCAAACACAATATTTTTCTCCAGGTTAGCATATTTTCCATCCTTATTCATGTCATTTATAATATGGGAATAGACTAATTTTGTAGCTTAATGCCTCATATATAGGTGGAGCCTTAGTTTTCAATGATTCACTAAGGAAAGTTATTTCCCATTGCCTTACTTAAACTCTAGTCCGTAAAATCATTTTGAGAATACAGGAAACACAATTCTTTAGAGCCAGCACTAAAAACGTTTCCCGGTATTGTCACCGGATGGAACGAAATAATTTGAAAAAAAAAAATACTGCAATTCGCCCTATGTAAATTTGGTGGTGGAAAGAACACTCTTTTATTGCCTTTCGTTGGACATCATTCGCTAACTAAACCGAGGCTGCAGGAAAATTATGACAGTTAATTATCCGGGGAAAACCATCAAAATATTAATATGAAGAGCTCTCGGGTTTCCAATCGGGTTATCGTGTTGAATTACACCGACGTATAGATGGCGTAGGACTACGTCACCGAAACTTCGATGCAGGTCAACACCATAACTTGGTTGGAAACCCGAGAGCTCTTCATATCAAGTATTCACCGGGAAAGACTCAAATCCTACATTTAAAAAATATTTTCCGGAAAACGTCTCCGAATAAAATAAATGGATATGAGACCACTCTTGAGTGCCATCAACCAAACAAACCATGAAAAGAAATTAATTAATCAATTCGGGTTAATTATTCACTTATTAATCCCTTTCCCCCCCCCGACCTCATTAATATTCTCCCCAGGGATATGAATCATTTTCCGCAGACTCGGCCTAATCAACTGCAAAATCAGCACTCGGACGAATGACTAAGGAGGCAGGCATTCACACACAACCAACCAACCAACTCCGTCTACGAGCACCACCACTACAGTCCTCCAATACCCGACCGCCCTACCAGAGTCTTCCTTGCTAAAGCCTCTTCTTCCTTCCCCGCCCCCTCCTCCCCCCGCGTTTCCCTTACCTCGCAAACCCTTATCCCTTTGCCACCCACCAATGTCTCCCCACTCGCCCCTTCAGGAACCAAACTGCCTCCGACAAAGATACCCATTTCGCCTCGCCCCGAACTTCTCTGTTTCCCTCACAACCCACGCCTCTCGTCTGAGACACACGCCTCCCACCACAAAATCGTACCATAAGAAATAGCTCATCCTCCAAGAAACGCAGAGAGCTATAATATTACCTGGATATAGATGTAGGGATGAAAGTTATAATATAGAAAGAGGCTAACTTTTATGGCCCTTTTTCACTACCTATGCTTAAATCATTGATGGAAATTGAACTGAATTCATTATCCTCATCATCCTCCAATATTTTTCAAATCATATCGTGTCTAGTGGAAAACAAGGGGATATCGTATCCAAAGAAAAACTGAAACTTGATGATCGGTAAAACATAAATTTGAATAACACCAATTTCCCATCCAACTCTCTGATGCAATTACCAGTTACAGGTAAGCATGTAAGGCGAGCGTTTCGTCATAATACCGGTGGTAGGAGCTGGAACCCACCACAACAAAAAGGTTGTTCGATATCTCGATTGTCTTTCTCCTTCAACTGAGGTATTGTCAACTAGAAACAAATCCACCATTAACGCGCTTATTTTGGTATACTCTCCATAAGCATTGCATGGGTTTTTAACCATTTTTGTTGATCAGGCATGTTATTTGTAATCGAAATTCGGGCTTGCACCGCTCAAAACTACTCGAAGGATGAAGAAATGGATATAAAATGTTCGTCGTAATACGTGGCAGCGCACCAATTATTCTCATATCTGTGAGGTAAGTGAGACTGGTCCATGTAATATTTTCTGTGAATTTTCTATTTTTTAATGTGATACTTTTATTCGAACGTATGCAAAACGTATTCGAACGTATGTACGAAAAAAAGTCGACAACAATCGCCAGAAGAATAAGTACTTTAAGTAGTAGTACTTAAAGAATAAGTATCTTACTTCCTGGTCCGTGAAATGTCTACAGCTATACTCATATGCTCCTACAATAATTTCTTTACAGCTGCAGTAAGTTTTTTGATCACCTTCAAAATGTCTTGGCAACATTTTTCTCTTTCCTCATTAGTGTGAACGTGTATTAACTCTTAACGCGCGTGGGCACATGGATTTTAGTATTGCTATAACAGATTTCCTTAGGGTCACACGCTCTTAGTGGCTTCGGAATGGTTGTTATATTGTTGTAAATAATGTATATATGCAATAATACCTTTGGTATTTCGATTGTGACAGTTTTTATACCCGATGAATTTCAGAGCCTCATGCCTACGGAGAGTTGGATTTGGATTGCATACTTCATCCTGCTCTTACTGACTACTTTTCTAGCCATTAACTCTGTTTTATATTGCTAAAAGTATGAATGTGTACTTTTGGATTGCTCGCTGCATTTTCTTTTCGCTGTGCACCTTTAAATATTTTTTCTACTAAGTATTATGTAATTGCTTGAGGAATATGATTTAATCAAATTTATCTTATTCTATATTTTGTTGCAACGATTGTGTTTGGAGAAGATAGCTAAAATCACTTGAAAATAATCCATTGTACCTTATAATACTATCTATATTAAAATGTTGAACAATAAAAACACCAGGAAATTTTATGTGTTAAAGGGTAATCAGCTTTTTCCTCAGTTTTTCAGTGTTAAACAGCACTTAGTTGTCCTAGTTTGAGCTATCAATGCAATAGCATTTACTCACCAATAAGCGCGTAGGTGGCGGCAATCAGCAGAGAGGAAGTGGTTGCAAAGACCCGTATCGTTAAATCAACATACATTGAATCGAACGACGCTGTCAAAACAATATTCGGAGGTATTGCGGGAATTGTGACCGAGAAAATGTCCTCCTGAGACTAGCAAAACTAATTTAATAGAGCCTGATTATAATACTTTGTAAACAATATAGTACAGCTACTATAAAACTTTGGCGTGATTTATTAAGGTTGTGCAGTCCGGCAAATGCCTGGAGAAGCGCCATTAAGCACTGACATTAGCATAAGGTAAAGAGAGGCGATCCCATTTGAGTTCCAAATATTGTTTGAAATTGTTAGCGCTGATTCCAGTACTGATTTCAATGCTGACCTAAATGTCGTGTAAAAGAGTCTTAATTTAACGTATGAGTTTGAAGGTAACTCGAAAACGGCTCGTACCATTTAGATAAGACACCATACCTTGGGGTCAAATGCGAGAAATTCACCACTTAGATCTTAGAGAATGTTCATTTTAGGACCAAATTTTAGCTTAGAAAAGATTTCCGTGCCATATTATGAAAAGCATAGGAATCAATAGGGACTCCCAGGTAGAGCCGGCTGGCGGCTCAGCGACGTCCTCGCACGCCAACCCTAAGATTGTTGATACGAAACACTTCTGGGTGATTTATAGCCAGTCATAGGCATGGCAGTGTGTGCTCGCCGAGATTTGCATAATTGTATTTGTTCGTAATTGGCGAAAGTAGTGTCCGATACGAAAATATTAAAATTGCTTTTTTATATTATTTTCAGAATTCAAAGTATAATAAAATAACAATAAGACCAGAACTAGGGAGTACATTGAGGACCAGAAAAGTGAGGAGTTTAACGGGACGTAGCGTTGTATGTATCAGACACCTGGACGCTGAGGAAGGAAATGAGAGAATTCAAAAAAATGAGTCGAATTCTTATTGGTTTCCTAATACTTTGTAAAATACCACACATCGTACTCCATCGCATGTTATCACATATCACCATTAAGAGATACAGCGTAAAGGCCAGTGGCTGAATACCACAAGGGCATATCCGGTTATTATCGCGTATTGCAGGAGATATATCATCACAACATTGCTCAGCCCTACCTTTAGAGCTTCCAACCAGCGTGTTGATGCCACGTTTCCATGACGGCTTAGAACTCACACACGCCACGTCGCGAATATAAAAACAATCCCTTTCGTCGACACACCGTTCCCATTCCGGGCTCCAGCCATACCTTCACAGTAGTATTCTCCGACAGGGAGAAGTTGTGGTTTTGGAGGAGGTGGGTAACGAGTGAAAGGGGGAGCGATAATCTTAAGACAAACCTTGGCGTTCCCGCCCGTCCTGTCAGCCGACATCGGAAACCTCAGACCGGCAGACTTGTGTGTTCGGATCCTCGTGCCAACGGAGAGTAAGCAAAATCGCCGAGAGGGTTATCCGCTCCGCCGCAGGAGGGCGCCCGGAGACAAAAGATTTGATTCGGAGATTGAAGGAGGAAAACTTTCACTCGCCGTCGTTTTCTCATTCCTTTTCAGCGACATAAAATCGGACCCGTCACTCCAGTCTCTACGAGAGAGGGAGGAAGGGAAACACTAATTCAACCGCAGGCATAGGGGTTAGGAAAACGTTTCTTATGACGCAACTACGCGTAGATTCGAATGGAAAACTAGCTCACTACGATGGATTTCCGTTATTTTAAAGTTCTACACCTAGTTACGACATAATAATTTAATCATTGAAATACACACTTGAAAATAATATCGGATTTATTTAAAACTGAGTGAGTTAGGGACTATACAGTTTCTTGTAATGAACTCGTAAATAACTCAGACGCCCACGGCCTGAGTTGCAGATAGCGGAAGTCAAACTGCGTATCTTGTAATTAAATATATTAATGTGAAAATATATTTTTTAACCATTTACATTCATAAAAAATACAGATTTTTACCATGCACAAAATATGGATAAATTAAATATCCTCTACGTATTCCCTGTGTATGGGGTACCTCAAAGTCACAGTTTCAGTTCAAACTAGATTAATAAACCAAGACAAATTGAATAACCGATATGTAGGTTCACATGATATAGAGATCAATATTATGCACTATTATTGTCTAGCTTTTTAAGCCTAATGTGCATATTACCGATGATAATTGTATAGAAAATCATCTGCTTCTTCATGGGTAAATAGCCACCACTTATTTGGCTTAAAAATACTGTCATGAAATTAATTCTTGTAACATGAACAGATAAGCCAATGTATAAATAGGGCCTTATTAGGTGAGGGTTCTTCCCCACCACTGCTGAGACCATGAACCTTAACTGGGATGTGAAACCCAGAGATCCCGACAATAGCTCACATGTGCGAGTGAGCTACCGCAAAGTCATTTTAATTCAAGGCAAATTATCAAGCTAACCACACGAGGGGGTTGAAACATCTGAGCTGCAGCTAAACTATTCTAATTCTAATACTGGTAAAGTAAACTGATTTATTTAATTATATTATGCCACATTCTCATTGGTATACCTTGCACGTCCATGAATTAGATTGTAACTTGTATGCCAAGTTAATAATTATATGTTAATCTCAATTACAATCCTACAATCACTGTTTTATTAGAGTCGAAATCACTTATATGTAAAAAACATGCAAAGATTGTTATTAACAGATAAAATGCAACCATCAACCTCAATTCCTCCGAGAAAATACATTGATGTTTGAGCGAAAAGTGTACCAGTAAAACTAGGCAAAGTATTTATTCTTCTGACAGGATGGTGATAAAAGCACATAAGTATCCCACGAGATCCAATGACATGTGACATATAGGAGGAAATGACCGAAGATGATATTGGATTCCTGGAAAAATGGTTCAGGGAGGAGCATGCTTCCCCAGGATACGGTGCAACATTCATGACCATGAGAAGAAAGTTCAGCGACATCTGGCGGCGTACAAGCGATTGAAACGACGGCGCTTGGAGGCACCTGTGTCAAAATTAAGGCATGTAATTCAGACACGTGGTGGTATGCCGGAAATGACACTTTTGGAGTTATCCAGGATAACCATAAACAGGAGGTTCAGGGGATTAAAAATCTCCGGTAGAATGAAGATTTACCGAAATTTCTATTAAAACTAGTCAACTTTTACCGTATTTGCGAGGCACGTAGTACACCAAACTACACTATATTGTTCACCATCCGAAGTTATAAAAACAGCTAAAAAACACCGCTGAAAAACGTATGATGCCAATATTGTGCCTAGCTTGGTAAATTTGGCCGAGTTCCCTAGTTTATTTTCAAGGACACGTATTCACACCGGTCCATTGTGCTAAAAACCTGTGCATAGTCATTTAGTTAAAAAAATAAATTCACGGCCACGGACGAAAAAGGTATCGCCACTTAATTGGCTTCCGGACGAATTATCCCAAGGTTGAGTAAATTAATGGAGTGAATTTTTCCTTGAACGAGTCTAAGTAAATAAAAGCATTAGCCCTATCAATAAGCTAACTCCACTATGATTTCGATTACAAATCAGGACGTTAATTGAGTAATCGCGAAGAATACGTCTTGTTGTCTGTCAGACCGTAACGTGGAACTTGAGACAAGTGAGACACTTGAGACATGTTTTGCTATGGATTATGGGTAGGAGGTGGAACACGAAAAGGGTAAAAATAGAATAAATTAAGGAAAAGTGGTAAAAACATGTCCCGAACAGCGTAAGGAAAGAGGGAGGCAAACAAATGTAACGACTGAATTTCCTCCCTAATAAAGAGCCGCGGATAAAGCTTCACTTTCCACCGCTATTTAAGCGGGAGTTAATTCAGCGTTAAAACGCCTTGAGAATTATGGGATTAAACGATACGAGAAGGGTGAGATGGGTAGCGTAATATAAAAAGATGTGACTGAGGAGACGGAAGCGAGGTTGTGGACAGGGGAGTGAGGTAAAGACAAGAGACGTAGAGTGAATGAAATACCCTTTAAAAAAGGGGAAGAGTGGGACAAGTCGGAAAACGTGAGGTTTATCCCGTTCCACTCCTCCAAAGTCTTCTCATTGTTTTTTACTTCGAGATCGGGAAACCTTCCCAACCCTCGAGCTCCTTTTGGATCTGTCTCTCGAGTGAGGAGGTGCAAAAACAAAAGGACAAGTGAGTGGAGGAAAAGTGGTCGTCGTGCCTCAGAATCGAGAGAACCAGAAGGATTAGGTGACGCTAGTGAGGAGGAGGGAGAGGATCTCCACCTTCTATTCATACTCCATCCAAGCACCTTAAAAAACATGAAATGTTTCATAGTTTTTTTCGTGTGAATGAAAAAATTTAATTGCGTTAAATTAATTACTGAAGTTCATCCTTAGCATAAATACCGTTATGATTAACTTCTGATGCAATGAAATTCCAATAGTAACTTTTCGAGTCTACTAGCAACAAAATAATCCAAATAAAATAGAGCGCCATCCAATATGTGTTGGAGCTTGAGCTGTAGAATATAAAAAACAAAGCGGATTGGAATCAATCGAATTTAGGCGTTCTTGAATAATGAAGATCAAATGGATGGAGAAAGTCACTATTAAAGAGGTCCAAAGGAAAGTTAGGAAAAAAGATAATGGAGGAAAATGCCCCAAAGTAGGAAACGGAGAACGAAAAGAGAAGGGACTTTTTTGTAGATTTTCTCAGCTCATTGTTTGTGGTATTCAGGCTTTTGGTTCTGTGATTAATTATTTAGTGTTAAGCAACTAAATAATTAATCGCAGAACCAAAGGCCTGAATACCAAAAAATAGAAGGGAGTAGAAAGCTTCAGGGATCCTATCTTCAGACTGATGTCTGCTGTTTTTTACTTTAGAGAAACTTTGAGAAAAGAGAAACTTTGCCGTTTTTTACATTGATCAATAAATTTATTTTAAGAATTACAACGAAATCATTTCCTTTTCTTCCCCTGATACTCTTGAAATGAACAGTACATCTGAATTGTATTTTGTCGTGTTTCTACATTTGGGAAATCTAAAATAGCCCCCTTGAGAAGGCAAAAAAAAGAGCTTTAAATTACGTAATAAATAGATTCGCATTATCTTGGCTATGGATACGTTTTTAATGAAAATCGGGAATGTATGTAATTCCCTGTAAAATTGAATACAAAAGCAGAAACGTTAAAATTATATTAAGGACACCAATTTTAATGTCAGGACTAAGAGATTAATGAAAGAATCAAGGTAGAAAAATGGTGTGTGAGACAATTATGTTGATAAGCTACATTCACATTGACGTATTGAGTAGGTGACAGTAAAACAACCAAAAACACAACAAATGTTGGGGAGGAAGACTTCAGAGTAGGTAGGTTTCATACGATGAAGTAGTGGGTGAAAATTCTTCAAAACGAAGGGCATCAGGTCTTCTATGAGAAAAAGAGCAACAGCAAATCAAAGGAAGAGAAGCGGTAAAAACACGCATTTTCCGTGCACTCTACAATACAGTGCTAACATCTCCGTGTATAAAATTATATTCTATGAAATTCAATGGTAAAAATGTTTATAATTTTCTTTTAAAATAAAAAAGATATTTTTTACTGAATTTATGTACACATATATTGTATTTGTAATTTATGTATACATATTACATTTTTTAACAGCATTAATCCACCCTTTCTCTCCCCAATCCTCCTCCTCCTGCGTCTTTCCCTTTTCCCTTCCATGCTAAGTGCTAAGCGGTAATCCACCGCGAAGAAAAGTTTCCTTTTCAAGGGCGGTAGGATGGAGGCAATTACTTCATGACGCCCCGATGCTTCATAATCAACGGGGGAAGAACGGTGAAAAATGGGATTTGATTAAATCAAGACTCCCTTCCCGCTCCACCCACCCAGCCCCGCTTTCGTTTGCTTCATGCGGGGGGAGGGAGCAAGACACCATATTGTTACTTCGGGACTAAGTGGACTCATTTAAAGTCCCACTCAAGTATATGAAGGCTTGGAGGCGAGTGATGGCCGTACGCAGGGGAAACATTCAATATTTGAAAAAAATATCCGAGAATGCTTGAGCCCAAACGTTCAAGACCCTGATGATGACTGTAGAGCAGCGGTTCCCAAACTTTTTCTTTCCGCGACCCATTTTAGCCCATACGTTTTAGCCGCGTCCCCCTAAAAATAACAAACAATGTGTACATTCAAATGATATTGTTTTTAAAGTAATTACAATCCTCATCTCGCGACCCCTTTCCGAACGGACCGCGACCCCCCTTGGGGTCGCGACCCCCAGTTTGGGAACCACTGCTGTAGAGAGAGCAACTCGCACTGGTACGTAAAATAAAAAAAACGAATGCTGAAGATATTGACTCACGAAAACTATACTCGCGAAGAATATACTTTGCATATTTCATAGGAAGGCTTTAGTCAAGTAACCCAGATCGTCGGTAATGTAAAGAGATACAAATGACAGGGATATATCAACGATTTTACATTCAAGGAGTTGATTTTGGCTAATTAATATGAAAAAGAAAAATTTAACTAAGAGAGTTAAATTTAACTCAGCCCGATGTCTTGCTATCACTATTATTTATAAGCAATGGTTCTCTTACATGGCCTGTCTAAATTTCAATATTTAATTCAAATGCCAATGAGGGATATTAAAATAGAAGAAAGTTAATAAGGAATCTTTTCAAGCTCTACTAAAGCAATATAATATTCCGTCATCCATTCAAAATACAAATAAAATGAACCTCCATTTGCATCGTAAACTTGGCTTATTAGCTAGTTTAAATCAATTCCATAAAATATGAAGAGAACTTTAAGATGACATTAAAACCCCTGCATTGCAATATATCACGACTATAGTAGGCGACCAAACTTGCTCTAACGAAATTCACTCATGCAGGACTACAGCATACCACCTCATCAATCGTAAATGTCTTAATAGAAAATTTACAACCTATTCCTTCTTTTAATGCAGTAGGTTATCTACGCATACTTGTATAAAATATTAGAAAAAAATATACTTAAAGAAAAAATATATAAAGAAAATATACACTTACGAAGAGAAATTCGTTCAAGTTCCGTAACTATCAAAGTAGAACGAAATTTTTTCAGGGAACTAAGAAAATATATAGAGCAATTTAAGCTTCGAAGGACATGGTAACGTGCTCCCCGCAGCGAACCATATGGCCCAGGCTAACTTAGAGAGGGAACTTTTCGTTCTGCTTCATGCGGTCAATGTTCGCCCTCCACCCTCGGAAACTGTAATTACCTACAAGAAGGTCCGGTATATTCTGTTACTGCACTTCTTGCAGCCAAAACGATGATCATCATAAGAAGTGGATCCCATCACAAATTTTGCACGAATATGTGTACGTGTAGACAAAGTTTTCTGATGAATACGTTACATTATTTTTCCATGGGGTCTTCAAATTAAAAAAAAACTTACAAAGCTCTATGTACGAAATTCGCGTCGTAATTTATTTAAAATAAATAACTAAACATTGTTTACTAAGTTATCAAACTAAAAAAAGGAATTAACTTCCTCAAAGTATTGAAAATAAGATAGGTACTAAGATACATTTGATTACAGTATATCTGAAGGTGATATCAATAGATAGACATTAATATAGATAGATTATTATTAGATAGATTGAAGATAGACATTCATTATCACTTAGTATATTGCGTGGTTCCACAAAACCGTTATATCAAGCAAGAACAACAAACATTAAACAAAATTTTAGCCAAAGTCAGGGAAAGATTGATTTATCTTCTCTATTAACGGCTTACTTTAAAAGGAAAATGGAAAAATTCAGTTTTTAAATCTGAATCAACGGTTTTACTCGAAGAGTGAACTATACGCACCAATTTATACATATTTATCATGGCTTTGATATAAAGAAAAACATAATATTTTCAACGTATTTACAAACTTTTCTCACTCTTGTTTTCAAAACAACCTTATTTAATAGTGGTAACAGATCTCTAGGTAATCGAGATGACATTTTAATCATAGTTTTTTTAAGAAAATTGCACTAATAGCTGGAGGAAATTAAATGTTAAGTATATATGAATTAAGGTTTTTGCTTTTCATTTATAAATACGACCTTAAGAGTACCATAACAGTGTAGCTGCTGTACATCAACGAGAATAAAACTAATTAGTGAAAATATAGGACTGCAAAGCATTGCACTTTCAACCCACCCATAATTTTTATTAAGGTACCTACGACGCAAAGTAATTCCTCACCATACGTATACATCCTTTTTAAAGAAGTAATTACGAATGTCCTATTATATTTTAATTTTCCGGCTAAAAATGGTCTAATGTTATCGAATATTGACAAAGTCTGCTCGTAGTAGGCACGAAGGTAATAACAAATCCTCGTAGATTATAGGGTTTAACCATTTTAATTCTGCCAATTTCAATCAAATTCACACATAATTTTAAACAAAAATTATATTATATACCATGAAGTGTTCAAATCAAGGTAACAGCAAATTATATGGTGCTTTAAGCATCATTTAGAATGTTATATTAAGATTATGATTCCTCGTTGGTTTGATTTTAATCCAGCGTAGAAAGTAGGAATCGATATTGGTCGCCAAAAGCACGTGAAAATATAAAGTTCGAAAACGGATTGTTCCAAACAAAGTATTTTGAAACAATTGAAACAAAGTATTTGAAGGTAGTTAAAATATTTAAAATTATGCTTCGTTCAGTCATATCAAAATATTAAGACACTAGATTCCCGTAAAAATCATTAAGATTCCAAAAACGTTTTGCGTGCGGATTTAATTTCCATGAAGAAAGTTTTATATGAGTTTAATTTGGTATCGATCTTTGTGTTATGATGAGACTGTAATTTATTATTCCTATTTCCATATTTTATAAATAACTTTTACGAAAAAAAAACATATTTTCATTCATTACTTGTAAAATGTTACGCTGACAACGACCAGCCTTAAATATGAAGCACAGCGCGATTAAATCTATCATTAAAAATAATTTTTTTAATGTCCCAGAAAATTACATTTATAATATTTCTAAGAAGATAGTTCCGCTACATACTGATTACATTTTAGACTTAAAACATAAATAATTTACTTTTACAAATTAAATGTAGCAGAAAAAATGCATCCATGAAAGGCATTTCTATTTAACTAAAATAATGAATAATATATCCAAAATCATAATCTTATGTAATTTAAGATGACGGGTATGGGTATTTTACTTTTATTTTCACTCCCGACCATATGGCTCCAACTATACGTTCTTTCTATCGATGTAAATAATTTTGAAGAGCCCGAAATGCGTTTCAGGTTTTGGTAACTAAAAGACGGGGCTGTTCAATCGCAGGCTGACCTGGTTGCACCTCGCCTGTTTGGCGTAAAATCACAGGTGACTCAATTGTATTTGGCTAATGGGTTATTTAGCTGGCAAATACGTCATAATAAGGCTTAAGAGTATATTCAACTACACCTTGGATATCAGACATGAAATTGGTAGGCGATGGGGAAAAGAAATGAAATATTAATGGGGCAAAAAGTGAACTGTGCTTGATGGAGCGTGTTACATCTTAAGGCTTTCCGTGTAGTAGAGATGAAGTGCAATTTATAACTTATATCATCCGTGTCACTAATTCGCGTGATCTGAATTTTTCTAGCAATTGTAGCCTAGCGTGTAACTTCCAAGACTCTACAGGTTCTCAATCGAGACCATCATTCAGATGTGGTACATTCACCTTTCTATCTCAATATTATGGAAATAAGCTCTCTCCTTTGTAAGTTTTTGAACTTTATTTCGCAAATTTAAACTTGCGGTACCGGGTTCCAAATACTCGCGACTCACTTGAGGTGTGTCCTAGCTTGAGTGAAGTAACATCTTTCTTTCCTTTTTTATATCTGAGGACTTCAAAGAATTTTGCTTGCAAAATCCTAGTTTTCTTAACTTCAGGACTGCAAATATACAGAATGTTCCCCTGCTAGGTCTGCAGAGAGTTTTCCATATGTTTCACTTAATCTACTACATCTATATTCACTACGTTTAGAATTTTTAAAGTAAGTGCTGCGGAAGTTCACGAGAAGAATTATACTTTCAGATGCCGTCAAAATAATGGAGTTAATAGTTTTACTTACATAAGCACGCCATCAGGGTTGATAAATATATTCAACATAGTTCAGTGCTTACCTGAAAAGAGAAAAATTGAACATAAGTATGAACTGTATTGAAATGCTGAAACTACAAGATGTAATCATTCATTTCGTGCGAAAGAATTAACAGTAAGCAATTATTCAGCATCTCGTTGTCTTCATCGATTGTTTCGTTCCCTAACAACGGTGAACACTGAGTTCCAGCCTTCAAAGGAAAGGAGCCTTCCTCAACTTCCATGAGAAAAATCACGTAATCTTACGTAGAAGGAAATGATTGCTCACACATATTTCATATAAGCTTGCATAATTACTATCTCACATAGTTACAGCCAAAATTAACACTCCTTATTCTTATTGCCATGTTAAAATTCAACTGATAATTCTGAGGATATATGTTAGCGAGAAAAAAAAAGTGCAAATATCCAATTCAGAAATTTGAAAGCAAAACTTAAGATAGACTTGAAAACTATAGATACTCTAGCTATCAAAAGCAAAACCCGATTAAAGAAAAGCAGCACACTTATACTAATTACAAAAAATTGCACGTAATCTTGTTGTCCGATTCCTTCATGAAAATTCTATCAAACGAGTGGATGAGATGCATTTCCATTAAACCGTTAAAAACAAGGAACAAAGGCACAAAACAGATTCAAACAATTGTAATCATATATACCTACTTTGAGGTAATTATTTCATGATTATAAATAAAATACCACAACGGTCTTTTACTCTTAATTCACTAATATGAAAAATAACCAAGGCATTTTTTCGCACAAGAAATAAAATCATTCCTGTATTATTACATATTTTAAGGAAATTCACAGAATTTTTACAAGGGAGTAGTTTTCAAAGGATTTTTTCAGGGTTTACAAGGAATTTGAAAAGGGTGGACCACCCTGGGTATCTCAGTCCATTCCCTTAGTCCATCTCCCTTTACTCACGCTCCTCGTCAAAATTCCCGGACCATTTGGCTGGCCATCGAAAGAAATAAAAAAATGCGAAGTGTATCGAAACCATACCAACGAGAGCACACACATTCAAGCGACAACGGGAAACCTTGAGCGCGGGACAGTGTAAAAAATTGAACGCCGGTAGCAATCACTCACAAACACGCAGCACGCTGTCCCACGCCCCACGTGTTTGGCGCGATCTGTTTACTTGCTTTTTTTCCCCGCAGCATGCAAAGGGGCGCTGTGGTCGTTAGGTAAAGGAAATGGGAGAGGAAGGCATAAAAAAAGGGTACTTCAGTCAACTCTCTTCCCCAATCCTTCCCCCCTTTTTCGAACCAAACCCCATCGAAATGGCGTTTCAATTAAATAACGTGCGTTTTTGCGATGGCGCAATATTACGCCGGAGCACCCAGGAAAATTGGTGGCGGAGGGTCGTTTTTGGCGGGGCAGAGGGTGGGAGAAACATTGGCTGTGTAGAGAGTGAGATAGAGAGAACTTAGTTGGGTCACGTGGAGATTGGGATTATGGGATGGCTCGAGTACTGACTTCGCATCTCGGGGGTAAGGGTTCGTATCTCACAAGGTGAACACTTGTCAAAGTAAATCCCGATCCCAAATTAAGTTCCGTTTGGAGAGTACTTCATGAACAGCACTCCGTCCGTCGCATAGGACGCTAAAATGCTGTCTCCATGGCGCCTGTTGTCAATAGCAGGCTCGTACGGACGTTGGGTTTCCCTCCATCCCTCTTCCGCTCTCCGAATGCTCTTTCCCATACCGACTAACCTATCTATCCTTAATGATGAAATGACATTAGCTGTCACTTCCTCAAATTGGTCACTTGACCTCTTCAGATGTATTTTCTTAGTGCCTCAATCAAGTTGTATGAGAAATTCTGCATTTGCTATTACACAATTCAGCTAGAGACATTTTCACTAATACTATGCCTGTATTATTGGGAAGGAGGTGTATGTCACTAATAATGCCGGTTTTTATTACGATTATATTTTTTCGTGTGTACCTACTTTATCCTGAGGACCTTGATGCAGTTTGAAAATGACAGGTATCTTTCAAACCTTTTTAGGTTTCTATTATATTACTATATTAGTTAAACAGTGTAACAAGTTTAATAATTAGCTGTTTCCTCCATATGATGATTTTCCACAAAGTAAAGCTTTCGTCTATTAAACTGACGCATTGTGACTTCAAGTGGTACAATAATATGCTAAAAACTAAAAAGGTCAGATGGTCTTTGTTTTGGTTGATTAGTGTCTTCATTATACCGGCATTGAATTCCACTGAAAATTTTGTTAACTATTTTACTTTTTAACGAATATAACTACGTTATAAAATATTGATTGGCAATTTTTTTGCATGCTTCTCATTTAAGGCCAAGTAACTACAGATCTAATTTGTGTGATAACGATGGAGAAAAGTGGAATTTTGCTGTGGTCATGAAAATGATACGTTTTCTATTTGTAACTCGAATTTGAAAATTTACTGCAGTACTTTACCTCGTTAAATTATTTTACTGAGGACTGTATTTAACGAATAAATCAAACACACAACACTTTCGCATCATTGTGTGCTTGAACACGTTTGCAGGCCCGCACGCGTTACGCCGCCATCCAGTCGGTGGTTAAAAGCTGCTACATGATTTTGATAGGTCTTGATTGGACGTTAAAAGTTTGTTCGAATGGGTTCGACGTCTGAACCCTCCCGTGACACCGGCCCGCCGCGCCGCCCCACGGTGTCATTGGGTCCCCGACCACCGCGTCGCGACTGAAGGCCAGGACGGAAACGCGATCTAATGGCTTCACCTCGATAGGAAAGGGTCGCGGCGCAAAGTTCGAAGGCTGAAATTGGAAGGTGTTTGGCGAGCGGTGGGAACGAATTTGATTGGCCCTTGCGTGTGTAGGTTTTAGAGGTATTGTGAAAAGAATTTCACGGGTCGATACACCCAACCTTCTCTTGCCCCGTTTGGTTTTGCCTCATCAATCTATCTCGTTCGGAATTTAAAAATAAAAAAACAGCGGAATATTGGACCGATGAAAGTGTTAATAATCTGTGCAGGTATTTGCTTGTTGTAAAAGAGCGAGGGTGAGGTCTTCTTTAAAAATATTGCAGCAGTCGCGCACATGAAAACATTATAAAAACCTCGCGATAAGTAGGTTTAAAAGGATTAAATAGGTGTGGTGGCTAGAGTACTGGCTTTTCATCCCGAGGACATCGGTTTGAATACTGGAACTGGCAGAAATGTTCAGCGGAAACTCGATCTCTACTTTCATACAATTTGGAGGGATTGTCAAGAGTGGTCCTTGGTCCATCGGATGGGACGTTGGAACTATGGACTCCTTGAAGCAGTTGAATGCTATACTCAAATGCACTCATGCGTTTTTCTCGCAGTCATCTGAGAAAACGCACCTACCAATCATACATAAATTTCTCGCATCCATTTGGTTAATAATCTTTAGTCCGAGAATAGGGTATGGCTATGCCTGCGAGTAGCCGTTCTACGGCTTGTTATATTTTTCAATTCCTCCTGTGGATAGCAGAAAGACCTTACAGTCAGAGAAATTTTCCCCTGGATCTTCATCAATAGCTTTGCCGGGAGTATTTGAGGTAGAAAAACTTCTGAGAAAATAGAATGGCAAAATAGTATTCACCAAAATGAGTTAATAATACCCGATCGAGCTCATTAAGAAGTAACGAAACATGGAAAGAGTGACATTTTGAAATTCATCCAATTTTACCTTCAACTTTGTATTTACACCATTTCTAAATCTATCATGAATAGGCATATATATCTAATAGTGAAACTAATTATTTGTGCCACCGCTTATTAATTCTTTGACTAAATTTCAACGGTAGAAAACAAAAATTTAATTCTCGCATTTGAGATCACATAAGTACAGCAATAAATTAAATTTTAGATAGCAGTACGGTGTTAATTTATAAACGAAATATCACACAGAGGGGACACTGGCTCAGGATAAAGGAAAAAGTGACTCTTTTTCCCCGCTTTAATTCAGGACATAGATATGCCTAATCAGCTTCATTAATGCTTAATTAGCTCATTCTTAATTTAGCTGACAAAATAACTATACTGCTTAATTCAAATTAACAACCGAGGCTAAGAATCAGCTTACCCGACAAAATTCAGTTGAGTTTGATAATTATTTTATCCTTTTTTGCCAGAAATACGCTCGGAATTCAAATGTTGTCGGGAATTTCCACTCAAGGAACGTCCCAAATTTAATCAAGCGAGAAAAAATTTCGCCTTCATAAATACCCTTTCGTTCCCCCAGCCCCTAGCCCCTAAATATTTTATTTCGCCGCACATACAAAAAAAATTATGCAACCCTGGGAAAATGGGAGGGGTTCTTATACCTGCCTCCGACATCCCACTTTTTTTGGGGTGGAAATTACACTCCGGAAGAGGAGAGGGGGAGTAAGAGGTGGGATATAATGCAAGTGATGGTGAACGGGAAGGGGATGAGGACGAGGGGTAAGGGGAACTAAAGAAGGAGAGCAACAGCGTCAGGGAAACGGAATAAAAACGAAGAACTGAGAATCGGATGATGGAAGGAAAATATACGAAACATTATATTTTATTCCCTCCCTTGAGGGTGAGGATGTGGATGGAGAAACCCCTTGAGAACAAAAAACAGATACATGCCCTATATCCAAATCTTCCCCTCGTAAAAATATCAAGCCAATGCATTAAATAGACCAGGTTTCGTCATGCTTATTATAATGAGCTAATCAAATGAAAAGGTTCGAGATTAATATTACTTCGCTTTAGCTAAGCCATATTTATGTACACCGTAAAAACATAGAATCCTGCAATAAAGACTGGATACACACAACAACAAATGTAAGATAAACGCTATGCTATGAACAAAGAGGATGTAACGCGATAGAAGGAATAGGTCACGAACCACTAAAGACGTGGATACATAATGTTTAAGGCTAAAATCACTTGAAAACCAATCGAGTTTCTTTGGTGAGAGAGGATATTATTTACCTGCATTTAAGTTCCAAGAGCATTGATAAAACACGAGATGCACGCAGTTGAACATCCTCCTACTTGCTCAAAGGAAAAATCCTCCTATTTGCAAAATATAACGGACCACGATCAATGCAGCAAGACATGAATCCGTCGAAGTATGCCTTCACACTCTTTCTATTACTCTTCCAATTTCTTATCTGAATTCTCTTTCATCTTTCCGCCTTGTCCTCTAACAACTGTAGTAAGCTAAAGGAAAATTACACAATTTTTTTCAAATATCTTATAGCTTCAACTATCGCATCAGACAGTGATAAGTAAAATGCTTCGTATAAGGTATGATTTACCTTACGCGGTCCCGAAATATGGACCGTCGGCCGTGGAGGATAAAAGTAAACATGAGGTGCGATATTCCACAGGATTAAAATCATTCGCCTTGACCGGTATTTGAACCCGGATCCCAGTCAAGACGAATTATTTTTCTCCTGTGGAATATCGCACTTCTGTGCACTTGCAGGTGACTCCGTAAAGGTTACTACCGTGAATAGTCCCGGTTTCCTCAAAATTTAAAATTGAGGCATTTGAAATTTTTTGCGAGAAAATAATTTAAAGGGATACCGTGGGTGGATAAAATGATATACGATCAGGACCTAAGCAAACTGGAATGATGAAGGAAGCTGAGTTACACAGAGAAATAAACACAAGAAAACTGGAAT
Organism: Pyrrhosoma nymphula; assembly: GCA_963573305.1. Classification (NCBI taxonomy): domain Eukaryota; kingdom Metazoa; phylum Arthropoda; class Insecta; order Odonata; family Coenagrionidae; genus Pyrrhosoma; species Pyrrhosoma nymphula. The sequence goes on from OY754329.1 coordinate 42,983,201, forward strand.
GGAAATAATTTCAAAAACAAAAGCTCGTTAGTCAGTTTAATGTAATATTGATGGTAAAAGGAGAAAAATAGGTTTAAGGCTTACTAAATTAAGCTGATAATAATTAGTTAAATCCGGATGCACGAATTAGAAGGAGATAAAAAGATCGAAGAACATAAAACATATTAAATAGAAAATCATGGGTGCCAACCAATCGGAATCTTTACTGGAATGGTTAGTTATCATTGCGATCAGTTTAAAGGCCAACTAAAATTGAAGACCTATCAGGCATATGAGAAAACGTTTCCGGCGTAACTTTATGGAAATGTTTAATATGCATATTGAAAAATCATTTGGTAGCTTCCACACTTTATTTACGAAAAACCGACCCAGGTTTCGGCAACTCAGTGCCATTTTCAAGGATCTTGAACCTTGGTTCTTCAAGAACCTTGAAAATGGCACTGAGTTGCCGAAACCTGGGTCGGTTTTTTCGTAAATAATGTGTGGAATTTATCAAGTGATTTTTCAATATGCACCTTTCTCGGCAAGGGGTCAGGTTCTTCGTAATGAGGTGATTGCTCCCATTTTTACAAGATCCTGACGTGATTTCGACCCTAAAACCGTGGATTAAGACGCGCATTCAAAATATAATTATTTTTCACTTCCTAATTCAAGCTTTTCCATAACCCACCCATATCCTCAAAAAGAAAATTATTAAAAAAAGATCTCACCGCGGCTGAACGTGCTCCCCTTTAGAATGACGCGCAGGCGTTGAAACTGAGATGTTGTTTTATAGGTAATAGAAATGAGGCGTACTTTACAGAGCACCGGAAGGAAGATGAAACAGGAATGAGACTGATGGAAATAAAGGGGGATAGGAGAGAAGAAGGGAGAAGATTGAGATGAGAAATGATGAGACGGTTTGGAAAAGTTGACGCCGATTGATATTCCAGACATTCCCGTCAAAATGCAAATTTTACCTCCTTATAACGCTTTAGCAACGGGTAAGGGGAAGGTGAGGGAAAGCACAAGGGCTCTCCGTATTTGTGAGCGTAAGTGGGATGGTGGGAAGTGGGAAACAATGACAGTGGAAGTAAGAGAGAGGGAGAGAGAGAGAGAGAGGAGTTTGATGGGGGCATGGGGAACGGGGGGGATAAAGGGTTTTCAAGAGGGTGTGTGGGTCCGTGGGAGGGTAATGCGGAGACGAGATGGGGGTTGCTCCGGGGAGATAGGGGAGTGTAGGCGTGGGAGAATGAGAGAGAGAGAGGGGAGAATTAGCTTTGAATGCAAAGGAAGACTTGATAAGAGGGGTGGAGGAGAAAAATACATGAAGGGGGGATATGAGAGGGAAATGAGTGTGAGAAAGCCAGGGGATAGAGGCTAAGTAGAGACGTGGACTGTGATGCGAGTGAGCTTTACAAGAGGGACCAGTTCAAACTACAATGAGGTCTCGATTAGCCGAGGTAGAGCGAACTGAGGAAAAATTGGATGCTCAAAAAACTCGGATGAAACGGAAGACTCATGTAAGAATAAATTGAGGCCAAAATTAGTAATGCATATGCTTTTTTGTAATTAATTTTGACACGATCGGGATAAAATAAATTTTCTAAACCCTTTTTATTTGGGTAGGGTATAACTGACAATCACAGTTAGAGGACTAGATGTCCCGCAAGCAGCACGGAAATGATAGGAGAGACATTAAATCCATTTACTAGAAAGCAGTAGGGGAAATAGTACCACTGATCCTCGGAGGCGAGAGAGAATTAGAGTCGGTGAGCTTTGAATGCAAAGGATGAGAGTTGAGGTGCTGATGAGGGGGGAGATGGCAAGAATATGCGAGGGTAAACGAGATTGAGGTAGCCAGGAGATTATGGATTAAGTCAGGAGACGTGGGCAGTAGTTAAGAGTGAGCTCCAGTACGTGGGCCCGTCCCGAACTGCGATCATTTTCTATTAGGCAAAGCTCAAACGATAGTACGTAATTGCAGAAGTTGAGAAGATGGAAGTCTTGATTCATAAAAGGGGCCAGGCATGATAATTTCTGCCGCAAAACGATTCATATTTCGAGCAAATAAAATTGACGTTACTAGAAAATAAAACTAACACATAGGATTGCGTATCTGTTCTACTAATAATCAGAACAAAAATATAATTGTTTACAACAACAAGTAAACAAATTCAATTTGAGCGCTTTTTATGCTCACCATTATCAACTATAGTCATCTTTACGCATCACTGATCCTTCCATTCAATGGTTAAGAGGTAAGGGAGGTAAAACTTTACTGCCGCATTGACATTTCTAATATACCACAAACATAAATTGCATGCATTAATATATTTATGTAATTACGATGAGATGCTAATTTATAAAACACATTTATGTATCACAGCTTTTTAACGTAGTACCAATGGTTGCGCGGTAGACGGCAAGAAGAGACTAGGATAATTTGCAGGGAGAATCAAGGCTCGGAGTGGAGCCTGGGTAAATAAGGATCATATACTGAAGCTCCTGCCCGCTCCCGGTATGTATAAGGGATTACACAACGCAGTCTCAATCCCTGAGGTTAGCTCTGACCACAAATGTGTATGATTCTCAACGATAGAAACGGACCCCGCCAGCTAGCCGGCACTAAGGCTTGCATTCACCCACTTCAAATGTGTAGGATACGAGAAACCACCGCCATATTTATCCGCGGGACAAAGCAGCAACATCGATCTCTATGGAAAAGGGATTTTATAATTGTTAATTAAGAACAACGTGCAGAGTAACGCATGAAGTAAACGCAGTAGGTAAAATGTCTGTAAAGAATCTGAATAATAATTAGAAAATAAAAATTAGTTGCAGAAAATCACATTTTATTAAGCAAGAGGAAAAAGCTGAAAATATCAAGGAAGAAAACACTTGGGATCAGCAAACCTGAGGTAATTTTGAATTTTAGAGCGTTCAAAATTTAATTTTAACCTCAAATGAGAGGATATAAAAAAATGGCTCGACAGGTGCATTAAAATATTGTGAATCAATTCATTAGGCATTCTTGCATGCCCGGTTCATATTTGTTATTTATCCTTGAGATTATATGTATGTCCTTAAAGTATAAAACGCAAAACTTATGAATTGGGTCTCAATCTTTCTTAGCTAATTACATGTTACATAATTGGTAAAATTACCAATTTAGGCCAAATAACATGGTCAGATGGGTATTATGTAGATGTTAAAGCTTATGTGCATCAATGTCAAACCTATTGGTGCAGAGAGAATTAATCGTTGTTAATTGTATGGGCAAATGTTTGTCATATTAACTTGAGAAAGAAGTTTTAAAACTAAACGAATGACACATATCACAGTAATATCAAGATTTTATCGGCCAGACCATTTAAAACGCTAATACGCTTACTTAATTTCACGGCTCCGAATTGGTAAAAAAGTAACAGCATTCGTAGTAACACAAAACTGCATCAAATAATGAAAAGGCCAACTATGTTTAAATCCACAGAGTATTTTATTGGCACAACTAGTTTCAACGCTACCGCCATCATCAGGTACCTTCTTCTACAAAGTTACGCCAGGACGGATTGAATTCACAAAACTGCATATTTTTGCCGAGTACATTTATTAAAAATTTTAAACTGTGAAACTCTAATGCGCTACTCTCAAAAGAATGGATGAATGGCTAATGAAAACACTTTACTATCCGTAGCTTTCAGAAGATTATGCTGTATTGAAATAAATTAATTGCATTTAATTTGAAAAAATCAGCAGACGAAATAGCGTAACTTTGAAATAAATTAGGCGAGATGGCTTACTGCGTCAAATCGTTTCCCAAGTATTGACTCAATTGTGTTAACTTGACGAGAAAAACTTGGTTATTTACAAATACATGCTCGGAAGTACCAAAATCAGCGATTGCTGACGTTAAAACAAAATTACTCAAGGAAATGGAGGATAAACCATTCATCTCCCAAAATAGAATTATTAGGAAAGGGAATAAATTTTATTATAGATTTAGAGTATATTTATTTTTTCGTAATATTTAATGAAATTCTTGTGGCTATCTGATTAAAGCATCCGCATCACAGTCACTCTTTGCAAGAACACTTTCACCCTTCGCAGACGACACTAGGGCACTCTTGTTTGGACTTTAAATTCCCTACCCACTCCACCGTTAAGAGCCAAGCGTCCTTCAAATTTCATTTTAATAATAAAATGACTGAATATTCATTCTCTCTGATACGATGTATGAATAGTTATGAATGGGTTAATTTAGATAATGCGAAAGCCCGGTTATTTTTCCTGAGGGAAAAGGTTCTTTTCACGCACATATCCATATCAAAAAAGGGAGGAAATGATGTTTACACAAAAACAGACGAGGAAATTGCAAATGTTACAAAAAAGGGTCCTTTTTAAATGAGAAATCTTATAAAGTCTGCTTCTGGGACACCAGAATAAAAACTAATGTGTATCATCAGAGTGATTAAACAAAGGAATGGGAAATATTTAATGGCCATTTTTAGGAATAGTATATTTACAGGAGTTGCCAACTATTAACTGTTACTCTGGCAAACTGCTAACGGATAACATTTTACAAAATTAAAGCTGCTAGTTTTATGAATCTGTATACGATGTCTTTCCAAAAAACCTGATTTTCAAAACTTTTTATGAGATGCAACTGGTTTTACAATTGATTTGACAAATTTTGACAGAACAGTAATAAATGTGAGCAACAGACTATGTAAGTAATAATAAGATGCCATGTACGTACAAGAGACAAACATATGTAGTATAACAAAAGAGATAAGTATTTATTTTCGCAAAACATTTTAAAAACGTTAATTATTAAACATAGATTCGTTGACTAAAATTCAGGACATTGCATAAGTAAATAGAACATATAAATGCGTTTTAAAAGGTAATTACTCGGGTATATTTACTACGGGGAGATCTTCTTCTGATTAGATTCCAGGACGTGAAGTTTTGAAATACATACGGAACTGGAGCAGAATCCGTGGAATAATTGCATTCTGAATAAGGACCCAATTAGCGCCAGCAGCCAGAGAACAAACGACTTAGCAGGAAGTTAGTCACACAATAGATTGGGGATGAGTTAGGAAAAGACCAGGAGAGGAAAGCTGCACACAGATAACGCGTAGATTCTGGAAGGAGCGATGAGCGATATGAGCGATTGAAGCGATGGGATAATAATTGGAGCAAGTGACGAGGGCTGCGGGTGAGAGACAGGAAAGTAGATATGGAAAAGAACGAAAAAGGACAGCGAGATAGATAAACGGCTTCGGTGGGTGCCCTCCAAGGGATTTCGCAGCTGGAAACTATACAAAGATTCAGGAGAAAATAATTAGCAATTAATAGTCAAAATCACTAGACCTTATATTAAAGTTGAAGGTGACGGGTTAGAATGCTGTTTTGAAGTGTCGAAAACAGTGTGATTTGAGTCTATAATACTGTAACAATTTTTTTGGGATTTATACGCATATTGTTCCTTAACAATGCGTGTTTAACAAATAGACAACGGTGAATTTTCCTTTCTAAGATGGCGATTTATGAGTTGCACATGAGTAAAACAAATTGTTTAAGAAAAATAAAGATCGCTCAAATTATTTACAAATGTTGCTGACGGGAATAATTAATACCTGGCATGGTTGACATACACAAAAAATCAGTTTATTCACAAGAACTTAATTGAATATAATACCTATGAAACGCTTGAAAATTACTTTATGCCACGGTGTATCACTTGATTAAAGTGCTCTAAATGTAAGGAAATTTATAATCATGAAAAAACGGTAACTGTACTAGGCTTCTGTAAATAATGGAATGGATGCATGCACGGACACAAAATACAGTTGTGTCTATGAGACTCAGTGCGGCAGATTACTGCCACCAAGCTTGCATAGCATATGAAATGAAACTAACATATTTCAACCGAGCTCAAATCGACAAAACTTTCGGATCGCAGATCAATAAGACGCTATGTGGTGTGTATGCAGCATTTTTAAAAATTACTAATGAATGAGCATCGTGGATTCAGGTCATATCTTATCCAGCCAAAATTAATTTCTCCAAGGACAGATATCGGCACGTCCGAGGATCAGGTGATTTCTTTTACGAGTCATAGTGTCAATAAAGTCTAAAAAGGGGATCAGGAAAAACAATTGTTTGAGTTGATTCCCTCTATAAGATTTAAAATAGGGAGTATGGAGGACAAAATAAAGTAATTATTTTCGAGAATTGGCATTCTAGCCATTATTCAGCCATTAATTGTCCAAGCACGAGGGCCTACTCTAAACGTGTTTACCTAAAGACTATGTATTTATCTCCAAAATAATTTTTTTTAATAACAGATGAACCTTTCACTGTTAACATTATGTCTTCATGAATCTTGCATCCTAGTATCTTTGGATTTCTGCACTTTCTGATATTAACTGGATTCTTACATAATATTTTTTCCAAAATTATAATATTATAATCATAATTAATTTTTTGCTAAGTACTAAATCTCCTCGTATATTTCAAATCTATAGATCCTTTTATTTATGAATATTCAAATTCTTTGCATTCTTTTATTTTCCATTCTATGCTTTAATTTCCTGTGTAGAAATTGCAGTTATTATTATAAACGAGTTATGATAACTTAAATCAAATTAAATCCAGTGCACCTTAGAAGTAATATCCCTTTTCATGAGCTTGCTAGTTTAATGTAAATAATGAAATTAATATTCATGATGACTAAATACCTAAACAATTAACATTGTGGCACCAATGGTTTGAATCTTTCCGGACTTTGTACAGAGTAGGCTCAAGAGTAGCACCAACATCGACGCCATGGCTCCGGCTCCGAAAATCTCTCGACGGTTTTCTGTCGATACTCATCCCAATCAGGATACGTAGGAAAAAACAAGAAGAAGTCGTGAGACGAGGTAGGAAAACTAAAAGAGCTTTCGCATGGGCGGCTGGGAGAGACGGAGAAAAAGATGTTCCGAAGAATTCTAAATGATCTCATAAACAGGGAAGAGGAGTAATTATGACTCGCAATGGAAGTTATTATTCCACTCGAATGAATGACTTAATTAATCGTTTCCGAGTCTTTCAGCTGAAAGAGACTACATAACACTACATAAAATCCTGCACATAGGTACTTTTAAGTTGCTCAGCGATCTTTCTTCGCGTTTTTTCGAGAACGGTGAGCGTGAGACTCGGTCTGAAATCTGCTGACATTTGTGGCCAAGTCTTGTAATTTCAAGTCATGAGAACTGGAAAAACTAGAGCTACAAATCTCTTTCGGTGAAAGCAGATTGAAGTAGCTTTTTCATGGATGATGAATTATTGTATTTAATGATATATGCAGGAAATATATCAAAAACATGTTGGTGAAAATGTCGATTACAAGCAGGAAACTGGTAGTTTAATTATGAAGATATCAAACTTAAACCTTCTATGAATGAACATACCTTCTATGAATGAACCGCATACCTTTAATTACTGCAGCAGACGCAAGATTCTGGAGATTTTTAGCGAAAAATTATGATGAGCATGACATTTACCCTTAGACTACCATTTATCCATCTACTTAGAACATATATGTCCCGTTAGTGGTTAAAGGGGAAACATTCGTCACTCTGATAAAATAATTGACCTTATATTTATAATTTAATTACATTCAATATTGAACTTTAACTATAGATTGTTTGACAAACGATTATTTAACTCGATTCACAAATAAATTCTTCTTTAGATTTAAATTCCGAATAGCGATATTCACGAATATATGCGTAAATAATCCATAGGTAAGATGAAATAATAAATAAAACTTAAATAATCCCTCCTTATTGCCGCTGTTTCCTCCCCCTTTTCCTTTCCCTATCCAAATTCTACACTCCCATTACCCCTGCCTTCCATACTCTTGTCCTCAATCCCCCGACTCAAAGCACATTTTTTAATTAGAATCTATTTCACTCACTTGTTTACCTAAAAATGATGCAGTGACATCAAAACCTCAGTTTGAATAAAGTATTATTTATGGAAAATTTCTGCTCTATATGTAAAAACGATCCTGAATTACCATACGTTATCTTACGCCGAAATCTTCTAAATTTGTTTAATCTACAACAGTTTTTATCCCTTCCTCATAAGCGTTCCTCTCCAAACATATCACTGGAATATCAACGACGATGTTCAATCGAACTTGCATCAAGTGAGCTCATCATTACGTTGTTACATCCGGTCGTGGCTCTATACGCTGTAATGCAAATTACACTTAACATCATCCCATATCCGAGGCTGTAAATTGGGAATATCTGCTGTGAACAACATGCGGAGGGAAAAAATATCCCTTTCCAACCCCTTCTTCTCCGCCTGCTGCATGTTTACCAAAACCGCTCTTTCTTGTTTTTATCTCCCTCTCTCTCCGTCACCCCCTCATCAGCCCCCTTCGCAAACCCCATTCCACCATCTCCTTGCCTTTCCGCTCCAACTAACCACCCACCCGCCCACCCACCCAGTCACCTCTCTCAGACGGCGAGCATTCTCCCCCATGACACGACCCCTTCCCTTCGGAAACATCGAGAACCCTTCTCTCGTTCTTCTCCCTCAACCCTATACCGCCATAAAAATCTCCGTTCTACACGGATACTCTCTCTGCCTCTTGAATCGCGAACAACACAAATCGGTTGGGAGTAATAAAAATTCTCCTTCCCTTAAGATGCTTAGGGTGGGGTTCATCCACTCCGACGAGTATAGATTGCATCCGTGTTTGCTTTAAGAGGCCGTGGAGGGCTTCCGACGAAAAAAAATATTTGTATAAAGCCTCGTAAATTGTTCTACGCCACTTATCTCGCTTCTATGACCCCGTACGATCATGTATTCATGTGGCACTCAACTTCTATGTTAGTTTAAAATGGTATTGGGAAAGCAAATATACTGAGTTTTTTGCATAATTAATACTGATAATGATAGGTAATCTATCGGTTAATCTAGGTTTTAATAAAGTATAATATGCCAATACTATCTTTTATTACCTCAAGCCCTGGCTTTCTTGCATAGTTTCATTCTTAATCTCAGCATACGTCCTCCCACTCTTCATCCGATCCATAAAGGCAATTATTTTCTTTACCCTTCTCCCCTTACCCAACATCATTCCCTTTATCACGTCCTTCAGCACTCCAATACCCCTCAATACTCGTTCAAACCACCAACCTTACTTCCTTCTATTCTTCTTTAGCAGTTTCCTATCCTCTACCACCATGCCGAGCACTTCCTCGTTCGACTTCCCGTCCATCGCACTAACTATATTCCCTTCCAAATCCACATCTCAAATGCCTCCAGCCTAAATCATCATGATAAAGTGAAATTGAGGTATAGTAGTTTATCCAATGCCCAACGTGTTCATACTCAAGAGTACCTGTCTTTTTACTTCAGAAATAATTTATTATAAAAGAAAGGAAATCATACAATTAATGTATCAAATCCCTTTTGTCGATCAGCTGAACGTGTGCTGGAGTCACCCGCTATGGGACTCATGGAATGAGGTAAAGTGATAAAATTCATACGATTGTAATGGAGTCCTAATGCCGAATTACTTATTCGCTTTTTCCGCGTTTTTAGAGTCAAAATTTACTGATGAAAAAGAAGGACTATTTGGTTATTAGGATCTTTTCCTCTCAAAGGACGAATAAAAAAAGGCTGAAAAGTAAATTTCTTTGATAGTGCCGAAATAATTGATGTATTTCTTCTTTTTGTTTTCTTTTTTTACATTTATAGTGAAAATGTAGTGATTTTACAATGATAAAAAACCTATTGACAGCAGAAGGAGAATTGGAACATGGAGTATCCGTACATTATAAAAAAGTGGTAAACTTGAAAATCTGAAACTAGAAATGGCTAAAACGAAATTAGACATTTTGGGGATATGCGAAATGCGTTGGCCTGATGGCGGAGATTTTTGGAGTGGGGACTATCGCATTATTCACACTGGTACCATACAAAACAGGCCGGTCCAAGGAGGTGTTGGAATGATACTGAGCAAAGAGATGGGTGGAAGTGTAAAAGGATATGTACAATACAGTGGTAGAACGATCCTAGTCAAAATATATACTAAACCTACAGAGACAGTGATAATAGAAACGTATATGCCCACATCAAATCAAGAAGAACAGTTAGAAGAAATATATGATGAACTGAACAACGCCATGAAAGGAATCTAAGGTGATGCAAACTTGTTTATAATGGGAGACTGGAATGCAGTCGTAGGGGAGGGAACCGATGGAGAAGTGGTAGGCCCTCATGGACTTGGTAAAAGAAATAAACGTGGAGATCGACTTGTGGAGTTTTGTAACAGTAACCAGCTTGTAGTGACTAACACCAGCACCATTATAGACGGCGATACACATGGAGAGCACCTGGCGATCTCAACAGTTACCAAATAGACTTCATTCTAGTCAAAAGTAGGTTTAAGAATCAAATAAAAAACTACATAGCATACGCTAGTCCTGATATAGATTCTGACCATAATTTAGTCATGAGTGAATGCCAACTTAAGTTTAAGAAGTTGGAAAAGCCAAAGAAGCCCATAAATTGGAACCTAGAAAATCTAAAAAATGAAAACATTAGGTATCTATTCCCAGACGAAACAGACGATAATGTAGCTATTGAGAAAGATATGGATGTTGAAAAAAGTGGAGCAATATCAAAACAGGTATCTGGAATGCTGAAGAAGAGATCCTTGGAAAAAAGAAAGTAATTAAATAAGGAGTGTGTTACTGATGATTTAGTAGCCATGATTGAACACAGAAGGAAACTAAAAAGGGTCACGACTGAAGGAGGTAGCAAAAAATATAAAAGAACTAAGGAATGCAATAAATAGGGAAGCAAGAAAGGCCAAATAAATATACTTGTAAGAGAGATGCAAATAAGTAGAAGACCACATGAAGGCCGGAAACCTTGAAACAGCTTACAGAACAGTGAAAAATTTCTTTGGAAATAGAAAGATAGCATGCAGTGCCCTACTAAAGCAGTAGAAAATGACATTATTGAAGACGAAGCCACTTTAAACCACCATGATATAGGCGACAAAATTATGCGTGAGGAATTCAATCACGCAATTCAAGCCATTAAACACAAGAAGGCCTCTGGAATTGACACACTTCCTGCAGAACTGCAGAAACTGGTGGGTACCACGTATGATAAAGGGAAACTACCCGAAGATTTTAAAAAGTGTGTCATTGTACCAAAACCCAAAATAACTACAGCAAAATACAACTGTTTCAGGCTGTATATGGTGGAAGTTCTCGATATTCGAAATGAATAAAGACACTTGGTAATATTCCACAGATTTATTTATTTGACACGATGCGTTTCACCACACTGTGGCATAATCATGTGCATGGTTCTTTGCTTTAGGTCAAGCATATATAGCTTTCCACCAAGGCGTTAGGGAGTGGGGGGAGGAGGGGGAAGGCTAAGGGAGGAGCGGAATGGGAAGAAGGAGAGACAAGAGGAGAAGAGTGCTTCTCTCTCCTTCTTTCCACCTCCACCTACCCTCTCCGCTCCTCCCTTAGCCTTCCCCCTCCTCTCCCCCACTCCCTACGCCTTGGTGGAAAGCTATATATGCTTTACCTAAAGCGAAGAACCCTGCACATGATTATGCCACAGTGTGGTGAAATGCGTCGTGTCAAATAAATAAATCTGTGGAAGATTACCAAGTGTCTTTATTCATTATGAATACAGTAAAATGTTGACAACAGTATCTCACACAGTCTTATCCCTCACGCCTCTAAAATATTAACAAAAATAATACAGAAAAGAATAGAAGGAAAGATTGAGGACATGCTCACTGAAGACCAATTCGGCTTCAGAAAGGGAAGAGGCACTCGAGAGGCGATCTTAGCATTAAGATTTATAATGGAAAAGAGACCTTGAAAGAACCAGGAGACCTTTATTGCTTTCATAGATTTTGTGAAAGCTTTTGATCGTGTGAGGTGGCAGCAGATATTACAGATTCTGAGCGAGATAGGAATAAAGTACCGAGACAGTAGAATTATTTGGCAGATATACAAAGAGGAGGTAGCTGTTATAAGATGCGGTGAACACCAGAGAGAAGCTAAGATAAGAAAGGAGGTGAGGAAAGGCTGTTCCCTTTCTCCACTGCTGTTTAATGCATACATACAGAGAGCAATAGATGAAGCACGAGAAAGGTGGGAAGAAAGTGGTGGAATAAGTGTTCAAGGCAGACAGATTGATATGTTACGATTTGCTTATGACGTAGCCGTATTAACAGATAGTGAAGAAAGCTTATCAAACATGCTGAGGGTGTATGAAGCAGTTAGTAAAAGATTCAACATGAATATCAACGGTGAAAAGACAAAGATCCTTGTCATGAGCAGGAGAAGAGCGGACGCAGAAGTCATGCTTAATGGTCAAAGACTCGATGCAGTACAGGAGTTCCAATACCTAGGGAGCAAAACAACATCAGACGGAGTTAGTGCCAAATATCTCATCAGCAGGATTAATCAGACCAAGGCAAGAATAATATTTTAATAAGAAGAAAGGGCTCTTAACTTCCAACAACATTAATTTGCGTTTAAGAAAACTCTTACTCAAGACATTTATGTGGTGTTTTGTTTTATGGAAGTGAGACATGGACACTTGGTACGAATGGAGGAAAGAGAATAGAGGCCTTCGAGATGTGGTGCTACCGGAGAATCTTTAAAATATCTTGGGTGGAGAAAGTGACTAATGAAACGGTACTACGTTGATCTGATGAGGTGCCATGTCCGTGGAACAAAATGAGAAAGAGACGAGACATCTAGATAGGCCACATTATAAGACATGAGGGGCAATTAGGAACCATTGTAGAGGGTTTAATTCAGGGTAAAAATGCGAGAGGTAGACCCAGAAGGGAATATGTCAAACATATTGTAGACCATATGGGCTGCCATTCTTACTTGGGGTTGAATAGCTTGGCTACAGATCGGGCCGTATGGAGACGGAAAACGACTGCTGCAATCCAATCTACGGATTCCTGACCAGGGAGTGAAAATCTACTAACAAACGTATTTCGGGTCGGATATTGATTGCATGCGAAATGAAAGAGAGGAATTAATAATAAAGTATATACATAGAGTCAAGTATGAGTTACTTGGGGTAATGGCTCTAAAGTCGATATTCGTCGTTTACTTTAAGGGTGGTTCGTTGCTTTCAAGGAAATCGTCGGATCGTACGTTAGTTTCAAAGTTCCCCACATATTCCTAGATGTTTTATGAAATTTTGAATTTTTCTAGGCAACCCGATTATGTAACCAACGGGTTTCAGAAAACGAGAGATAGGAAGTACGGTTTTTTATTGTTTTGATTGCTTCGTGTTCACAGAAACAAATATCACTTCATGCATATGCATAGTTTTTTAATTTGTCGCTGTTTCAAAATGCCTGTAAATCGCAGCCGTAAGGATTGCAAGCGATGGACCAAAAGTAGCGTTCCTTAAGTTTAACACTAATTTCCTTTTTGTTTTATTTTGGCAGCCCGGTGGTGACTAAAAGTGTTACATTAACAACTTGGTGCCTTTTCTCAAGATGAGCGAAATAGGCAGAAAACAACATTATAATTAGCTGACATTTAGCTCACAAAGAAAATAAGTTGAAATCTTAATATCCTGTAGGACGACATGTGATCGGAAATACATCGCGTGAGATACAAGAGGTACTCAATGCTTGACGTCGAAATTTATTAACGCTATCGTAATAGACAGATATGAACATTTTGCTCAGATAATAGAATTTAATATATGGTGTAAAAAACTAGTTCCCTCGAATAAATCAAAATGTATAAAATGCAATTATTCGGTGAGTTCTGTTCGGATCCAATACACTGGGTTTCCGCCTTTGACCTACCAATCGAGGGAAGTTTGCGGGGGGCATGGTAGGAGGTAAACCCACAGAAGCCCGCACTGAATGTCAAACCACAAACTCTATTGAGCCGCACGTTAAAATCAAATGCCAATTTTCCGGTGATTAAGGGCGCGGCCTCGCCTAGCATAAGGTCCTTCGCGGATTCATGAAGAGGAGCGGCGACTGCGGTCTACGTAATCCTTTTTTAATTACCTCCTAAAGCGATGAAAATAATTAGCCCTATTTTGTCGGGAGCTCGCAGCTAAACCAGGATTTGGATGCAAAAGCAATTGACCAGTATTTTTGTACGGACTGGCAGGATCGAAGTGGAAGGTGACAAAGCGTACGATCCCTTCTCAAACACGCTTCAATGATAGATAAAATTTTCCACTATGGCACAGCTGAAACTGATGGCACAATATGCAAGCTCATTTAAATCAGTCATGAATGATATACATGAGGATTAATAGTTATACATAAATAATTATCATTTCTTACATTATTAATTAAATTTGGGAGTAGATATAAAACCATGAGTGTCATTGTGACTCAGTATTTCCTCTGGCATTCAAAAATTATGTACACCTAAGGAAATACTGGGGCACTTACATCCATTTATCTACATATTTATTTCTAAATAATGCTACTTTTATAGATTGTTGCATTAAACATTATTTCGTTTTCCTGAATTATAGGATATTTTCCTCTGAAAACTTTGATGTATTCTTTATGGAAGCAAGCTTTCAAAGAACACTTGGACGAGCATACTTTTTTCGTTTGGGCAAAGAGATAAAAATAGGAAGGTAAAATGCACCAAATACTACAACATAATGTATAATATATATATATAAATATGTTACACATTAGATCTACTCGATAATGAGTAGGTGTTAATAAACTAATAAGTGTACGCGTCATGTTATAATCCTTCACCTTTGAATAGAGTCTTTATCCATAATCTAAGCTTATTTTCCTGCATAAATGTTTGAAATTGTAATAACCTAGGATAGGATAGCTAACATTTGTATTTTCGAAAAGTGTCCATTCCCCTTTAACAAGAGCTTATCATTCGATGTACCACATCACGCTAATGTGTGTTAAAATAGGCAATCGGACAAATAAAATGTATCAGTTGTGCAGTTAATGCCGGAGACGAAGCCATAGGTATAAGTAGCGGTAATGTCACGGTACCATAATGGTTGATCTCGAAAAATGCAAGATGGAAATCCTTCCGAATAACAAAGCACTACCACCTTTTTTCTAGACTCCAGTCGCGTGGTTTCTTTGACGGGCAATATTTATCCTTCCATCCTTGAAGCTCCTTAAAATGGAAAACATTGTCCTCAAAAGAAACCACTCGACGGAAGTCCGGAAGAAGATGGAAGCTTTAAGGACATGTACCAGAAAACTTCAAGATAACTCGAAGAACTAATTATTTTATTCATGACATTTATAGTCAAATTTTGCAAGATAGCCTTGAAATGTGAATCAGCTTTTTCAAAAAAAAAACTTCCTCACTTTCGTTCATTGTGACTCTACTATCCTAACTCTCATCATCATGCAAATCTATGTAACCACCTATTCTAAAAGATGCAAATGGCCAGAGCTTTCGGACAACTTCTCAAAGAGTAAAGAAAGCCACTTTCTAAGGGTAACACCGGCGAAGGTAAGCCATTCCCGTGTCGCAGGGGGATAGGTATGTCCGGTGGCTTCTACGAAGCAGCGTCAAACGCATATGCACATACACCGGAGGCTATCTTTCTCGCCTGCCGGTGCATTGCGGTTGGACGGGGCCTCTTCAATGTTTGAGTAAACGCCTCCATCCGCACGGTCGTAGGCGATGGTGGAGCCAGATCAAGAGGCGACCGGATGAATTGCCTCCGGCTACCGCCCCGGACTGGGATCTAGGCAAACATCCTACTCCTCGCCAACAAACTACTTTACCACCTTAGCTGACGGTGACACTATCGCTAAGGCGACAAAGTCTGACTTGAATGTTTGACTACACGAGATTCTTGACATACGGCTACAAAAGTAATATACGAAGTTATATATACGAATACATTAGTTTTTAAAGATTTCGAAACTGTTTGCGGCGGAAGAGGCCTGATTTGTGGCAGTCGGGTGACTGGTTTTTCCACCACAATAACGCCCCTGCTCACACAGCCCTGTCTGTGCGCCAATATTTGACTAAAAATGACATGACCCCTCCCTATTCACCTGGCCTTGCCCCCAGTGACTCTTTTGTATTTCCCCGATTGAAAAGAGACATGAAGGAAAAGCGCTTTGCCGACGTTGCTGAGGTGAAGAAAAAAACGACGGAGGCGCTGCCGGGCATCCCAGAAGACGAATTTTAAAAATTGTTTGAGCAATGAAATAAAAGATTGGACAATTAAATTAGTGCCAGTGGAGAGTACTTTGAAGGGAATTGAAGGTATTTTGTTTAAAAATTAAATAAATAATTTTTTTTAATTGTCTGTTTCTTTTGGGTACCCACTCGCACTTGATTTCAATCTCAACCTCACCAAAATAGTCATTTATTAAATGGAATGTTCAAGGATTTACATCCGAAATTAGCAATGTCCTTAGTTGTAATTATCTCAAGTTTTCTCTCAAAAAGCAACTCGAATTTTAATATAAAGACTCATTTCAAGGGATTTACTCACTACACATGGATGAAGAGGAATATGGAGAAAGTGAATAGCAGGTGAATGTACTTGGTGGTTTTGAGACAGTTAAATTTATATAATTACACGTTTAAAAGAGGGGTATAATAAAGTTAAATTTCATTTAATGAAAAATAAAGAATGGATTATTCGTATATTTTTTAAATTTAAAAATGAAAAATGTGCAATACACTGAAAGGAGGGCAAACGACGAAGTGCTTGTTTATGGATTGGAAGCAGCTGAGGAGTGATTAGGAGGATATGGAGTCGTAGATGTAAATAAGGAAATAGCCCTGGAACCTACTAGTGTCTCACAAAATATTTTTGAAAAAACAATATAGGTTTAGGCCAAGTCTTGAATTTAAGAAATTCTACGATGAGAAAAAATCACGGTATCGTTACTTATACTTATCGTATCATGGTATCAACATTTTGAGCATGGTGGGATTTATCTTGGTCTCAAATACTACCTATTTTCCAAAACCGTTTCACAAGCTCATGAGTACCTTAACATAAGCTGATTTCTTTGACTTGCAATGTAACCTTTCATGACAAATGACCTTACTTTATTGCCGATATGAAAATAATTTAATAATTAAACCAGCTGAGCGTGAATAGAAAGTGTTACACATATGCATTACAAAGGTGGGGGCCGCTACAGACTCGAAGGTGAAGTGCAAGGTTAAATTTACAAGAAAAATCGGGACAATAAATTTTCGTAGGGTTGACAGGGAGAATAAAATTGAAGCAATAATATTAGCGCGCTTCCTAAAAAACTAACCAGAATATATTAGAAAAATAATTTGTGGATTGGCTAGCTTGGAGGATTTCTTCATCCCACACTATATGGATAACACAGCGGGGAAATATTTTAAGGCATTTATTAACAAAAACAAACTTTAGTTACGATCTCTCTGAATTTCTTTTTACATTTCTTCCCCAGCAACTCCTAAGCCCCTTCAAGGAGGCTTACTGGGTTGTAAGGGAATGCAGATTACTTTCTACTTGCAATGCTGGAAATTTCCACAACCCCGCCGTGTGTGTTCCGAAGCGAGCCATACGTTACCGAATATACGGTATGCTTTTGAGAACCACTCATAAAATTAGTTTCACTCAGGGATGCCATAAGCCTCTTGTCCAATTTACCCAAACTAAGGCCCTAACTGCGTTCGCCGGAGAATAGGATGAGAGCAGATGTACCCACTGCGTTGGCGACCGATTAAATTACTATCAATAAAAAAACCAAACGAATTTTTCCAGTGTTTCCAGTAATTTCAGTGCTCTTAATGAAATGAAATTCGACGAAAACCTTGATTCGCGTAAAACCTGATTCGGGGAATGAAGCCTAGTTGCCAAAGCAGTTTGTCATCCCATATTAATGTAATTTTTTGGCTGTTCTCAATACCACAATTTGATATTTAAAATGTGTAATAAAATGTTTACTCATAAATCATCAAAAATTCATAAATGCATAAATCACAGGCACTTTGAAAAAATAAGTCGTTCAACTAATCTCACCAAATTGTATCACCGGCATTAATCATTTTCTAATCATTACGCAACCGAAATTACCCGAACCGAAGCCAATTAAGGTTTTCAAAATTAGTTGCTTATTCCACGGTCCACGTTCAGTCATGAAATAATATTTGGCAAAACAACATGCATAATAAACATGTCATTTTAAACTAAAGACATTTGGGTAACAACCGTCATTCTGCAAAAAAGGGGGAGTAAGTAGTATTGTAGGAACCCCCAAACGCATTCATTGAATAGTAAGGTAAAATAATTTTAATTTCCGGGCATATCTATTTGAAGGAGGGACAAAAACGAGGGAGAGAATCAGAAATGCCTGGAATTCAGGCTTTACATTACAACTTTCCGATTCTCTTTCTTTATATCAAGGAATGATAGTTTGCCCAAGGAAATGAAACTAGGAGTGGAAAAAAGTGTTCTCCTCCACGGATTAATGATTGGAAGTGAATCTTAGGAATGCCATGATTAACGCAAGTGCAGGCTAAATGTAGTGGGTTTGAGATACCTAAAAGTGTTTGCATTAAATGGAGGGTAATAAAAAAATGTAAAAATAGGTGAACTATGAAAAAAGCGTGCCTCGTTAGTTTGATCATGTTGAGAGAATGGATGAGAGTCGAATAAATAAACAGATACATGGCAGTGAAGGGAATGGCATGTGATGATGGAGTAGACCTAGAAAGCCATTGGTGCATGTGGTGGAAGAGATTCTAAAGAGGAAGAATATTAGGAGTCTTTAGTAAAGAAAAGCTACTATTAAGTATTCAAGGAATGCGGTAGAAGCAAAGGTTTGTAAGGATCGGGCAGCAAGGAGGAAATTATTAAATTCTAAGTCAGCTTTTTGAGGTTTATCACCGAGAATTGACCTTTTCAATGCATGAGTTAAATAAAAATATATAGTTCTGATCAATATATCAGTTCTTGACAAAACATTCGGCCTTAAATGAAAACATGATTTTTTTCTACTTCCGATCGTCAAGGTACAACCAACTTCATAAATTTAGTGGCTGGAAAATCAGCAAAGGTATATACATATTGGTGTAAATCATGAATGCATCGCAAATATTGATTTTTAATTAAAACGGTTACACCACATTTCCATTACGTATGTATTTTTCTTAAAAACTGCATGGTGTGGAGTGGTAACATATCAATAGATTAATATGTACGTAAAAATCGATATTTAAATGAAAGCCAACAAAGGATTCGGAATGATGGTCTTCTTGGTAAACTGTAAAATAAATAAAAAGCCAAAAAGAGAATAAAATATTGCATGAAAGCCCACGAATTAATTAGTAATGTGTGTTTCTGGGTTCGATAGAGGCACATGGAAGAGGATAAGGCCGACCCACTGTCTATCCGATTCCTCCTTTCATTTATCTCCCCATTATCGTAATTACTCCCCGAATATTAACGTCACAAATTACCTTCACTATTACGCAGTTCGCGCAACGAGTATTAATATTTAACCCACTTGATCCTCTGATAAACCCGAGGATTACCTATGGAGGATTATTCAACACTTGTGAGTTAGATCGGTAGAAGTAGATGGAAGGAGTAATTTAACGACCAGTCTAAAACAAAAAGTCATTCAACTCAGAAAAGCGTTGAAAACCCATGGTTTATTTAGTCTATTACCTCTGGGTTCATTAATTATTTACTGCCCCAGCTCCTTTATCTACCTTAGTTCTGAACTTACAGGATTATTTTTGAGATAATGCTCTTTTGCTAATTAGAATTTACATATCTCGAATTTTCTCTTTGTTAGAGGAGCTCTTTAAATATCTTTAATTATAACCAATTCGTTTGTTTTTAGGTAATGGAGGGAGGGGTAACCTTTACAGCTACCTGATTACAGCAATGCCGAGCGGATGAGGAAAGATGCAAGATGCAACGTGTGACTTTCATTCAAGTGAAAAGAATAGAATTAAATAGAGAGAAATTGTAGAATACATTACAAACAGGGTAAAGCTAGAAACACAAAAAAGTATTTACAAGAGATAGCTTTAAAGTCAACGATACCATAAGTAGCCATGTTTCAGAAAAGTAAACAGAAATAATAGCATTTCTGCTTGAGGCTTTCGTGGCGCTCATGTGCTGGTATCTCCATGTTTTCCGGGTCAAGCTTCGTCGGTGTATCTTGACGATAACGTATAAAAGCGTATCAGGCTTAAATTTGTGGAAAAACATTGTCCATTTCAAATAAAACAATATTGGTAAATTTCCACACAGTATTGGTGTATTACACACACTGTGTGGAAATTTACCAATATTGTTTTATTTTAAATTGACGATAATGTTTCGTGGCTAATGAGGGCCACATATCCAGATCAGGTCCGAATGCCAAACAGTAAAAGTTGGCCTGTATTTATACCGTCACCGTAACGGAAGGCCACCCTGAGGACGGTATAAATACAGGTCAACATTCACCGTTTGGCATTCGGACCTGGGGGGTTATCCGGGAATGTCGATAACGGTGACATTACGTCATCACTTCCCTCATTTTTAGAAATACGTCATCAATCTCGACGAAGATGGCGCCCACGGCTCATTTGGCAGTTCTTCGTTCACGGACCGACTCAAAACCGAAGCTTCCGTGTCGACCGTAATTTTTCGGTGGACGGCGCTAGCGTCGCGACGGGAATTAAAGAGCATCATGGGAAATCCCCCCCTCCCCGCCTCCGCAGCCGAGCTTTTCAAGCGCTTTCCGTTAGTGTTTTGGCGGTATTTGAGAGTCAAGTAAGTAATGCTTATTTACTTCTAACATATTTTCATAATTCGAGGTTGATTAATGACAATCCCGGCGTTTATACTTATAGAAATCCTCGTATTTAATCTATTTCATGCTTTCATAGTTGTATACCTAGTGGAAAATCAGTCTTCTTCGTAGAAATAATTATTATTGCCATACTAATGGGTATGATCTACGCAATCAGAATATCACTCATCCAACAGTGATTTCATTTGAAAATACTATTTGGATGCCTTGCGTTTGAGTTACTTAAAAAGGAATTCCTTTCCCTGTTGAGTTTCAAAGACATCTCACTATGCCGTTGACGCTCATGTGATTGGAAGTTATTTTCGACTTGCACACATGTTGGACGCATATATTAAAAGAGTTTCGTACGAATTATTTTTCATGGATAACCTTCCATCCGTTAATATTTCATAGACATGGATGACTGGGCTTTGGAAGCTGCAATTGCGAGGCGGCGTAGGAATGAGGAGGAAGAAATACTGAGAGAAAATGCGATGAGGAGAAATAGGTTGAGACAGTTAAGAGATGGTGCAGATCCATTTGCCTCGCGGGAGAACGTTTTTGAGGGACTTTACCGGCTAACAAAGGACATGGTGAGGGCGCTAGTGGAGGGCTTGGCCTGAGCCAAGTGAGCGTGAGCCGAGCAATACAAGAAGTTACTCATGCCCTAAATAACCGCAACATTGTCAAAAAATGGATAGAATTGGTGCCTATGATTAATTAGAACTAAATTTTTCTGCCTCTTCTAGTAAAACGGACGTACAAAAATAAATATTACTACGGAACTGGATAATGATGATAACGTTATTAACAACCTCAACCGCCGTTAATTAATTAAATCCATGTATTCATGACATAAAACATTGTTTAACTCTTCTATGTAAACACAAACATAAATGCTAAATTACACATAATTCATAATCCTAGGTTGAAAGCTCACAGCCTTCAGTGTTTTCCATTTCTGCAATTTCTCTATACCGCCAAATTTCTACAAAAACAAATGCGAAACTCGTAGCGGTGCGCTAAAAACGGAACACAAAACTGAGCCAACGGCTCTGACATCAGCTCATAGATTCGTTCAAAATGTCGTTCGATTGGGTCTTTTTGCCGTTCATTGAATGCCTCAATGAATGAGTAACGACATTATGACCGACGACATTCCCGAATAACCCCCCTGATCTGAAGATGTGGCCTGTATTGGTCACGAAACGTCATCGTCAAGATACACCGACGTAGCTTTGCCCGAAAATATGATGTAACCAGAAAAAAATAGAAATTTCGGCTACTTTTCCAGGTTATATTGCAGAATATTTAAGGTGTTTACCATTTTTAGCTATCTTCACGGAATCATGCCAGGTGCCAATCTGTAATTTCCAGCTTTATTATTGCTGAAAAGTGCATTGACTTCATCTCAAGCTCTCTGCTGTAACTCGCCCAGGTTCCATGGTTTTAGAAATTCTCTTTTCGTCGATGTCATTTATATCCTTCAAAACTAACGTCTTGTTATTATGATGACCTCTAGCAATACAAACGCCTTACATCTTTGCTTGTGGTACCGTTTGACTATGATGGCATCAAGCAGTTTACGTGGAATGCAATTGCGATTTATGCCTGAGTGCTAATCAAACAAAATTTACGGTTAAAATCAACGAACACTTATTTGGCGTACTTGCCTTGTTTGAAACATCAAATTACACCAATTTCTAATAAAAACTTATAATCCCAGACAGGGGATGCGAAGTTCTCTTCAGTAGCCAATCAAGAGAGGAAACTGAGTTTAATAAGCCAGTCATCTCGATTAAATATATATTGAAAACTTACTAATTTTGAAAATTTCCACGGAATCATTCCAGATCTTAAATGGAGGAGATCTGGGCCATGTACTTCAGAAGAAACGTTACTCAAACATTTCATCCGGAAGCCAAAACTTCAACGAGCTTATAAGGAATTATCTTTTCCTTATTAAACACTACCCATCTTCGATAACTTTGGTTCATCCGAAAATATAATCTGATTTTTTTAGAAAAATAACTTAACCTTAAAGCAAATCATACGCTTCATTTTGATTCTACCGTAGCGGAGGAAAAGAAGGGGAAGGAGTATGTGCCTGAATTGAAAATTATAAAAAGGTTAATATGACAATTCAATGAAGGAAAATCAGCAAGAATTTATTTTACCGATGCTTCTACGGAAGTCTATTCATATCTAATTTCAAAAGCCTTCAATTCAAGAAATAAAATCTTCTACATGTTTTCAAAGATGGTATTTAAATGTACTTTCAGCTGTGATTAAGATATCTCCAAACTTAGAGTTTGGAGTAGAGAGGCATTAGTTTTTAATTAAATGTTTGAGTTATTATTTTATGATGAAAGATAAAAATAACAATTGCTGTTTTATGTATCATCAAAGGCTCAAATTGCGGCATCTACACTTTGAAATGAACATATTTCAATCCTGATACCTTATTATTCTACCGGTATCGAAGCTAAATTGATTTTACGTGCTTTCGTAAAACTTAATCCAAAGGGGGTTTTGTAAGCATATGGGCAGTAAAAGTATTCATTTGCTTCAGTTAACGGTAGAAATTTTCCCTTCCAATTTTTCAACTTCAAGGAGGACCCAATATCCTTTTACGGCTTGGAAATCTGCTGTTAAGAAGCCAAATTCCTTCACGTGAGCCCCAAGCAATTAAACGCTCGAAATCAAAATCGGGTTGGTTCCTTCATTCTTGACAAAAGCAAGAAAATTTTCCGAATGCATGGAAAGGGATCAGAAGATATTTAAAGGGGAGGCTAGGTCAAACTCGCAATATGCATAAAGCCTAGAGAGAAGTACCTGGCGGGGTCAGAGCCCAAGGGAGCAGATGAGGTGAGCAAGTTCAACGGAGAAGTCACGATTAAGAACCACATATGCTGAAAAGAGGAGGAGGGAAGTTGGAAGCACGTCGACCAACTGCGGAATGAGAGGAAAAGAAGTCTCTTAAAGTTATCAAACCTTCCTGGATGAGGTCTTAAAATACTTCATAATGCGGGGCAAGAGGATGAGGAGGGTGGATATTAAGTGGCTTCGATGAAATAAAGTGGCTAGCGGTTGGTTGGTAGGTTGGTAATAAGGTGGAGGCCTCCAATAACTTATGTTACTTGTGGCATTGAGTGGAGCTGGGAAGCTTGGTGTGGGTAGAATGGTCTCTCTAAGGATGGGTGGAATGAAACCCAGCGTATTAGACTCATCATCATTAGTCATCAAGCCGAAGATTAGTTTACAACAGATCTCCTATTAGCCAACCGCTTCTTTCCTGCATAATCATTCACTCATAACATCCTACATGATTTACCTGGTACATTCTATCTGCCATTCCTCCCATTAATTTTTCCTTCCAATATTGTTTTCATTAGTCCATTGTGTTACAAAATTTGTCCAATAAGTTTGTCTCTCCTTCTTCACAGAGTTTTTATTACACTTATTTTCTCTCGTAGGACATCTTCCATAATGATTCCCTCCGTCCATTTCATGATCATCATTTTTCGGTAACATCACATCTCAATGGCTTCAATTCTCTTCTGCTCTGCAGCTGTAACTGTCCATGCCTCACTGCCTTATACGAGCATGCTCCAAATATATGTTCTACCAAAATGCTTCCTAAGTTTCAAGCTTGTGTTATTAGCTGTCAGCAGACTCCTGTACAGATAGAATGCCTTTTTTGCTTGTGCTATTTTGCTTAAAATGTCTTTCTTGGTATTAGTCTGATATTAACAAAAGACGCCTAGGGTATCACGGTTTAACATCCTCATTGATGTGAAGAGTACCTGCTTACATTTCAAGTGCTATCCTTAAGGCAAAAAGAGTAGAACTTGGAATTCAAATGAAAAATCTCCGCCACTGCTGGGACTCAAATCCAAGTTTACATTTGCATAATACCTTCCAAGCCACTACAAGAGTGTGTTGAAGGGGGATATTTATCACCGACATGCACTACACCATATCGTAATAGGGTTAATGAAACTGCGACTGTTAATGCATTAGGAGAAACCTGCCAATTCTTGTCAGGAGATGATATTCCACCAACATACAATGCTGCATAGGAATTCTACCTAGGTTATAGAAACTATTTATACTAGCATATTTAGCAACTACATGAATTGTCCTTCGCAATTGAAATCCAGTAATATAACTATCATACTAATCATACCCCCATCCTTAGAGGAAGTGAGATACATCGGTCGGAGTCTGAATAGGCATGGGCAAGACGCTACATATTGGAGCGATATGAAGAATAGCGAGATTTTGAGCGTTGGTGAATAATTAGGGAAGGTGACCGACAGCTTAGGTTATTGGAGGCATCAAGGATCCGTGGGTGGTAAGCGATGGAATACATGATGGTAGGAAACGGTAAAGAGAAGAAATTGAGTCGCCAAAAGTGGCCTATTTATCGCGACGAGCAGATCGGCAGTGGCGGCCGCGACGCACCAAAAATGCCCATCGGCGTCGACGACGTGGCTGAGCAACTCTTCCCACCTCTAGTTCTAGGACGAGAAGTAATGAAGCTGAAGAAGATTCGGCCAATGAAGGAAGAGGAAGCAAAAGTTTTCAACAATTCCCACAGCTGCCTCGGATGGAAACCGGAAAACAAATCAACGACTGGATATAGAGTTGGAGAGGGTTGAAGAAATTGTAAGTGGTTAATTCGATGAAATGACGCAGGGGAAAGCGGGTTATACGTACTAGTCGGGAAGGAGGGAGTTAAAATGGGCAGGGGATGAGATGGTTAAGATGGAAGATATTCTAGCGAATCGGGAGATAAAAGCGGGGAGGGGAGGGAAGGTTAGGAGGGGGAGGGCGAAAGGTTTCGGGGAGGAGACAAGAACCAGGATTGAGGAGAAGCATGAAGAGATTGAGCAAAAGAGGAAGAGGTAGTGTAAGATTCTGATCCGGTGTAATTAAGACTCGCGGGAGATGGCTTGGAGGTCCAATTATCCATGTGATATAGGAAGGGAGGGCTCCTCCCGTAGATGAACGGGTGGGTATTGGTGGGAGGGTCTACATGGAGCACATTGGGAAGGCGGAAGGTAGGTGCAGAAGGAAATAAAAACGGGGGATAGAGTTGGGGGGTTTAGTGAGAGATCTGAAGTGGATAGGGGCAGGGCTGGGCAATCAAGTCAAAATTATCGATGCAGCCGTATTAGTATAAATCAGAAGCCTCAATACTATAATGCAGCCATATAGTAGGGAAGGTGCCTCAGAGCTGAGGTCATTAGCGCCAATGCACACTGATGGATACGTTAAAACTGGATATACGAATTTGAAACAGATTTGCCGTTCCATGGTACTTCTCTCCTATAGGTCAAGTATGCACATTAGTTTAAGGACATTTTTACGATGCTCAAACAAAAAAATGAGATAATTAGCAATGAGAAAAAAACAGTGAGGATTACACATCAAATGGAATGAAACAGTGTTGCAATTAAACCTCAAGCTGAATAAATGGACAACGTAAAAAATAAATTATTTACACATAGTTGACGCTATCGTCGCGTAACAAAAAGTTCCTTCATTTAGCAAAAGTTATTTCTTAATTACATTTATCAAATCATGATATTTTTGCCGCTTCCTTGTGTGACCTGGCATTCATTAGGTATAGTACATTTGATATTATCAATAGTTAAAAAGAACAGATATTTAATTCATAAAATTTGTACGTACGTTAAAAGTACAATGACTTGGTAAATTTTAAATTTTTAGTTACGCGTGTTACCTTATATTATTCATTGAGGGTGAAGAAAGCGCAGTGAGTACTCCGAATTCATTGGTAGCCTACCCTAAACAAAAAGAGTCCACAGTTTTTACTCTCATCCAACGGACGGAATACTGTACATCAAGTGACCTTCAAATTATTTCCAAGAGGGGAAGTTTCACTGAAAAATCTCCACCACAAAAGCGGAAGCTATGGAAAACCACCAGCTCCTGCTACCGCTCTGATTGACAATTAAGTATAACCTTATCAAAGTTATTGATGCAGTAATGCATCGCATCCAAGGCTAGGCAATATTACAAGAGTGGATTTAAATACTAAAATCATAATTTTTTTCCCGGAGTTAACTGTTCACTACAGTATATCCCTATTCTTCTACGACTACTTCCTTTACCAGTAAATATATCTTCTTGATGCCTCAATTGATACACTATTTCAGTATTTTCAATCTAATATTTTCATAAGATCAAGGAACCACTTACACGCTTCTAGTCCATGCCCACCTTCACATCATTTACAATAGTATTTCTAATAATAACTCTCTTGCTGAGCGTCATAAGATTTTGCGAAGGATGAGATAAATTATCATAAATATAGTATAAATTATACTATATTAGATAGTTTCGTATTAAATCGATCATGAAATCAAAACTATCGATTCACTTAAAAACCTGAAAACGTTCTGTTTTATTTTAGCAATAAGCACTTGTTAGGTTTCACTGCGAACGGCAACTAAAATAAAAAATATTAATCCATGAGTTTACATTTCTTACCCTTGTTTTTTATAGCAATTTAAGTCACTTCTAGGTAATTTTACTGCCTTTTCGGTAACTACTGCAACTGATTTAAAGTTCTCAGCCATAACGTAGCATTTTATACGAATGTACTCGTGAACAAACTTTCTAAATAACCCGGTTGATTGCCAATCTAAATAACCCGATGAAAGTAATAAATTGTCTTAACTTTATTGGCTTAACTGGACAACAGTTTTGCTGACATTTCAGTCAGTATCTTCAGGTTGAAGTCAGATCATCGAACTAAAGATGCTGACTTGAATTTCAGTGAAACTGTTGTCCAGAAAAGTCAACGAACGCGGTGAAATCCCGGAAGCCATGCGGACGGAAACTGATCGAAGCCGCAGAAACCTACGCAGTGTTTGTATGTAGTTTAAAATAATATTTATACATGATTTACTTATAATAAGTTATCTTTTAAGGAAACGACGGGTTCCAGCGAATGTTTAACATTTGAAGCGATGATATTTGATGAAATAGGTCGTAATCTTAATGAATGCCCGAAAAATGTATTAGGCTATTAGAGACACCTACTCTCACTTACACCATTAGGTTTCATCGTATTTGGCTCTAAACTATCTAACTCATACAACTTGGTACTTATTAAAAGACAATCTAATTAGAAATATCAATGCAGAATCATATTGAAGACATATAGCTTATCCCCTAGATTGAAGCTTCCGGTATGCCGAGGGAATACACTCGCGCTGGAGATAGAGGGAGGCCAAAAGCATTTGGGGAAAAGGAATGAGATGGAATTAGTTGGCCGTGCCGAAAGGGGATGCTAAAACCCTACCTTTTCAAACCGCTTCCTTCCCCTTCCCTCCCTCCTTCCCTAACCTAAACCCTTACCCTATCCTTTCCCCTCTGTTCCCCTCTCTCGCTCCTGAAAATCGCCTTGAATGCGTGAGAGCGCGTATGAGGACGTGGGGGATCCTTCTTTTAACCCCTCAACCCGTCTCTACCCACGCCTCCCCACTCAGACTGTAAAAGAGTAGGCACTCAATCCGCTTGCCTCCATTTTCCTTCCAACCTTCCTCTCGTTCCCTTTCTTTCTCTCCCCCGTCGTTTTTCCCTCTTTCTTTCTTCTCATTTCGTCCCCTATTCCACTTTTCGCACTTTCCTCCCTCACATAAAAAACGGAGGACGCGTCTTTTCCACCGCCATTTCTCCCTCTCTCTATCCCTTCCATTCTCTTTTACCTGTACAGGTGGAAAGGAAGCTGTAAAAGAAGTGCTACCCTGGTTCTTCAGGTACCTTAGGAGAGGTGGGTGAGGCATCGCTTTAAGAGCTTGAAATCGAGAAAGACTTCTCGGCTCGCCGGCCGGTTTATGCGTACGAAAGTGGGCGGGTGTAACCCTTCACCTTCAGTAATCCTTCACTTCCAAGGGAAAATTGAGATGTTTTCAGCAGTTTCTCCAGAAAAAAACTGGAATGAGGCATGAAATAAGGGAGGAGAGACAATAAGAATGAATTCTAGGACAGGTATTCCATAAAAATATCACAAACGCATGAAAAAACTGAACCAATACAATGAAAACTAAAGTAAATAACAAAACCCTTAAGATGAAGGTCCTCCTAAATAAATGACTCTTGTATATTTGTAATTTTCAGTCGAATGTATACAATTTTAGTGCAATATAATAATGATGCATTTTACATTTTTGCTCATTTCATATTAACGCTTATTTTTAAGGAAATATTTCTGGAGTATTGGTCAAACTCCAGAAATATTCTCTTTTATGGATAAATACTACTGACAAATAGATTACCCGTACAGGTGGAAAGGAAGCTGTACAAGAAGTCCTACCCTGGTTCTTCCAGTTTCATTGATACCCAGTTACTTACGTCTGGTTATCTGGAGTGGGTACAAATACAGCGAGGTTTCTGTAAAAGGACACAGCCAGTCGGGATTCGAGCTCACAATCATAGGTCACCAGATGTGAAAGTTGTTCCACCACCACAATAACCTTATTTAAAAAGATAACTCCTGCTACCACCTCCGTTCAATTAAGCCCTTTGATATCAACATGGGTCATTCCTGTCAGAAGTGTTCGCAGGGGGAAGTAGCCATCACTCGGTAAAGGTTAGACCATCGTGTCCTGACGGATTTTAATATCTTTACCAAGGTCTAGCTTCGATGTGATGATTGTCACTCTCCCTTGACTGTGCATCATCTCCTGACGGAGTGTGACAGACATCTGGATGGACCCGAGAGACTTTATTTCAGGAAAAGTCCATGGAAAGTCCAAGGGGGCAACCCTGATGATTTTTAAATTATTAAAACTGGTCTTTTACTAAAATTAACTGGTCTTTCTACTAAACTAAGAATTCATTTTATTATTTTCATTGCGACACACTCTATGAACCTAAATAAATATCTGTTTCAGTTTTCTCGGTAAACGTGAACGAGAGATATAACTGCGTGCGCTCAAAATAGCCGACACGTCGCGACGTGGTATCCTTTGTCATTAATCGCATCACTACTACTTATAACTCAGGAGTCAAGTGTAACAATAAATTCAATATTTTACCTCTTCGTATTACTTGTGAAAAGGTCAATCAGTGAAAATTTTTCAGTTCTTCTCCAATGAAAAATATTGAGCTAGTATCAAATAACTCCAAGATCATGGTTTTATGCGTTCATCACCGTTCTTTAAGTTTTTCATGTCAAGTGGGTATTACAGACTGAAAATTATAATTACCAAATTTAGCCTACCAAAATATAGGTTAAAAAAGAGTGACCGTTTCTAAAAAGAAACCTCCACTAGCTGTTTTAGATGCACTGGCCCCTATACTATGACACTATTGCTACGTTCAGCTTGGCATACAACCTACTTCTTTTCATTCCATTCGTTAACACTCTTCCTTTCCTCCAACTTCCCACACACTCAGCAGCCCTTCCCTCTTCATTACCTGCTCCATTCATTTATTCTGTCTAATCTAAGTCTCCTCCAGCACTAGCAGAGGCCTTGCAGAATAAAGAAATTAATAATAATTAAATATATTCATTATTTAAAGAATACAGACGTCTTACTGGACACTTTATTTGACATTTGCGACACGTGTTTTGATGTATTACAACGTCTTTGACAGGTGCGCTGAGTAAAATACAAGAAATAGTACGAAGCATGATCTTGTAATTTTCAGAAAAAGCTGCTCCACGTTATTTCGATTAGTACTAAGGAAGGTATATCCATATTTTACGTTGTAAAAAGACAGATTTTTAAAGAATATCTGTTCAATAAATTCAAGTCAAATGAGTGCCATAATTACGAATATGATTTCCAAAGACATAAGCCTTAAAGTAATCACAAAAGTATGATAGAAGGTACACAATAGAGAATATTGATGTACAATGAAAAAAAGTGACTGGATATAAGTGACGGAACAATGAAAATCTATTCGCTAAGTGTCACTCCACCTACAAAAGGTCTTAGAACAAAAATTAGAAAAACGTTTCCTAAAAAAGCAATTGTTCAGGTTCAGAGTGATCTTCAATTTCAAAATGTATAAACGTGCAAAGTGATGGAGTAAGTTACTAAGGTTAAATTTTGCATCAATTAAATATGTACAAAATGATAGTTAATATGAAAAATCACTTCAGTAGCAATTATAATTAATTCTACAGAATAAAATCCTAATAGGGAAATATGGCATCCTTAGAGGTAAAAACGGAAAAGTGCGTTCTCAACATGGCTTTAGGGGCTGAAATTTATTTAAGTCCTTCCGTCTCTACGATCAATTATGATAACTATCAATCTACCATAAATAAAAATGATGACGGTTGGACTGGTGAAATCAAATTAAATCCATGTTTGGGAGATTTAAAACAGAAACTTGCATATTCCTTTAAGCAGCGGGCGAATTTGTAGAAATTGACTTGGTAAACATTTCATAATATGTTAGTAATTTTCCACCTAATTTCCAATCCCAGTAGCGTGAGAATGCTACGTTTACAGTATACATAATATTAGATATCAATTAATAATATGAGTTATCCGTGTACAATGGGCAAATTTATAATATAATATTGAACTGCAGGTATGCACATCTACGTGGCAGCACTATTCTATGTTTACTTGAAAAAATATTGAGGATCCTTTGAAGCGGGCACGTAGAAATATTTGAAAGCAGAAGCATATTTTTATTTTCTATATTTACTCTCATAATCTATTTTAATTCACTATGAGATCATATGATCACATCTACTTTCAGCATTTAACAACTTAAATTGAGCCGCATTTATTTTCAACACTTCATGAACACGTATATTTGTAGCTAGCTCTTATATTGCATTAATGTTTGGACAGTAAAGGCAGTAGAGAAAATACGCAATGAAAACGCAGCGATAAATGATGAATTTGAAAAAAGGAAAGGGGAGAAAAAGAGAAAAAATAATAAATAAGGCCTACGAAAAGCAGAGAAGTAAAGATGTTCATTAAAAATTCTGAGAAATTAATAGACTAACTTATTAATATATTCTACTACGCAACAGTCTCTTGAAATCAGTGTAGGAAGGAAAAATAAATAAGAGGAATTGTCGAAGGAGGCCAGAAACAGAATACACAAAGAATGCTCTTAGAGCCGTGCAAAAGAGGAATTATAGAGTAAAGCGTTAAGCTGGACGAGAGTCGAGATAAGAGCCACAGCTAACCAGTTTTTGTATTGATAGCTATTAATTAAAAAAGAAGAGTTCACCAACTAGATAATATTACACTTAGACTGATTGGCCAGGCTATTTCAAAGAGTTTTAAAGAAAAAAAATGAGTTATGCTACATGCACAAGCCAAAATAAAAATAACAGAAAATATTATTCCTAAATTAATATGGCACTTTTATAATAGAAAGTTACCATTTTATGCCTCAAAAGGTGTGTGCTGAACCTAATCCCCCATTTTTTAACTTTTACTAGAAGTACTTGGCATTTAAGTGGGGGAAAGAAGATTGTTAAAGGAGATCAGGAGGAAAAATAGCTAGTGGGTGGAACAAGGTATCAGAGGTAAAAAGATTGGAAGACCCCAATTAAGGGAGACAAGAAAAAAGTGGCCTTAGAATGGAAGAGGACGGATGTTATAGACGATATGAGGAATGCAAGAGAGATGAAGGCAGAGTACAAAAGCAAGTTAAAGATATAAAAGCAGATTATAAACATTCCATTGAATCGTACAAATTGAAGAATTCCTTCCTCCTATGTATCGTACCAGAAAACATAATAATCAGTTTTCAACATTAATTCGACGAGAACAAATATCATATATCGAATTATTGCTTTTCCCCCAGTTCAATTCTTCTTACGAACTTCCTTTTTAAGGCTACTGTCCTCACATGCTACAACCCTCGCCCATTCTCCTTCTTGCTGGTCGCTGGGTATATGTCAATGATGCAATACTGCAACTGGAAGAACACTATTAGTAGCTACTACAACTATTTCGAAGAGAGGGATAGAAATCATTAACTATCAACTATGATCGATCGATCCATACCACCCTGATGTTACGCTTAAATAAAATTTGTATATTACAGAATTTAATAGGCGTGTTATAGGAGGATCCGTCTCGTTGCGTCGAGTTTAACGAATATAGAACTCGGTTATTTTGGAGAAACATACGTGTTTAACTGGGAATGGTGGAATTAGCGAGAGTAGCCTGATCACACATTATTCGTGTCAACATGGGACGTCTGCAGAAGCTAAATGGCAAGAAGAGGATACATGATGGACATCAAATAGTCCCACACAGGTATAAGTCCAAGGCGGACGAGCACAAGAATTGATGATCGAATATGTAGGTATCCGTTAGCTTAATATCGAACATGGAATTCCATTCAACTCAGAGCTCCATAGAATACGCATAACCCCCACCTATGCCTACGCTCCCTCGTTATCTTCAAGTGGGGCTACACTTCCCCCGTGAATTCTCATTTATATTTAGTTAAACATAAGGAAAAAGGGGATAAACAAAAATTATTAGTTTGAGTCAGGGACGACTGAAGTGAAGATAAGGACATATTTAAGAGGTAGCTACATTAAAAAACGTGTCAAATAACTTTGGAAAATTTGCCTTGAATGTGGATTCATTACGCATTTAAGAGGTTTGTATACAAATTCTTTTTAATTGATTACGTCTACAAAACTTCACGAGGTAAAATTAAAAATTATTCTCGTTACACGGTAATGTGATCAAATATGGAAAAAATATATATTTGCGGATATAAAATAATCAGATAGGTATATGACCCTTATAATGATGCCCAAAGGAAATAATCACCTCAAAACTAGCAGCAAAGACTTTTTTCAGGGCGTTGCTCTTTCCCTCCTAAAGCCCCCTCGTGTTATCTTTTCGGAAATCTTAAGGTTCATCCTCCTTTCTTGCAGCCTTCCTCATCACTTTTTATCGAACCAACAATAGTCTTCATCGACGGTCACTAAACTTCCCCTAAGGTATTACGGAGATTTGGACATTGCACCCCCTCACATCCCTCACCCTAAATTACATTCAAAACGCGTCCCCTCCCAATATTAAAAAAAAGCTTACCGATGACGGAAGAAAATGGCGTGTGCCTGCCTAGGAAACTTAAGTAGAGTAAAAAAAAATACTAAAGATAAAAGAAGAGAAACCTTGCGAATCGTAAGTATACATATAATGTACCCACGTACACTTCCATCCACAGCGCTCCTCCTCCATTGCTAATGGGCAAGCTTGTTGGTTCCAGAGAGCCTTATAATCGTCCCTTTAAGCCTCGCGCACATCCCGGCCATATTACCCGAGACCTGCCCCATCTCTTTCTTCCGCTGGTTCGTTCACACTCCTTCCAAAAACTCCGTCCCCGTGAGCGCGTTAAAAGGTATGAACGGCGAATGAAGAGAGGGTGTTAGGAGGGAAAGAATTGAGAAGGAGTGAGGCGAATAGGCTAGGAAAATGAGTTTTGAAAGACCGAATTAAAACAAATAAAATATAAAAAGGAAATCGTGCAGGTGGTGCTTTTCCTCCACGTATTCCTCGGTTCATTCTTTTCAACTTCTTTTAACATTCGTGTTGGAGCTCCTTGCAACTGCATCGGTATTAAAGGTGGCTCATGGGGAAAGAACCCTACTTACTTAGAACCGGCGTCAGATGGTCTCCAAATGCTTCCCTTGAGAATACGGGGATGTGGGTGAGGTAAGGTCGTCGTGCTCTCCGTGCAGTCGACTCGCGTTTCCGGATTTTCTCCGCAGATGACTTGGGCAAGAAATTGATTTGGTGAGAATTACACCGCTGACCGTGCACACGTTGTGTTGTTGAAAGACTGAACAAGTTTTCACGTCCAAGTCCATTTCCTCGTTTCTTGTTTCCATAACTTTTCGTGACAAGTTTCGAGTTTTATCCCCGAACGTAGAGAGCAATGAACTTAGTGGAAATGACTAGTGGAAATTGTTCAATTTCCACTAATGCTGTTATGTAAGTCAGTTTTCACCACTGGCCTTCCTTCCATGGGAATCGATACTATGTCTCTCACACCCTTATAATGTTCCCTTTCTTCATATCTCTTTATAGGTTGGTAAATGTGATGGGTGCAAACGACAACTGTGGCCCTTTGGGCCATTAGCTCAGTTGGGAGAACTGGAATGGTAGGAATAAATTGGGAAAATGATGAAGGTTAGATAGAAACACGGTCCTGGCATAAGAATACTCACAAGAAAAGGTGAAGTAACGGTTTAACGCTCTTTACAGCAAACAGAGTGCTCTCCATAAAAACGCCCAGGTAGAGATCGGGATACCATGAACAATGTCATTCCTGGGATTCAAACCCGGGCCCTTTGGGATGAGAATCCAGGACCAGAAAGCCACAATCTCTTGGCTTGATCTATATCACTCTCCCTTCACCTTTTTTTAGGATCTTCTTTCTAAGTTTTCTTGCATCAAATTTCTTTCTATACTCATGTATATGTATGTCTCAATATGTACCCTGCCCACTTGGTGCTTCTTTTCTTTACCCTATTGTAAATAACCATCTCTACTTCTCTCTTCCTCTACGTTATCTACGGTAACGTTGTCTGATTACTTGACCATCAGCAGTCATTAGTTCCCAGTCCAAATTAATTTCATATTCGATGTCCGCTCCTGATCATAATGATATTAACCCAGCCCAACTAATTTATAAGTGGAAAGTGGGCGCTCTTAACTGAAGATGGTGACATATCCGATGTACAAGAACTTTAAGGTCATGGTGGAGTTCAAATTACGCAAACAAATTTAATTTATAATAAACAATTACGCAATTAACTAAGAAGACGCTAAGTAAGTAAGTAGTAGACCAGGGGGACACGAGTCAAGTACACCACAATAACAATTTAGGCGTGGTAAAAGATGAAACCGTACGTAAAATAAATAATTATCAAGAAATCGTAGATTGTGAAAACACTTCAACGAAATTCTGACGATTCTGCAGTTCGAACGTGAGTTACT
Organism: Pyrrhosoma nymphula; assembly: GCA_963573305.1. NCBI lineage: Eukaryota > Metazoa > Arthropoda > Insecta > Odonata > Coenagrionidae > Pyrrhosoma > Pyrrhosoma nymphula. The sequence goes on from OY754329.1 coordinate 43,019,018, forward strand.
TCAGTGGAAAGAAGGCAGTAACGAAGAAATAATTTACTGCGTATGGCATTCTTGGTATCACTTGCATCTTTCTCATTCCCATTCCCTTCCATATTCTCCATCTGATAATCGTTTTCCATTTTTACGCGACGTAATTAGGAGATAATCAATGATTAAATTCTGTAAAGACATCACTTTAAATACTAAAAATTACTAAAACTATTGCTCCTTGCTATCCAGGTTGTATTAGCATTGAGTACAAAGCTATTAAATTTCTTCATTCCTGCACCTTTATCAAAAGAGACAAACAGTGCTTTATTTTACTTGTCACAAGGTTATTTCTGGGATTGAACCAGTAGAACTAACATGACATATAAATTCATCATCACGACGCGATTCGCACCTGCGGTTCTTTGCTTAGCAGGCATGCACGTTAGTCAGACAAAATAACTCCGTTTACATGTGCCACCATTTAATGGCTTTTGATACGGGCGTTAGACATCCATCATTTGTTACTCGAGAAAATTATCATTTAGCGAACGTTCCTTTAAAAACTTGAATCTAAAAACTGCACAAATCCTATCCCGGGCAATCCAATGAATGACTACCGCAGTACGTAAAACCTCCAGTTCCCGCAGACTGCAGGTGGAGTTTGGAAAGAATGAATTCTAACACGTAATACGTCCGAAATGTAGGTCACCGGCATTACTCGACCCGTATTAAATTAAAAGTGAGGGGAAATAATTTGTTCCCCAAGTACCTCAGTGCTCCATCAAAACATATTGAGGATGAATATTTACGGAAGCCGAGAAATACATTGACTCGTGCAGTTAGGTACGGGGCTTTGAAGAGACGAGGGGTATTAATATATATGTGTATACTACATATATATTCTGACTCAAGTCTCCACATGGCTTGCAATAGCAGCTAGATTACTTCCCTTTAAGCTCTCAAGAGTCTTTCTCATAACGATGCCACGTATCTTTTCGGGTTTAATTTCATGATTTTAGCAAAACGCCAGAGCTTTCGTCGCTTCACAATATTACTCGAAGAATGAAGGGGAGTGCTTGTTTTTATGCGGCCTTTATATTGAGCCACTCGAGTTAATTAAACAAGGTTCGACAAAGCCATAACTTAGGTTAATTTGCCGGGGGCATTGTTTTAATTTGTTCGTAGGAGGAGGAGGGAATATCTTCCCTCTTAGTCTCTCTCCTCACACCCTTAAGGCCCAATATCTCCGGAAAGACTGCCAGCCTGCTTCCTAGACTCTATCCTCGTCTTCCATTCAAAGTCATCAATGAAGTACTTTTCTCTTTCCTTTTTCTCTTGGAATACGTTTTTATAATCATTCATTTTTCCCCTACTTAAAGCATCTTTAAGGCACCGTTGACATTTTCCACAATGGATTTAATAGAAACTAGATTTTGTATCAATTCACTATAGAAGATTTGTGTCACAGCAACAAGTCTTAAGTGAGCCACAAATCACTATCTGGCGTTAAAAGGTGAAACTCCATAATGAAAAACAAGTACTCGGTTATGATTCAACAATTTATTTTAAGTAAAACGGCCTAGGTTTTCGCATATCATGCCATCATCAGGTGACGCCTGATGTACCTGATGGAGGCATGATATGCCGAAACTTGGTTGTTTTACTTTAAATAGATTGCGGAATCATAACCAAGTTCGTGTTGCTCCCTTTATGCTAGCTCACACTGTCTGTCTGGTTGTCTGATTGTCTGCTTGTCTGTGTACGTACAGACCCATTGGAACGGAAGGTGTGGTGTTCGATTCCCTGCTGGGGAAATTATGTTTCTTCTTTTTCTCATAGCCGTTTTCACTTTCTTCTATAGAAATTTTGTTTTCGTCATCGCATTACGCTCTAAACTTTATTTTGCAATCTTTAACTCGCTAATTATTCATTAATGATGGCGATCACTTAGCCCTTGGACGTTGCGGGAGATGAACCGTGGTGAGCCAACAACTGTGATTATCGCTATTTAAAGTTAAAAAATAAATATGAAAGTCATATAGAAATACTAATGTTCCTAATGGTTGTCAAATGTCTGAATAATTTGACGTATCAGTGAAGATAGAATGATTTCCTTTCACAAATTAAATTTATTAGCAACGTGATTGTACAATATTTAATGGCAAAGATACCATAAAACAATAAAAAAAATAATAAAATCCACTGAGCATATGAGACATTAAAACGTGACGTAATGCATATGAAAATAAATGGAGTACAATAAAAACCTTGTTTTTATGAGGTTATATTATATTTCATCACAAATATTACCTCAAAGTACGAGAAACTAAATATGCGTGAGAATTTTGCGACTACGCAACGAGAGGAAGATAAAAAAAGGCGTGTTACTGAAGATAAGAGCGAACTAAGCAAATGATTCTCATCAAGTGAACATTGATTTGCATTGGGGCTATGATATAGAAATCAATATGTAAACATTTATGACATATTTAGGGTTATCTCTCTCTTTTGAATCGTTACGCACAGTGGTACCTGTGATAACATTAACGGTTGCCATTATTTGGTGTTTTTCGCTTTAGTTCTTATTCTTTAGGATTTTTCTTGAGGTGAACTTGGTTTTTTTTCCTTTTTTTGCACTACTCAAGTGGTCAGTGGGAAATGTGGCTAAATGAGTGTATATGTTTCCCAAAAATAAAAAAAAACATTGAGAATAGTTTTTGAAACATAAGTAAACATTTTGGAATAAATAAAAGTCATAATATTCATTTTTATGAGCAAATCTCAGTGTAGTTGACTGAGGAGAGTACCATTTTTGAGATACAGTCACTCCGACGACTGGTTAGTCACAGCTAAAAAGATGAGGGCAAACATTCCGCCTTCTATCACTAGAGAGCCACACAGAGAGCCAATGAGAGAGAGAGAGAGGCGATGTTTTAGGTGCCCCACTGGAAATTTTACTTCTCCAAAACAGCAAGCACGGGAGCAATATTTGACATAGATTAACAAATTAAATACTGGTAATGAATTATCTCCGAGGCCAGTTTCTAGCACATTCATATAGCATTCGTAATGGTATAAGTAATACGTTTAAACTTTCGACGTGAAGTTTGTACCAATAATTAGACAGCGGAACACGCAAATGTAATGAAACGTTTAAAACCTTTAGTATTTATCCAGACACTTTAATGCATGGAAAACTTTTGAGGTTCATTTCACTCACGCTAGCTAATCGTGTATCTTATGCAATAAAACCAAATCAAGGGAACGGCAACATCAAAACATTTGACTATACTAACGTATAGTTTACAGAAATTTGACATGAACCTTATTGTTTTGGAGTGGCACACATTTAAACATTCACCCGGATAATTTCTAAATATCTTCCCTAAATAACTTCATTCGCGAAAAATAGCTATATATCAAGGGAAATAAAAGAAATTTAAATTAAGTAATACAGATATCATTGTATAAACAACATTTATCTGAAAAAGATAAATTAACGTTTATATGCCCATACGGTTTTTAACTGATTGTAATTTAATGAGCACTGTTTGTTTACTTCATCTTTGCTAACCGAAATAAATTCATCGTTGTTTAGCAGTTTTACCACGGTTTTTTGCATTTTTCTTTGCACTATCAGCTGCTAAAAATCCAAAACTACTACCAAATCACACAGACAGAAAATCCAAATTGAATGCACAAAACCTCATTTCTCTAGCTTAAAACTTGAGAGAGAAATAAACAAAATGGATACAGAATGACTGACTGACTGAAACGCTACAAAATTAATATATATATATATATATTTCAATAATTCGTACGACCATTTTCAAATAATATTCAACAAAATAGGAATTTAGCATTGCAATTTAATTAAAACGTTGAATGTAACAGTTAAAATAAGTTGAAGTAAGTTCATTACTATTTCAGATTGAAATGTGCAGTAGATGGAAAAGTAATCCAATCGCCTACGCGCAAGTTCAGTGGGTCATCTAAAATAACCAAATGTTGGGTAGTAAAATGATGCCGTCAGTATATCTGAATCAGAGGTTAGAGATATGGCTAAAATTGCAGTCCATTACTATTCAATGATTGTGAAATCTCCATTGTATTACAAAACGTTAAGCAACATACTAAAAAATGTAATACTCAATAAACAAAGGATATGAAAATAATTTCAAGAGAAATCAATTTTATTGCTTTATGTAGTATAACACTTAAGAAGCATTATGATATATTCTTCTGTTAACGTTTAAATTCACCTATGACCTTTGAGGACTTATGAAGTTGAATAGCTATTATTATGAAGCCGACAGAAGTAGCTTTAGTTTCCATGTTTTTGTGAAATCAATATCCTAAAGTAACTCACATATACCCATTACGTGATGCACTGCTTAAGATACTAACTACATGTAATTTTGATGTACGTGGTGTATGATATAACTTTTAGCCGACTAGGTTTAATGGTAGTACCATTCTCCCTGTGAAAGTATATTAAGCCATCTCAATTTACTTTTTGAGGAGAGAAAAAGTTCTAAACATAGCGATTTCTGTGATTAATTTCTTGAAGACTGCGTCACATTACGCAACCAAGGACTCTAAGAAGAGTGCCAGAAAAATGAGGCTGTCCGCCTTCAACCAATGGCACCTTTACTAATCTCTTCTTCTAATTGTAAAATTTACACTCCTTCAACGTTTTTTATTCCTTTCTTCATATTTAATCAAACAGATTTCACAAGAAAACTAGCATGAGAGATCCATGTACTTGTACATGTACACTTTGAAAGGGTAAAATTTGGGAGCAAAAGCAAAATTCATTCAGAACATATTCGATTGGCCGAAATGTGATTTGCGCAAGTTTTATAAATCAATTGATGATGCTTTTTTATTAGAGCACGAAATGAATAACAAAATAAGAAAGTCCAAACAAGGTTAAAAAAATAATATACGATGTTATACATAAAAGGTCAGCGTAAGCTTTCACACAGGACTTTTCCATTAAATAACAGCAAATAAATATCGTTAAATTCAATGCAGCAGTATCTTGGGAAAACCAACTATTTCTCTAATACATAACATATCTTACTATTAATTTATTTAACCATTAAAATATTTTACTAAACTCTTTACTCAAAGTCAAACGTTTTACTCAAATTTTCATATTGCAAACGAATTACGCGGAGTACTAACCATTTCACTGTTGCATATAAAATAACCTTCGAATCGAATAAGACGAGGTTATAATCATTTAAAAATATTTAAATGTCAAATGGCAAAACTATGAGTGACATTCTGTGATATTCTGTAAATGGACTACCTTATCAGTGCCACTTCAAAATAACCTTTAAGATCGGAATGCCACCGAGATGCATATGTTATGAGCGCCTAACTGCATCTCATGCAAGCAGTTAACGTGGGAAAGAAACGGTAAAAAATCCAAGAAAGTAGGTAAAGAAACGGGGGACATTTAATGAGCATAGATGGACATAGGTTTAAAAGGGAAGGTAGGACGGGGTGGGTTGGATGTGGAGAAAGGTGAGGGGGAGGGGCAAGGAGGTGAAGCAAGATGAAAGGGGAAGGAGGTATGATGAGCAAACGTAGTACAATAAGAATTCGCAAAATATTTGATAACGCAATGTGTAATGGAAGTGGAAGTTTTGGAATGGATTATCTCGTAGGTGTTTAAGAATGAAGGAGAGGACAGGGGATTTAGACCATTTCACATGATAATATATCCAACCTAAGATCTTGTATACCAGAAATATGATATTGAGAATGGAATCCTGTATGCATATAGCCGTCTTTGAATGTTTCACACAGATCTGTGAACTTGAAGTGGCAAGGAAGCAGCGGTGGATATAGACTAATATTTTAGGGGGGTCATAACTGTCTGCTTCCCCCCTCCTCCCCCCGGGGGGGAAGTTTTTTTAAATTCTAAACAAATATTGTGGCAGATTTTTACACATTTCAAAGTGCTAATTTTGTAGAAGATACAAAACAGTCATAACAATAACTGCCATAGGTTTAAATTAAATTTACTATTTACTTAAATTAATATGAAAATGCATAATTAGAGAAAAATTGACTAAAAAGTATAGACTTTCAAATTTACCAGAAAAGGTTATAGATTTTTTAAATATTCCAATGTCCTTGATTAAAAATATTTCCAAACAATGACATAATATGCTTGAAAAGTGATCAATGAACTATAATGTAAGAGTTCTGAATTAAAACAATATGCAAGTGTACTTCTCTGTGTTTAAGAAAGAAAACAGCAACAAGGAACCAAACAGACAGTATAAACTCAGTAAGGATAATGTATTATATAATAATTTACAATACAAAGCCCTGGTGCTTCTTTGTCTCAGTGACTTCGAATAATGGCTTCTGGGTCCATTGGAATTACTCGATGAACCGACATGAGAGCAAGCCCAATGAGTCTTTCCTCGCCGATATCAGCCCGAAGCCGAGTCTTCAGCCGACGCAGGGTAGAAAAACTGCGCTCCGCAATCGCTGCACTGACTGGAAGTGTAGCCAGAATCTGCAGAAGTTTTTTGATGGTGGGCTACATGTCAGTGTTGTAGTTTTCCAATGTTTCCCAAACGGAATCTGGGAGTTTTTATCTGTTCTTCACGACCCGCTTAAACGTTTGAACCCACAGTGAGAAAACTAGCATTACAGTTCTATCAGTAAATTAGATCCTGATAAATATTAACAATTTCTCTTATAGCGGCTCCGTCTTCTGATTTTATTTCAGTTTTGGGCAAGATGGTACAAAGATTAAATAAATTCATAACTTCCGTTGAAAGTCTGTCTTTTAAGTCTGTGATGACGTTGTCCAAAACTGGTATACAAACAGATCTTCGGAAGTTTTCCTCACACAAATCAGCAGGGTGGTTTTGACGGCTGGTTTGGAGGGAAACAAGTCGTGGTATCTTTAAATCTACATATAAATTTTCAGCTATTTCCCGTGCTTCATAATTGAGGCCACTAAAGATGGATATGTACAGTCTTTTCTCTCTTTACATCTAGTACCTACGCTTTTAATCTCTTCTATTACATCACTACCCTTTTTTCACGAATATACATAAATATATTTTGTATATTAAAATTAAAATTTCAAATTTCAAAATTTTTAAATCAAACGTTGATGCTAGAAGAAGTTGACTAATTGATATAACTTTACTACTAACATATCACTAAGACACTCAACTGAGAGGAGAAATTATGGGCTTCATATAGCTTGCATTAGAGAAAACGCATCAGATGAAGTCTTTCTGTCCTTCCCGGTAGAAATTTCTGCTAGAACATTGTAAATCTTAATAATTGATTCCCATTGGAACTGAAGGTGTCTCTCGTGCCTCTCAACCCAACAGGTTTCGCACATACCTTGAGCAGAAGAACTCATTTACTTCTTATAAACATCTCATCTCTTTGGAGAGGCATTTGCAATAGATGCTATTTTCTTCATAGTTCCAGAGGTATTTCTGCATGAAACTACTTTTAAGGAGTTTGCAAACGAATTATTCAAAATGATGTTTTTGCACGGACAGCGCTGAGCATGTATGGCTATTTTCTATATTTGTTTAGCACCTTTCGTTTCAGATGCCGTAACTGAACAGTTCTCGACCCCAAAACCTACGCAAAACTTCGAGTCTAAATCAAAGTTCTTGGAGATGTCCTTGACGATATGTCGTTAAGTAACTCCCACCAAGTGACTTTCTCTCCCATCTGATTCAATATCTTCCTCTCAAATCATATTTTAGGCATTAACAAATGTAATGAAATCTTTCATTTAAGACACGTTCATGAAGATATCGCAAAGAAATACTTAATTGGCAAATACTAGCAATTTCAGTTGTCTCGTCGAATATTACAGAGAAAAACTTTGCTTCCTTAAGGCCTCTTAGAATAATACTTTGAATCTCTTCCTTACCACAATCAATAAGTTCATTTTCAGTGTGCTTGCTATTATGTATAGCATTCAATGGAGCACTCTCCAAGTGTCTGCAGAGATTGTTGTTACTAGCATCCATCCTAAACCGAAGCAACTTGCCGAAATTTCCATCATGTTCACTATACTATATTTTTCATCTCTACGGAGAACATTGTCAATGTCTTATCATCCCTGGGACTCTTAAAGGAATGTCTTTCCAACAACATAACATAATTGTTTTAGCTATAGGAATCAAGCACTGCTTATTTTTCTCTACTTGTGCCATGCGCTACGAATGAATTTTATTTGCTATTTCTAATGCAGGATTGTAGTATGTCAAGAGAAATCTTTTCCCAGCTACAGCAGCATAAATATGAAATTTGTTTTCCTAATGTACAACCAAATCGTTCTTTTCCCCTATAACACCAAATGCGATCAACTTTATGGAATATTTACAATCGTTTTTCCCAGACAAAGAAAAACCTTCAAGGTTTTGGGGGGTCAAGATCATGACCCCCAAAAGGAAGCGGTATTTTCAATCATATCTTAGCGCATGTGATCCATAATTTTAAATTAACCAATGTATGGTAACAGACGACCAAAAAAATTTAGAGATATTTTATTTGATGTTGATTGCATAGCCAGTTAATTACTAATAGTCACAGGAGGTATTAACGGCGATGATTTCAGACAGTGAATATCCCATTGCGACTGTAAGAGCCAGCGTGATAGATCGACGGCTATTAGGCCGTACTGGGAACGAAATACAACTAATTACCACGTCAATTATGAAGTCAGGTAACTCAGCAAGTATGATATCAATCACGCTAGTTATCCAGTATGCTGGTTTTTTTTAAGCTTTAGCCATCCGACGATAGATCCAATAACAATTTCTTTCCAAATCACACAAGTTAACTGAGGATCAAGAGTAGTGCTTATGCAGTAAAGAATATCGTTTGCACTGCTTACATTCTAACACTGATTGAACATCAATTTTATGTTAAAAATTTTCAGGCTCTCCCTTGTGGGATTTCTGCATGTAAAAAAAAAAATATTTTCACCATATTTTTTATACCAAACGTCAACCGTGGTATCGACGCAAGAGTGTTTCATTTATACTGTTTTATGACAATAATTGTAATAATTACTCCCTTTCGTTGAAAAAGCGGTCTATGATAATTAAAGCAATATTTTGGAATGAAAAATTGTTTTGATTACTTTACTATCACAGTTGAATTCTCTCACGGACTTTTTCAAAACATTACAAACAATAACGGGGATCGGATAATTCATTGCGACGGCATGAGTACATTCTACTCCTACTTCAGCACTGGCTAAGAGTAATGACGGGTTATTTTCCTTTCCCACTCCCCACGTGATTACCCTACCAACCTATTCTTCATGGTACAAGTAAGTAGTTGGTTACATCCCCACGTGATCAACGAAAAACCTAACCCAGAATAACATCGCTTGATTCCAGCTCACAACCCGTATCCAAAATCTGCTTTTTGGATTAAAAAGCCATTCGTTAATCCAAGTATCCATGGCCGAATACGCAGGAAGTCAGAAAAGGTGAGATTCCTTCACTACGCTCCCTGGAAACATCCCATCAAACCTACACTACAAATGGCTGTATTTTTCGCCCACAGTCCTCTTATCTGTCCTCTCGCCTTCCTTCTTTTCCTAATATATGAAAAGAAGTGAAAAGAAAATGCTTTGATATTTAGAGATTAAAAAACGCTCGTCAACGTAGGGAGGAGGTTGTGACGTAAAAACCAATACCTTCAACTCCACGGTCAACTCTTCTGATTCACAGAAAATAAACAAAAGTATGATATAATAAAAAACAAGCAAATCCTGTTAGAAACAATTACGCGAGCATAAATAGATACAATGTTGGTACTGAGGGAGATAAGATACATAAAACAGGATGAAAGAAATTTATGTCATATGAAATAGTCTTGGAAGAGACGTAAACATCAAAAAGGTGGAATTATAAATATGGCATTTTGTAGCATTCCTGTAATAAATCAAGCATCACATAAGTTTACAATACAAAGTGCTAAACACAATAGTAAATAAAGAGAAATGTATATCATATATCAGCTTACGATAAGTGTGGCCGGCAGATAATGTGATACACTGAAGACTATAATGTTTGACAGAAAACGCAATTCGCCGGACAAACTTATTGCCAGTGAAAATATTTTCTCTTGTGTTTAACCCGCAGGTACTTGTACAAATAACGCAAAAAATCAGCTCCGACTATAATGAACTACTTGTCCCTGTCTTTCGGTAATATTCCTACGATAAAGGAAAGGAACAATAAATTCCTAACACCGTATCCTATTGCTTGAGTCTGCCCTGTAAACCGGAGAATCAGGAATATATCGCAGTTGAGAATGGTCACGTTAAAAAATGAAAGATAGGCCCTCACCAAAGCTCTGTCAGGAGCACGGATTACTATAATACTAGACCTCGCCATTATTCTGGTGAGATAGAGGGAAAAATAATGGTATATGAGGAGCATGTAAGAGTAGGAGTGAAACAAAATAAATGTAAGTATTCATATTTGTATTTTTCCGAATAGCGAAACGAAAAAAAAATGGTCTATGGACTCTTAAGACCATCTGTTTCTCTTCTATTTTTCAAAAAATATCCACAGTATCAGATTTGATAAAAATATATATTTTTTAGCTTTTGATTGAGGGGAGAAAGACAAGCGAGAAGGAAACATTTCATGTACTCGCCTGGAAAATAGCTTGAGAGAGATGGAAAGAGGTTGTGGATGAGAAATTCTCCTTCTATCAACAGGAGGCGATGAGGAGGGTCCCAGCAGGGGGAGGGGTGAAAGAGCGACTGGTGTCAATGACGCGTGTGGACTTTAATTCAGAGGAGAGAATGTATAGAATCCTTTTCACATTCCGCACGGCTCCGAGCATTTTTCAAAAAGGAGACAAAAATAACAACATTTGCACGACCTTTTGCCTCCGCTTCAATGGTACCAGGTGACATTCACGTGAGTGAACTGAGAACTTTTCAGATGTAAATTCGTGAGGAGTGAGATTTCATCAGGTACTTTTGAGCTGCACTAACGACCTCTCACTACTATTTAACCCTATCACTGTCCATATCATTATTTATGGAAAAATCTTTACCAAAATTTTATTGTTAGCCACTTATATACTCTAAAACAATAATAAAGAATAAAAATTTAATTATTTAAATATTTACTATAAAAAATTGATGTCACCTGTGGGTGACACTGGGCATTAACACAACCATTTTATTCGCTCCATACCCAGATACGATAAATTATAGGAGATTCAATGCATTGCGCATATTTTAATTGCACTTGTAAAGGTCTATTAACTGGTTTCATCATATACATTTTTATAAATGATTATATCTATATTATAATGTGAGCATGACAAAGTCAAAGACATGAAATTTCTTATTTTTGTGAGTGAAAGGCATACCAACACTGAATGTGCAATCTTTGCATTTCTTACACAGTATGCGGGTGCGCAGGACACATTTCCCACATCTACTCTGGGAACAACTTTGGCGAACATGGTCTTCAAATCTAATGTCCTGAGAAAATCTCCATCTCCATATCTCCATATTTTTAAGAAGATTTAATGGTAAAATCCCATTCATAAAGTATGCATAGAGTCTACGAGTTCTAGAATATTTAGTAAGAATACATTTACCTACAAAAAATAAAGAAATTTAATGTATTAATTGATGTAATTAACCCTATTCTTTATTCTAGAACTTATAGACTCGTTTGGGGGCTTAATGAACCGACTTTTGCATTTAAATCTTTAATAAACCTAAATTTTAAAAAATTGCATAGAAAAGGATAAAATTCCATCTCCTTTATTTCTTGGAAAGTAGATAGCTTGAATATCGTGTCTTTTAGTACCCCGAATTTCAAATTATAGTATAAGTTGTAGGGGTAACTATGAGTAGTACGACATTTTTTCCCGAATGCATCCCGGACCACCTCTCAGTGATACCTATCCAGTGTAAATAATGTAATGGAGGTTGATCCACTTAAGCATGCGCTCCGCTGCGTCATGAAAGGGAATCGCTAATGAGGCAAAGAGAAAGGGATCACACGCAAGTGGGAGGGGGTCGGTCCTAATGCACCGACGGGACGCCCGTTAACGCGGTGTAAATATTTTTGGCATCTGGAATTAAAATTTTAAATTCATATGACCGCCCGCATGCATTAGATTAAGCATTAACCTGGGAGTAATCCAATACGCCTCCTTTCAAAATAAAGAATTCTAGACTAAGAACTGGGTTAAAAATGACGATAATAAGTATAAATTCTGCTTAAGGGAGCACTGTACAGTTTGGAATTTTTAGGAGTACACTGATGAACAATACATTAACTACCTATAGCTGCTATTCAGGCGATTTGCAATTGGCAGTGTAAACGGGCCTACCGATACACCGTGTAGTTAGTGTAGCATAATAGAACACCAGTATATAACTAAATAGGGATTTACGGAAACAAGTCATTGCAAAATTGTTCAAAATTTAGAAATATGTGTATAATTTTTATGCATGTATGATGGCAATAAAAATGTTGTATGGTGTAACATACTGTTGGATTTTAGTATCAGAAACTAATTATGCCAAAATGTAACGGATCAGTTAATGTTAAAGTGTATCAAGATATGCAAGGGTTAATACATTTTCATTTAATACCATGTCTTTCCGATCTCTTGTGAAGATTAATCACAGAAAAAAGTAGATAGATCGACAGCTTTACACAGCAAATTTATACTTTCTGTTTTACCCTAAAATAGGGCGTAGGGCTGAGAGATGGCTCTAGGACAGAAACTGGATTCGACTATAATCAAGCACATTTCAAATAACAAACGGACATGACATGACACACTAGATAATATAATAGAGCTCCTTAAATTCTGCCTTCTGATTACTAACAAGTTTTTGAATGAATCGGAAAAACGCTAAACGTGCTGGCATACCTTACACCAGTTACTTTTCTTCCCTTTCCTTCAGAAGTTCAGGAAGTAAGGAGAAAATTATCTAGCCAATTATTATTGCCAAAATTATTGCCAAAATAAAATATTAATTGGACTGGCGCATTAATGCCCTTAAATATCCATTATACGTCTTCAAGGAATATCGATGCTATAAAAATTATAGAAATTTTACGGCATATTGATCGAAATTTAGAAATAAGAACCACAATGAAAGGTAGATAATATTACCCACCATGATAAAACCATTTTTAACAACCAAGGTACCGGATAAATACCATCCTGTGAAATTAAGAACGAGTTTTTAATCGTGTTCGAAGAGCATCACTGATTCCAATGCTATAATTATGACGCCTATGGCCGTTTTAATAGTACAGCGGCTTTTGGAGTTAAAAATTTTGTTTATGCATGCGTAAAATCTGAGAATAATTGACGTTACGATGTAATGTAGGTATGTTATAGTAATCATCGTGTGATTGCATTAGTATTTACTAAATAGTGCGAGAAACGCCGAGAGCATAACAGGCTGGCATTACTAATGTTCTCCAATCTTCCCTTACCCCAATGTCCAGGTAGGTAATTTATGTTTTGGGTTATGTGTACTAAAATAAACGGCAAGGACGAGGCAACCGAGAACTCAATGAACTGAAAAAAATATCAAAACTAAGGTATGTACAGATCGTAATACTCATTAAGTGTTCTAAACTAATTCATCTTACTCAAAGATGAACTACCGAAGCATGGGATAGTATTTAGTATGACCAAACTACTGATGAGATATGGCTGGCATAAAGGAAACATCTGCGTTGAACATGCCAGCCAAGTATACCTATCTTCCTTTTACATTGGATAGTAGGTAAGAACCGGATGCCGGACCGAGAAGTGAGTTAAGCTAAATTAAATCTAGTTCAATTCACCGGCAAGACAATAAGCATAAATAATTACGCCCTCGGAACGCGTTACATTCGCCGTCTGATTGCAAACGAATTCACGGGAAGAGCGCGAGAAATGCTGACGGGAAAACACGCTGGCATAACTAACGCCACTTATTCCTTACCCCACCCAAAATCCCGGACGTTCGTCAGTGGAGCCGGAATTCACATGCGTGGAGGCACAAACGAAATTCTCGCTCGGTGAAAGAGAAGCCCCATACTCCCTCAGTCATCATCCGCGATGCACGCAGAGAACGTGAGATGGAATTACTCCGCGGGAAACCTCGAAGCTGCGAAGCCGCCGCGCTGGGTTGGCGTGCCCGGGATGGCGACCTCCCCTTCTACATCCTCCCCACGCCGACCCCCAAGCGCCCTTCGCGTTCGTCGTTAAATTCTCGGGGAAGAGTCGGGTAGTCGGAAAAGGGTGCGAGGGGGAGGAGTGAAGTAGAGTAGAGTAAAGGAGGAATGTAAACCCGCCGGAGCAGTTACGTATAGTCGCGTCGCATTCAATTCCGGGTAGGAAGGAAGAGACAACTTCGGCACGGCGGATACGTGGATTCGCTGAGGAGTGTGGATAGTCGTAGGGAAATGGAGAGGGGAAACATCTTGAGTCGCCCAAGTAATGATGACACATTTTTTTATTGCAGCCCATAAAAATATGGCGTTTAAGGTAGTGTAAGAGTGATAAAACTGCACATAAAGCTCAGTTAATTTGGCCTCATTATAAGGACAAAGATCACATACCGCTAATGATACCAAAATATCAGCCTCTTATTGCACTGCTTTTTGAGATACCTGCAAAAAAAAATAAAGTCTTTTTCCATGTGAGTGCACGGCTTTGGAGTGCAAGGCTGTGCATTCCAAAGACAAATATATTTGAAAAATTGATTTGAAAATGAATCGCGTTAGAAGTCTAACCCGGTGTAATTCGTACTATTTACTAATTACTTTTTAGAGTAAATATATTGCTCAACTCAGTAACTTTCGCCAAATTGCTCAAACAAACTTCGGCTGCGAAAACCTTTTCAGTGCAGGGTATGAAACAACCCAGGTTAACGCTTCAAATTCAGTTCAAGTTGTTGGGCGAAAGAGTGAAATTCTTAGGTCATGAATGTTAGTCATTTTGTTTCATGCTTGTAACAACGGCTAAAATTTTATAAATGCTGCTAAAATTCATGGTTAAAAATTTCGTGGGTCATTATAGATGTATGTTTGTTTTTCGGGTGTTTTCCTTTAATAAAGTGACCAGCAACGGCCACGAAACGTCAGGTATCACACCTGGTTATAGTACGCGGGGTACACCCGAAAAGAAAACATACACGCTTCTAAAATGTTCTTTAAATATGGTTTCTCCATTACGTATAAGCAAAATCTCCGTCCTAATTTATCTGCCCTATTCTTTCCAAAATTTCCCTCCACAATATCCTCCCGCGAATGTTGCTTAAGCAGCACAAAGACGCCGACTCTTCTCTTCACTGTACACTGAATACGAGAGTATATTATTCGAATACAACCACTCCAAAATCCACCAAGGGCTAAGATAGTTTGTTGACGTTACTAGTGAGAAACCTAACTAACAATTTGACGATTTAGTTCAAACCCTCGGTTAATCAAATTTTTCCTTCTAATGGCGAATTAAAAAATCCCGTTGGTAGTTGTTTTTTTTATGGAACATAAACGTTAAGAAGGGTTATTACATTGGCTGAATACAAATTAGAAGCTATGTATCAGCAAAACAAACAAAAATTTTAATAAAAATCCAATTAGATTGATCATTTTGGCATGGCCTAGTTATTAAAGGTAGTGTACTAATTTATTTTAGCTTGATGTGTGCAGATGGAGAAATAAAGTAGCCCGTAATTAAAAACGTGTCGGTGACAAAATGGTTTGATGTATCATTTCGACTACCACCATCTTTCCGTAGGTAACTACGGCTTATTCCGCAATACTTCGATGCCTGTATCAGTGTGTAGACGTAGGTGATAAAACTTTGGTTGTGTAAGGTCCTCCAAAATTCGCATTTCATTAGGCTGCATGACGCTGTCTCTGGCTAACTCACCTAACCCAGGGAGAATGAATCTAGTGATAAAGGTCAGGTGAATTTTTCAAAATTTCAGCACATTACCTTAATTAATTTACTTTAATTCATTCACTAGGCAATAAAGACGGCAAAAAAGGTTTTTACAGTAACTAGCATAAAAACAAATCATTGATCATCATCAGTCATAAACCTGAATGTTGGTTTGCTGCAGCTCTCCACTCAAAAACTCAACTAACATACTTCGTACACATAGAGGTAGTCTACCAATTATTGAGGGCTTGAGTGAACAATTGACATATAAATAATGTAATCTAATATATTTTTCTAGTAAAGAGGGTACCATAACTGTACTGCTCTTTTCTCTAACTTGGCATATTTCTTACATTCCTTTATCTCCTTCTACCTATGCAAAAGCCTATTCATTTTCTACCACTCCCATTATCGAACACATTAACCTTATCTCACCCCTCCATTGTTTCCTTTACAACACATCTCAATAACCTCGAACCATTTCTCACCCTCTTTGCCTAGTGTCTAGGCTTCTGTGCAGTTCAATCCATATCCACCTTACATCGTATTAACGCAGAACTACTGTCCTAGAACTCATCAACATTCGTAGAAAAATTGAATGAAGCAGCGAATAAGAGTTAAGCAAGGGCAAAGGGGGAAAGAGGGAACACGATCACGAATGAGAGAAAGATCACCAAGATACGGAGTAACCTGTTCATGATTTCAGCCCTTTTACGCCGCCTTTCTCGCCACGAAACTGCGTGCGTTCACGAACCAGGATCCCGTGCGTGCTTCCTTCCCTTTATACTGCGCTCGACTATACTCAACTACCGACTCGGCGATTCGGGTCGCGGAGAGATGTGCACCAATAGGTGGCGTCATTTGTGGGAAACGCGACCGGGTCGCGGGGGTAGGGGGAGGGAGGAAGAGGGGATTTGGGGATACGCCAGTCTCGGCAGTTCTCTTTCTCCTCTACTTTTAAGGAGCTTCCCTCGGAAACGAAAGAGAAAAAATAAGTAATTTCTTCTTTCCGTTTCACGTGTCGTGTAAAATATACCAACCACTCTCTCGGTTGGCAATCTAAAGCTATAGTGCATTTCCACTAATAAAATAGACATGTGGTCTAACGGGCGAGCAGGTACGATTTTATTAAATGTATTTACCAACAATTCTCAAGTAATCTCATTGCTTTAAACTAGTCCTACCAAGAGTTGGGGAGAAAATATAGTAATTGGAACCTCGATTAAGGAGAAAGACAAATACATTAGATACTTATTTCGACATAACAACCTCTTCTATAATAAAGTGGAGGGAAAAATGAATGAAAAATATTGACAAAGAGGGGCAGAGATAAAATTTATGAACGTCTAAAGTTACGAATATTTGTAAAGGATTAAGGGACTTAGCTGAAAGGTGAATGCTGCAGAGAGCTACAGCAGACCAATCTTCGGATTGATGACTGATGGTGTAGGCAAATGGTGCCACATTTTATGCAAGGGCGCATTTTGCATTTGAATTTTGCGTGAATTGGGTTAAAGCTCAAAATTTACGATTATTCTGTTCCATTTAACTTATTAATACTTATTTATTGAGAATATTTACCTTCTTATTTCAGCTTTTCTTTCCTATTTCAGCTTTGCAATAAAACTTTGTTTCGCAATGCTTTACCAAATTTCTATATTATTCGATATCAAGTTCAATGAGTGAAAAAATATGCGCTATCTTTAAATATAAATTCATGCAGGAAGTGAAATCATGTGATACATTTTAAGCTGTTTTGAGACGAAAGTAACAGAATTAAGTTAATAAACAATAGTATAAAATTTAGTCTATCAAACAAAACTTAGTGTCGTCATCATACCTCAACAGCCGTTCTCACATGCAAGAATTATTTCAGAGTTCAGGCATTAAAATTATTTAGCATACCATGCACACCAGTGGTTCCCAAAGTGGGCGCTAGAGGGCGGTTTCATAATCTAGGGATGCGATAAGTAACAGGAGGCGGCATGGGGGCGCTGAAGGCAGGGTCCCGACCGAATGGTACCATACATGTCCTGGGATCTATTAAATATCAATCTATGGTAATTGAAATAATTTAATCATAATTTTTTTAAATTTATTTTTATAAATTTCCTGATTTGGTCAGGTAGTCTAGTATGATTATAGAGCCCACGGTTGGGGGGCGTTGGGGGTGGCGTCTTGTGGAACCAAGGTGACTCGAAAACGTTTGGGAAAACACTGATGTAGACGTTTAAAACTGGAAAAATAAATAGATGTACTAAATAAATAAATAATATCCTTAAAACTCAGATTATGGTAGGCTTCGATCGTAGCTATTTTGGCCCTTAATCGTTCGCGGAAATAAGACATTTTGAACCAGCCAGTCCTTCAATCTATCTCTCTATTTTCATGCATCTCTTGAGGAAAGATTTCGTTGGCATCATCCATTGGAGGGGATGTTTATCTAGGAGTAATAGGGAAATGGTATTTATAGGATTTCACGTGGGAACTAACTTAACGGGAAGGAGGTTTCCGCCGACTAGAGAGACCTCATCTCCTCCGCTCTCAACCGCCGCGACGAAGTCATTGAAGGGGGCGCGAGCACGTATAACGTTCGTCGCCGCGGTTGAGTGATAGATGGATGCGATATACAGTCGGGCGGGTGTATAGATAGGCAGCCGCGAGTCGGGGTGGGCAAGGGAAGCATGGGAAGGCACGTCTATCTCTCACACACGGAAAACGGGAAACGTCGCGAATAATTTTCCCGCGGCTCCGCACCCACGACGACGCCTCGCTTCGCGCGAGGCCTCCGTACGTGAGGCGGCGCCTGAATTGTGGCTCTTTTCAGACATGGATTGAAAGTAAATGCCTCGCGGATCGCGATGCGGGGGTGGCGGGAAGGGGGGGATTAGGGAGTGAGGCAATGGGGAGGGGAGGATTTTACGCGCTGGGACCTCAGAATGGGACCCGCGGGGTACACATATAACCTCCTGCCCCCCACGGATCGCGGAGAGGCTTCCGTGACGGACAGCAAATGCGGGTCGCGAAGGCGCATTAATACGCGCTCCAATCCACCGTGCACCCTGGTGATGAAACGCTGCAATACACTCTCTCGAAATGTTTTCAGCACCGCGGCGGAATTAAATTTAATTCGACGCTTATCCGAGTACGCGAAGCCCTGAAATGGAATTGAAAATTCAGGTACCTATCCCTTCATCAAAAGGCAAAATGCCACACTATATATCTCCCAACCGATGCGTTTTGCGACGATTTTATCTTTCCCGCTTTATTTGAACTGGTTGATAAAACATTTTTTAATGGACCGTGTAGTTTAAAAAAATAATTTTTTAAGCCATTAAACCCAACGGAGGTGCCAATCACTTTTTTATTTTTTATTCACTCGGAGAAAGAGGATTTCGAAAATTATCACCACAAGTGTTTCAATCCTAGTCTCATAAAACTGCAGCCCACCAAATTCTATTTTCATTAAAATTTATATCACATCCTCTTAATTCTTCTAACGTCCGTAATTTACTTTTGGACTGTGAACTTATCCTCTACTCTTATTGTTTGTTTCCTCCGTGCTAATTTACTTTCAAATGCATTTCTAACAAGTCCTACCCTCTGCCTGGTATTGATAACAATTATAAGGACCAGTCCGATTGAAGAAACTGGTGTATTGGTATAAAATGAGTTCTATCATCTATAACCATATAAAATCACTTCCTTGCACTATTTCCTTATTCAACTGGGTGTACTTCCTACTCATTTCCATCTCACACAAAGAACCTTTACTCTTTACCCTGCTTCACCGTTTACCCAACATCTTCCACCTATTCGAATATTACAACATAAGTCATTTTAAGTGTGGGATTTCTCACTGAGAGATTTTGTCAAGTTATTGCATCATTGGTATCTCTAACTGCTGGCTTTACATTGTTAAATAGGATCTCAATATTTCCCATCCTATCTAAAAAGACCAAACATATTCTCTCCGTAGGGTAGCCACTCCCAACAGATTCAATCACTCACTATATCTCCCCTCTGATAGGTAAGAAAAACCTGAGCCAATTAATTAAAACATCTAGTAGCAAACGTAAAAAAACGTCAATTTGTCTTCCATTAAACCAGCTTTGCCTCAATATTGTTACTTTGTACAGAGGTGAAATAAACTCCAAATATCTCAATATAATTTCCAGAATACCATGCCACAACATTCCATTTTTCAGCTTTCTACTACGCTTTACGCTAGGCTACATTCGAAATTACGCCGTTCCTAACATTCCCAAATATCCCCAGGAATTTTTGCTGAGAAATGCAGTCACACTAAACTAACTATCATCACTCTATCCTACGAACTTGGAGCAACATTATTTCATAGTCATTTTGGAATGAAACCATCAACTCTGGTGATTCCCACTATTTCTCGCGGGCTCAATAGAGTGGGAGAATAGTGAACGTAAACATGGTAATCTTCCCATAACTTAATGCACAGCAAGGAAAAACACGGTTATTCATTATTATGTGAAAAGTAACTGCTCCACGTTTACAGTTTTATTTGATAATTGCAATTAACCATATGTTGTCAAGCAAACAATGTGTTATGCAACATTGATAGGCAGCAAATAATACACAACGCCAGTAAAACCATGGAAACTTCACAATTTTACTTGGCAAAAAAGCATCGAATATTTCTACCAAACTCCCACAAAATTCATGAGTCAAATAAAGACAAAACTCACTCATACGAGTTATTAATTTGGACGCACTCTTATTCAATTAGGTATGCCCTGCTGTTGTTTGCTGTGCAATGATATTCATTTACCGTTTAATTCGATGCTAGTTAATTATCGGAAGGATAAAAAGGGGTCATAATTACCTTTTGCCCCAATTTCCTGGAATTATTTCGTCAGTAACAGAAACAAATTAAGTGTTTTGGGTCAGTAATTCAAGCTCATACGAGTGTGCTAGATATCAATTACTAAATTTATTGCCTGAGATTGGCACAAACAGGGAAAGCTAATGGTATTATCTCCACATCCTTAAGCATATCAAATTTTTTAATTGAAGCAGAATAATAAGACCAAGAGAGTTGAGAATAATATATTATATTCAATCAAGATACGCCTTATTAAACACAATGTGTTGGCGTTGATGAAGAGAATGGCAAGATGAATTATCACCTGATCCCTTAGAGGATAACACGTCCCTTAAATTAAACGTCATCACATTATTGTAGCTTTACTGGTGTAATAGTGAACAGAATAAAATGTATTTAAATAGTAAAATAAAATCCTTCCAACATCCATTTGCATTAGCATGAGTAACACATGACGAGAAACTAATTTCAATATAGGATTGGTAAAAAAAATGCCTGTTGAATTTTATGATGCAAGAAAAAACTATGACAGTAATCACTAATGTAATCAAGCATTTCGTATGAGAAAAAAATCAAAATGATGTATTTAGGAGAAATAAACAAATAAAAATAATCCTGGCAATGCTTTGTGTTAGTTACCTGAATATCATTACTCCATTGCCCTTTAAACCCATTTAGTTTAAAAACAAACTACCATACAGATAAACTACTTCTACGATTTCCTCACCACAAACAAAATGAGGCCAACGCGCACCGAAACCTTTCGACTAATTTCTATCAAGCTGAGGAACAAAGGCTGAGGAACTTAGACCGAGCCTCACAAAAACTGTTACCAATTCAGCAGGCACTGGAACAAAAGAACAAGAGCCACGGATGTGCAGTTAGAGAGCATGGTCCACCGCTTTCATGCGTTAACCACGTGAGCGATCAAAGGAAAAGGCTTCTCAAATAGGCACCACGCGTTACGTCCACTGGCTTCATTTGAAGATAATTACCTACTGACATGATACAATGATAATATGGAGGAGATTCGGATGTATCTACGAAATAATGAAATTATATAGTGTTTTCGAGCAAACCGTTTCGATAGAAATGTCACTTCGTTACCAAAGACAGGATAAGTTCGCCACGAAAATAATGGCAGCTTCCCGATAGGGAAAATTTACTTCTTGTCTGAGCAGGATTAATTACCTAAAGAAGCTGCACTCTAGCCCGAAGAAAAAGATTAGAGTTGTTTCATGGACGCACTAAATTTTCCATTTCTGGGATTTCTGGCATTGGAGGCCAAATGCCATAACCTAGAGGTAGATAATGAACTGCTCTCAAATATGAAAAAAAAACTTATTTTCTCTCCTTAACTACTACAATGCCTCAATTACATGTCTCACATTAGGTTTTTTGCCTGACTCCTTTGAATTTTCTCGCTACTTTTCACTTCAGGTTAACCCAATATCTCCGATGAAATACCCAAGTGGCGGATGGAAGAGGAACATGCACTTAAGCATGCAACCCGTGGTTGGGGAATATACTTAACCCATTAGCGCCCAGCGTCCTATAAATAGGACACTTACTTTTTATTTTTTTGCATTTTTCTAATGGCATATAATTCTTTTGAAATTATTATTTATGAAAGAAGAATCTCTTTTTATGAGTGTTTTATTTATATTTTTATTTTACGCAACTTTTTAAGATCTCTAGGCCGATTTGATTTTGAAGAATTTTTTCATGTCCGTTACTCAGCCTAATTTTTGTATTTTGTGCAATAAACATATATTTCAAATGTGAAATATTGATCAGATTATATTTATTATGCATCACAGGGTGTATATTCGAAGGTGGGAGCGTCGTCTTTTCTTTAGTATTTTCGTGGCACCTCTGAGAAATGTACCGTCCTATTTATAGGACGCTGGGACATAAAGGCATCAGTTTCCTTCCTCACTGGCCCCGTTAGTAGACCGCCGTGTTTTCCGTTGTGTGATGACTCATGCCTCGTTTCTCAGAACCTTATCATCGCTACTTATCGGCCTTGGTGGCGGCGGGGTTACGTCCTCGCCTGCCAACCCAAAGGTCGCGGGTTCGAGTCCCGCCGGTGGAGGATTTTTCTCCTCCCTGGACATGGTTGTGTGTGTTGTCCTTTGTTACTGTTATAACGCCTGATGTAAAATGGCCCTCGAGGCTGTATTCAGGTTGATGAAATAAATAAATAAATAAATAAATTATCTTTCCATGCCTAAAGGCATGACTTTGTGTCCATATTGAATAGAAAGTTTTGTACTATTCCACAGATTTTATTTGCTGTTACAACGCGTTTCACCGACTTTCGGCATCATCAGGTACAAAGTTGGTCTAAACATACAGAGTTTGGTCAACATACAGATATATATATACCCAGGCAGAGAAGTGGAGGAGGGGGGGTGGTAGGTAGGTGTTACCAGTTATGAGTAAGACGTAGAGGTAGAGGGGGTGGGCGAATATGACTGTGTTTTCGTGGAAGAAAAGGCAGATGGTGTTTCGAATAAAACAGACATTTAGTCTCTTAGGGATTCATTCGTAGTACTGCCTTGTGCGAGTAGAAAGTTCGACATTTCTGCTACGTATTTTTTCTGTTATTCGGAGACATGTTTCGGAAAGGTGTTACTATTAGTGAAATAGAACAAATACTTTTTGAAGAGGATATTGACAATTCAGCAGATGTGAGTGTAGTTGTATTGCCACGGGAGAATGAGGTTGTCAGTGATGAAGACATTTTTGAAGAAGACCAAGTGAACCAAGTTAAGGTTTCAGACGTTCCTGGTGAACTATTGCTGCAGATAGTACCGCGGAATGAAAGCTAGATCACAACTTCTGCGGAAGATGACGAGGAGTATCCACAAGCGAAAAGATCACGAGGTGTGGGGAAGAAACGTTCGCTGACAAAATGCGAACCAATTTGGAGAAAAGTCGTCCCGACCTACACAAAATTGCCAGAAGAAGGTACGTCATCAGAATCTCTGGCAGAGACTATGCAAGGTGAGCTGGGAGAAAATTCTCCTCTTGAAATATTTGAGATGCTCTTTGATGACGCGATAATGAGCATGATAACTTCTGAGTCTGTAAAGTATGCCACAGAAGTAAAAAATGAAACAAATTTCATTTTGTCGATCGATGAACTCAAAACATTTTTTGGAATACTTTTGCTGTCCGGATATCACAATGTGCCCAGTGAAAGGCACTATAGGAGTGAAGATAGTGATTTAGGAATCAATATTGTAAGAAATGCAATGCCAAGAAACAAGTACCTCAAACTAAAAAGCATGCTGCACTTCAATGACAACAGCAAGGTTCAAGAGAATAAAGACGATAGAGGGTTCAAAGTGCGCCCTCTAATAGTCGCTCTGAATAAGAATTTCAGAAGATGGGGCATATTTGACAAACACCTTGCAGTCGATGAAATGATAGTCAAATATTATGGTCACCACGGATTGAAGCAGTTTATCAGAGGGAAGCCGATCCGTTTTGGATACAAATTTTGGGCACTGTGTGGATCAAGTGGCTATTGTTTCCACTTCGACTTATACTGTGGTAAGGAGGTAGCTCAGAATGAGAGACATGATTTGGCATTAGGGTCCCGCGTTGTTCTAAATATGTTGGACCCTGTCCAAGAGCTGGCAAGTCACTGGGTTTTTTTCGACAATCTCTTTACCAGCAGAGATTTGCTTATTCATTTGAGAGATGTTGGTTTTAGAGCTTCTGGTACACTGAGGCAGAACCGCCTGTGCAAATGCCCTTTGAAAGATTCCAAGGAATTGTCTAAGGAGCCCAGGGGCACTTTTGATTCTGCGTTTGATTCAGAAGGAGAAGTTCTGTTCATGAAGTGGAACGACAACAACTGTGTCGCTATTGGGACAAATTTTGACACTGTTCATCCTCTGAGTCATGCATCACGTTGGAGCAGGACGTCAAGACAGAAGTTGTCTGTTCCACAACCGAATGCCATCAAATCATACAACAAGTACATGGGTGGAGTAGACCACCATGATTGGTTAGTGGGAAAGTACGATGTGTCCATTCGTGGTAAAAAGTGGTATTGGTGTTTATTCACAAGAATGCTTGACATGGCAATTGCAAATGCCTGGATTGTGTACAATAAGGTTTCTTATTCTACCATGGACCTCATTGAATTCAGAAGAAATGTCGCCATTGCATATTTGAAAAGAAACACTTCAAAACAAGGGAGAGCAGCCATCACATCCTCTTCAACATCCATCCCAGACATTAGATACGATGGAAAAGATCACCTTGTATCAAGACGAGACAAACAAAGGAGATGCCAGGGAGAAAACTGCAATGCAAAACCTCTCACCTTTTGTAAAAAATGTGAAGTAACTTTGTGCAAGAACTGTTTCACTACTTATCACACCAAGAAATGATAAATTCATGTTTCTTTTTTCTCATTTTCAATATGTTTTTGTAGTTGTTATTGCATACAAATGTAAAAACAAACGTAATAATAATATTTTTCATTCAAATTCGTTCTTATATATAATTTTTCTAATTTGTGAAATGTTACCTTATAGTCCCAGCGTCCTATTTTTAGGACAGTCCACCATTTGCAACCATTAAGAGATATTTTTCTAAAAATCATCCATATTGCTTCTAAATACCCTTCTAAACAAATAATTAACCAATTTTCAATAAAAAGTTTATTTAAAAAAGTATGGGCGTTAATGGGTTAAGAGGAGTTTATGGGTGAAAAAAAACTTTCTACTAAGGGTAGCGAGTGGGAACTATACATTTCAATATACATATTATGTACAATGAGAGAGGAAAAATAATTGAAAGGCTGGCAAAAGGATTTACCCTGACGCACACACACTGCATTCGGACTATGGGAGATACAATTCGGTGGCAAGCACGTTTAAAAAAAACTTAAGAGGAATTATCTTAGCTCCTTCAAACTTTTTCTCAAAGGAATTATACCGTGTGAATTCGAAAAAAGTCTTACTAATGGATTCCAGCTTACATAGGAATAGTATGTACTTGGTTATAATTAAGGAAAAAAATGAGTCGACAGATTCATCGTTCATAGGACTCATTTCTTCCAATAAAAGTTTTGAGTTGCCAGAAAATAAGAACAAAGTGTTTATTCATACAGGAATATTTTCACCTTATCTACTATGCCGGAGGGGAGCTATGAACAAATCTAACCAAAGAAGAACTCTTTACTCTTTAAAGGACAGATTTTCCAGGTACTTCAGATCTCCGGTTGTCCTCTTTTGCGTTTTAATATATTAAACTCCTGTAAGATTTTCATTCGGAAACATCATTCATACGGGTCAAATTTTTAACTTTTTCTTCTTCAGAAGTGGTATCATAAATAAAAATGCATAATCATAATATTTTTGTCATAGGCATAGATTGATTCATAACCGTAATTGCGAAACCACTGAAAAATTTGGCGGTAAAATAGTAATTAAAATTGACTACTGTCAATGATGATATGACTTTTCATCATAGAATGAGAATTTACAACCAATGTTCATATGATTGAAGGCATGATTGAGTTCCGTATTCAGGTCCTTAAGACCCTTTAGACCTGTAGCTCTGTTGTGCCATGATTCCCAGGTTGGTTCGTTGTACTTATGAATATTCATTATAATCTATGCTTAAGTGCACTTCAAATTTGATATGAATCTTCAGATTTGATCAAATTTTAACAGAGAATATCTGTAATTTAAGAAAACATGTCTTTTAGGGTATATGCCGAAGTACATTTGAATTAGATACGGTGTTCTGCATCAGTAACGTTAATCGTAGTTTGTCTGTCTTGTTTTAAACCACATTTCATCAAAAACAAACTTACAAAAGCCGAAAAGGAAAGCCGGCATTAAAAGTGATAATCTTAAAGATTAAATGTTCCAAACTTGATCGAATAGCTCATACGTAACACGTGGAGGCAGCACATGTAAAGAAATTGGATAGGTCCTTGGGCAAACAGGAGAGCACACAACTGCTGGGTACTGCCATATGGCATCACTCGAGGGTAGCAGATTGATACGATGGGAGAATATTTAAAATTGAAAAAATATTCTAGCCCTATCTTTAAGTCTTACAGGTATGTTTGAGCAAATTTCAAGCACCGGAATGTTAGTAACAAACTACCTACATATGAAAGAGAGAGATAGAAATGATAAAAATATACCATCAAGACATATGTAAGTTTTTAATTCACATCGCACGAAGAGTGGAGTTGTGCGTGAGTCTTACTCTTAGAGAAAGTAATAGAACTAGTACTCCGAGAAATTCAGTAGTCGAGAAAAAACTTGAAAAGAAACTTCCTTTCATTTTCTTTTCTCTTTGAAAAAACGTGATTTATGGAGGACGTGAAGGCACTCCTTATTTAGCTCTTTAGAAAAAATTACCCGCAAAGCATGAAGAAAAGATAATGAAAATGATGCGTAGAGATAAGAAAAATATTTCACATGATCAAATAAGAGAGCCACTGAAAAAAAGAGAACAGGAGATGATTTCATTGACGGGTAAGCACAGAGACATGAAGGAGAATTTCATTTAAAATGTCTTTGCACGATCAATTATTGCTTCTGTGCTTGCAATCATACTCTTTTGGCCGGCTCATTCTATTGAAATTACACCGAATAAATCCCAATTACTGGTAATGAGTCCAGATAACGGGCACTGCATCATATATGTCCCCGGAATCGCAAAACCTCACAACCGCTTCTATTTTCTCTACAAAAACCAAGAAAATGTCTTACATTTCCTCACCACAGATGAAAGCTACATCGGAAAAATATATAATAGTTCTCAAATATTAATTAGGTTGATAATTAAATCTGCTCTTGGGCTCTTACGTAACCCATGGAATTTATTGATTACAACTCGAGATAATTTCACGACTAAGTTTTATTCCACTGATAAGGTAAGGTAATTTCTTTTGCGTAAACTCGTGTTCTTCCGTCCAATAATGCACTTTGAACATTTTATAGCCCATGAAATGATGCTTGGTCACGCAACCTACTGATTGCCTAAAACTTCACAAAGGATAATTTTTTTTAAAACATTGCTCAAACAGTCAAGCAGTGGAATTGATACCAATGAAATGCGATGTGTATTCAAATATCATTCTACTACAAGTAATGTTTCTGTAATGGTAGTTCGTCTCCGTTTAAAATTAACTCTTTAAATGCAGAAGAACCGAATTTGGCATTAACCTTCAGTCACTAACATTCATCTCAGCTCATTTACACCCAATGAGCCGAATTCGGAAAAATAAAATTCTAAACAGGTTCAAAAATTCATTTTTAGGGTAATAATGCCGTTTTTATAAAAAATGTATAATAATAAGGAATTATACTTTCTAAATAACATAAATTTTGGTCCATAAATCAAAAACCGTGAATTTTATGCAAAAATGCCGAAGCCACACAAAAAAATAAATCTATCCATATATTACAGTAGTGGAGTTCTAATTTTCCGTTTAATTATTCCGTACTATATTTATGATTGAGAACACGATAGCACTCGACAACTGGTATCCTTTCGGAACTTTCTCTATTCCTCCCGTTGTTGAGAAATTAATCAAAATAGATTGTTGAAAGAGGCGCACCAACCAATCGCAGGCACAAAAACAAAAATCTTTCCCCCAAACACTAAAGCCCTAAAAGATAAACGTCGAGGGAAAAACGCACCCGCCTATGAGGAAGCACCGTTCTTAAGTAGCGGGGATTATGGTGCGGAGATGAGCTAGATGACGAACGCCCCGAGTTCACCGGTCCATTTCGATTGGCAGAGCGAGGCACAAAACACGCCATGCGCCACGCCACGATGAAAAGGGACGGATATATGAAGGGAAACGACAATTTTTATTATTTCTTTTTTTAATATCGAAGCAAAAACGAATTAAATTTCGTGAGAAAAGAAAGGGAAAGAGGAGATGAGATACAGAAGAAACAGAATTTTGTTCTCAATCGGAGAAAATAAGGAAACAAGGTGAAGATCGGGAAGACTACAAAGAGAAAGATCGACAAGAATAGGGAACCGTACCGTTTACCCTGCAAGCCGTGTGAAGGATGAGAAGCAAGGAGTTTTAGGCAACTGGCCATGAAATAGGGAAATAATCAGGAGATGAAAAGCATGAGAAGGTAATTAAAATCGTTGAATTCACCACCTTATCAGCAACCGGTGCGACTAATGTTGCATAATAACTAGCCACAGGTATTAAATAAATTTAGTCTGCCATGAAGTCATAAAGTCCAAACGGGTTTTCATTTGCTTTAGCGGTAGACTTTCCAACCAATTGAGAGAAGCTTTTCTAGCAGTTTTTATTTTTCGTTTTTTAAAAGAAATCGGGCTGTATACTTTAGGAATCAAGGCAGATGCATAGAGAGTAGAGAGAATGGCAGGTCTTTATAATAAATTATAATTCGTATAGTTAAATAAACTATATTAGGGTATACCGTAGTGTAAGCTGGTGATAACTCACCCCCTTCCACACACCCTTGAGGGACGAATACGTTGTGCCGAATATTTCCTGTATAAGTCTTGCATTTGTGTGTATTCTCTTTCTATTTCCATCAAATTTCCTATGACATTTGAAACATACAAATAGTGTAAATGATCTGTCCGTGATAATTAGCCTCCTGACAGACAATTGCTGGTTTTTGCTTATAGACGTAGTAAAATTAGCTTTAGAAGGATGCAGAGGAGTGCACGTTGGTGATAATTCAGCATCTGCCACACATCTTTGAGTCGGCTTTCAGTGTATTCTATGGAAGTAGATGCATTGAAGAGAGAACACCAGGATGAACCTTTGGAATATCACAGTGGATACATCGACAAAATCACACAACCCTAGTATCTACAAGGCAGGGAAGAGGAAGGAAGATCTGTCGACGGTACTATAACACGCCCGCCTACACAACGCTCATTAGAGGAAGGGAGCCCGGAAGGTTCGCTCACAGGGTCAACTCGAACAGACACACGCGCACACTAATCGACCGAAGGGGTCACATTAGGGACATGAAACGTCCGCCCGTCGGATACTAGAGGGGGAAGCAGGGCAAGCACCAACCAAACTGACGCACTCTCTAACACGCATGCGCTAACTTCGAATATATAAAGTCGCCGCAGTGCATTCGGGGCACGCTTTCACGTCCCAGGACCGAGCGATCAAAACCCCCCTGGAACGGAAGGAAAGCCTGGAAGGAATTGCGAAGGAGAAGGAGAGAGATGATGATAAGATAGATGGAGGCGGATGCTTAAACCGGACGAGTCGCAATGGATGCGAATAGGACCCGCTTACCCCCTCGACCGATAACATCTACGGTTCGTGGAATCACAATGAATAGGACACGACCTGATGATGTGCGCTTGACGGCCGTTAATTGACTGCGACAAGAAAAATACGAAGATAAATATCGCAGGGTTACAAGCTAGAACAATGTTTATACGACGAACAAGCAATTAAAACTACGTAGCAAATCAGTGTGTATCTAAGTATTCAGTAACATTCTAGTCTAAAGAGTGGTGTTGGAATTGAACTCCGGGGGCACGAGAGGTATACGGAACGCACTCGTCCTGCTCAAAATATTCTCGTTTAATTAATAAAAAAATGAGCCTGAAACTGGAACTTTTTCATGCAACGCTCAGTCTTTTTTTCGAGAACCAGATGTAAAAAAAAACTTTCAAACTAGGCATTAAAATTAGGTAACCAATAAAAATATACTCTGTCAATTTCACACGATAATAATTGAACCAACCCAGGTCTGATGCGTGTCTTATTTAATTGAATTAAACTTATCGAAAGTGGTAATTGTGGCGTGAACGCTTAACTAACAGTTACATTAAGTATAATTCTCACTCAAAACAGATATTTGGAAAATGATATCGATCATATAATTAATAATTAAAATTTTGTATAATAAAACGTAATAAATTCCTTTCTTAGCATTACTATAAGCGGCGGAGTTGGAAGAAATAAGAGGTTGACATGAGTAAATGTCATGCACTGAAAAATCTAGCATGAGATAATTGCGTCTGATCAGGAAAACTATTTAAAGGGGAGCTAAAAATGGAGAAGATGACACCGAGTAGAATTTGCCAAGTTGAAAATTCCGAATTCAATAGATCATGGCGTTATAATTGGGGTGCCTCAATATTACATCTTTTTAACTGAATTACCTCTCATATCTTACTAAATTACCCTCTGATGTGGCTGATTGGGATGATAACTCCACAAAATCCATAATGCGGAGGCGTGTCCTTCAGTTAATCTAGTGAAAATTTTGTTGTGAGTTGGCCCACAAGATTTTCAAATGAGTATATCAACCAGTTTATAACAAAAAGTAAAATTATGTTTACAAACTAATAAACCACAA
Source organism: Pyrrhosoma nymphula (assembly GCA_963573305.1). Lineage (NCBI taxonomy): Eukaryota > Metazoa > Arthropoda > Insecta > Odonata > Coenagrionidae > Pyrrhosoma > Pyrrhosoma nymphula. The sequence continues at coordinate 43,050,182 of OY754329.1, forward strand.
CTTAACTCCCGGAATTATATTTTTAATGGCCAAATTACCTTTCCTTGGAATTTCATTGTGCCTTCTCCGGCTGCATTAACTTTCTTAGCGTTATGCTAAGATTTTGATTATTTAAAAGTTGCTTTAGCTTTCGAGACTCGCTGTTAATTAAGTATGATGAATGAAAGTAATATTAGTTTAATACATTGTTGATCAATCGTATTTTTCCAGTATATTCTTGTAAAAATACATTTCGCAATTTTCACAATGACTTAAGTCTACTAGTTTCACTACTTGACGAGGAAGTTACAAAGTTTTATCAGTACATTATATTATTCATTTTTATTCAATTATCCTTTACAAAAATCCATATTGGTTATCGTTAATTTAATTGAATTTCAACGTTTTTCATACATACGGAATGATATATATTGCTGAACGCAATAATAGAGCATTTATCTACTGCCATTGTGCGAATATAATCACAATACTTGCTTAAATATTTACGTAAGTACGATGTTAAAATTATGACAAGGTTTGTAGCGCAAAACATCTTGTTAGTAAGCCCTTAGTATATGGTATTCAACCTGACATCTGATGACCTTTCGGCTTCCTCCTTTCGGGGCAGGGATATGATGAGTGTCTTTAATAAGCGAATCTCAACTAACAGGTGGCTTTGAAGGACGTTAAGGCATGTGAAAGTCTTTGTGCGAAAATTTGATCGAGGAACGGATAGCTAGCGGGAAAGGTTAGACGCAGGGGTGCAAAAAAAGGAAGGGCTACCTTGTAAAGAGAATATCTTGCGTTGGAAAAGGCAACGTTGGAGAGGGAAAAAATCATAAAAAATACAAACCATTCTCCATATGGTACATATTGACTTGTTGCGCCATATGGCTCATCCCGGCAAAGTTTCCCTTCCGGGCGATATCATATTTAAATACAAAATTTATTCAAATTTTTCCGAAACAGTTGACGTCAGTCAGGAGGGCCCTTCGGTGGGACGATACACGATCCTTTCAAAAAAATATCGCCTGAGCTTGTATTTTCTGGCAAGGCTAAGGAAGGCACAAACTGAGTGAAGGAATACTGCGGCTCAAAAGGCTGAAAAGAAATATGCTTAAGTCTTACATGAAATGGATCTCAAGTTGACAGTTTAAGAGCGGATTATTCACAATTTTCTACAACTAAACTTATCGCATATTTGCGTTTGTGGATTTTTTTATCCTTTCAAAGACTTATTTCAACGATGGGTTCGGATCATTTGAAAGGTTTTTTAAGTCAAACATAGACTAATTGATATTGAATTAATTTGAAATTGAACTATTCTATTCGAATGTTTACAGTAACTTTGCATCTCGGTAGTAAAAAGTAAAAACGTTCAATTTTTCCTGTACCTCAATTTCCATAAACTGGTTGGAAAGAATTTTTTAATAAATATTTTAGTATGTAATAAGCAATATTTTAGCCATGGGAACTACCATTGGTCTCCTTACCGATCACATGCATCATCATTAATTCATTTTAAATTGGTTTTCTACAGCCAATTTTTCAACAGTTCTATTTTTTTCCTTGCTTAAGTGTCTTTAAGGCTTTTTTCATTTTTGTCTTGTTTTAGCTGGGTTGCTACCTCGATTTCTACTCTCCACTCTTCGTTGTCCTTCAAAGTATAGGTAATCTATTCGAACCTCTGTCTTCCTTTTAATACTTCGTACGATTTCCGCGAACCAAGAAAAGTGACCATTATTGTACGAACAATGGAAGAGAGTGAATTTTGGAAGGAGGTAAGATGTAAATAATAGCAGTGTGGTGATACACATTCGATCAACTTGATCACATTTAATAAAACTACAGCAGTCTGGGATGTACGAATACAAAACACATGTGCGATCAGATAGACACGATGATGAGTTCGATTAAATTAAGTACCAAAAGTCAATATCTAGGGAACGTGAGCTCTACGGCCTCTTAAAGAGACAAGTTTAAAAAATCTCCTATTGGCACCACTCGTCAATATTACACCAAAATTGTTTTGTTGGTTTGCGGGAAAAAGGGGCAATTTCACAGCCTCTCAACAAGAAAACCCTCCTGTTGTGGTTTACAGGAATGTTACTTCCTCGCCAGTGACAACCACAGACACACACACTCAACCCAAATAGAGTTCCTTCACTAGGGCTAATGGGACCCCGCTAAGGATGCCTGGGTTATGAACACAAACACACTCACAAGCACTCAAGAAATCACTCACATTCATACTTCTGGATGAATTTAGCTTAAAACAGTCAAAAAACGGCACAAAAACAAGAAAAGACGAGGGTGTGCGTCGGATACGCGTATTTCGGCCACAAGGTGGCCCTCTTCAGCGAACTGAAGGGAGTAATCACTAGCAACGCAAGGTTGATAGTAGACTTCAGACACTCAAAAATTGGACTTTCTAATTGGTCTTCTGTACAATGCCTCCAATTTTCTTCATTTTCATTAGATTTATTAGGAGGTTTAAAATGAGTAATTCACTATTTTTTCGATTGTGATAGTGTGGTGCCTAATAGTACGTTGAAAAGGAGTAAGAGTAACTCAATCATTAATTCATTATAGTAATAAACCGGTTAGAGGTAGGCTATGATGAAAGTCAGAGAATGTCCAACGGACTCTTACACGTGTCGTGCCTTATCTACCACTAGTATTTCTTTCTTCACCTCAGCATAAGGCCTACCTTTCTTCATCCTCTCCATAAAACCTAATCTCTTTCTTCCCCATTCCCGCGAACCCAACATCCTTCACTCTATCACGGCCTTCAGCAAACGATCGCCCCTCATTACCGCTTCCAGCCACCTACCCTGCCTTCCCTTAATCTCATCCATTAGTTTCCTCTCCTCGCCCACCATGTCATGGACTTCCTCATTTGTCTTCCTTTCCGTCCAACGCACCTTCTTCATCCTCCTCCATACCCACATCTCGAAAGCCTTCAGCCTATTTAGGTCTTCCTTTCTCAAGGTCAACGTTTCTGCTCCATAAAACGCCACACTCCATATCAAGCTCTTCACCAGCCTCTTTTTTACACCCTTACTTAGGTCCCCGTCATCAGCTCCCTTCTATTATTGAACGCTTTATTCACTAGCACTATTCTCCTCCTAATATAATTTCTACTATTTCCTGTTTGTTCTGGCGTACTACCCAGATAATTAAATATTTCGACTTGCTTCAGTTTGTGACTTCCTACTCTTACCAGCAGCCTCGCTTTATTTGCTCATTACTGTTGTTTTTTTGCTATTAATCTTCATTCAGTATTTCTCGCACTGCATTCCCAGTGCATCTACTAGAGTTTGCAATTTTTTAGATGACCGACTGACCAACGCCTGGTCGTACGCGAATCTTACCGACTTTATCCACTGGCCTCCATTTTAATTCCCTCTATCTAGCTCCTCCCATGCCTCTCTTACCATTTCCTCAGCATAGATGTTAAAAAGCAAAGGCGACAACGTGCACCCTTGCCGCTCCCCACGGCCCACCCTGCCCACTGCCCACCCTGCCCACCCTGATTCACCGCCAGCTACCCTCACCTGAACCCTCTGCCCCATGTATAAGTTTTGGATGAGTCTCCTATCACGCCAATTGATTCATATTTTCCCCAGTATCTGCAATATTTTCTCCCAGTTTACTCTGTCAAACGCCTTTTCGAAATCCACTAAGCAAGCGAAAATATCCGGATTATACTTTGTGATTCTTTCTATAAGTGCCCTCATTACCGCAATTGCGTCGCTGGTGGCCCTCCCCTTCCTGAACGCAAATTGGTCATCGCCTAAATAGTAGTTTGCTCTACTCTCCAACATTCTATTTATTATTCTTAGTAAAACTTTTGCCGCGTGCAAAATTAAACTAATTGTTTTATACTCCTCGCATTCTGACCCTTTCTTCTTTTTCGGGATAGGTATTAATGCTGTTTTCACAAAATCCTCTGGCTATACTCCCTCGTAGATCCTGCGAAAAAGTTTGAAAAAGGATTCTATCCCCTTACTAACTAGATTCTTCAGTAGATTCTTCATCTTTTTAATGACCTCTCTATTTAGCTGTCAAGTAACTCTGGTCCGAGGTTATCCTTATCTATTGATTCTTCATCCTCTAGATCTAGGCTAAAGGGTCTATTATCACTGTCATATAGCTCCTCTACGTATTATCTCCACCTTTTCTGGATATCTTCCTGTTCGATAAATATATCTTCCCTGTTTTGTCCTTAACCTTTGGTATCGTTTGCCCTCTCTTACCACCCGATAACATTTTCACCTCGGCGTACAAAGCGCCCAATTCCCTCTCCTCCTGCTGTTTTTCCATATCTTCGCGTTGTTACTTCCACAAGTTTTCTTTTGCCCGACTGGTCACTCGCCGGAGTAATACCCGATAACATTTTCACCTCGGCGTACAAAGCGCCCACTTCCCTCTCCTCCTGCAGCTTTTCCATATCTTCGCGTTGTTCCTTCCACAAGTTTTCTTTTGCCCGACTGGTCACTCGCCGGAGTTTATTATTCAACTCCTTGTACTTCTACCTATTCAACTCCAACTCTTGCCTACGTTGGTGTTGATGTTTTTCCATATCCTTCTCTCCTCCATTTTCTTCATCATTTCTTCCGTGCCCCACTGCTTCTTAGCCCTCTTCTTTTCCACCGTTCTTATTTTTTTCTCTGCCGCTCCTACGAAACCTGTTTTTATAATCTCCCATCTTCTCTCCTTTGTTCCCATCCGCTTTGCTTCACTTATGTTCTTTACTACCAGCTTTTGGTATTCCCTCCGTTTCAAGCCTTTCAATGCTTCAAGGTTCCACCTTTTTTTCTTCCTACCTTTGCAAAGCCTTTCGAATCTAACCTCAAACTTCATCATCACCATGTTATGATCTGAGTCCGCATCCGCCCCTGGATAGCTACGCAAGTGTTTTACACTGTTCCTATATCTCTGCATTACCATTATATAATCAATTTGGTATATCCCAGTATCACCCCGCATTTTCCATGTGTACCTACGCCTGGGGTGATTTTTAAACCAAGTGTTTGCCACTACTAATTAATTTCTTCTACGAAACAGTAAGAGTAACAACATTAATTAAAGACACACTAATTAATAAAGGTAAATTGTCACGAAAAGCCGATCCATCAAAAAATGTTGGTCGCGTGAACACCGGGTTTTGTAAAAATACTTGAAATACATTAAGTAGGAAAACTGTGAAACTGCATTAAAGCTTATTAGTTTATCATATGAAAATTTATACAACAGAAGGAATAAAAGTTTTAAAAATTTGGCAATAATAACATAGCAAGATTGAAGGTCAGAATTAGGAAACTATGGAGGATTCACGTGAGATTGCGAATTTGGATAACTGAACTAGATAAATATAGACTAGACTGATAGATATAGAGTATAGATATAGACTAGATAAATTCAGAATAGACTAAGAGCTAGATAAATTATTTACCCCTAGCTATCCGCATTTCATTCATATGTTTGACACAGCGAATCACAAGGAAAATATAAACTCAACATATAAGTGACTTCGCGAAATACTGAGTTTAAGCCGAGACGGAAATTCTGCCAACCGTACGAAAAAAGCAAAGAAAAGGACCTCGGGTCACGAGGAGCTAAATGAAAAAGAAGATCAGGACAACTAATTACAGTCCCATTGAAAGAAGAATGTAATTAGGAAAGCAACTGGTCACAAATATTATTTGATGTGGATAAAAATATGTAACAGTATTAAGAATGCAGAGGCAAGGGGTTGGGAATAGGTGGTAGGAGAAGGTGAAGCGTTTATGGGAGGGAATTTGAGGTAGATGCAGGTCGACAAAGGAATGGTCCATTAATTATCCTGATGGCGATGCGAGGGGGAAAATGAGAGAGATGAAAGTACGTTGAGTAGAGGAGGTAGGGCTGCGCGATTTTCGAATATTACACTGTGATATCATTTTTGCATCGGAACTATGTTTGGCATCGAATATTTCTCATGGCACCATAAGACAATCCGCATTAACCGAATTAACCACAAGCTTCGCATTAAATCGCATATATCGCATTGTAGTGCATTATACCACATTGCATCGCACACCACTAAATCAATAATATTGCACTGAACCCATTTCATCGCCATGCACCGCATTGCATCTTATAGCATCGCAATTTATCGTATAACTTCGCCCGTAACGAATAGCATCGAATATCGTAATTCTATTCATAACATCGTAACGCATTGCGTCACATTGTTTAGCATAGCACATTGACCTGAGTCGTATATGTTACATTGCATCGCATTGACTACATCCCAAGCCATCGGGAATAGTAGGTATCCATGCGTATAAAATCATATTTCATTCGAATTTCTTCATTTTTCGGGTGTTCTCCTTCATCGCGTGGTGTGAGGCGACAACAAGATCTTAAGTACTTCTGCCTGCGTCTTAAGATCGATAATGGTTCTAAAATAATATTGCATATTTCTCTGTAGGTATCGAAATATATCGCAGAAAATATTACATCATGACACTTTTCTACAATTCTATTATATTAAAATCCGTCGTATTGCATGGTACGATGAGGATCGATGCGGCGCGGCATTGCGATATCTCCGGAATTTTGCACACTTCATCTCAGCATCCCGCAGCCCCAAGTTCCGAGCGGAGTAGGATGGGAGAGGGATCGCAGGAGGTCAGGGGTCACGTCGAAGGACCTTAGGACAAGAAATTGAGGTCGAGAACGCAGGTCTCGAGAAAGTGGCCCACAGTAGTTGAGGGAGGGATGGATGTCTTGTCGTCAGGGGGTTTTCGGGGATGGGGGAAAGAATGGGAGGGAACGGAGAGGAGAAGATTCGCGTTCTTCCTCCCCCCCTCCCCATAACTTCTCCTCTCCCGTTTCCCTCCAAGAAAAAGAACTTCTGGAATCCAAAATTCAGCACATCCTTCCTTCCAGCGTCAAGGCTAGTTACACAAAGTTAATTAAGAATTGATGGCATGGAATCTTGTAGCCGGCTGTGATTTAGCGTGTCCGACAAGTTGAATATGGTGACCTTCATATGGACGGAAGAGTAGGAAAAACTAATAGAAAATCTGCAGCTCATGTTCGGAAACTATTTACTCAGAGAAAAATGAAATTTTTCAGAAAACATTCGGCATATTACTAAGGAAATTTTACAAGCAAACTAATAAGAACTTCCATCCTGCCGTATTTGCCATTATCATTCTACCTTCATTCAGATAGGTTTGAAGGGCTCGTTTTCCCTCTCCCTTTACAATTACTAACGTCTATTGTAAAACACTATTTTACTCTTCATTTTGGTATTCAACATAGCCTTCTTCATCTTATCCAAAATGGCCAAACTTTTCCTCCCTCATAACTGCTCACTAAAGTGGTTAAAATATCGAATTTCTCAAATTTTCCAAGCCACACCTCAATTCAATGCCAGTCCATGAAAATAGATTTGAGTTGGATGTGAGAGTTAATCTCACAGCACGGCACCCTTTCCAAATGTTGGACTTGTGGATTCATATTATGCATGCAAAATATTCATTAATCTTCTTAGCTACTTGAAAAACGATGTTTTCTCAAAGTGAAGTAACCATTGCAAAGTGGCAGTCACAATGGCTCCACCAAATCTGAAGCCCCAGTGGAAAACTTGGAGAAGGCAAAAAACCAACAGTAATCGATCGTGTTTAATCATAAAAATAAATCTCCACGAAAAAGATCCCATACAACATAGTACAACGCTTGGGACTCGGCCACTTGTGAATGTTTTGACCTATTTAGTGATCTCTTGCAATTTCACATCGCATTGGGGAGCGGTGTGAAAAATGTAAAGGCTTTACTTTCTTCGGATTACCCTAATGCTCACCTTGCGGCTTAACAACCATCACTATGCCATTAATCTATAATTATTGAACCACACATCTACCTTGCCTCCACCTGATTGAACATTTTAAACAATATGAATGTGGAAGACGTTGATTTATATACGTCAGCCTTAGACATTAGTAAAATCCTCAGAGTATTGCATTATAACTTGAAAAAGTGAAGTGAATCAAAAAAACATGTCATTGGTGGGGGTCATCACCGAACACTTTTCAGTCTGTTGTATATGTAACACCACAAGAAGGATCAAATCATACCAGCCTATGATTTATATATAAATTATATTACTTTAATAAAACAGTGGTAAACTACTTGAATTTTACGAAATAACGCTTTATTTTATTAAAAAAGAACGTTCCGTCATTCGACGGATTTTCGTGTTGCAGAGTCTTCATAGAGCCAAGTGAGCCTTTTAAATAAGAAATAATTCCATAGAACACTGTTTTACCGATGACTTTTTTATAATTCACGGATTCAGGCGTTGGGATGACTCTTATAACTTCATCCTGAAGAATGTAAAAATCACTTTCAAATTTTTAAAAATGAATATCTCAAATTACATTTACGATGATTATTTTTTACATCCAAATTCATTTATAATATTTCCTCATGTCATTTTTCGAATGTGATTCACGAATAATTCGTTTTCTTGCTAATGTGACCTACTATAGTATCATCAGTTGCGCAATTCTGATTTGAAAATTATCTACGGAAGGTATACTGCAAATTACGTAACCACTGAAACCATATCTGAGGGCAGAAAATTTCTTATGGGAACGCATGCACCGTCTCCATGCAAATTATTCAGTGGAATTTGACCGAAAATACCTCATGCGTACCAATTTCACGCGGAGATTAATGACGCGCCTGGCTCCTCTGTGGCTTCTACTTCCGAGAACTCCTCGTAACGACCGAGGGCGATTCCTTTCCATTGGAAGCCACGGAATAAGATTAAGATAAACCTCCCTACTTGGGAACCATCACACTGACTCTATTGCATTCACTTCGTCGTATTCTCTTTTCATCTTTATAACAGGAGCTACTTCACTATAATAACCTGTAATATGTTATTTTCGCAAATATTTATTTTCGATTTTTGTATCCTGCAGTGCCTTTGAAATTTACCTCTGTAATTTCATGGCTGCTGATGATAGGTTGGCTGTTTAAATATCAAGAAGTTCTTATCATTATAGAGTAGCACAATATTTAAAGGAGAGTAACTCACACTTACTAATTGGCCGCAAAAGTTGCAATACCACCATGTCATTCAAACTATAGCTACTTAGACATTCAATCCAAGTTATATATTTCCGTTCACAAATTAATTGAAATTTCTTCATTTAAAAATTTTACTAATGCTACTGAAATAATTAAATTTGTAAATAACCATTAAAATATGTCATTCTTTCTCAAATATGCTCACAGAAGAATCACCGGGTAAATGTAATGCCAAAGGGCTACAAAGCAGGTAAGCAGAATGTAGTGAAGAGATAGTACATTTTTAGATGTAAGGTAAAAGAATGTCACGAAAATTACAAGGGTTCACTACTAGGCTTAGACACTAGTTTACTACTTTGCTAAAATCAATTACCTGTCAAAGGTGCATCATAGAAAACTTCATTGCAGAACTCTCATGCCCTTACTATCAGTAACTAAGGTAGTTTGGTTTTGAATACCAGGATATATTTCACGGAGAGGAAAACAAGAACCTAGTGCATGGTTGCAGTGAATTTAAAAACATATTGGAACGAGATGAGAAGAACGAAATGTATCAAACAAATCATGAAGGACGTCAAAGCGAAGATGTAAGTATGAAAAAAGCTGTTAGCTAACGTGGTATGGAGAACTGCATCAAACCAATATTGAGGTTGAGAGCATCTGATGATGATTGAAGTAATCCTAAAACCTCAAAAATTTCTCAGAACTTGAAAATAAAAGGTGCCAGTACAATGCCTCAATAAAGCATTCCCTGGTTCCTTCACAATCTACCAGGCAATATTTTGGGCAGAATAACGAGATGAAAGGTTATGAGATATGAAAAAATGTACATCCCATAGTTTTCAATATGAAATATCCCTTGTGAGGAAAGGTTTCGGGTGTGGGATGCAGGCAGGGGACGATATACGTTCACCAAGGGTTTCGGAAGGTACGGAGGCGGACAAATAGGGGAAGGAAAGGACTAAGAGGGCATTATGGCAATTTATCCACGCATGCGCAGACGACAGAGAATAATGGGGATTTCTCGGAATGGCACGTGTAACTCCTACTCTTGGAAGGGCTCGGTTTTTGTAAGTGAGTGCAGTGGGGATTGGTTCTGAGAAGACGAAGGTAGCTGTTCCTCCACGGATTCGAGGAAAGGGTGCTGGGCGGTGCGTTGTGCATGGCAGGTGGCTTACGGTGTACGACGCAAGGTCTTCTTATGTGGGAAGGTACATCTATTTCGGGGCTTGAAGGAACATTAGGGTTTAGAGTAAGAGCGTAGGATGTCTTACAACACCCAAGGGTGCACGGTTATGTTTGCGAGGAAAGACTTACGATGAGATGAAATAACTCTGCGCGATGGGTCAGTGAGGATGCGGAGGAGGATAGCATTTTTATACGGTAACTATTTGACAGCTTCCGGTGAAGCCAAAGGAGATTCATTGTCATCGGTCTTTCATTCCCAAAATCTTACTCAGATCCATTTTCGTTTGTCGATAATAAATGGTTAACCTCCGGTGTCTTTCATGTGGGTCAAGCTTAAGCCAATTCAGGGTTATTCTCCACAACTCCAACAAAAGCATACTTCATACGCCACGTACATTTATTCACTTATTCTTTACGTAGAGGACGAAGAGAGTATTTCGGATCGGTGATCTATGAAGCATGAAATGACAGCTATTAAAATCAATGTCACAAAAAATTTTATTCATTACAAGCAAGCTCATAGAAGAAATGAATGAAATGGCGATACCTTCTTGCTATTTCCTTCCATTACAAGAAATAGTATGGGGAGCCCCAAGAGGAAGACCGGAGGACAAATGCACAGGCTAGCTAAACATAAAGACTACAAGGACATAGGGGAGTTAGTAGGGGACAGGGTAGAATTGAGGGCTGCAGTCAACTTATCTTAGGAATAAATAGCTAACGATGATCACTCAGGACCAGAAGAGCTACGAGTAGGATACAATAGAAAATCCAGAAAAACCATAATGCATAAAAAATGTTCAGGAAGGAAATAACCGTTACTTTAACTTCAAGATCTTGAATCTTGGGTTTTTCAGTTTTGTGGACTCACAAAAATTAAATGACATGCATCAAATTACAGATCATTTTGCAAATATGCGAATCGTTCGCTGTATTCAACTTATTGTTTAATTTAAACTAAACAGAATTAGTCGGAATATTTTTCCTGAATATAGGTATCTACGCTAGCTATGAAAAGTAAAATGGGGAAGCCAACATAGTAAACGGCTATTCAACCTTAGGATGAGCAAGGAACCCAGTAAAAATATCCCACAAAGTTATTACTGAAATAGTTTATTTCTTGGAAATACCGGCCGACTTTTGAATTCTAGCAGTAAATTTTCATTAGGAATAGCATTCATTCAAATGGCTTTTCTGTGTCTACCCAATAACAACCATTACAAAAAGTGCAATGGTGAATAATAACACTTTTTACTTCTTTAAACTTTGTGTGGAAAAGTACAAACTATTATTAATCAAAATGGATATATTTCCCTTCCCCAGAGTCAAGCCTGAAACAATCAAATTTATCACAAAAATAATTACTACAGAAAAATGATGACACACATAGCATCCAAATGGGGATACCACTGGAAGTGTATAGTCAATGAGGCCTTAATATGACCAATAAACCTATGCCAAATAAAATTTGGCACAAAATGTTTTGAAACATACATATGCAGGCGCATACCAGTGCAAAATACACTGCTGGTGAAAACTATCTCCTTTTACTTGGTTAATACTCCAGGTACCACGTATTTATAACGCTGAGTCAATTACGTGCAAGTAAAAAATAGTATAAAACATCCTTGGCTCATTTCAACTATGATGGAAGTCATTTCGCAGCGGAAGAGACCAGCAGGAGATAGAATAGGGTATATATTGGAGCACGTCTGGGCGAGCAATCACGGCGTCCTCCAAAGGGTCACCCAAGGGTGGTAAGGAAAAGTGGGGTTCTAGTGTGGTGCGGAGGCCGGAGAAAAATTCCGGAAGGGAAAAAGGAAGAGAAAGAGAGAAAAGCCTGGAATGCTTCGACGGGTGGGGAGAAGGACAAAAAGGGACTGAAGACAAGGATAGTAGAAAGGGGAAGAAAATGCAATGCCTGAAAAGCTGGAACAGGTATTTTCTATAACACCTCAGGCAATGCACAGGAACGCGATGCGTCAACTACGCTATTCGATATTTCATAAATTTCGTATAGCGAATTAATATTTTCTAAACTTAGGAATATCATCCTAAGTAAATGCTCAGCAGTAAAGTTTCTACGAAATAAATCACACCAACGACTTATCTATCAAGTGCGAGGAGCATATTTCACTACTCATGATAAGAGTCAGATAAAGTCAAATACTTTTAAATCATGGGGACTTCAAACCTAGCGTGGGGGAAACACATGGTAAACATATGCAGCGCTTCATTTAGGTGAGAAACGAGATTTTATTAAGGGAGTGATGGAGAGATCCTCGAATAAAAATGGAGAAGAGGAACTTCTTTGCTCTGGTTAGACCACATCTCGAATACGCCGCGAAAATATTGGACCTTATACACAAAGATTTACATAGAATAATTACATAGAAGACATAATTTGAGATGCACTGGTGAACTGATAGGAAGAAAAATTCGTCATTTTACGCAATATTATTGGCTACAATAAAAATAGAACGAGACACTAAGGCACTATATTAATATCCAATTCATTTACTTATTATTTTCACTACATTTTTAACAACTATTTGTTTCGCGAAACATAGCAAGCAAATTGATGGAGAAGCCTAAATGCGTAGTTAAGTAAAAATACTAGCCTTACGGATTATTTCACCACATACAATTGAAGAAAGATTGGAAAGAAAGTATTTTTTTATCCATACATAACATTAAAAGTTACTTTCAACGTAAAACCGCCATTTTCCAAGTTATTTTTAGCAATGGAAACCATAGTTTGGTAAAAAAGTCCAAGTTTGAATAAATAATAGTTTTCATAGTTTTTTATGCAACAATTGGTAATATTATTTTATATTTTTCTTTGCTTGACAACAGCGTTAACCTTTATGAATAAAAATTTTAATTATTGAAATATAAATTTTTCCTCGTTAAATTAAGTAACGTAATAAATATTGCTGCTTTAGGATTGGCGAGGTGGACGTCGATATACATGTTCAGTTCCTAATTGTGGTTACAGACGCAAAATGGACTAAGTTTTAAAGTAGTTTCAAAAATTAATTTTTTATTTTGGTTAGCACCAAATTTGGGCCATTATGCATTGCTAAATGAGCTTAAATGAACCCCAGGGGTATATTTCAATTGCGGAACACCTATATGTAAGAGTTAAACGGTAGATCACTTCAAATAGTTATCACACGTCCAATATATGCATTGCGACTAAACATTTATTATTTTATTATCACCTGATCATATTTAAATATAAAGGGAAATACGTTGCCCTACTCTCTCCTCCCCAAGTGCCGATGAATCTTTCCCAGACCCTACGTATGTTGGAGTGAAGGCGAAGGTAGGAGAAGGGAAGGACAGGATATGTTGAGGGGGAGGACCTACAGGAGGGGGTGAGGGGTGTTGCTATTTGTTGCGGCCGGGGGTCTTGCCATCGCCAAGATAAGCCGGATGTCAGTGTGCGGTGAGTTGGCCTTGTAGGGGGGTCTTCCCTGCGGCAGCAAAAGCGACGGGACTCCACCTATATATACGGGATGGGTGGGTGCTTTATTATCGGAAGTGTGAGCTGCTGCTTAGGTGGTATGTGAAGCTGAAAGGGTAGCTTGTGACTCAGGCGTGTGGCAGAGAGTAGAAGGAAGGGATGTGGAGGGAACGTATGTGTCACCAGGCCCCGCTTCCGATTCGGAGCTTGAGAAAGTCGAGGAGGGGAAACGAAGTGGCAGGCGGTAATGAAGAAGGCCTGCGGAGATACTGCGTCTTATTGTCATCGGAACGTGAGATTAATGATACATAGATATGTAGTATCAAGATAATACAATAAAGTCAGAATGAAAATGTTCACTTTTCAACAAAACCTATCTATAAAGCGTACAATTGGTTTCTGCATAATCTGCCATCATCAGGTACAAATTACATATTGTTTAATATTTATCGTATATATTATATAATTCCATCGTTTTATTATGCAGAAGCGTAGACTTGTAATATGTTGCAAATACATTGAAAAACGTAATTTTATATAGTACAAAGTAATTTGAGGTGAGATATAATGCCATATGCGTGGCTTACATGCTTTTAGTAATAAGTGTTGGCAATGGCATGCGATACTAGGAAAAATGCGCCAAAGTTACAACACGCAGTGGAATTCTTGAAATTTCATTGCATTTGTGTCGATTCACATAACTAAATTTCATTTCGAATATTATTTCAACTAATAGATAGATGGAACTATTTATGAAAAAAAGCAGTTGATCGGTTTTATTTACATTAAGAAGGATAATAACAGATAAAAAATCCAGGATTACTAGTGATATGGCAGAGAATTGATAGCAATATCCGTTATGTCATTTGGGGTATTCATTGACATATAAAAAGTTAGTACTATTTGATATTGAAAATGAAAATTCACCATAAAGCATAAGGAGGGTATAATGGAGGGGAGCAAAATTTGGCGGACGGCGGGGCCCTGGCGGGAAAACTGCACTGCTATGCACTGCACCGCACTGCAATGGTATCCCGTCAGGCCATCAGCAAGTGACATCAGCAAACAGTGTATACACCCCCCACCCCACCCCCATTTTACCAAAATTCTATTCTGTGAAAATTGCATTCTCCAATAAAAACTGAGTACTGAGGCAAAGGATTTTTACGAGACGCATTCATTAGTTGGATTTCGTATCACCCCAAACTACCGAGTACTGCTCCGGTGAAAATGGCCAATTTTTAGCAGTGTTTGCGTTTTATTGAATGATCTGGTGCTTTCCCGGCGCAGTTCATGAATGAATTCTTCTCGGGTTTCCAACCGGGTTAAAATCTCCATTGTGGCCGACGTTTCGAGTCGAGAATCGAAATACGAAAACGTCGGCCAAAATAGAGATTTTAACCCGGTTGGAAACCCGAGAAGAATTCATTTGCGTTTTATTATTTTCTTATATAATAAAAATCAACGAGCTAATCAATTGGACGCCGCCGAACAAAAAAATCCCCTTAGTGCGAGGTGCCCCAGGGAAAGGAACTGGCGCCCCTACCCTGAATGTGTGAAATACACACGCCTGTGGCTTAGTCCGGGGTGTGCTCTACCCTCAACTATCCAAACCAACCTTGGGTTGGATCACTCTGTGAGTAAATAAAAATCATCGTTGAAAACAAACTTTCACCTCATTGCTCCATCTTGTAGGTGCCACTTGAAGAGAAAAGAAATTTTCTATCTACTAGCATGCAATGGATATGAAAACCACATCGCGCTGCAGCGTAGTAACCACTCCCCTTAAAATATATTGCTAGTAGGCCATGAAACAGTAAATGGCTAAAGTAAACAAGTAAAAAAACACAATATCTACCTTTTAAGTAGGTATCCCGAATTAAACTATTTCGATTAAATGATTTTAAAGACATCCTCACAATGTTCTTCAAAACTTTTTTATTTTTAAGGACCGAATTTAACATGTGGAATCATTTGATACAGCGCTTCCTCAGTCATAAGAAATGAACATAACGATAGAGTTCTGAGAGTCTCGTGGCTAACGGCTAGTTGAGAAAGGAAATAGGTTGTAAAAGGTAGGGATTGATGGGTATTTAGAGGGAAAGGGACGTGTGCTCCGGGAAAGGGCCGTGTCTGAGCTGGTTGCGGAAACGTCTTCATAAAGGCGAAAACCGACACTATAACGCCCACTTCCCCCTTACGCACGACCACGCACACTGTAAACACACCATTCTCCATCTCCCTCGCTCACTTCCCCTCCATAATTTCTCCTTTCATCCTGTGATACCTGTACGTATTATTTATATGAGATGAAAAAGAATCCAATAGATGTCCATGAGTAGTTAATAAAATTCCAGCAAGAAAAATACACAAAGTATTCTGAATCAACTAAGTTTGAAGATGCAAAATTTTATTTTTATTTGCAAATTTTTACGCAAACCTCTTTTAACAAATCACTGACAATTATAAAGCGTTGCGTAATAAACAAATCAAATTAAAATACAAAATAAAATTTTGTTACAAATCATAATAAAGTAACAAGAATTTGTTCAAAAGATAAAGAATAACAATTTTGCATCAGCCATATGTTACATATAATACACATTTTTCATTTTCTGAATCAACTAATTTTGAAGATGGTGGACCTTTTTACCACTAGCGAATAAGTTAGTGTTAATAGATTCAATAGGGAGTAAAATATGCGACATTCTCATCGCTAAGGATCAAAGAGGACTAATAAATGTTAACATCTCAGCATTTGTCGGCAAATATATGGCATTTAATTGGCAGCGTGTTTTCTCGAGTACATTTTCTCTCTATCAAAATCTGAGATAGCAATTTTAACTGGATATTTTGAAATTTCTGGGGCAGTAGTTTTAGTTACGATATGAATAGATACGCCAATCGTCGTAGTTGCAACAATTAATATTTTTTATGTAACTGAGATGCAATGTACTGCTAATGAAAAAGTTTCAGTTATCTCTCTAATGTAAACGTGACATAGGCATAAATACATCAGAAACTTATTACACATACAAAAATTGGATTTACTCTAACCCAAGTCATGATAAAAAGAGGGAGTTATACATTGTCATCCAATTTATATAGTTTACACGCCAGTGTGGACAGAATTGAGGGCTGGTACTGGCTATCCGTGTAAATGAATGCAATCCGGGAAGTAATTAAATGATAGTATACGGTTGTTATCAGTCATTAATCCATAAACTACACACCTAATAATTGAAGTTCATCAGATAACAACCGTTGCGTTTCACGCTCAGTATTGACATCAGCGCTGGAGCGCTGCCATTTTAGATAATGCCGACAGTCCCATCCCACCCGTTGACTATTATAATCCAGGTGAATAGACACTGAGTGCATGTCACACCAAATTTTTTAATGTTCATAAATAGTAAACAGTTGTAGGCTTAACATAAGGCTACAACTGTTTACCTGTACCTCAGTTAATTCCACTTGTACGATTTATTGTCACGACTGGCGTTTCGACACTTTGCGTCATATTCAGGCCTACCTGAAGATGACACAAAGTGTCGAATCCCAGGTCATAACAATAAATCATACAAGAGGAATTAACTAAGATATTTTTATAATTCCTCATAAATAGTCATTACCGTAAATATCATTGCCGTAAAATCACTCCGCGTCGACAGTAAAATAATTGAACGTTAGTATACGTGCCTGAGGCAGCGCAGTCGACATCAGCAAAGATGAACGATGATGGCCGATACATATCCCAATTGACAGACAATCGTAAAGCAAATTTATCGCCGTGAATCCAATCAAGGTCCAAGTTGACGTGCATCGTAAACCAAACGTGATTCAGATTTGCGCATGATAAGTGTTTTGTTTGCCAATCAGCCAAGAGTTAGCAGTCATTGCTCATCGAATTACAAGATACGGTGACAGGATGGGATAACGTCAATTCAAATGGAAACAGGAAGAAAACAAATATAAAATTCAAATAGAAGGATAGAGATTAGATATCTACATCGATATAGAGATTTTTATACACAAATCTCTAGATAGAAGGATTTAGATACTTGAAACATTAGCGCCAGAAATTGTACCGTACTTGAAAATAACATTTAAAAAATCTTTAACAGAATATCGTGCTCCTTACGACTTGAAAATTGTGAACCTTTCACATATGTTTAGAGCGGTGATGAGGATGAGATTCGTAACTATAGACCGATTTCCATCACGTCTATCTCGTGAAAGGTATTGAAACAATTTTTCATTTTGATTATTGGGTATCTCGATAGTAAAAAATTGTTAACATAAAATCTGCATGGTTTCCGGAAAGGCAGATCTTGCAAAACCCAGCTGGCGCTCTCTTTTTACGATATTCTTCCTTAAGGAGAAAGGCTCGTCCAATATTTTTGTTTTCCAAAAAACTTATTTGAAACTACTCGCAAATATGAAAGTAAATGGAATACACCACGACGTAATATGTTGGATTAAAGAGTTCTTAGGTGGCCGCGAGAAGAGGGTAGTTTTAGATGACATTAGTTTAGCTGTAGTAAAAGTAACATTAGATTCACCCCAGAGAAGTGTCATACGTCTCATATTATACCTTTTGTATGTTAATGGCATTACTAACGTTGTTAAAAAACGTTTCCCCATTCACAGACGACAAGTATATTACAGGGATATCAGAAACGAATCTGAAAAAATTGTGTCAAAAAGATTATATATGCTACAAACGAATGGTGAAATAATTGGAAGCTAAGCTTTGAATTTAAAAGTGTGAAGCTACGAATTTTTGGACGAAAACTTACTTGGTTAACGAAAGGTGCACAATCTAACCAAATTATCAAATTTAGGTTCATTTATATACTTAGCTATGATCCTTAGTCTTATCTGTCTTTGGGTAACATGTGCAAAAAATCTGTGGATAGGCTGATCTAAATTTGGGGTTCATTAAAAAAAATGCTAGGGAAGTGTGGCAAGAGGGTTAAACATCGATGTTATTTTTCTCTCCTAAGACCTCACTTGGAGAATGCCGCTAGCGTATGAGATCCTTACGAAGTACGCCTTGTCTCAAAATAAGATCGAGTGCAGATTCATTGGAGATCAGCTAGATTTGTTAAAAGTTGTTCCGATAAACTTAGCAGTGTTTTGCATACCAATTAGCCATATTGTTAAAGTTATCAGTATGGGAATTCCTAACTGATTAGAGGGAGGTTAAATCTCTTGCGCAAGCTCGGAGCAGGCGACTTATTGCTGGAAGTTCACCATTTTTTTATGGTACCAACGTAACAAGATAGAAACATACACAGACATAAGAGATAGGAAGGAAATAGATTGCACAACCGATAGAATTGAAATGTCATTTTTTAGCGTACAATACAGGTCTATCATAGTTGCAATACATCGCTTCCATGGAAATTTCACTCTCACAACGTAAAGTAGACATTGTATTTGTGTTTATTAACATATAACCATTTGTAACACCTCTCTCCGATTGAAATACCCGGCATGATTTTGTTTAATACCTGAATTGTATTCTCGTATTATTCATAAATCAATAGTATTGGAAATGCTATAACCAGTTTAGTGCATGCTAGCATGATTGCCCACCTACTCCTCACCTAGTTCCATGCTCACCTACCACTCTCCTAGTTTCTGGTTTGACCACGTATTATTCTCCTGATGGCTTTTTGATCTGCGCCTAGCGGCCGGCGGAACGTTCGATGTTCTAATTTGAACTTGGAAGAGATCTGCATGCCTCTTGTGGAATAACCCCGTGCCACACAGCCTGAAGGTGTCTTGCATGGCACTTCGTAGATTTAGAAAAATTGTTACTTCAAGAAATAGCTGATGAATAAATCAGAGGTAAAATTTAAAAAATCGGTTCATATCAACACTACAACCCGGTGGAAAACCTGAAAAAACTTCATCCTGAGCATTCACCGTAGAATACTGATAAACCATTATTGATAAGCATTAGGATAGGCATATAAAAGAAACCATCAAATTATTATGGAAAATAAATGTCAAAATCAAGGAATTACATTACTCTGGATGAAATAAATATATGTTTACCAGGAAAGTTCGATGTGACAGTAACAGGAATTAGGCACATGAGGCGTGGCGGGGTTACTCAGGAATTTAGTATGCCTTTAGATGAGTTCGAATTCTTTAAGCGAAAAAATGATAGTTGATTTGTACAAGTAATTTTAGAACGCATGGAGCAGAGGATTTGAATCAACTAAGACAATGCTTATTAAAACCATTCAACATTTTTTTGGAAATTTCGTAAATTTATATAGGAAGTACTACTTCTCGGTAGACTATAAATATTTTAATTTTCATTTATTAGATAAGGTATTAAATCAGTTGTGGGAAATACAAAGGAGATAGATGGGCGTAAGGGAAAATAAAATATTGGAAAACATACTATGAATGATTACGATGAAAAATCATGCATGCATAACGTTAGGCTCTCAAAAGCTTGTATAAAATAGTACTACTTTTTAGTCTTAAAGTTTAAGGTTAAAAGTCACAGAAAAATTCAATAAAGGAAAGGCAGATGACAATTATATAGATAAGGTTATAACTGATAACGAAATATTTCTAACTTATGTTCAAAACAGTCAAGATGAAGGAAAATACGCTCAGCTAGTAGAGTTTGTTGGAGAAAAAAATTAATTAAAAGTTGTACTCATCGTCGGACAGTATCGCCGATAACTTGACATATTACCGAGATATTTATTGACGATAAGTAATGACTCCTAAAGTTGGTGTGGATCCAATACTCGACCTCAGTGTAGAGCAAATTCGTCCATTCCGAAAATCACAAATTGTGGTTTAAGAGAACTGCCTCATCCTCAAGGCGACCACTACCGCTCTTCCAGGCACTTCTACCAGTCAATGTGTTGAGTCAGGCAGGCGCTCTAGATATATGTCACATTCCTCGATGTTTTTGGCCTCAACATAAACGTAACGCATAAATCAATTTATTCATTTGGCAAGAATGGGGATTTTGGAGAGCACACAAAATATATAAAGTTATATTAAACTTTCAATAAACTATTCATTAGAGAAAGCGCGTTTATCCAAGATGCTACTAACCGGTTTAAACACAAGCATCATATGCGTTGGGCAAACTTATGCACAAACTGACTGCAAAAACTTTGTTAGCATTATAATGCATCCTTGTTGTTTTGGAATAAATCAACACTGACGAAATGCTATGGTTATGACATGAGTTCATTAGTGATTGCATGGCAAACATTAAGTCATTTAATATGATTTTTAAAACTGCCTTGGCAAACGATTATGTGAGGAAAAGATAAAATTAATTTTTCAGAAAAATAGCGATTACACCAATAGCATTAACTAACGCTTGAAACTTAATTATTTCCGCGAAAAACCCAGAAATTTGAACAAATATATTTTAATACAAGAGTGACTTTCCTGAAATTAAATTTAAACAACACGAATTATAAATGACATAAAGAATCCTGCAACATTGACTATATAGTCGGCAAAGCCTTTAAGTCACTCCACTGGGTCATGAGAAATCTCAAAGGAAGCAACATAGCTACAAAATAAATTGCTTACACAACCATTATAAGGCCTTTTGTTGAATATGTAACCACGGTGTGGGACCTCCACGAGTTAGGGCAGGTAAAGAAAATTGAAAGAGTGCAAAGGAAGGCCGCCAGGTACGTAGACATCATAGAACGGATAGCGTGACGGAGATGATGGACGTTTTGGGTTGGGACACTCTAGAAACAAGAAGGAAAGTCAACAGGTATAGTGCGGTGTATAGGATTGTATCAGGAGACAAGGGCTGGGAAGAAATGGAGCGATGGAGAAGCCAAATTATATAGGCAGAGATGACCACAAATATAAAATAAAATTAAGAAAACAAAAGACTAACGCGGCCAAGTACTCGTTTTTAAATACGGGTATATATGATTGGAACCGTCTGAACCGTCCGTTTTATGAACTTTTTCAGCCCTTACCCAAAACCGTAAAATCATTTAGAAGTAAATTTTTAGAATATTTAAGAAAAAAATTACTTTTTATATTGAAACTTGTGTTAATCATTCCATATTATACATTTTTTTCTTTCTCTTCATGTAATCATACAGGTGATTAGATTATTTTATGTACATGTCTACCTTCATTGCCACCAGGCATTTGCCTACTTGCAATATATATCTTAATAAATAATAAATAAACCCACGATAGGAACTGTTTAGATTTCACATTGTCATGAAAACCCGCTAAACACACTAATAAATCTCGGCAATATACTTAAATAATAAAAAAAATAAACAGCCGGCATCACATTTCTCAACGCAGAAAAACCGTCGTCACTTGTGATATAGTATTCATTCCGTCAAATGTACTGTCATATACCGTTTTACCCTCGCATTGGTAGAGATTGTGATGGGGGAGAGGACGCGACAGATGGGCCCTCCCCCGCCCCCTTCTAGCGGGGAAAGAGGAGACGGGTAAAAAATGAAGTATCCTACCACGTATGCAACTGCGGGTACTCAGAAAGTACCGCGCCACTATTCTACCACCAGCTGGCTTGCTGGCAGTCCGGCGGCATGCCTGTGCAACGCGGCGGAGGGCGCGTTTTAGGGGGTGCGAATGAGGTGGCGGGCACATAATGTGGTGCAGGAGGGACGAGTCCCCGTGGTGACCGTAATTTGGCGGCGGCGAGGGGGAAGAGGGAGGGTGAGAGGGAGGAAGTCGGATGAGGAGGGCAGAGACGGACAAACTGTCACCATGCTGAACGCACCCACCCGGCCGACTAGCGTGGCTTTGCGGCCGAATGCTTTGGCGTGGGGAATACCGCCACCACCACCTCCTCGTTTAGTTTTTTTCCTTCCACCTCATCCTCCCCACTCGTGCAACGATAAAAAAAAGAGAGAGTGAAGCCGAAAAGCATTAAAAGCCCACCCCTTATCCCACTTCTTCTTCTTTTTTTATTTTAAACCCTTCCCCACATACACAAAAAAACAAGCTCACGACTTTCAAATTAACTTCGCTTTGCATGGATTTATGTCGTCGTCGTCTCGCTCGCGTCCGTCGCATTATAAAACACGGACGACCCTCGACGCGACACACACAGGAGATTCGCACGTGCATTTTTCAACAATGAAAACTCAACGAGTTACTTTCTGTTTTTGTTTATTTAGTCCGCGGCTCATGGGAACAATGAACAGATGATGTGATAACAGAAGCAGACGATTTAATGGGAGAAAGAACGCAGAAGTATATGTGAACGTAAAGAGATAGAAGTTACTTCATCAGGATTTCCCTGAGTCTGTTTATTTAGTAACGAGTTAGATAAGTTACGTAAAAACACTTTTAAAATAAAAAAAACCTTGAGACTCGAGATAAACGCCAAAATATGTAATAAAAAGTTCAAAATCACATTGATAACTTTAAATAAGGATAGAGTTAAACATCAAATATCAATTAATGTCGATGCTGGCCCTAAGAAAACAAAGAAGAGACTTCATATCACTAAATATCACTGCGACATTATCCGAGGTAGCTAAGAATTCTTTCAAAGGAGTCTCATGCTCATTTTTGATGATAAATACCCCAATTTATTTCACCAAATACAATAACTGGAGAATCCAAATTTACCTAGCCAAATCAGAATTAAAATGTTGAATGGAATAGAATGTAAACTTCAAAACGTTGCATTACATAAGTGCCCAGTTGAAATTGTAGCTCTCACATATATTACAACTGAATACCTTTAGGGTGCCAAAAATACGAACAAAGTTAATGTATTCAATTAAAAATTTGTTTTTTTTTTAATAAACCGAAAAGATACTACCTACTTAATAATAAAAACATAAATCATACGAATAATAATAAATGTACATATTCGACCAAATCACACTTTATAAACACAAAAAAATAATTATTATATTAAAATATTCATATGTATGAACACTCAACAAATAATTAAAACTAAGATAAAAATCGTAGAAGCTCAGGAGTGATTAAAGTTTCCATCAAAGGGTAACAGTAATCGAGAAGGATCATTTAATATCTCTATTTAATTTAACGAAATTGTTCACGTCCATTGGTTTTATCAGAAGTAGGATATATTATGTCAGGAAAAATAAAACTGACTCGTCGTAAAACATTCTAATGGTCAGCAAAACACGGCGTGCCTCGATTATCAACTACTCGTAGGGAACCCCCCCTCATGAAACTGCCAGCAGAAACGCACCTCGGATTGCCTCCAATTCATCCATCTTCCCCTGGAATCCCGGAAAGGAGAGGATGGAGGAGAGGGGAATGGAAATGGTAATTCAGCTACTTCCGCCCTGGGTGAGGTAGAGAAATCCCATGAAACAGCATCAAGGGGCTAACACACACACACACACGTGTGGGAAGTATGAAGGCTAAAGTGCAGTCGAGGAATCCATCCGGTCAAGAAGCTCAGTCGGAACAAAGCCCTCTGGCTGGATCCTGTGAAGAGTTGAAGGAAAAAAAGAGGTTGCCCAAGAAATAGCAGGGAAGCGAGAACGTATTAAGGGGGAAACACTAGAGGAGCTATAAACCATTTATAACTATAGCATACGCGCCTAAACGTACTCTAATCTTCCAAATGGCCCCAAAAACCTCTTCCTGCAATCCTGGCAGAGGGAAAGGAAGGAGAGTTTACATTATGGATGGGATGGGTGAGATGAAGCAGAAGGGGAAAAAAGAGACCAACCCAATGATTTATGATTGAAATCGTTCGCTCAAATCCGCACCAATTTTTTTTTTCCATCGCGGGAAAACGGAAGTACCTCGAGGGAGTCCAAATCCACTCAAAACTTAACCACGTAACACTTAAGAGCGGGGGATGAGTGGAGAGGCAGGAAAGAAGAGATGGAGCCCTTCTACTGTGGACGCCACAGCATCCTGAATTTCCCACTCACCCCCATCCAAAAACACGCCACCACCTCAATCCTACCCGTTGCAGATGGAAGCGGGGAGGGGTTGTAGGGAGGGCTTCGCTTTAAACCTCCGGAGCGATCCCGGCAAAGGGATCGGCGAATCCCTCGGAATGATAAATGCTCTCTCTCTCTCTTCCCAGGCCGGGGAGCTAAGGAGAAGGCTCCCGGGAGGTGGAGGAGGATCTTCCGGGGAGTAATGGTGGACGTGGTGGATTGTACGCCTGTGCGATGCTGGGATGCATCGACTCTCAATGTTTGGTATTCTTGAGAACCGAGTTGTGACATTGAGCCAGCGGGTATTCTGAATTCTCTCTGAAGTCGTGGAAAGCCTCCAGAAACCAACAGTGGAAGGAACACTGAATGAGAAGAATTACTTTGGTACAGTATATAGAGAATAAACGAAACACATTATGAAAGATGACACGGTGAATTGTGAGGGATGAAGAAGTTGAAAAGATAATGAAGTGAAGAGTAACATCAAATCAGTCCTCGGATTAATAACAAGCTGACCATGAAGATGAGGTAGTACATTAAGCAGAATCAATGCAGAATTACATGTTGCAGAATAATCCCCAAACAAATAAATGTCTCGTTCATGGAAAGTCATTCCCGTCA
This sequence comes from Pyrrhosoma nymphula, assembly GCA_963573305.1. Lineage (NCBI taxonomy): Eukaryota > Metazoa > Arthropoda > Insecta > Odonata > Coenagrionidae > Pyrrhosoma > Pyrrhosoma nymphula. The sequence goes on from OY754329.1 coordinate 43,075,478, forward strand.
TTAAAATAATTTCCTTGACAGCACCATGAATCTACCCTAACTAAATTCTTATTATACTCAATGTGAAGTTCTAAATGATAGCAAGGTTATTTAACTTTTTCCACCAAAACCTTCGGTCGAAACATATCAACCTGATCTTTGAGTGCGAATATTTTTAAAGCAAACATCTCAAATTTTGGGTCAAAACTTTTTTTTACATTTGATTCTCCACAATATAACAAATAATACTGTTCAAAAACTATTTAAAATTCCTAAAAAAACGAATGTATATTGCTGAACCCATGGTTTTAAGCTTTTCAGGCACATTAAATACACAAATCGCATTATTTAAAAGTTATTAACCATTTATACTCCTCATTATCCTTTTAGGGGTGCACTATATCCTCGCACTATTTACCTTTGGTTTAGAATCGATCCCAACTATCTTCAATGCAGGCAAAATTTCTATCCTTCTTCCCATTTCACTCCATCTCAGCGTTCTTCTTTCCAGAATGGCACTTAGCATCCCACTCCCTTTTCATAATTGTTTTATCTACGTAATTTACTTACTCTTGATGTTCGCAAAATATCATTGTTCAAGTTGGTTTTGAGAACTCAAGAGTCAAGTCAATTGATATAAAATTGGCACTTGATATGCACGGTCATGATTTAATAATATATAAACTTCGCCATATTGACATTATAGGGATATTAATTTTGTTTAAAGAGCTATTTGCAAAGGCTTTCATGATTTTGGACAGAGGTAAACTGTTTCAATTGACACTTGAATTTAAAATCAAAAGTTCCACAATGGTCTGTGCAATTATTATATTTACTGTATGTGTGTAAATGATTCGTGTATTAATAAGTTCAAAAATATGCTAAATGCACACGCAGATCATCTCCTATTCTACATAGGTATTGAATTGAAACGTACTATTAAATAGCGACTCTGAAAAAGTAAACCAACATAATATAAAGGACTTTTTTTAGGAGTCCGAAGTCACCATTCATGAAAATGAAAAATCCTGTAATGAAATGAAAATGTAAATTCCTAAAAATGAAAAAATCACTAAATGATTTCAAAAAGGTGGAAAAAAATGGCTCAGAGAGCTCATTTTTAAGAAAAATTATTCATTTTCAGAATTGAGACAAAGATTAATACTGCTTTCTTTTCTTGATACGTTTGTTCGTATAAACCATATGCTGATGGCTATGTGTGTGGTCGTGTGACCAAAAATGTTTGTTCGAATCAAAGGTTTATGTTCACATTTATTCTTGCTGAGGAAGGAAATGTTTCATCAATAGCTTAAAATTTGTGCGAATATGGCTCGGTTCCCCTTGAATAAACCTTGAGGCTGGTATACATCTTCATTAATACCATTCATGCTTTCCTAGTGAATTATGGATGCAGACTCACCTCCAGCATCCCAACGGGTGATGTTCTCCATATACGTCAACTTTTCTAAAATTACTTTCTTTTCATCAACAGCCGTGGTTATGAAAGTAAATTCTCTTTTCAAAACGTCCGCAGATATGGAGAACATCACCTGGTGGGAAGTCCGGGAGAGTTTACACCCATCACCAAATTTATTCTAAAATCATTAAATTATTCTATTTGTAATAATGCGGGCAAACTATGACGGGGAATGCTAAGGGAGGCGGTAATGTGAACTCCAAGCTATGCGTTATATCACGTAGTTCGTAATGAACCACGCGATGTAAGATTCTTCTTCTTCTTCGATACGAAATTAATATCGCGATGCGATGCTGTACTTGGGAGTATCGCATAGCCTTAAAGAGAGCGCTTGGGGTGGAGGTAAGGGGTTGGGGGTCCAGCGGAGGAGTAAGGCGATGATGCAGGCATCCCTGGTCGGTGAAGGCATGAGAGGAGTAGGGTTCCGGGTGAGGAAGAGCAGTCCTGCGCGCAGGGTGGGGAGAGGGTGAATAAGGGAAAAGGGCTTAGGACAGTCGGATACAAATGACCCGCCCGATAGAAATCCGGGAGTGTTAGTTTCGCATGCTGGGTGGATGGTGGTAGGGTGGTACGGTTGGTGGAGGGGGGGTTCCTCTGGTATGCTCCTGACAGACCGTGGTCAAAGCTTTGATGGAGGCTGCGGGGGGTTGGTTGGCTGGATGGTGAGGGCGAGAAAAGGGTAAGGAATGGAGGACGGAAATCAAATAAGACGAGTAAGCAAAAGGATTTTCCCTGGGGAACAAGCCAGGTGGAGTGAGGGATGAGGAAAGAGAGTGTAGGCAGAAAGAGAGAGAGACAAGGAAGGTAAACAGCGAGAAGCTGTGCGAAATGGAGATGAAGGGGAAAAATCCAAAAAGCACCTCACTTCATTCCACCTACATCTGTGGATTATTCACGAGGGTGTGTGGCAGGGGTTGAAATTTCGCACAAACGTACATTATTTTTGATTCAACGAGAGTGTAGGATTACCGTATGAAATCGTGTGCCACAAACCGAGCTCCTTTTATCCAATAAATTAGCATAATTAGATGCGCATCATGCACGAGGATACGTGTCTAGGACAGAGCCCAAGGTCGCATGACTGTCTAACGAGTGTCCAACGCTTTGCAGTACACAGCATCAAGCGCTAAAAGTAACACATATGTTTTCCATCAAAGTCATTCACGTCGATGTCTTATTCCAACCTATCCTACATCATATACTAACATAATGTGGGGGAGAAGGGGGTATTATTTTGCAATTCTCTCCCAAAATTTATGGTGTGCCCGTTAATCAAGGCTGAATGGTGCATGAGAAAATACAAGATAATATTTTTCAATTCATTTACGCATTTGGCTCAGGACCTCAGGTACACTCCTACTATGGCTTCAAAAAGAAAAGCTATAACTTGAGATTTGTTACGTTTGCTGTGGTTTAAGTTTTCCTCCACCTATAGTTCGTAACTTTTACGTTTCAATACTAGATGGAGGCTTATCCTATGTGAAGGATAACAGTGCATTGTTTACTTACGCAATGACACTGCTCCGCTCAATCTCGAGAACCGAGGAATTAGTGCCAAAAGGGGAGAAGTGGATATCGTACAAGATAACCGCACCATTCACCCAGTGGTTGACACGAAATAGTTATAAAGGAAATAAAATGGTCTTTGGGTTATCCTGGCCATCAAGTTCCCCCGCCATTGACTCAAATGAAAATTCTTGCGGCCTCATGGTGAAGGAATGGGAATTCACAGTTGGAAAGAACAAGGAAGAACTGTAAACCCACGTTAGAAACGTAAGTGTTGCATTATCAATTGTCTCATATTTCTACTTAATCTAATAAAATAAACGAATTCGCGGCTATAATATAAACTCGAACATGAGGCATAGGTTAGGAAATATTACAGTGCTGCAGAATATTTTTACCTTTTTTTCAACTCCGACGATATTTATTTCCTTTGAAAGTAATCCTGTACCAAATGTAACCCGTATCCGCAATATTAAATAAATAAAAATTCTATGTACTACTGAAATTTAATGAATGAAGAAACATATTACCATCTTTTAAATGAGAGATATTAATTACTGAATGGGTAGCCAAAGATTAAAAAAATGAATCGTTCAAATGGAAGCTGTTATTTAAATCATGTGATTTTATTTGCTAAGATTTGGATTCATAACCTATGCCGTCGACTATATACTTTAGGTGGAATATATGAGGATTGAAGACTTTCAGGTTTTCCTACCAATTAAACTGGAGAAAAAGGCCATGGTTTACCACCGGGTAGCATAAATTTTGAACACTCAATTTTCATGTTATGTTCTAGTTTAGAAACGTTGGGCCCGGACGAGGGTTAGAGGGATGGCCCTTCCTTCATACCTCTACTGGGGTGGATGGAGAGGTGACACTCCTCCGGACCTACACCGGGAGGCCGGAGGGAAGACCCGTAGACTTCTATACCTCTACCGGGAAGGTTGGAGGTGGCTCCTCCTCTATACATCTACCGTGGTGCTCTTGTCCCCTGTCTGCAAGTGGCAGGCAGGTTAAATGTGGTACGGACAATGGACCAAGAGGTTTGAATGCCAGGAGGGCTCCAGAAGGCACCCGCCCACCCATACCCAATCTACAATCTACCCAAATTTCATTGACTGTCAACATTCGTTTTCACGGTACACACCACAACTACGATTTCCCGGATTTATAGTTTAAGTTTAAGTTCAAGTGGGTTCTGATGGATCCCGAATTGAGGAACTTAGCCCTTGAATAGTCGGAACTTCACTTAATGAATTTGCGCAACTTCCACATCGATAGTAATCACTGTCGAAGTTGCTCAATTTCATTAAGTGCATGTTATGTTCGTGTTTCTACTCCATCACGCCTAAAACCTCAGATTTTGTTCCTTGAATAGACGTTGCTGAAAAACATTCCAACCCGGTGGGAGACTCAAAATCTCTTCCTCTAGATTAGGATTCTGGTCTATTTCAACGAAAAGTCGAATGCACTGTGGTTGTCATCAAATTTCCTCTTTAACTATCATTATAACTATTCTCTCATCCATGAGCCACATAGTGCTAGACTCCGATGGAGGTAGTTGCAGTGACCAGTTGGCAATAACGACTAAACCGTCTCTGCCGTTTCGTGGGCGAATATTGAGTTCATATGAGGACGAGAAATTTGTAGCGCCAGGCCAAGGGAAAGGCTTCGAAAGGCTCAGCCGATTCTCTGCACGGGCTTCTTACGATTATTCCTTCGGTAAGTGTTTCTCCAACTGTTATATTGATTTGGTCCTGATTCACTACGATTCTCTCTGACATCACCGAGCAAAAAAAATTTATCCAAAGTCACTATATTCACGAAAACAATGTCACGGTTGCTACCAGATTTAACGCAATTTTCACTGAATAAATGTACATAAATAATAACTTCTCCAATATTTCTAAAAGAGCATTCCTCACTTTATCGTCCTACGTACCTAATACTCTTTGTAATAATTTTAACTTAACACTTGTCTCGTAATTTTCGAAAACCATTTAATACTTGAAGGCTCATTGGTTAATCTCAATTCAGGACATTTTTCAGGATCTACGTTTAACAACACCCTACGCCTTTATACATTAAGTCTAACAGGTCACTTATTCTAATTATAATGCTAGCGTGGAAACCAGACTCCGCGGATCTGCTTGGAGTCATTATTAGACATTAAAAAGAGAGGGACCAGGAACGGTAACAGAATTGCTGATATTATTTTATGGCAAAAAAGTGTAATACCTTCTCACTCTGACTTGGACAATACTTCCCGTGAAGTACTTAGATGGGTATTACCGCTAGAAGCTCTGCAAAGGAATTCGAGAACGCGGAGAGTATTACAGAGGGTTTGAGGAGAGTACAGCAGGGAGAGAGATACAGCCAAAGCTCTAAAATCACGTGAAAGACGACACCGTTCCTACAACACTTTATTATCAAAACAGCACTAATCATTCCCTAATAAAACGTAATGTATACCGGTGAGTAACAAATTTTATTTGATTTTATTGCAAACAACAAAAAATAGTGAAAAATAACCATATTAGGATGCAAGCTCATTCATTTGTTCGCAATGGATTAAAATTATCGCTAGAATGAAAAAATAGCCTAGCCTATGGTAATTAACACCAATAAAGGAAATGTTTTTAAAACATAAAGTAATGATTACTTCGTACTAATTTTAAAACGCCATTTTCATTTTTGAACACGAAATTAGCCTAAAGGGCAATGCATGTAGCAGTTGGCAATAATAGCTTTTCTTATATGTTAGCTGAAGACCATGGCCAATTAAATAGAAGTCTTTTAGTTTAATTCTTCGGCATCTTCTTATTTATTCGGCTGGCTTTCTGGAAAAATAGAAATATAGTATAACAAAAATTTAAGTGAATGTTTTTTTCCTCTCAATCACTGTCAAAAATATGCAAACGAAATTTTATCATAGAAGTTTTGTGATCAACAAGGAAATACATCGCAATATAAGTATGCTGAATGTTATTACTCAAACAAGCACATAAAAAATGAAAATTTCGACCTAGAACTCGACTTTGCTCCCATCGAAAGCAAAAAGCGGGGATTTTTAACCACTTTTATCTCAGACTTTGCTACAGTAGATATATATTCGCGTTTATGCTCAAAGGAAATTTGGATCTTTCATCATCGTCTAGGGAGAGATAGAGAAGTCTAACTTGAACACGGGTTGCGTAAATTTATATCAAGAGAAAGGTGACTGAATATTCAAAAGGGAGCCAGGAACGAGAAAAATGGGATGTTTTAGCGAAAGATGAAGATAAATTAAGTGAGCGCAGAAAGAATAAAAATGCAATCAGTTCGTGAAAGAGAAAGTGGTTTGGGAGGATGTATGTGGTAGGGAGAAGAGGAATAGAATATTAAATAGGCAGGGACACAAGGATGCGCTCGTTTTGGTAAATATATCCGTGGAAGAATCACAGGGAGTGGAATAAATGCGCGGGAAGGAGTTCATTTTGAGGATGGGTTGAAGAGACATTTGCCGTTGAAAGGCCGTTTAGGGGACGAAAAATCAGGCGTATGTCGAGGTTTTCCAAGAAGTACCGTCTCCTTGTTGAGGGAGTATATTTGTTTAACAAACACGCGGGTTTAAAATTTAATATGGGCAAGCAAAAGCAGCAGTTTTGGTAAATATTCCACAAGTATATGAACATCCATCTCCAAAACCTTCTTCACTCTCAGTCTTTCCTAAAATACCCAACTCAAGATTTATATGCCCAAGGCAAATTCAGGATAGCTCAAATGAATGTGATAATATTTTTTAAATGTTTTCTTATCGCAGCTTTCCTCAAATGTCACAGAAAAGGATTAAAACTGTAATAAATGTATATCTGCATGAAATATATGCTGAAAAGCTGTCCTTGGAAGTATGTTTACATATTTCTAAAGAAATTATTCCACAGTGTGCGAGCTTGATATCATGCTGGTGCAAAAAAGTCAATAATATTATTGTCAATATTCAACTTTCCAGCATTAAAAAAGCTAATAATTTCAGGCTTTACTATTAGTAATTTCTTCATACGGGGAATAAATAAAATTTAACTTGTATAATTCTTAAAATTGTTTTATTTTGTTCCACTGTTCGGATTTCGAGACTCGTGTGCCACGTTTATGTGAATTGTTTTATATTTAAACCTGGGCGTAAGAATTGTATGGACGTGTAGCGCAATATGTCCTTTTAATCTGAGGATGACCTAGAGTGGGCGCGTTCCTATATTCACTGCCAGTACTGACTGTGCTGCCAAACCGTTCCGAAATCAACTCGCAGTACTGCACAGTGACCAATGACGTCAGCCAATTGATGACGTTTCTCACTGTGTACTCTACTGCCGCTACTGCGGCCCAAGAGCAGCAGTAGCGGCAGTAAAGCAGACGGCTATCGAACAAATGGCGGGAAAATAAAATCTACAACGTTAATAAATAATATCAGAAGAGTTTAGAGACACTGCTTCGAACATTTTAATGTTTATATCGGCGAGAAAGAAAATTCTCAATGCACTTAAATAGCTAACAACATCTGATTAGCGTATAATAGTTTATAAAACGCATTTATTTATCAAGTATTTAAACCAACTATAATTAATCTTGGTGATAATAATAATTGGTGAATATTTCAATTGGATAAAAGCGTTAATAAAATTATGAGGGAGTGAACAACATCACAAGTGATACAAGTAGAGAAGCAATTATATTTTACAACAAGTAGAGACTTGTGAAATTAGGTACCAAAAATTAATTTAGTGTCATGAATAATGTGGTACACATAATTATACAGCCTCTTACTAGAGTGGTAACTTAGCATAACACTGGCATGTATAATTGTCGGGAAACGTAATTTGTTGCATAAATTTAATTGTAAGTGAAAATATTCTGCGATGCAATCTTCAACAACCCGGTTATTTACCTAATTTTCGATATCACTCTAGGAAACGCTTAGTACGACTGGCCATGAAGAAAATCCAGGGCTAGAAAAATGTATTCTGTCTTGTTTATAAGCCCAAGATTCAAATTGCTTACAATAAATTCGATAGTGTTAATTATTGTGGCATTTCCCCCCCCTTTTTTGGGCAATTCTCCTCTTTGGACAGTTTCTCCTCTGCGGACTGTTTATCCTCCGGACTTAGCCGAAGGACTTGCCCGAACGACATGCGCGCTAACGACATGTGCGCCAACGACGGCCAAAATGCCTACGACTACAAAATGCAGCGACTCCTGCCAGCGACTTCTGCCACGTCTTCAGCCACGCCTTTAGCCGCGCCTTTAGCCGCGCCTTTCCCTCGCCAGGTCCTGCATCGTTTATATAGCCAGTAAAGTGAGGAAGGATACCAAAAATGCGGTCATCCTGACCAAGGCACAAAGGCTGTGATCCTGTATTCTGCGGCCGAAGCCAGAAAACAGTTCCTGGCGCTCCAATTAAAAACTGCCACCCTATCTATCACCCATCCCATTATTTCCTCCCCTCCAAGGCTACCAATCGCCAACCTCCTGACCTTACCCATTCCACCTTCGTCCTTGTCGACAGACCCCCTCCTCAGCTGACTCATGTCTAAGCTCGCCCTCTATTGCTTCCGAGACGGCGACCGGGGAACACCGTTGTGTGAGCCTGCTGACTTGGTCACTTTTGTACTTAAGAGAGAAGCTCAACCTCTCGTATTTGTTAAACTTAAATTATTTTTCCGACTGGAAATTTTCATTACGGTCACCTGGCACTCGACCTATCGGTAAATTATTGTAATTGGTTTGGTTCTATTTTGTGATTTGTAAAATATATTGATAAGTTAAGTTTATGATTGATAATACTTGTGTTTCGTTCGTTTTCCTCATTTTTCTCACCCGAGCTTGGGAAGAGTTTGTGTTTTCAAGAGTGTTATCGGCGAGAAAATCTGCTCCTTCTCCCGATAGCGCTACATTATAACGGATATTTGTTTAATAACACAGGGTTTTTCTCCATGTTCGGGTAGCTGACGCAAACTCATTTTATTCTCGTCAGAGAAAGTAACCAATCAATATAAAGTAGCATTAAGTAGCAAGGCAATGAAAAATAGAATACAATTAGCATACTCTTTATCAATGTCAAAAGGATTAGCATTAAGAATTAACTATTGAAAGATCGCTTATAATAAATAACCACGCAATTCGGCCATAGTGAATTTCAAGCCACTACCGACCGTTCCGAAATGCATGCTACTGCAGCAGCCGATGTACAGTTTCGCGTTCCGTTTCACGGCAGCACAGGCAGTACTAGCAGTGAATTTCGGAACGCGCCCAGTGTTTACCAGAGAACAGAGTTTTATAATGAATGAACATGTGAAATTAAAATTTTATTATACCCTTTTTAATTAGTTTCCTTTACGGAGGTATTGGTTTCTTTTTAGATGTTTGATGCACTTCATGACTACATGCAGCCAAATATTTTATAAGTAGATAAAATGCAATTTTTTAAATAATTTGTGACGGATAAGTTTAACATTCTCAAATAAATTACATAAATCAGATTACATATATATCATGAAACCTTAAATTTCAACATATACTTTTATGAATGGTATATTCCTCAGATAAATTAATTATTTTCCGTAGTCATGATAAAAAAACTGTTCTTTTCTACAATATTTTATTATTACGCGTTTTGCTAGTTCAGGGCATCATCAGGTACAGAATGTTTGTTTGTTTCCGTTTATTGTTCATCTACATCTACATACTACCCCGCAAGCCGCCTCAATAGGCGTGTGGCGGGGGGTGTTAGGACACCAGCCGTTTAAATATAAAAAGGAAACGCTCCAATGAAATTACTCCTAGAATTTATTGAAGTCCCTTATTGTTCGGGGGAAAAACGAATTCCCATACCTATCCGTTTGGCAAAATATCTCTCTTAATTTATCGTTTCTGTCGGACCAGGAAATATAGTGGGGTTCTAATATGATGTTCTCCGTGTCGCTCTGAAAGATATCTATTCTCAATTGTTCAAGCAATCTAAGCCTAGCGTGCAACCTCCGAGTCTCTAGCGGCTCCCAGCCTAATTCGTTTAACATCTGTGTAACGCTATCTGTACGCCCGTAGCAGTTTTCGACGAATCGCGCAGCTTTCCTTTGTATTTTATCAAGTTCCCGGATTAAGTCTTTCTGCACCGGATCCCATATGCTCGCTGCATATTCAAGGTGTGGCCGGACGAGTGCGAAATAGCACCTCTCTTTTATTTTTTCATTGTTGTTGTAGTATCGGAGGAGAAGGAGAAAAATACAAATATTTACACAGGGTTGAGAAAGGCAGGTGAATGTAGATCAAGGGCTGATGAGGCGGGAAAAGTATGTATATTTATCAAGGAAATTTTATCAGAAAGGATTGGGGTGCGGAAAGAATAGTCGATTGCAAAGGTTATTGGAGTGCCAGATAATTGCCATTTGTCCGTTTTTTTTTGCATTTTGGGAGATAGAGGTGAAGCCTACCATAATGAAGTATATTTTTACGGTAGATTTAGGATGATAATCAAGAATTTCTATTACATGTACCACAGCCATGTGTAATAGCGTAATGAGTTTTTCTTAGTATTATTTTGCTTATAAAGCATTAAAATGGCCCTTGCAGTAAAGACGAGTAAGTGTTGTTTATGTACCACTGTTAAATAAAATAGGTTAGCAAATCCTTGCCACTTTATATCCAGTATATGAATGTGAAATCCGAGTATACAAAACGGCAACGTTGGTAAAACAGGAATAAATATCGTACATGGTGAAAATAAAGAGCAGGTAATTAACCCCCGAGTTAATTTTTAAAAGCACTTTGTCACCATGAAGCTAAATTCATTTCGTTTTTTATATCTATCATACAATTAAAAGAACTATCCACCTTATGTCTGCTAACCTGTGTCTTCATCACTTAAAGGTAAGCAATCCAAATCTTCCGGGCCGTATTTCCACATATTATCTGTAGCAGAAGGTGGAAAGTGAAGAAACAAAAACGCCAGCGAAGCGTTTAAGTCAATCAAAACGTTTTTATTCGAACAAGTTTGCTGGATTGCAAAGCTTTTAGAAAAGGGGAGAACGCGATAAAAAATAGTAACGTTACTCGCGCGGGCGAGTAAGAGAGAAGAAGAAAAAAAAACAGATGAAGGTCCAACCTCCGCAATAATTTTAGGTGACATCAACGAGATGGGAGTCCTTTCGTCGGCAAAACACATAGCTACCAAAAGATAAAGAAGATAAAGCTGGCTTCACAGTATATAACCATATGCGGATTAGTTCCCCTTCCTGGATATCTCCCACACACGTGCACACTTTTTTGCCGTCGAACTGGAGCGCGGGGCAAACATGATAAATTCATTTGCGGAGCCACATATGCCGGCTGGCCACCTGAAACAAGATGCCGAAAAGCCGGAGAAAGATTTTTTTGACCCAGCTCAGCCGACCCAGAGGAGTTAAGAAGGTACCTTGATTCGCCGCGGATATCCCGTGGGTGATGAACTGCTAAGCGGCCTAGCTGCAGCCGGGAGACAGTTCCGCCAAAGGAACGTTAAGAATTTTACACTTTATTTGACGATGGTTTCACGTGCTCAGCATCGCTTTGACTGATTTCAAAGGTGGTATTTATCCGTCACACATTCTTGCATGTTTAAATTCCTGATATTGTATGGTCTACACCCCAACAAAAATATAACGCCAGTTATGATTTACTTCTGAGAAAATGACGAATTCACCCGTTTTGCTATAGCTTCTCTCGCGCCATAATTACGAAGCTTTCTCCTGCTAAGATAGGTTTGATATATCTAGAGACAAATTTGTTTGAGCATAATTTCATATGCCTTAACCCAAGAAGTGTAGTAACAGAAACGACCGAAGTAATGTACTACTCACCACCCAAGATATAAACCTATATATATATCCAATAAGGAGTCACAGGCGTGACAAGTAAAAAACATAGTGGCGCAAACAAAAGAAACTCACATGAACAGTTTAATTTTCGACAGTATTCTGCTGTCTTCTACTGAACTGGAGAGAGTACTGAGTTCAGCAGAAGACAGCAGAATACTGTCGAAAATTAAACCGTTCATGTGAGTTTCTTTTGTTTGTGCCACTATGTTTTTTACTTGTCACGCCTGTGACTTGTCATCGCGAACATTAATTTTAGGTGGCTAATAATATATTGCACATGGTCAACTCACCACAGGATACGTCGCTGGAGCAGCGATAAATATGGCAAAGGTGTCACTTACCTGAAAGGGAAGAAATATTTTCATTAGTTATAGTATATTTAATAACATACTTGGAAAACATTCAACTTAAACTTTTTGTGGCTCATTAATACATGTTATAATATTTTTACTTGGTAAATTATATCAATTAAAATTTTCCAACATATATACAGTAAAAATAAGAAATGCTAAAGCATTTCACAACCTATGGGCAATAAAATATATTGTTTCTTTTTACATGGGTGAGCTGTTGCTTTATGACAATTGCATTTATTCTCTTAAACCGTCATTTCCACTGGTTCAGCCTAATTCATAGTTGTTTGTAGCAGTAACATTTTTTGATATTTTGTAAACAATAATTAATGACATCCAAAAGTCATATTATCACTCCCGGTGATTCAGGAAAACTGACATCATATTTGAGGTATTTGCCGATGTAAATCCAATTCCATTAAAGCAAAATTTAAGTTAAAATATATTGGATATTGCTAATGAAGTACTTTGCAGTTTTAATTATACCCTAGTAACTGAAAGACTTATTAAATTTTTACCGTAAGGAATAAATAAAATTTATTCTAAAGATCACAGAGGTTCAACGCATTTGATAGAGAGATATATTTTTTACCTTTTTCCGTAAAATTTTAATAGATATGAAATGATTTAATATGCACTCAAACTTCTCGTAAACGTTCAGTTCCTTCAATATTCAACGTTTCACCAATGGAAATCATTAGAGAAACAACTAAAAATTTTCTTAAATATCCAATAGCCAATTAAACCAAAACTTCTCGTGGCTGAAAGGTAAATTCAAACGCTTTAATCACTCCTGCAACCGTTGAGGGCAATAGTCGAAACTAAATGATCAGTTTCACCTCACTTCCAACTTGACTGCACGTGAGCGAATGGGATCTCAGCCGAAATTCTGAAATCCCTCGAGAGTGTATAAAATCACACCGGTATTCCTCACGCCACGCAAGCGAATTGCCTTCAACCTCATCCCTCCCCTCTCCTCCAATGGGAAATAGAGGGAGGGGGAGGTTTTGTCCATTGGCTTCGCCCACAGGGAGGAAGGTGGGAGAGGTGGGAAGGGGCGTCAGGGAGTCACACCTGGTTAAAATGGGCACACATCAAAATCCTATATTCTCACACCCACCGAAATCCGGATACGGAGCAGTGGGAAGAGATCGCCCGGGCTCATTCAATACCTGCGTTGGGAGCCCTGAGTTCTCTCTGCGGTGACTGTGGTCGGAGCACGTTGGACATCAGAGGGACTGTAGAGGGGGGGGAGGGCCCGGCTGACCAGCTTTAAGCCCCTTTGCCACGTCACACGCCATTGGAGGAGGGGGGAGAAAGGTGAGGATGTAGGGGGAGCACCTGGAATGATCCTCAAGTACCCGGGGATGGATCGGTCAAGGGTCAGCGTTTGGGAGCTTTGGACAAGCAGTTCCTTCTCTCATTTTCTTTATTTTTCTTCTTCTTCTTCTCCTTCTGCGAATTGGAGGTCTGCCGGTAATCGAGCGTTCCAGGATTGCTACGACGTCTCTGAAGTAGGCACGAGGTCAGAAAAATAATTTTACCGAGCTTCTGAGAATCGCTGAGGCAAGAAACAGGTGTGCAGAAGGAAGAAATGGACGTTGAGAAGCATGAAGCACATTCTGGATGACTGGGTCAAAGAATATGAAGTACGTAATATGTTCGGGCGGCATCAATCTCACATGAGAGCAATGTAAAGATAGGCCATGGAACATGCACTAAGGCTCAAAGAACACTGAGTTGCAGGCATACTCGAGAAATGTAAATAGTGTTCAACTATCGACAAAACTATTCGATGAAAATAACCATTAAAAACGGTGAATTTGGCCAAAATTAATCTGACTTACAGCTAAATTATTAAAATTTATTTTATAACAAAATTAAAAAAATGTCTGAAAACTTCTTTTAATGCATAAAAATAAAACTCCAGAACTTCGTTTCTCATAAAATCATTCTGTTCCTACCAAACCGCAACATCATATTACTTCCGCTAACATATTTCTTGAACTGGAAGGTTATCCACCAAAATCAGAAGCTCCGAAAATGAAAGATAGGATTGGATATTATAGATAGAAACGGCATGGTAAGAATAACGTAATATAATTTGATCGAAGTCTATAATGGCTGTAGTAAAATCAAAAAAACATAATTCATAGATATATGGCTATCCATTGATTAGCATTAAATTAGAATTGTCAAGATGGTCAAACTTCTTGAAATCTCTAAAATGGGACCTTGTCAACTCGGGGTCTTTCATTTGAAATGTCGTGAATCTGATGTGACGTTTGTAGGTGATGCACTCCAACTGGAACTGGAATGATGTAAAGGAGACTGGTTTCAAAATAATTGTTAACCTTAAAAATTTCATTTATAAATCCAATATATTTTATGATAACTCTGTAACCTTAGATGCTTAGTTTCATAATGAAATAACTAATTGACAAGATCAAAGAAAATTTCACCAATGACTCAAATGTTTCATCATTTTCGCGTGATGTATGCGTGTCTTTAAAGAAAGTAAAAAGGTCTGGGATGAAAAAACTAACTGGAAAACAGAAACACCACAGAGTTTTTTAAATAGCCGCATTCATCAGCATTTAAAAGTTAGCGGATTAAATGAAAATATCTGATAACGCTAGGTCATAAAGAATCATCAACCCGAAAATTCATTTCGCACATTACGCCCAGCTTTGGAGAACCTGCCCTCGAGCGCTGAATTGTCTTTTTACGGCTATCTACTTAAGCGAATGGCCTGCTATGGGAAGAAATTACAATTTTCCCGAATAAGTTCACATCCTGGGAAAATATATGCCTTGGAACTTCTTAGATCAATGGGATATATAATTGAGGATTATATTAAGAAATAGACGCACAGCATCACTGATGGCGATAGTCCTCAAAATTATAGAGCCATCATTGATCAGAATATGTAATAAATGCCGACCAATTGGGTGCAGTAGGGGAACATTATGGTCATTTTAATTCCTATTTATGATCATAACGATAAGTACTGATATGGATCCAGATTCAAAGATGCATATAAAAATTAGAATACCCCCAAACCTAAAATACTCACTGAAATAAACAGGCAGCTAAAATAAAAAAACAATCATGCAAAATAACGAACTATAAAAATGCAAATTGGTATAACTCTTGTAATAATTATTCTCGTCGTTATAAAAGGATGAGATTTGAATACTTTAAATACTATCATAATCCCAGATATTGGCTAGTTCTTAAAACGAAATATTGTCAGCAGGTAATCTACAAGAAATTCCCTTCAGATCCAGTGAAAGAAGCATTGATACAGCAGTTAAACTATTAAATATAATTTCTAAATGGAAGCTAGAAGCACGCAGAAAAAATTGCTTGTTAAGGTTACTCAAGTTTTAACACAGGATTACTATTATTAATTGTAACGTCATTCATTTAAACAATTTGAATTCCATCAAAAGCATTCAGTCAAAGTGATTTGCGAAAACGAAATTCCCACAAAGGCAAAGCATCCGGAGATTTCCATCAGAAGGTTGCATGCATACATTCATGCTTCTGATCTGACTCTTATGGG
Source organism: Pyrrhosoma nymphula (assembly GCA_963573305.1). Lineage (NCBI taxonomy): Eukaryota > Metazoa > Arthropoda > Insecta > Odonata > Coenagrionidae > Pyrrhosoma > Pyrrhosoma nymphula. Next base: position 43,091,252 of record OY754329.1, read on the forward strand.
AATTAATCGTGTGGCGTACGCTGCCATGATGCGTACCATGCGCAATCTCACGCGCAAGACTTCAAATGGAAGCAAAATAAATCACGTCGTTCATCGTCTTTTTAAGTCCACAAATATCTGGCATGCTTCAGCACACACGGAGTACTTTACTACTACTGAAAGATGTTTGGAGTATTTAAGAAGGCAGGATTATTCTTCGTGAGGATAAAATTATAAAATATACATTGGTTTGAGAAACTGAAGGTAAATTAAGAGAACACCTAAACTTTTAATTGAATAATCAACCAACTATGTGGCCTGGTTTATAAAGTATCTGATTAAACTTAACCGTGTAGTGACACAAACTTTACGTAAATATGATACTCACTGGGAGTTGAGGTTTTGTTAATAGCTTATCAACATGTTGGTTAGTTGAAGTGAGCTTTATAGAAGAAGAGAGTCATTCACGTTGGTTATCATACCAAGAAAACACTTTACCAGGCATTAACACCGGAGAAAAATAGTGTTAATGTACGCACTGCAACTTTGCTTTGGTTTTACTCACCAATTTTACTATCCATATTGTATGATATAATTAACAATATGCATCTTTATCTAATTCATACAGACCTATAAAACTCTTGGCATCACAGCTCTCACGACAAGTTTACAAGTGCAATACTTCCATGCGTGCTGCATGATAATTCAATGATAGGTTATAGTAAACTATGCTATAGTAAATTGTGTGCAAATACCAGCCGGAGAGCAACCTTACAATCAATTTTTCAGTTTAAGTCACGACTTTATCCCCAATTCGAAATATCCAAATTAATACACATACATGTGCTCACAACTTCGGTTAAATTTCCCATTTGATTAACCTGAAAGTGGCAAATATGTATGTAATCGTGAAAACCCCTTCATGGGGCATGTACGAGCTAGTGAACTCATTGTCTGTAACAAAGTAGGTATTTTGAATGATTATTATTCAAATAAAGTATGATAGCTAAGTTCCCATCTGAGGAAAAAATATAAATATATTTCCATCGAAAAGAAATACCTTCCACATTACACTGCATTTTACTGTTCCATTCTTTTATATTAAATCATAGAGTTAGGGTAATGATTGAATTTTGAAATTGAACCATAGCCGAGAAGTTGGAGGAAAAATCTGGTTATCCTGGAGTTGAAGGAGGCTATTTGACGCGGCGGAATGAATGCCTCCAGAATGTGCAAGTGCAAGATTTACGCTGCTGCCTTGCTTTTATTTCGGTTGTCGAGTACATCAGTGTCTCTAACGTCAACGGCTTTTTATTCTCTCTTCATCCAAACAGTGTCTTAGTATTTTTAAATCTTTGAAATCATATATTATTTGCCAACCAAATGATTGTTTTAAATCCAGCTGCCGGTATCCTTTCACCAAACCTACCAATATCATAAATTATTTTATTGGAAGAATAACCAATTTACCTATTATCTCTTGTTTACTACTTTGATATTGTTTTGAAAAAAATTGAACTTGAAATGAAACTATGCGTAGGTACATACATTGTACTCACTACTATGTAATATAGAATGCGAAATAAACGTCCAAACGCAGAAGAGCAATGCAACTCAAGCTACATTTTGCACAGTAAATGAGTCATTTATAACTAGAGTTCAAACTCTCAAGAACATACAGATGCTATAGAAATCATTTACATGTAATAAAAACCCACTTGGAATATGATATTCAAATTAACATTGATAAGTCATAGTGGCTTGCTAAAATTGGGATTTCCATTTCAATCTGTCCGTTTAATGGAGAACTACTTAAGTATTCTTTCAACTTCATCTCCCGATACGTGAATAGACCCTTAAAAACATATTTAATAAACTTGCGAACTCAAATTTAATCCAACTCATTTTATGACTCTCGCGAAACTCTTCGAATCCAAGAGCCAAAGAGGAGTGGACGGTGAAAAGAGCAGCGCTTGGGAAGGCGCACAACGACGGGAAAAGAAAGACTGACCCTCTTCAAGTCGCCCAAATGCGTCGGACTTTTAATTTCGGAGAGTGTACGAGGGAGACACAAGTGGACACGCGGACCGGACCGGCGGAACGAGAGAGGGAGAGAGCTTGGACTAGAGGCTCATTACCGCGTGAGTAGCGAGTTGAACTTGAGTGACCTCCTCCACTCTCCCACACCACTCCAACACTCTCAACCCTTTATTATTATTTAAGGAAAGAAGTGAAGGAAAAAAATAAGAAATACACGATCACAAAACGGACGGAGTTGTGGAAGCAAAAGGAGGAAGAAAAGGAGAGTAGTAACATACGGCAAAGGGATTTATATAACGGTACACAGGATAAAATTGTGCCGAGAGGGAGAGAGATGTATCGAAAGAGAGAGCTAGGGCACGAGGAAATGGAGAATTGGTGCTAGGATAGGAAAACATCCCCGCGAATGGATACACTCAGCTCTATCTCTCTTCTCCATTCGCATCTCTCTCTCTCTTCTTAATGCTTTTAAGGATCAGAGTGGGAGGTTTGGGATGTTCTTAAGGGTGGCTGAGGGGTAAAGAAAAGGGTTTGAGGCGGCAGATATCCCTTTCCAGCCGAAAACAAAAGCTAAAGAAAACTTCTTCTGCTCCCCTCCGTTTCCTCTCCACACCCTATCTCTTTCTCGGCTCGCTGCTGCTAAAGGGGGAAATATAAGGGAAGGGGGGGGGGGAGAAAGAGTTTGAACCGAGATGGGGGTAAGTAAGAGGAGGTTCTTAAGGAAAGGGAGGACAGTCTTGGACGGGGTAGGATCCATGAGGTGGGGAGGGGGGTGGGAGGGTGAGTGGGTAGTAGGGGATTATGGGAAGCACTTGGAGAAGAGCTCTCTCTTCGGCGAAGAGAGTTGAGGGGGAAACAAAAGTATAATAAGGCAGAGAGAGGAGGCTTTTCGACCGAGTGGACGATTTCGCCTTTCCTAAAACCCTCCCTCACCTCCATCTCAACAGTCCACACTTTCGCGTCGGGCATCTTCGAGCATGTACACAGTAGAAGGCCCGCGCGATCTCCTTGCATTGTAATGATTATGGGGCCAGAGTAAATGGATTGTTGTGGCAGAGCACACGGTATGATTCGTGGCTTTTGCATGACGGAATCAATATTTTTTTGCAGAATGTTCCAATAAAATCACTCTCAAGGTGTAGAGATTATGTTAAAGGATCATTGACAGCGTGGTACTACTAATACAAGGTAGGTCGTTGCGCATCGTTTGGGTCGAACGCTGATACGTAGCTCAAGCGCTAGCTAGGTACGGAGTGGACCAATTATTTCGTAGAATGTTCCAATAAAATCACTTTCAAGGTATAAGGATGGTATTAAAGGATCGTTGAGAGTGTGGTACTACTAACACAAGGTAGGTCGTTGGACATCGTTTGGGTCGAACGCTGAGACGGAGCTTAAGCTAGGTACGGAGCGGACCAGTTATTTAATAGAATATTCCAATAAAATCACTCTCATGGTATAAGGATTGTGTTAAAGGATCATTGAGAGCGTGGTACTACTAATATAAGGTGGGTCGTTACTCATCGCTTGGGTCGAACGCTGCGACGTAGCTCAAGCGGTAGCTAGGTACGGAGCGTATAATGTATTTGATATGGTATTCAGGTTTATGGTTCTGCGATTAATTATTTATTATTAAGCAACAGTTTTGCCATGTTATGCTGCCAGTTTTGTCGGCCTTTTAAGGACAACATTGGTCTTTTTAAAAAAATAAATAAAAAATTCCAGCCATTGATGATTTTGAGAAGTAAAAACTTAATTTCGAAGAAGTCTCTTCCAGGTATAAGGGAGTTTATAACTATCCTCTCTATTATTTGGTATATTTTCTATTTCAATCGCCTCCCTTATGAGCCGCGGAAAGTAGCTGCCTTCTTTGTGTAGTACTCTTGCCGTGTCGATGTCAATGGTGTGACCTTCCTCTAACGTCTTGTGATGCCACGTGATAGCCACGGCAGAGTGATACCAGTCTTTCTTCCGGATTGCACGTTCATGTTCTTTAAAATCGGCATCCAATTGCTCTCTTGGGAGGCGATTGAAATAGAAAAAAGACCAAATAATATCAATAGAGAGGATAGTTATAAACTCCCTTATACCTGGAAGAGACTTCTTCGAAATTAAGTTTTTACTTCTCAAAATCATCAACTGCTGGTATTGTTTATATATAAAAAAAGACTATTGTTGTTCTTAAAAGCCCGACGTAGCCGGCAGCATAGCATGGCAAAACTGTTGCTTAATAATAAATAATTAATCGCAGAACCAAACACCTAAATACCATAAACAATGAGCTGCGAAAATCTACAAAAAACATATGTATTTGATACTTGTGTGGTATTTGGATACAACAGCAATGTGAGGGAACATAAAAGGAAAGAGATTTTTTAGATATACCATTGATACATCTACATGGGCGAAGCGGCTCCAGGTTTTCCGGGGACAAGACAACTTTAATGTTGAAAATGTTGAGAGTTATAACTTTAATTTGTAAATAAATGGTTTATAGCGTTATTACCGCTGTAAGCAAAATGTTATTCACAACCGACATATTTACTTATAATAACCGACCAAGTATGTTGTATATCATTACTATGCAAATACCTACTTCACTCCATTCTGTTATTACTGACAACTATACTATCGAAGGTTTCACCCATTTTTCCTATTTGCTAATTCTCGAGTCGTTTTCTGCTCGTGCATCCGGGTGACGTCATGCGCAGAACGGACTAATTTTGGTCTCATATCTTGTATTAGTGGTACCATGGTTGAGAGCATATTATAGAAATAGGTGTGAATGAAGAGGTCCTGGGTTTAAATTCCAGCCCAGTTGAATAAAGTATCAATGATGAATTTCACTTATTTGCGTTGTCAAATGATTGTTATGGTGTAAAACTTTCGAGCATGCATACGGTAAAGGGCCCGTATGATCTCCTTGCAATGTATTGCTTATTGGACCAGGACGAGCCAATTGTTATAACTTCGGACGCGGTAAGATTCGTGGCTTTTGCATGGTGTAGTCCCTTTACCTCTAGTGTAACATCCTAATAAAACCACCGTGGAAGTATAGGAATTGAGTTAGAGAAGCTAGTATAAAAGATCGCTCACCGTACAAAAGTAAATTGTAAAAAAAGAAGATAGGTAAGTTGTTTTTCGTTATATTACCACGAGTTACAGTAGAATACTTACGATGATTTATCATTTTTCATTCATTGCATATTAAGTTGCACAGTAGGTCATAGATACCTCTATGAATAAGGGTCATTTGAGTGACCTACATCATGTTTTGCAACAACTATTATAAATAGCTGTAAAATTGAAACGGCATACGGTGGACACTAGATGCACACATGAAAATTTAGAAGCAAAGTTTTTCCATATTAACACAGCATTAGAAATAATAGACGTAATGTTAGCCATTTAATTGGAATTTGCATTCCACCTCAAAGAATTCCGTCAAAATGTTTTGAAAAATCACCCTCGAAGTGAGGTAATTGTGTTAGTAAAGAAATTATAAAATGTCTTTTTACTTTACAGCGAGTAATTAATAGAAAGGAAAAAATACGGGTTTTGATTTCAACGACCCGTATTAATAAGGCCTGCAAATTCATATTCATATTTTTTCTCTTCTTTCGGGTTCATGTACTCAGTTGCATAAAAAACCAAAGGGCAAGGATCATTTAAATCAAAAGGATTACATGAACGAATACCATTCGCTATATCTCTGACTTCCCGCATCTGACCTCAACTGCCTGGAGACAACTTTCTCCACTGAGGGCGTACCCAACCAACAGATGATCCAAGGCGGGACATCAAAGACAAAAGCGAAGCGAGAAGCGTTCCCGTACTTGCTTCACAGGAATCCCGCGGGAATTAGTCACACTCATGTGATGAGTGGGATGGCATGGAATTATAGGATTTGCCTTCGTCTACCCTGACAACCGTTGACCACCTCATCAATTATATTATGGAGTCACTGGGTGGATTCGGACCGGGTGATCCAGGTGACTTGGGGAATCCGTTTCCATTCTGAGGACTAGTGTTCAAACTCCGGTGGAAATGCACGGTATGGTTGTGCTGAGATCCTTGCGTGATTGATCCTTAGAAGAAGTAATAAAACCATCGATTTGAGAGTGAGCGCATTTTCTGATAATTACGTTGGATTAATTTCAACTTTCCATCCGTAGCTAAATCTTGAAACAAAACAAGCCTCACAAGATATAGATTCAGGTTAAACTTCATGGAACCAAGTAATGTTTAATTAAAACGTAGTATTTTCCACACAATGATTTTTTACCGACCATAGTTTCTGCAATCCACCTTTAAAATGTCAATGAATGCCTATCAAGGACCATGATAATGGCAGAGAATATTTAAAACCATGATTGGTAATGAATTATACAGTGTAAAATACTAAGTAATCGTTTTTACTTTAATAAACAAGTCTTTACATCAATAAGAGCGATAAATGAGTGCCTACGTTAAATTATTTCCCCATTTTGATTGATATCTTATTCTGCGACAATAGCTCTAGAGACAAGATACACCACCGATCGATTCACGAGCCATTGGTACCAGGAAGTTTGAACTCATTCCGTTACCTCATGCTACCATGCAAACTCTGTTGGAAATAAAGCAATTACTCAAATTATTAGATGTTATTAATATATTTATTATTATTTTTTGTTATTAATATTATTTATATATCATCCATCGTGAACATAGTTACAGCTGTTTATTAGTTGGTTGTTAAGGGTGTAATCTGTTGATTTCAACATGCTAGTTCTGTGAAATAAATCATTTTGGTTTTGAGTGTGTCTTTTATTAGGAATGAACCATACCCGGAACCATATTTCAACAAACTGCGCTTCCGCCCTAAAATACCACTAAATATTGTCACACGTCATAGAATCAAAGCAGTCGGTATGTTTGTTTCGCAGTTCTTGGAGTACATACCTACTCCTATCTGGTCAATGTAAAGGACACACGTGGATTGTAAAATAATAAAAAAGTAAAATTTTAAATTTCTCATTAGAGCTTTTCTTCTTTGCTATTCACCATAAAATTTCACAAAGTTTATCCAGAAACTGTTGATATTGGAATGTATAAATTTTAATGCATTTAAACTTTATACCTATTATTTTTACAGTTTTGTGATCGGTTGCCAAGTTCTCTCTAATTTCATTAAATCATTATAAATCATTAGAGACACATCTCGCATTTAACATTTACTATTGAATTGTGAAAATATGCCCATTTCATCGAGTAAAGCATAGGACTCCCATTAGCATTAAAACTAGTACTCCCAAGTTTCAATGTTCATTCCAGTGAGGTGTGCTTGTGAGACTCCTAGTGTGTTCATTATGAAAATCGAGAGGGGATGGATTACTCACATATATTAAGAGGTCAGTCATTAAAGTGGGAGGTTGGGCACGAAATGGCGCAGGTACTATGTTTGAGTCTGAGTTTGAAGAATAAAATCAAAATAAATATATCATAACATCCAAGTTTATTTTAATTAGCCAGAAAAGGAGGGATAACGATGATATAGTCCCTGAAGTCTCTTGAAGTGAGGAGGATGATACATAAACTATGTGAGATTTAAATTGAAGATTGATTGAAACTGTCAATTAAAGCAATTGGGAGCATTCCACAGGAAGTTAAATCCAATCACTTTGTTGTGGAAGGTCATGAGCGAGTCATTTTCCAACTTAATGTTGTTAAATTATGTCTAATTAAAGCTTCTAATTCTCTAAATATTGAATATGTAATTTTTATTTTATTTTTTGGTTATGCTGTTTGGATAGAGAACACGTAAGAGTTGTGACAGCAATGTAAAAATGTTACCAAATTTTGAGTGTTCATTTGTTTTTTTCAAGAAGACTAGAACTTTCTTTAGCGTAGGCTGCAAGGTAAAACTATTTATAGCTATTTTCTCTACATATTGCTATTAAAATCACTTTTGGTAAAGAATATTCATCTCAAAGAAACTTTTGGTTCTTCTGTGTCCCATAAGTGACTAGTCCCATTTATGGATATATTTAAATATTTATTAAAAATAATCAAAGTAAACTTTTTACATTTACTAATCAATTGTACTCTTATGAATTGAGAATTACAATTTGAGGAAGAAAAGAAGCTTGGGAGGCAATTATCAAAAGGCTGGATGCACTCTGCAACTAAAGAAGTGAATATTATCAATATAAAATAAAATGTAGAAAACAAAAACGCAACACTTCTACTTCAAATTATAAAAGACTCCTTCTTGAATTGGAGATTTATAGAATGCACTGAGTTATCCGAAAACATTTTTAGATCTTTCCTGCGAGTTGAAACATGTCAAGAAAAGTGTGCTTTATTATTAAAGCACTTTTTTTTACTAATTTTTCCCTTTTTTCTCTATTGTTCTTTTCAACCGTTTGAATTTTACTAATTGCCTATTTTAGATTAAATACTAACGAAAAAAGAAATAATATTCACTCATGCAAACCGAAAACATAAATAACAACATTTACATAGGGTAACTGGACGTATTTCGCGTGCCAGGCAAGTTGTATAGGACATACTTTTCTACGAAATTGTTTCATTTTCATGCACTAAGGGGTCAATTAGTCTAATCATTAACCTATGATTTGTGCAACAAAAAGTTGAAAAATATCCAAGGAAACCTTTTAAACTATGTCCTAAATGAAAAAGTTTCCTTATGTTATGATTTCATGACTGCGAGATATACATGCCTCCGCCTCAGCCAAAATAGCTTTGGCTTGAGCCATTTTGCCATCCACACTTGAGCCACATTTGATTTGTATGCATAAATAACTCAAGGCTTTCGGCTATGTTGGAGTTTCCAATGGTGTAGCTTCGTTACTTCAACTTTCAGAGTTGAAATACCACGGCAACCACTGAGCTCTGGCTTTGAGTGTGTATATAATTTTACAGAAAGTGAAAGTTCTTCATTTAGGCAAGAAATTTAGAACTAACAGCTAGCATTATGTTTCATTTATAATTTAACGCCCTCCCTGAAACTTTGGTAAGTTCGCGAAGTGAATCTGCGCGCGATCATTAAAGGATAAAGGTTTACCCTTCTTAGGATTCCATTAGGCATTTCAAATAAAGAGTACATACAACAAATAAGGAGGGCAATCATAACGGAATAATTGGGAAGCTACTAATTTAAAAATTGCCTAATGTTAAATTAAAATTTTCCGAGTTTAAATGCCACACTAACCACTGTACTCCGGCTTTGAGTGTGGCATGTAATTATACAGACACTGAAGGTTCATCATTTACACAGAATGTTTAGAAATAATAATTAGTAATACATTTAATTTATTAATGACGACTCCTCTGAAGCTGATTTACGTACTTGAATCCATCTACATGAGTGAAAAGGAATTTACGATAGAGAAGGTAGTTTGATCGTCAGTCTCCCTGTTTTAAATTAAGGATTAAGCTACCAACGTGACTAAGCGAATGGCATTGTCTAAGGCACTGTCGAAGAAATAAGATGATCTTTAAAAGTATTTGGCCAGAGAATGTACATAAAAAGTAATGATTCTTCACTGACAAAAGTGACAGCATTATAATGCTATCCAAATGACTTATTGTGTAAAATATGTATTATTCAAAATTAATAGAGAAAGTAAAACTACAGTTTCATTACAGAATCAGATCTGGCTGAGTACAGGCTAAAGAACACATTTAGCAATAACGAAATTGACTCTTTTTCCTTGAAAGGTGAATAAATATAGTTTCAATATATTAGCTTTCCTGCCGGAAAATGCATAATCTGAGATTATTAATCTCCCATACTTGGTAAAAACTAAGTTTTCACTAGAAGAATATAGTTCTTTCACAAATTCTCCCTGAAACATCTCGAGCAGGAAGGTAAGACAAGCAGATGAAGTCTAATTAGGAAGATTACTGATGACGAGACACGTGCTGTGGCATCAAAAATCTTTGACGATTTCATTCTGAATCATACAATCAGAAAGGTTTAAATAAGCACATAATGGCTGAAGGAAATATAAATATAAAAAGCTTTTTGATAAAGTTAAAGCTGCAGATTATAAATATCTTTTTCAGTTTTTTTAAGGTTTTACTTACATAGCTAAATAGTAGAGAGTTCACATTTGCAGGAATATTGGCATAGTCTAAGACCCAGGCTATTTCTAATAGAGGTCAAAAAAACAATTGCTCATTTAACAACGGACAAAATATTGATTTTTTAAATTCTGACATAAAATGCACTTCAATGCCATGCCCTACATCAGCCAATTTCAAATGCTTGGAATCCTTAATTATAATTTCATAGGATACTGTCTTCATATAAGCTGATTTCATGTTAATTAGGAGACACAGCAGGCACAAAAGAATCTTAAGTAAGAGAAAATGCTTTAAACATGTAATCAATGCCTACTCTTAATTTTAAATCGGAGGTTTTCTCTCTTTGGCATCTACCACGAAGTTCCCCTACTAAAAAGAATATCCAATTATTTCCCAACAACAAATTGACAGTTGAATAGATGTATCCATACCCTTATTCAAGACTCGATTGCACTTTTTCAGCTGTTACCCTCTTATTTTCACGGAGGCGGCTTTGAAATGGCGGAAAAAGATGCGAATAGTACACTCCCACACTATCAGAACGAAAATAAAACGAGGCACAATAAGATCTTCGGGCGTGTATAGGTGGAAAGGTACAAAAGATTGCTTTTTTTATACCGTCCCTCGCCTTCAGGGTTTGCACAGTTGTACTGCGTACACAGCACTCATCTCACTTGTTTCATCCCCATTTTCGATTCGTCAGTAGAAAAAAAAACCTTCCTTCACCGGGTATGCTAACAAAGGAATGCGCTTTCATTTCTCGCGATGCTAATGAAGGAAGGCAACGAGAAATAAGAGCCGAAAAAAAGAAGAGAAAATTCGAGCCCATTGGCTTCCGATGCATATCCACTGCTTGCCGATTATGTTTACTTTTTATTTCCAAAGGCAGCAACGAGCGACCGAGTTATTGCCGCGCGGAAAAGAACTCCCTTCCCTTCTGCAGGATCTCCGAATGCGAGCCTCGCGATTAATAAGTGAGCCTCGGAATAAGGAGCCACAGACGGGCTATCTACTCGAACTTCCTCCCGCCGCGACCAACTTCAACACCGGGGAGGACACTGCTTCGTCCCTTTGTGCGCTTTTCAATTTTCTGGGATTAATTTGAGTCACCACTCTTGCAGTTTTAACAGGGCGGAAAGGTAATGAGATTTTCACCTCTTCGTCTCAAACTTAAGTGAGAATAAAGCATACCAGTCAAACGTAGTCAGAAAAAAACTACAAGGAAAATTAGAAAAAATAAACAAAAAAAGTATTAGCTTTTAAAAGCATCATTCTCTTACCTGGCAGAAAATTCGTTTCAATGGAAACCGTACACGGTACTCATTTAATAATTTTGCGAGTGCTATGTTTATTCATAAATAGATAAAAATACACTTTAAATCACGCAGAAATGACTATTAACGATGCATCTCTCTTAGACTGTGAAGAGAGGAATGAAGAGTTCGTACCTATGCACATATCATGCTAAGTTAACATTCAATTTATTGACTACTGAGATAATATGGAGCAAGTTTCAATGAAAAAGATATGTTTCAGTCTATAATTATAACAATCATTCGGAAAAATATCGATCGACTATAGATTTGATTTTTTAATATGTGTCTAAATCATTGTGACTTATATAATAGGCCATTTTATTTCAGCCTAAATATTTCAAATCATAATCATTAATGAATTGAGTTCCTTAGTTTTAAAACCGTAAAATATGAATGTTACTTGCTACTATTCTAAATAATTGCCTGAGTTCTAAGCCGCCAAGGTCAAGGAAAACACTTTCATATCTTTATTAAAGCTCTAGGTGCTGTAGTAATGTGACCATCTGCATACCTCTAAGAGAATTGAGGGAGTTTATGTTGAAGAAGAGAACTAGACTGGGAGAGAGAGAGAGATTTTGGGAGGAAAGTAAGATAAGGAATTTTTTTAATGCAAATAATCCGTAGCAGGTGCACAACGACATATAGAATGAATGAGCATTAATTTCCATCATCGGAATAGTTAACATTCCGTTGCGTATTTTTTCTTCAGATGAACAGATAAATCTTTTACATATTAAGCACATTGACTCTACCCTTTTGTAAAATTTTATTATTCAGATGATTTATGTTCTCGACCTATCTATTTATTAATACTTTCGGTTAATGTGCACTTTCGTCCCGCCAGCCCAAATTCATTTTCAACCTACTTACAATCTCTCATCTGCTGCTACTTTCTTTACTTCACAGAACATACTTTGTTTTCTCGCAAAACGTGTTTGGGCTGGCAGGACGAAAGTGCTCATTTACCATACTTTCTTCTCCGGAGATATAGGTCTATTTTAAATAATTTGTGGTTTATTTCTTTTTTTCTTCCGTTTCGCATATTTATTATGCTTTCTCAGGTATTAGGATTAACTATATACATCCAATACAACACTCAACAAAATTCAACGGTTACACACTGGTTTACAAGCCTTGATAACATCAGTTTATTAAATATAATAGATAATTGTATATATTAAACATTATCTCAGAGTTCCTTTACATGTCATAAATTAGATATTGATGATTTGGTAGCTATTTGTATGTTTTTTGTTGATTGTTGACAATTTTAAGTTATTTAAAGAATTAATATAAAATTGAAGTTATGTTATAAAATATCAAACCATAATATATTTTGCTTATTTTGGTGATATCTGTTTAATTTATCAAAGTTTGTTGCAACCTGCAATAAAACCAAAATTAAACCTGCAATTCAAAAATAGTAGGTATACATTTCGACAAATCTAATATTTTGACCCATGATTTCGAAACTGGAAGCAATTTCAAGAAGAAATGACAATTCAACCGCAAAAAAGAAAGAATGAAGTCAACATTAATGTTAGAAAAAATGATTGAAGTATAAACTATATTAAAAATAAAACTACAGAAAAGCTCTCGATATTATATCCCAAAAAGTGAGTTACAGGGTTCAAAATAAATGTATTCTTAAAAAAAAAGCTTTAAAAATTATACGCAAATTCAGTCAAGAAAGTTTTCAGAGAAATTTCCATAGGAAAATTATTTAGTGAGTCAAAAGTTTCAATATAAGTCTAATTACAGTTTATAAATCATACCAATTAATTCCAAGAAAGTAATTTCGCAAAGAAAAATATTTGTGAATGGAAACATTGGTCTAAAGGATAAATTATACTCTTACGTGGTACTCTTGCAATCCATATACCCACGGCATATGTAAGGATATTATTATACCAATAGTTAAACAGGATCGGGACAGTGACAAATTTTGAAAAATAGCCGATATGTTACGCTTTTATTTACTAAGTAAAAATTAATAGTTCAATCATTCCTAGTCTGATAGACCATAAAAATATTTCTCCTGCAGCGCACTGAGCAGTATCGCTCTATACGTAAATCAACTTCTTAACCGTCATACATTCTACCGATATTTACCAGATCCCTGCCCCTAATCACATTTTAGGACGGAATGTTTATCCCCGAGACATTAGCTTGCTCAAGTTTACCATTTTTCCGACATCTTGCACGCCTAATTTATGAGTGTGCTTTCAATGTCTGATGCACGACGCTCTTAAACGTGTCTGGCATTAAAGTTACATTAAGGCCAAACCACATTCGTTCACATATATATATATATCTCTTTCCCGCCTTCAGTCATTTTTTTCACGCAACCCGCCGTGCCCTCTATTCCACTGATCTCCATAACTTTCGGCGCCCTCTCCTTCACTCCATTTCAAATTTCCAGCCTCTGCCATTCCTCCTCCTTCTTCTCTGCAATCCATCCGGGCATCAATTCCCACCATTCCCACAGCTGCTTCACCCACTACCTCCCACTCACCCACCAACTCGACGTAACCTCAAACCCTATCCCTTTCCACCTCCAGACTCCTCTCTCTCTTTTTCACCCCAAAAGCACTTTCTCCACTTTAATCTCCTCCCACAGAAATTAGGATTGTTTATTCTAAAGGGTGCTTCAAAAAGTCATTTCGCGATCCGGAAAAGGGATGAAGAAAAGCATTTCCACGGATGTGAACGCATGGAAACTACGCGGAAATATTCACTGGGTCTCGGGCTGGTGTGATAGCCAGGGAACTGGCTTCCCATCCTGAGGGACCGAGTTTGAATCCCGGCAGTGGCAGAGATTTTCAATTGAATACCGATCCTATCTTGGATGCTATGTGGAGAGCAGTTGGAACGGAGTTGGTGCTCCAATCACCGGGCGAAACGTTAAAGAGAGGACTACAAGTCACAATTTGTTAACAGGTGACGCCAGGTTTCTCTCCACCCATTTCCGATTCAATCTTCCATTACCAACCTACGCACCACTCCTCAACGGCTAAAATGACCTGTTGTCAGTTTTCTCCACCTTGCCAATAATTTCAGGAATGTATTATAATTTAGCATGAAAACATTAATATTATTTTCTCGCTGCAAAATTCTATGTTTTTCTAAAACAATTAGGGTTCTCTTTCTTTCTCGATGCAATTCGTGGAAATGTCTTCAGTCATAATTATGCTAAAAATGTTTTATTAAATATTTATTGTAGAGTTTTGGCAATCATTGATGTAGATGATTGATTTTGGTATATCATAAAATTTAGCTAAATGTTATTTTTGTTGTATTTTCTTGATTCTATGAAGTTTAAAATGGAATTTTCTATGTTTTTATAGATACAGTTATTCTGGGACAAGACTGGAGTAATTATATTTATTTACATAACTGCAATACTAATTCTCTACCTACCCTCTACTCTCTTCCACAGAAATTAGTTGTACTAACCCAACACGCTGTTTCCTTCCGGGGTAAGTAGAGTCGAAAAAGTTCGATTCTCGGTGATTATCTGAAAGGTTGACTGTGCTTAAATAATTTCCTCCATACTACCCTATCCTAGAATAACGTTTTTGCAACATTTACACATATGCATTGCTTCATACACGCCCTCCTGTTCTTATATACGTACACCTCATATTCCTTTTCTTAGGATTATCTTTCACTACCCAATGTCTCCTCTCACCATCTCGGTCTACCTCTTACTCTCACACCATTCATTCCTCTATCAGAAATCTGCTTCGCTTTATTATTATCATCTATTATTTAGACATGGTCTAACCAAAGAAGTACCCTCCTTTCATACATGTCCTGTCCCCATTATTTTATCAGCCACTCGTTGGTAACCCCATCTCTTCTGCTTAAACTGCAAACACTTCTCAGATACCCCATACCCACAGTATTTAGCCTACTTCTATGCCTACCCTAGCATACCGAGTTTCATCACCATACAATTAAGTGATAAGTAATACACATTCGCTTTTTAACTGTAGAGAGAGCTTCAGATAGTCATTTCAAGGTCTAAGAAAAGGGATGAAGGAAACATTTACATTGAGTTGCACATATAATATTTAAAAAAAATCATTTATTAGAGGTGTATTTATTGAATTAAAATCCGATATTTGCGACAGAAAGCGAAAATTAAAAGTATTTCAAGTGTTCCCTGGTAGGATGGGGATGAGCTCAAAGCTGAAGTTGCGTGAGTTTAAGTCTGCGATCGACAGATGGATAAATCGACCGGGATAATATGAATTCCAATAATCAAGGATGCCCAGTTTCCAAATCTGCACGCCTGTGACGATAATTATATTGAGAGGAGAGAGAGCTATAAATCTGGCGTTGTCGGGAAAAATTATGGACACGATAACTCTTTCTTTATTTTTTTGTTAATCACGGATTTATGGTTTCGACATCCATAACACGTGTAGTCACATTTTAAACGAAACTAACTGGAACCCGGATAGTCTGCATGAATTGAAAAAAACTCATAAATTCCGTCAAAACAACAATAAAACATTTTTCATCTCCTGCCTTTTTCCTTTCAAATATTTCCCCGTTAACTGCACCTTCAATGGTTAGGGTTCCATTTCCAGTAATTTTGGGAAGTAATTAAATTCAACTTGCATCATGGCTCATGAAATGTTTTTTGTTTAACTAAAAAGAAAGTTTTAACTAAATACTGACCTAAATATAACAATTAGAATTATTTTAATAAAAGGACAAGAGTGATTTAAGAAATCCAGCGAATTGAAAGTATACCACCGTTGGTGATTTGTATCAGTAGTTGAAAATTAGCCACCGTAATTATAATTTTCCAAAATGTGCATCTAAACCAACGTTGACGTTGGTGTGTTCAAATATATGAATTATTGATGTTTCGGCAATAGTTTTTTACCCTTAATCTATTGCGTAGGACACACTGACATTCGGAATTCGACGGGTTGATGTTTTTCCTTCTGTAGGCAAGTTAAAACACAGGATCATAGCATGCCATAAAGATATTTAGCTCTAAGGTAGGTAGAAAAAGCGTTAAGGTTCTACGGTTCTTGAAGTAATCTGCAATCAAAAAGAGCGTGAGGTGTTGTGTGAAGATGCGTAGGAAAACGGTACAAAGTTCATTTCTTGACAACCATGAATCAATTGGTGCTAGTTATGTGGTTCACAGTTCTATCCAGATCAGTTAGGTACTAAATGGAACCCCAAAAAGTGATTTAAAAGTTAAACATTTTCCTATCCAGTGAATTTGGGAATGAGCCTGCTTTCAAATTTAGATTCAAAGAAAAGTATGAAATTTTATTCATATTTTGAATGTCATTATATCTTATTTACATTTAGGAATTGTTTGCACTTCACGTCAAGATTGTATTAAATTTGAAATTTAAGACATCCAGGTTTCTAAAACGGAATTGCTCTTACAAACACTTCGTTGTTCATTCCGAGCGATATTTTGACAGATAGGGAGGACCATCTGCGTGTCCATGTCGTTTATTTCACTCCCCGACAATTGCGCCGTCTTTTATTTCAAGTCATCTCACTACACATCTAGCAGACAAGTGCCATTTCATAGTTTTCGCGCGGTGGCTGTATGTGTCCTTTTCCGACTCTTCCCCTATATTCACAGGCATCCTCAGGGATACGTATACTTTTAAGGGATCATAAGTAAACATGCAAAAGATAATGCACACCCGATAAAGTTAATGTGGAAGCAAAATTGTTGTAGAGTGAATTGAATCACTGTCAGCTGATTACATGGATGAATATTCAAGGAAATATAAAATTCGAAACAAAATTGATGAAGGTAGTAAGACATTCTGAGAATAATCTCATTGTTCAATGATATCAAAATATTAACTTCTTGCCGAACTACTTTTCGAGCAATTTACCAAATATAAGCTGTTTTACACGGCTGTACGCTCCAGAGGGTAAATATAGAAAAAAAAGTAATTTTTAATGCCTGAAATTAGTCAAAAACCTAACGGCGTATAGTGTGTATGTTTTCTCAATAACTTAAAAAAATAATCAATTACCGCAGTAATGTTTACAGAATCACGAAATAAAAACTTCCGTTGTGAAGGCGTTTTCACCGTTCGGGGTGAAAAAATGAGTCAAGTTAGAGAATTATGTAAATGTATTTATTTAATTACTGAGAATGTTTGTCAAAAATAACTTTATGGTTGCGCCATTAATATTACAAATTTTTCTTAATTTTTCTAACAGATACTGCAATGAAAGAATAAAATTCGAATATGGTCTCCATTATGATTAGGAAAATACCTCACTGAAGCTACCTTAACACGTGTTGTTGAAGTTAATTTCATAGACATTTTACATAATTATCTGTAAAACTTTAGCAAACAAAATTATGGCTATCTACGCATTTTATTGCAAGCTTTCCATCATGAGCACTTTTATTTTAAGAGTATGCTTATACCCACGCCGGGTTTTTCTCCACTTCCCAAATAAATCCCACCTTGCAAGCTATCAATCCAAAATGGTAAAACGAACTCAGTTAAAGGTTACTTCCCCTAATAGCGAACCAATCCCTCAAACTATTAGTTTGATGATTCCCAATCTCTTTAATTCAGCGCCAGAAATGTTCAGCACAGGTCAGAAAGAAAGCAGAGAGCAGAGGGAGAATGATAATGATGATGAAGCGAGGTGTCGTCCCGGGCTCCAAAATGGATGGAGGGAAAATTAAGAAACGAGTTCGAAGTAGTCGACTTGCCCGCTGGTCGCTCGTGACTTGAACACGTACTTGAATAAAGCTCGTACTCAGGATCGCGTCTGACAGTCCGACGAGGGACGGAACGGAAATGAAGATTCATAGGCACTCCGCTTGAATACAACCAAAGTGTAAACCTTCCACTGCATACATAAACCACCACAAACCTAAAAATATCAGCTTCCTTTCTCCCCCTATCTCTTCATCCCACTCTGTTAAAGTGTCAACTCATTTCCTTGAACCACTAATCATTAGTATTCTCAATCTTACCAAAGCCCTCAAAGTAAGAGCTGTCTCAAATAGATCGTGAGTACTGTACCTTATTTCCACGTCAATATCGGATTTAAACTGTGGTAGATGGAGTGAACAAAAGTGGATGCATTCGAAACCTTGTAAAAATTACAAGGTTTATGTTTATACAACTATTTCCAATTAGTGTAATTATTGCAAACTGTCTCCTAGTGGTGCAGACGCAGTGATCATTCAGTGGTTTGCGCCATTCAGCCCATGAAACAATATTGTTTTTATCATCACATCCCTCGGAAAATTTGGTGACAGGCAGATGAGAAGAACGCTAAATCTACAAAAACGAGAAGGTACAGTGAAAGGGGTTGTAGGAGGTGAGGGAACGAAGCTAAAAATCACGGCATAAGTGATATAACAGGATCAGGCAGCCTGGGTTGCGTGTTGGTCTGCACATTGGCCCGGCAAGCCAAAGGTCTGTCGTTTGATCTTAGGCCCAGGTGGATTTTTAGGTTTCTGAAAGTCTGATTCGCCTCGCCTATATCATAGTAACAACGGTAGATGCTTTGTACGGAGAGTGGTGTAAATTTCACTCCAGCTCACAAATACTAGGTAGAATGGGTACCTATTCTTCCGCAGTGAACAAATTTTGGGAAGCTAGCGACAAAATCCTCCACTGCGGATCTGCTGTGATCATTTACGAATAATATATTTTGTCAAATTCCCAATCATTACGGTGTTACAAATGCCCTGGCACGCAGTCACACGCACGGGTTCGAATCTCGGTTAAGTCAAATGGTTTTCATAGCGAAGTTCACCCTTTTTGGAGTATACTATATACTGTTGTTTATACAAATGATTAGTCCTCATGCATCACCCACAAATAAATATACCAGCCAGTTCCTCAGTGATGTTCTATCTAGCTCATTACGTAAAAACAAA
Source organism: Pyrrhosoma nymphula (assembly GCA_963573305.1). NCBI lineage: Eukaryota > Metazoa > Arthropoda > Insecta > Odonata > Coenagrionidae > Pyrrhosoma > Pyrrhosoma nymphula. Next base: position 43,110,593 of record OY754329.1, read on the forward strand.
TGTAATAGTAATTCCGGAGAACGAGGTTTCATTTAATTTGGAATCAGAAAATTAACACTCATATAGTCTCATTAGTATGCAGTAAATAAAATCCGTCCATAGGGGTTGAAAGCTATAACTACTCTTTTGCCATAAAATGCTAATTTGAAAAGGACTGGCCATCAATATTCAAATTCATCCAAAATTGAATATTATATGACAACTTGTTTGTTTATTTTAAAGATTTACATCTCCTGTTTCTTATTTGGGGGTACATTAAGCTTATGCATATATGACCATATAATTCATTTGCCTCCCTCAGTAATTATCGCCCCCATATGGATGTAATCTGGGGAACAGCCCGTGTTCCCGGCACACTTTCATCCTCCCACCTCCTCTCCCAATCCACTCAACTAACGAACCAGCACTGCACCGACAGTACAACCACGACACGACCACTTCCAGCGCCCTCATCCTCTTTTATACCTCGACCGCCGAAACACTTAAAAAAAGAGAAAAAAACTACACACGCACCCGGCCATTCTCCCTTCCATTTGAGACCTGCCCTACCGTTTCCGCGGGCAGATCCACTTCCATGGCAGCGAGCACCCTGCTATCCTATTCTCTCTCTTCTCTTGCTTCCTCCATATTCCTCCTTTCACCATTTTAATCCCTAAAACCACGAACCTCTTTCGCCTGCCGACCGCCACACGAAACACGCCGTGCAAAAACAACGTAGACACGCGAGACCTCCCCGACCCGCGCATAAACACAGTCGCCGAGGCAACACGACGCAACAATGGGACTACGACGACGGTTATGTCCCGACGAAAACTTGCACTACATGACGCCGCCACCACCACTTCCCCCTAGGCTGTTGTGCGAGTGGGGGATACAGAGGATGTCTAAACATGCAATAGCAGCGGGGTAAGGATGTCGGAAGCGTGGCGGAAGGAAAAGGTTTTAACGGAGATAGGCTATGTATTTTTAAGATAGTTCTAGTCTGAGCTGACTGAAGTGCGATTTTTATCGATGTCAAAAAGAACACATGACGTCACAGTGAAAATAACTTATATTCGCGTCAAATTAGGTAGGTAAATATGTAACTCATGTCTGCAAAATTATACACCTAATCAGTATGGAACATTCAGTAGGGGACGTGATTCTACACGAGTCATTTTTATCTAATTCGTGAACACATTTACAGAAAAGTGTCTTCCACCTGAAATCGTACAAAAACTCACCATACCTAAGTACATCTTTTCAAACTTGAAGAATATTGCGAAAAATATTTTAACACGCTTGAGTTATATTTTTTGGAGTAAAAAATTATGTAAGAAGTATTTCAAAACGTGGCACAAGCCTATTTAACTTTTGAGTAGACGTTGAATAACTGTTAGGAGCACCAAAATAGATAAGATCAATATAAATGGTGCTGCAGTCAGCTCCTAGAGCCGGTAATAGAAAGCAATAATAGAAAAAATAGACAATTCTTAAAATATTCCTTCAAATTCCCTCAAATAACTTCCATTCCCGACTACACTGCTCAAAATTCCTTGGTGCATCTTTCATTATGTCATCTCATCTTTTTCAACCCACATATTCAAGGTCAATCATAAATAAATAAATCGCAGGACAATAATAAAAACAGACATAAATGATGAGAAAGACAATGGACTACATTTCGAGATGGCAGTGTTTGTTTAGTAACGGCATAAGGCTAGTCTAACAGCACAAACAGCCACATTTATCAATGCACGAGGGTAGGCGACGCACACAGTGGACGGCTATCAATAACGACAGATGTTCCAATCCAGCATGGGTCGCTCACATGCTCAATGCAGGCACCGTGTCCCCGTCCAAGTTTTTCCATCAGGTGATGATACAATTGTACCACATCTGGTGAACCATAGCGAAGTAGGACCCATATTCAACCACGGATACTCCACCAGTTGGCAGTAATTGTGTTCCAACTAGTACGTTGGCCGCATCCAGCAACATTAATTTTCCTCTTTTCATGCTTAGTATTTCTTAGATTTTGAAGTGATTTTCACTTTTTTGTGTGCATAGCAACACAGAAAAGAAATCGTATCCCAACGCAACTTTCTGACAGACTACCAAGAAATAATGAAGCGGAAATCGATCGGCTACGGGCTATTTTTTCAGCGCATATTTTAATTCGACTCATAATACTTACCAAAATAGGTTTACGGCTTCTTCTTGCATTGAAAATGGAACTTTCCAAGAATTTAAAAGAAAGGCATCCACCTCCACAGTAATTCTAACTTCATATTCAGATTCTAACTTTGCCAGAGATTCAAATTCGGAAGAATTTATACATAATACATAATACCTCTCTCCTTTCACAGTGATATCAAAATAGACTTGAGAAAATTATATTTCCAAGTAGATCTAATGATATACTCCATTTTTTTATTCCATTTCCCTGGTTTAAATATCAAATTTTTTTCTCTAATGATTTTTATCATTCTAAGGAATGATTATATCGTATATTAAGGATATGATGTGCAAGTACATACTCCCAAGAATGCCGATGCTGATTGCGTTGAAGCATTAAGTAACTTCATTTTTTATGCAAGGAATCTGCAACATATTTATATGTATCATACTCTAAATAAACAATACCTCGCATCCCAAAATTTCAAGCAATTAAAAATGGACAAAAATTAATTTTATTGTTATACCGTCAAAAAGGTTGCATGCTGTTTAATTATGCCTAATTATTCTAAATCCATAACTCTTAGCAAATGCTAAACATTAAACCCTTCAGCACAATACTAAGGTACACATAATTTCTAGCACACATAATATCTCGTCTTACTCATCCTAAAACATTAAAAGTGTAATTTGATTTAATATTATCATCGATTCCCGAAAGGGGTTGAGGAGGCTACACTTTTTCTCACATATTCTAATCATGGGTAATAAATACTCAAATACAGACCGATTTAAAGTACGTCTTAAACCCAAAATTCATTTCACAAGGAAAATACCTCATCGATTTCGATACCGTCAATGTCTAATGGAAAACATTCTGGTAGGTATCTCTTCGAAGTTTTAGTCATTTCTATTGGTTCAGAGAATGCTCAGCAAGTCGTTCTAATAACCTGGCTGCTCCTGACTTTCCTGTCAAGAATTTTCAAAATCCACTTCTGCATTAGCAGCACGAGAGTAATGACTTTTCTCAAGTTATGACACAACTATGAGCCTAAGCTCACTGCAGAGGGTGGGTACCTGAAAGGAATGCTCGCACGGAGAGGAGATGCGACGTCGCGTTGCCAGAAACGAACGCTTTGGCAGGAAAAGGACTGAGAGGGATGAGACACGTGGAGAGGATTGGGTCCTTAAACAAGAGATTGGTTTTAGTACTATAAGCGCAGAGTGTAAAATGTTCTGACAGAAGCCTCTCCAAAGTTTTAGGTAGGTACATCGGATTAGAGTTATGACGGTACAGCGAATAGTTGTTTTAATAAGCCTGTAACGCCGTAATTTCATAGTGAAATTAAAGCACTTGATATTTCAGCATAAAACGGTTTATTTAGAAAACTAGGTTAAAACGTGGAACTTAATCGTCATGTGTACGTTGTACTAGTCCCCCCTATCAATTTCCTTATCACAGGGGTTCTAATAATTATTCTTTCACGCGGTCCTAAACACGCGACGTTATATACTTGTATCAGCCCGACACACAAAAGGTACCCTTCACTTTATCACTTCTTACCTTGAGAGAGAGATCCTTTTGGTAGTCCTTGGCGGCAAAGGTTAATGGATTAATTCATGCACTAAAATGATACACTTGAACAGTACATATATTTATAATAACCCTTTTATTCTTCACTTATGAAACAAATTCACTTTAGTTACTCAATTAATCAATATATGTTCCCTTCTCAAATATATTCGTATTAATTTATAATGTTTGTTCTACTTCACCGGATATTGTACAAAGTGAATTCCGCCGATACTCTATGCCCCAGTATCTGTTTATCGGATTCTTGGATCCTTCCTTAACACAGGACACTGGCGTTGGTAATTGCTGTCCAAAGCTGCTTACTCCCGGCAAATTATCACTGCAAAAACTCTCGTATGACTTTCACTCGATAAACGTCTCTTGTGACTCCCTTGTTAAGAAGAAGCCTCGTTCCTTGTTTGACAATCCCTTTTATACTATCTCTTCTCCCCGCCTGTATGTTCTAGAGCATTCCAGGTTTTCTCCCCTTCTCTCGTATCTGATAGGCTATTCCCCTTTCATTATTATAAGTTTGTTTACCCCTTCCATCCTTTCTTTGCCTTGCAGCTGTCATAACACCTGGTGTTGTTTTAGTTTGTTTACGTAAACAGAAAATGGTATTGTTTAAAGTTGTTTTCATAACATAGACGGCATTGTTTTAGTTTGTTTACGTAAACAGAAAATGGTATTGTTTAAAGTTGTTTTCATAACATAGACGATATTGTTGCCTCGCGGTAGTACGTGTTCCCAAAATATACACAATGGCGTCCTTAATCGTATACTTATGCCAACACGGCCAAAATGGCGTGTTACAACGTACAGGTTAATTTTTATCATTTTATGTCACCTGCACTGGTGTTGACGGAATTGATAAAAGGGATAACGGGTAACGGATAATGTGAGACATCTCAAGTGGGTATTAGCTAGCGAAACTTATCATCAGCCAAAACCCTGACTCACAAATATTACGAATCACTTTTATCACCGTGGTCATCATAGACCAACAGTTGAATGTTAACTTCTTTGACAGTAATAACAATTGTAATTACTTCCACTTGCAGGGTCTTCCATAAATTCTTTTTTTAAACAATTTCCACTTTTCCTATTATGTATTTCTTTGTTACTCTTCGTACACTTTGCATCCCTTCAAAACCCTAATATTCCTCTTCTCTTTGTTACATTTTCGTTCTTATCTGGTTTTACCATCAACTATACTCCTTAATATTCACATAGTTCTCAGTATGATACACACATTCCTTCACTATTTCAGCCAACTTCGGATTTCCTCCCATCATCTCGCTTTCCTCCTCCACTCAGACTTAAATTTCTTCATTTGTTCTCAGCACCAGCTCAAGTCTCCATCCTTCTACATACACCTGATATTCCCCGAAAAGGTGAAAACGACTGTCGATAAACCCGCTAATGAGGCTCAACGCCAAAAGCTAATTGACAGATTGAGCCTTTCATGAGAAAATGCCTAATGTTTTAACTTAACCCTCGAATCACTTTCAACAGGTTCTTCCACACCTCTGATACGCATGGATTTGCTACTATCAATGCTAAAAATCAAATTCTGCTTAAGAGGAACAATCATAAAAACATCTTGTCAAGGACCGAAACTTTTCCAAACGAAGGAGTGATATACCTGAACAGGTTTAGTCAGAAAATTGAACTCCCTGAGAAAGACAGAGAGGAACGCAATGGGGAGGAAGGATGAGGATAGAGTTTAGAAAACCAACTTGGAGTAAACCGAGATGACATCTGCACCTACGTACCATCTTGCGAGCCACGTTGTGTGGCAGGGAGTAGTAGAATACCAGCAATGAAAAGGGATAGAATTGGATTTAGGAACAGAGAAAAGAGATATGAAAAGTGAGTTGCACTTTGGTAGATTTGTGGATGGCTCTTTTTTCCTTTCAGTCGTTAATAGTACGTGGTAAAAAGTAAGTCTAACATACATCTAAACAAAACAGACATACTTATTTAAGTCCTCTTGCTTCATTGAAAATTTCTCTGTACCTTTTCCAACGTTTGAGTGACGTAGGCACACACGTAACGCAGTATGCTTGACAATGACTCCCTGACCGTTGGAATAGTTTTTGCAATTAATCTAAAGGAACAACTAGACTTTACAAAGTGTTTGTTTACAATATCTGCTACTCAAGGTAATACATGGTAATGTCAAAAGTTATTGTATCTGCTATCATTTTGAGAGTTTATCTCTCTCTCTTTGTCTCTTTTATTTATCCGCACTGTTGTAGTGTGTGTGGAAATTATTGTCGTCATTACCCTGAAAGTGTGTCACGGTGTTTTTGGTTCGGTCTATGACTGTCACGCAACTGTAAATGCTGATGTCAAAGTTAGTTGAACCGGCTGTGCAGTTTTCATAAATACTGCTTTTTGGAACTCAATAAAGTCTACTGCGTTTTCCTTCAATACTGCTATAGATGGGAACGCCTAATTAGTTCGTTAAAAAATCTATCAGTTAAAGGTACGTTTTTTTGAAATTCAGAAAAAAGTCTCCAGATTTTTACACGTGTAGGGCCTTATCTACCTCTAGTATTTATTTCATCATCTCCACGTAAGTCCTACCTTTCTTCATCCCGTCCATAAAACCTGTTTTCTTTCTTCCCCTTCCCTAACTTTCCCTTTCTTCCCCTTCCAACGGCTTGCCTAACATCTTACCTTATATCACGGCCTTGAGCAACCCATACCCTCTCGTTACGTCTTCCAGCCACCTACCATGCCTCCCCCTGATCTCATCCAGAAGTTTCCAATCCTCACTCACCATACCAAGCACTTCCTTATTCGTCCACCATTCTGCCCACCGCACCTTCTCCATCCTCCTCCACACCCAAAACTCCTGCAACCTAGTCTTCATTTCTCCGAGTCCACGTTCTGCCCTCATAGAACGCTAACTCCATATCAAGCTCTTTACTGACCTCTCCCTTACATCCTTACCCTAGATTCCCGTCATCAATACACGTTTAGTAATATACTCCCGTATTTTACTAAACGCGTCCTTTGCCCACGCTATTCTCCTCCATATGCCCTCGCTATTATTCCCAATTTATTCTAGCCCACTACCCAAGTAGTTAAAATGCTCTTCCTGCTCCAGTTCGTGTACTAACAACGTTATTTCTATTTCGGGCAAAACTGCTGTCCACATAAACTCAGTACTTAAACGGAAGAAACCCAGCCAGGAAATGCAGCCATATTAATAATGAAGGGGAGGAAGAAGTGGAGTAAGGAGAGGAAAATAGAGGAAAAGAATAAAAAGAGTTGATGGAAGAAATTCGGACGGAACATAACCCACGAGAGAGAAAATCCTCCAACTCTATCACGCGCGGGCTGCTAGGGCGGCGGGTGAGGGAGAGGAGGGAGGATTTTGGGGGAGTGAGTGATGTAGCTAAGGGCAGAGGAGCTCCCGGTTATTGGATGCAAAGTCGCGGTTCCCTAGGAGCGAGGGAGAGAGAGAGGGAGACACTGGATTTCGGCTGAGAGAGAGAGGAGCAGTGGTAGCAGGAATTCATGAATAGGGAGATGCGGCAAGGAAGGTGGGGTTTTGATCACGAGAGGAGAGGTAGGTAGGTAGGAAACATCGGGATGGGATAGCTGCGTAAGAGAGGAGAGAGAGAGAGGGACGGGAGGTAGTGGGTATTAAATGGAAGGGGTGGGGCTTTCTGGGGAAGGTGGGATGATGTGTGGGTGAGGATTGAAGGATAGGGAGCGAAGAGATGAGGTGAAGGGCATTACGCAGAGGTGGGGAGACTCGTTAATGAGCCGAGGGTGGGTTTGGGGTGTTGGGTGGCGTGTGGCAGGTGGGATTAGGGGTGCGCGGCGGCGCAGCAAGTGAGGGAGATGCTGAGAGAGAGAAGGGTTCGTTAAATAGCAGAGAGGAACAAACGTAATGGGGATGAGAACACTCACATACCGCAGAACATAGGCGCACGTAGAGCGCACACAACATAGCATTTGCGGTCGTCTTCGTCGTAGGCTGAGTCAAGAAGAAGAATAAGAAGACCTGGTTATGGCATGAATGACACCGCACAAATAACAAGATTTTCAACCATATATACATAACGTTTTGAACAAATTGTCAATACGCGAGGCATCCGCGTCAGTAAAACAAAGAGAATCACAGTTTATCGCGGTTTAGCCTATCCAAAGTCTAATGCAATTTTTATTCTAATTTTTATTCCATGCAGCTACACTATGATTTAAGGATAAATTGATGCTTCTGGATATGTGTCATATGTCTTAACTAGTGTGGCATTCATCTTATTTAAGCTTAATTTTCTACCTGAAATGAACGTTGAAAAAAGTGACAGAAAGAGAAATTCCGTCATTGAGTATTTCATACGTTGGCAGCGGAATACAATTTATAATACTCAATTAATAAGAATATTAAGGGGAAGAGTGCATTCACATACAACTGATTTTGCGCGCGCGAGAAGGACAAATCATTACATCTTGCGGTTCGCCGTCTTCCATGTTTGATGTTAACAAAAGAAGACCTGAAGATAACATAAATTATTTCGCAGGAATAACGCAGTATTTTTCATAAATAATAATTTTCTGCATTTTTCACAAATATACCGAAAAAGGATTCAAGGGGTGACTGCCTAGTACAAAGATATCAAAACTTGAACTATATGCATATATATAATTCATTGAAAAAACACTAAACGTATTAAATAACAATTTTATAGCCACAGGTGCGGACTTAAAACACATAACAGAAAGAGACGAAAAATGACACGTTTTCAATAGTCGACCAGTCTTAAAGCAGCCTTCTTTGGAGCTCACAGTGTAATTCGTGTTTGGTTTTCTACTTTCCCAATTCTCATTCCGTCAAGCCATTTACATTTTTGAAATAATATAACTTTCATTTAGTTGTACAACTATTGACTTATGAGAGGCAAAAAATTGTTTTATAGCGCTTATAAAAGAAAATCTTAAACTAGTTGCGGTTATAAAAAATAACAAATTTTGTGAGAAAAAGAGGTATTTTGGTAAAAACAGTAACTTTTCGCAGACAATATGCAAGGTTTTTTTCTATTATTAGAGTGAAAAACATAGTACGTGCGGAAAATAAAGTGAAGCGTTCTATCAGCTGACTGGGGAAGCATATGAGGCGAAAGGGAATGCCGACATACCAAAGAACCCAGACGTTGGAACTAACACAGTATCTAGTGGTTTTCAGTCTACACCGTTACTTTGTTCACCAATATAATGGTCACGAGATATCGGGAAATATTATAAGGTCCCAAGTAAGAAATATTTTATATGAATTAGAAATATCTGCCAGATATTTTATTTTACGACTCCAAAATATGATGAAATTCACTGACGATCATTGAAATTTAAAAGTAAAGTTTGCCTACTTCTGGATACAAAGCATCGCATATGTATTATTATCCATAGATGTCTCGATGAATGGTCTCTCAATAATTCCCTTTAAGTTCAAATGCACGACTTTAGTGTCTGTATCGTTCTTTCGAAGATTTTGAAGATCAACACCATTAGCACCAGCACTGATGCTGACGACCTTGGTGTCACTGAGAGTACGTTGGTCCATAAAAAAGGACAGCGAACTAAATAAAAGCTTAGTTGATTGATTATTATACATAATTAGTTATTTCACAAATTTATGATGTAGTAAGCCGGTGACTGTCTATATGATAGAAGCAATCTATGCTCTGTGCTCCCCTTTGCTGCTATAAACAGCTTTTGTCAGACGCTAAATTATTGATAAATTGATCGTATCATAATTATTATACTCCTTCAAAGATTTGATCTCCAGTAATTACTTGCTATTGATACTGATCCCTGATTTGTTGTATAAACTCTAAGATTCCATTGTCATTTTTTTAACCGTCTTCGAATGTCAAGTTTTGAAGCTAAAATATATTTATAAAAAATAGTTCATGATGATGAGAGAGCACATTATACCTATTTGTCAACGATGAGAGTTTAATATTGATACGCCAATGTTCGGCCGAATGATTCACACTGTTTAATAGTCTTTGATAATGATACTTTACTTCTGATTAGAGTTATGCGGACTATTTTAAAGACTAAAACCTTAGGAATGTGATGCTCTAGGCGTTGGACCGGTTTGGAATGGGTGATGCAAGGGAGAATGCTTAGTATGTGAGAAAGAAGGAGAAAGATACGGCTCTTGGAAGAAAGGAGAAAATATGAGGATTTTGTGAGACTCTAGATGACGTGGCAATATATATTAAGAAGTAGAAAAAATAAACACTTGATAAAAGTTACTCAGAGCCAATACAGGAGTACCAGAATTGTGATTGATACTGGAAAGCAGCTGGCACAGGTAAATTTCATTAACCAAGGCGTTAGGAAGGGCTGTAGTGTGTCACCTACTTTGTTTAATCTATAAATAGATGACCTTCTAAGGAGATGCAAGGAAGATAATATAGCACCAGGCATACAATTGGAACCTTCTGAGTACTTAAATACGTTGTTATTCGCTGATGACCAAGTTATCATATAAGACAGAGAAGATAAATTGAAAATGGCTGTTCACAAATTACAACAACTGAGTAAAATGTATAACCTTAAAATCTCAAAAGCAAAAACTGAAACAGTGGCAGTTTTAGGTAGTAACCCGAGAAGAACAAAAATTGTCATAGAAAACCAGGTACTGGAACAGGTATCCCATTTTCAATATTTAGGATGTGAGATAACGTTCGACGAGGACAAAGATATCACAAATAAAATTAATGTATTCCAGAGGATATGTGGGACAATAATAAGAAATTTAAAAGGTAAAACAAGAAAAGATACCCAGACAATTTTATAAAGTGATGGCTGTTCCTACTGTGTAGTATGGGTCAGAATGTTCGGCAATAAAACAAAGAGAACTGAAACAAATACAATTATCATAAATGAGATTTCTTTGAGCAGTTAAAGGGTGTACAAGGATAGATAAAGTAAGGAACACAGCTTCAAGAGAGGAACTAGGTGTCCAGCCAATATCTGAAAAATTAGCAGAATAAAAAAATAGGTAGAAAGAGCATGAATTACGAATGCCGAAGGAAAGATTGCCTAAGCAGGCTTTCGAATATAAGCCAGTAGGTAAAAGAGCGTCGGAAGACCAAGGACGAGAAGGTAAAGTGAAGCCAGAACAGGCTTAAAGTCTGAACCTGGAAGGAAAAAGAACAAGAAGAAGTAGAAAACCTGAAATATCACCCCAAAAATAGGTGATTGACGCATATACTGCCCATACAAACTAGCTATTAATTTATATACTACTAAAAATATACAAACGCTTTTACTACGATTACGGCGCAGAGCAGAGTACGTGAGGGATGGAGAGATATTCTGTGAGTTAGGAGTGGAGAACACATATGGGTCATGGAGCCGAAAGTTTACGTTCACCCACCGCAAGGGTACACACATGCACGGAGCTGCTTCATACACCATAGGATCTTGCGGTTTGCGGTATTCCCTATTTGCTGATTTGCTGATATCACGGCCAAGGTTTCGCAACGGCGAATGCAGACACGTATTTTATTTCTACCCTCTCGAGAGTTCCGAACGTTCGCACTGCTGCTCCGAAGGATGTTTCAATTACTTAAGCGGCGAGAAAAGAGAATGCTGCGGTAGACATGTGCATCGGAATAATCCCGAGACACTTGGAGAAAGAGACCAATGTGACTTACTCATCGCTTCCACTACGCTCTTTACATTCCTTATTTACAAATAAAAGAGCATAAGGTAATGCCAAATAAGAACATGCACTTAACATATTAACCTGATTAAGTTATAATAAATTAATCATCCAAAGTTTTTGCATATACTCCGCATAAGCCTAGTTGTACTGGCTAGTTTGAAAAAGGGAAATCAACTTTAACCAACTGCTGTTTATTTTCATCATACCTTCAAATATTCAATTCCTCATTGTATTTTTACCGATAAGGGAGGGTTATACGCTAAAAAATCCATTTTTGGTCGATTCAACTTCTTCCGTTCATCAGATATGATTCATTCACGGAATTATCTCAAACCTTCCTGATGCGGACTACAAAAGGCATTTAGCACTAGGAGGATAGGAGTTTCGCACTACCTAGAAGGACGGACAGGGGTCATTTTGACCCATAAATTTTTTCACCATTAAATAGCTACTATTTTCTCCTGGTACTTTATTGTTTTCACAAATGACTTTAAGAAAGCATTACCTACACATTATTTGCTATAAAAATTATTTTTACCAATTAATTGTTTATAATTTAAATTATTTAAGTTGATCCTCTTCAGAAGTGCTCATATTAAGTTATTCTTAAGGATAAAAGTTTGCAAATAAAGGCACCTATCTGAATATTGTGCATTATTAGATAAGTATCCTTGAATGTGATAAATATTCATTTTACAATACCTTTTACAAATAAAATTTATGCACAAAAATCACATCCATACACAAACATGTACATCTGAATATATTTGGAAAGATGTAAGATCACTTTTTTGCACAACTTACACATAAGTATTGTTATTTTTTCAGCTCAGATTCCGCAAACACTTCTATTGCATTGAGGACATACATTGGCAATTTTCTCTGTGCAATTTTTCAAAATAAGACAATATTTTCTTTTCTGACCCTTTGGGGTAGTAGCGTGCGGGTCCCGGGAAGATGAGGGTTTCGTTCCAATTAGCATCCCTCCACTTCTTCAACCAGTCTTTGGATATAATTCTTTCTACTTATTTTGCTATTCGTCACTTCTATCTTGCTATCTTTTATTAGCTATTCACCACTTTAGCTATCCACCTGGTGGCCACATTCCTTTCCGAGAAAACGTCACCCTGTTTACCCCGATCCCCCGTGTAAAACCCCCATCCTAAGAGTACGTGAATGACGCTGGCCGCCAGCTACTACGGAGGGATCTAGTACACGATCACCTGCGATAAAAGGAGCCGACGACAGAAAGAAAGCATAAGGATCGTTTGGCGAGTTTTTGGCGTCGGAAAATGTACCCAATAAAACTAGGAAGGAATAAATCAAGAGGCTTATCTGCACTCCTAAGATCCAAAACTCTTTTCATCCTCTATTTTGCATCCCATGGAGTGATTTCCCTAAAACCAATGAATAGGGGATTCGGAAATGATTTTACAACTTGAGCACGGCGCATCCTCTATACGGCTTTTAGAAGTAGTGTGCCGGTTACAAAAAAGGTATGGGCGAACGTGCGTATCTCTAGTGGGAGGTCAATACAATTAGTCGAGTGATGTTCAGGACTATCCTTTTCCATTCTCGCACCACTGGCCGCTGTATCCTCTCCTTCTGGGAATGGAAGCAATGCTGCTCACAATCCTATCATCCAGCTGTCATATTTTACGCGATTTATTTTAATAATAAATGCGGTAATAATGTATCCAACGGCAGAATGAAAGTGACATAATTTCAATCCTATTCCTCTGGCGATTTCAATTGAAAGTCAAATTCAAAGATAATTTGAAAATAAAATATATCCGTAATTATGGTAAGCCGCAACCAGGAGAGCTCCACTATCGACGAATGGCGTTCCAGTGAAATATAAAAGCTTCAAGTACTGATCCAAATGTACATATTTTACTTGATGTAAATAAATATCAGTGATCTATAGGAGAAGAAAATGGTGAGAAAACTTGACTCCAATACTGAAAGAATTAATGGGTAAAAAGTTACCCATAGCCGTCCTTCTATGTATAACCTTTATTAAAAAATTAAGCAACAACAATTAAGAATTGTTTTTATTAGTAAAATATAAGTAAAAATGCACAAAGTCATAAAATTTCAAAAGAATCTAAGCACAAAAAAGTGGGTAAAATTGATTTTGAACGTATTGTGGGTCAAAATGACCCATCCCTACCTTCTAGTGTTAACATAATTTTTTAAGAGAGTCAAGCATTATGCAGAATATTATTATCATTTGAGTATGCATGAAAATGATTTGGATTTCATTACCTACTTCACATTTGATGCTAAAACATGTCTATCGTTCAAAATACATATTTAATCTTCTAATCCGTGTTTGAGAGTTGTCAATTTTGCGCCAGGACAGCAAAGGAACTCGCCAATCAGTTATTAGATGCACTCTCAGGAAAAATGAAGCTGCTACTTCGAAACAGTAGCATCCGCATGTCAACAGAATCTATAATTTAATTTATTATGTTTTGAAAGCAGTGCTGTGCATTTTAAGAGTAGTAAGCAATAGTAAATGAGTTGACAGGATCCAATTTTATCACAGCGACTGTAAAACTTTATGATAACCGTTATAGAAGTACCAAACCTCTTGACCACCGGGAATGAATGAAACACCTAAAGACATTAGAATTAAGTACATTCTCTGCCGTCACAGCGCAGTCTGACAGAAAGGAGGCAAACAGCTAATATGAAACTTATAGCATTTCATTTTCATAGAATTAATAAGAATATTATTTATGAAGCAATATTATTATTCAGTTATTGACGAACATATTAATCTATTACCAACTTAATGATATCCCAGGCATTGAAACACTTGTGATTAACTATCAAATATATATCAGATACCTGAAAAGTGAAGCGGTAGGTGAGGTTCGAAACGTATTGCAATGGACATATCTGTAAGGATGTAATTCCCCACAATTAATTTTTCAGCAATTAGGTCAAGATGATAGCAAAGGATGGATGTACTTCCTCAAAATTTAAGGAAAAAAACCTTTATATTTAGCTGTTTTGCACAAATTAAAAGAGTATGTATGGATAGTAATAATCGCAAAACTACCAGCCCAGAAATTTCACATGAAAGTTTCCTGAAGAAAGCCAATTGAAAGACAATTTTCCAACGCTGGAAAATTTGTACTCTACACATTACTGGTTTGAATTCTCAGACCTGAAAATCAACTTCTGAACACTATCGTACAGGTATCACTATTCCATCTCTCAATTGATATGTTCCGTATTGCTTTCTCCTCTTTCAAGTTTAATAAACCTCGGAACTCTTAACTATTCACCCAATAACCCAAAACTAACCTATGTTCCACTCTTCCAAAGCTAAGCATGATTTGATTGCTATAGCTGTCATTAGAATATTGAATTGAACTTAGGCTTGCGTAAATAATGCATTTTTTTTAAAGTTCATCTTGATAAACACTCATTCATCTACTTATGTAAACATCGTGTAATTTGCGTGATAAAACGTTCATACATTTATATTCATGGTTATTTTTAATGGCGTATGAAAGATATGCCAGATGCAGAGTCTCTAATTCCATGGCATGATGGAACGGAACATTCTTCTCGTCATGAAATAGCTCGCCGTAGTGAATTAGGCAGATGCAGGAGGATGGGAGCAGCCCAGGCCACGTGGAGCCAAAATGAAAAGTGCGAGAAATGGAAGAGAAGTTAATTACAGAATTGAAAACTACCACGTGGATAGAGAGCAAAGCATTTTGATCTCATTCGAACATGCAAAATGGAGCAGCTAGTCAGCTGCGATTCCAAAGGATGGAGCGCCTTTTGTCTTAAACACCTGGGAAACGAAAATTGGGTCAGGCAATTGGGTCAACAATACCAATACAACTACCTATTTTACTTGGCAATAAACTGAGTAAAAACTACTATTTACAAAAAAATATTTTACATCATCATCATAATCAGTTATTCCACCGAATAAAATTAGGTCCACTGGAAGTCCTGTCAATATGTAATTTCTCAGATTTCCCCCAACATCTCTAACGTATACTCCGTTCAATTTATTAAACCCCTTTCAAGAAATCAATTTTAGTCTTTCTACATATTATTTTCTCTTTCCACCGTCAAAATACTAATTCTCACCATCCTTCCTAACAATTATCCAACATTCAACCCTCTAAATAATGCCATTAGCCGTTAATACGTCATCAAAATCCTTAGGCTGCCACCTTCTTACGTATCTCTCCTATCCTCCATTACGATATCAAACTATCTTTCACGCTCCTCTCCACCAAGCAAAGTCATATAAAGTCATGGGATTGCGTAAACCCTTAGAAACAATTGTATATCATTGGACTCATTAAGAACCATGATCGAGAGGAGTGCAGATAAAAAATCCCTACGGGGTAGATAATAGAATAGGAAATAAGGAAAAATTAGGAAAAAGTAACATAGATTACAAAGTACGAGCTAAAGAATTAAAACGTCGCTGTTAGCATGGAAGAGAAGAGAATGAACTGTTGTAGTTGACTTATTTTAAGAACTGAAAGAATTGTTAACGGTAATTACAGCAAAGTTAAAATATTGTGAAATACTGTGAAAAAGATTACCAAATATTGTGAAAGACTTAAAATCTATGTGACCGGCCATTAGTTAATCAAAATAAATGTTTTCACTAATGCTGTTAAAGTTCATACCTTTTAGGTAGAACCTACGCTTGTCAGAACTATTTTCATCATACCAATAAAGTCTACCGTAATTATATTACATTTCAAAATTATGATAGTGAAATAAAACCACTTTTCCATCATTCAACATGATATAGACTTTTCCTCAATATTAATTGATTCGGCGTTATGTAGGTAGAATTTTATATATGTATGGCCTTTTGTCTTTGAAGCACTTTGAATTTTCTTGGAATAATGATAAAATAAATTGATAGTAAAATTCGCATTCATGCACTACGACGAAACCGAAAAGTGCATTCGTTCTCTCCATGAAAAAGTATTAAAAATCAGTTTTTCACATAAAAATGTATTATAAATTCTTGCCTTAATGATGTAAACGACCACATTTCAAACAAAATTAATGTAATTGGTATCATTCAATTTCATAGGTACTATGATGCTTTGCGCACATGATGTGATGCTTGAACTGCGGTAGTACTACACCTTTTTATAAATTTCCAAATGGTATTGCAAAGCTTGTAAATGGAAGACTTAAGGACTGAAGTAAGTAGGTTCATCAATTTTAAATTCGTCTTCTATGATCATCCTCAATGACCAATAACGTCCCCTAAAAAATATAGGTGATAATTTAGTGATAACATGTGACATGTGGATGAGGAGGAAAATGAAAAAAAAAACTACAGTGGACAGAAATAATAACACGGAAGTACTTGATATGGTGATGGGTGTAGAGATGAAACATCTGGAGATTTTTACGAGGCAGAGTAGATGGTTCAAGAGGCAATGAGAAGTTCAAAGGATGCTAAATATCGTGACAGAGAGAAGGATGCTTGATTTGCGGGGAAGGGAACAAAGAGAATGCGTTTTATAGACAGAAAGAAGGGAAATAGGTCGTACTATATTGAGTTGAAGAAAGACATTGCGTTTTGAAATAGGAGAGACCTTAACCAGTAAATTATCCTAATAATAATAATCGGCGATAAATGTTCAATAACCCCCAATCATTCCATCACGCATCGAGCAAAAATTGTCTATTCCATAAAATATGTCGAAATTGGATATTTTCAATGCTACTCATCATAGAGGCTCCACCTTAAAAAAACACAGTCAGAGCATTATTCAACAAGGTTATTAAGCCGGAGGAAATACAATAGAATTGGAAACTCTAATAATTTATTTGCTCCAGTTTGGCAGTGTGGGCCGTCCATGAATGACGGCATTGCCTAATAGATTTGGTTTCTATTAGCGCTTAAGGAAGGGCCGTTCACGGCGCTTTCACGCTCTGGTCAAATATTAATTCAGTGACTTCCAAGTTTCGCTTTACTCAGAGAATTCGCTTCACTCAAGCTCCAGCCAAAGGGCATGAAATGACCCGGGAAAGAATACCGAAGAGTTTGAACGAGGCCCTGCTTGACCTTGGCCTTGAATCACTAATGTGCACGTGTTGGACCACGTTACCGATATTACCGCAGTGACCTTCAACTACTTCCGGACAGCTCACTGCTTCGCATGACCACGCAATCATGGACAAAGTCTTTCATTAGAGACCTGAACAAACTTTAAATTTAATGGATAAGATCAAAAAAGAACTTTCTTAAATGATATAACTTTAGGTTTGAGTTTTTAAAATGGAACGGCACCTTTCCATGAAAAAACTTCATTGTCACGGCTCGATTTTACTTACTTAGCCATCATCGGGTGTGTGCAAAAGAATGTAGCAATTTAGCTCATATTTTAGGAAACTGAAACAAATATCGCTGTGATGAGGTTTTAACAACAAATCATAATGGTGAAAAGAAAAAACTTTCCCGAATGACGAACTACAAAGACGCAGCTACAACGGTAACAGCTTTGCATTTTCCACTTACCTACGAAGCCGTTAATAAAAAACCTAAATATAATGACTGTTTTTCCATGATCAGTGGGTTTGAAGAAGACTTTAAAGCTAAAACCAGCTTAAGCATGGTATACAATGGAAAACAAATCTGTAGAATACACAGAGTTATGTTTAATAGAATAAACACAGGGCACAGTGTGTTAGACCTACATCCTTTGAAGGCGCAAGTCACATATTCCACACGTTTATCTATTCTTGAAAAGGTTCAGTCAAAATGCGATGTTATACAGAACTACCTTGATGATACAAAGAAGACAATTCTCACAGAGTTCCTTTCATCAGTAGGGAACTAAAATATAAAAGCACCCTAGGTGATTTGGTTCACGATAAAATGTAGTGCCAGAAGTAAAACACGCCAAAGAAGGAGGATACCTAAATCAAACAATTCCGCAGACCGGGTTACAAATAAAAGAAAAATTATGACTGTGAGATTATAATGATCTCCAAATTCAATCCACTTCGAAGGAAATATTTCACTATTCCGGATCAAATGAAAAGCTTTGGACTATGGAGTTACGTTTTTGAAGAGCTAAGGGTAGATCTAAGTGCTATGGGTAAGATTATTTTTTAATTTCTGTTATTTACTACTGCTTTTTTATTTCCAGTTTCAAACACCACCAAGTAAACATGGCCGAAATAATTATTCTCGAAGATTTTTTTTTGTAAAATGAGAAATCTATTTTTCTCACAAAACAGATTTTTCAATTATGAAAAAGAAAAAGTCAAAGGCCCACAGTATTATATTTCATGGTATTTCACGAAGTACAAAAAATACTATAATTTTTCATTGTATAGTAAGCAGAGAGCATGACGAAACACTTTCAAAAACAGGTAGATTAAGGTAGTATGCTACTGTAATATATGTTAAAGTATTTTAATTATAATCATGCGAATTTATATTTCCCAAAAACGAACTACATGATCCAAGGACTTAAAATTATGAGGACGAGCAATTACACAAAAAATGCTTATTATTTATAATCCCACACCTGCCGATAACCATTTCCAGAAACAGAGAATATCTCTAGGTTTTTATATTGCTTAAGTAGAACACTTATTATGGAAGGGGTGTAATCTCGCGAAAGCCTAACGTCACGCAACACTCGACTCGCCGACTTAGTCGTTGCGAGGTTACGTAGACATAAGTGCTTCGAATTAACAATACTACCACTAGAGGGGTACAGAGTAATTTCACATTAATATTTTTAGTCTATGAGAACTCCATGTAATTATCATTAATGTATAAATACACTTTTCATCTTCACATTTTTAGAAATATTAATTTCAATATAAATATTTCTTTATATATTTTTATAATGTGTAGGTACTCCCGCTGCCAGTCGCATCGATAATCATTGTTGCACTTCTGCCGGCCGTTCCGCGACGGCCACCCCTTTATTTTTATTACAATTTTGCCCAAAGGAATCGACAATTGACCAATAGCTTACTAGAATATCTAAATTTCCAGTAAAATATTATATTCTGTGTTTTGGGTCTGAAAGAATAAATTATTTTTTTATTGCATTAATAAGGAGATTAATTATTTAGGAATACATGAGGAGTGGAAATAAACCTGGTGATGCCACTGGTATCCTCTTATCATGGCGCCAGGGGATCTACAGCTTAACTATCTGACAAACTAGGTAATGAACCTGAAGAACCGTTCATAATGCAGCCCAGTTGAAATAATAGCGAAAAGTTGGAAGCAAATAACAGTTCAAACCAAATTATTGTACGAATGATACAGTGAATAATATCGAGTGGTGATTTTTCACTCGATTAGTGTGCCCATTAAATTTTTCAATGGCACGTACAGCACAAAACAGTGTGCATCCTACACACAGCCGTGATCGGCCAGTCACTATAGAAGTAAAATCCCGAGGAAGGAGAGATTCTGCGTTAGAAGAGAGATGCAGTAATTGGGTATTTTCCAAAAATTTAAATTTAAGTTTACGGATCTTTATATGTTACTTAAACTCGAACAAGCTTGCGGAGTGAAAGTAGTTTTAAAATTGATTCAATATTAATTGAGATATTTAAGATTCAAATAGTCGAAATTTCAAATTTTTTTACGCCGCTGCGAAACGAAATCTGATTGGCTTGACGTCATTTTCGCTGAGCGATAGACGGATGTGAGGGAGAAAGTGAGTAACTGTAGAAGATCTACCGTATATTTAAAGAATTTTCATTGAAAACAAAGACTATGGCGTGCAATGGTTTTATTAAAACCACATAAGATAATTTACCCAAAGTGGATATGTTTATAGTAGGCGTTTTAATGAAGAAGGACGAGCGATTTAATGCTGCGGAAATTCGTTGAGCTTAAGTCCAAAAATGTATGCTTAAAGTTTTAAAATCGTCATTACTGTTTTATATCATTTTTGATACATATAATTATGTATTTGGTGTATGAACTTTATTAACTGTTTTTCCAATACACTCATAACCATTATGATACTTCTTTCTTTATCGAAGTCCATATCAGTCCATGCAACAGTAAACAAACAGTATCTTAGTAACATATCAACATAACACAGAACTCGCCAAATGTTTTTGCTGCCAATACTCGACACACCTAAAAACGTTAATTTTTTATTTGCTAATTAGTGATTGTTTGTAGAGGAGGTTTGTAGAAGTGGCTTACCTATCTGCTGTAGAAATGCCTAAAAATAGATTCTCATCTCCTAAATGTCTATTCAAAGTTTAATTTAAGTGTTGTTATATTATAAAGCTTCTCGTGAGAGTTATGGTGATAATGCTATAGGATACGTCCAAGTAAAAAGAGATGGACCACTGTGCACAGTCATTGCAAGAATATGTCCAGAACACAAAGTGCGGAGTAAAGCATACATTTTTACGGGTGGACATTGAGGAATCCAAGGAAGAAATTTCAATCATTCAATGTCGTGATTGCGTGAATAAATTTCTTGTTCGGTGTTTCAACCGATGTATTCGTACATTGTGGCACAAAACACCATCTATATCCCTTACTTAGATGCGATTTTAAAGGCATATCTAGAAACGCGAACACGTCAGAAACTAATTTCGCCGAATTTGTTTCCACTGTAAGCATAAGGAAACGCCTGGGTCTAAATGTAAACAGCGAAAATGACGTCACAGGCCATTCGGTTGTTTTCGGAGTGTGCTCGGGAGCTTTCGTAACCTTCTACTTTCTTTAGCTTTTAAAACCGAAATTCATACAATTTGATAAGAAAATTTTTAGCCAATGTAATAAGTTCAAGTAACTGAATCAGAATATCGATAGTTTGAAATACGTGGAAAATACCCAATTGGGACGGTGGTGGACTGAGAATACGAGGAGGGTGAGGGTTTGTGGTTGTGGGGAGGAATGGAATTCATAACGATATCGCTCGCTAGATAATGCATGGCAAGTGAATTTGGGGCATTCCGCGCTTTTTGGATAAGAAAAAACTACCCTGACAGTAAGAGAAACAGGATAGTATTTCATATCGGGTGCGGCATAATTCAAGAATCTTGAAACACAAAGCATAAAGATATAAGATTATTTTATTTTATCATTTTTTTCCTTCAGGAGATATAAGTCCATTATTTTTTTAAATTACTTATTTCTCTTTACTGACATTTCGCATTTGTATACATGCTTCTACAGGGCTCAGTGAGAGCTCTTTCTGAATTTTAAAAATCAATAGAGCTATATCTCCTGAAAGAAAAAAATAATTGCATAATAAGAGGTTTTTTTTTTTTGCATAATAATTATTTTATTTTTAAGTTGATAATTCGGAGTCTTGCATTCCATTTACAAATTAAGATATAGATTCACTTGGTCTACTACAATATGTGAAAAGTGATGTATCGTCGAAAGATTACTGATTTGAAATAAAGATCTTGACGGCGAAGTAACACAGTGGGTGAGGAATTTCCCTAATTGCCGAGGATTCGGCCTTTAAATCCGAGGGAGACACATCCGGAATGTATTCCAAAACCAAGTTATGTGTTTTAATGAATGCCATATCTTTTTAAAAACCATAGACTTTATAGGGATAGTCCCTTATGAGTCTCACCCACCATTATAGAGGCAAGGTTAGCTATACACTCAACTATTGAACAAGTCATCAACATTTTTATCTACCCTGGGGTATCCTCAAGATATCCTATGATCCACTGAAAGGGCATGTTACAGAGGGTATCAGGAGGCCTGCTATAAAAAGGAAAGGTATGGAGGAAAGGAATATCCAGAAGATAGCAATGGTATTGTGTGTTTTTATGGCAAAAGTGATGTTTTTGTCAAGGTCAGAATTATATTATTACATATTAATATTAAAAATATCATAAAACATAATACATTCAACATGAATGATGCACAGAGAGAAAGATTTTTTAAAAATTTCTATTCGACGGGAATTTATCCTATTTTGTCGTTATTATTTATCCTCAAAATGTTGACTAGGGTTTCATAGTGTCCAATGTGCCGGCCTAAAATCCATAATTTGGGATATTTTTCTATTAAGATATCCCTCGCGTTAAACCATCGAGTTTTTAGTCGTTGAAGACATTTATCAAAATTGATCATATAATAATAACTATTATTATTTTTCATGATTTTTTTTTCATTATTAAAAATGTTACTAATACTCCTGGCAATAACATACATGAAGCACTCATTTGTGAGCAGAAGGCTGCCGAGGGCATGGGGATGAAAAAGGTTGGAATTATTTCTTGGAATAATTTTTGAGATATAAAAGTACTGTAATGGAAATGTGAAAGCTTAAAGAATGCAAGCGAAAAGCATTCTAGAGTGCTCCGAGAAATGATTTAATTCCAAAGCAGGAAAAGTGATCTCATCGAAATCTTGGGTTTTTGTAAAAAGGAGCTACGGAGGCAGAAAGCAGGAAGAAAGCCAACATTGAAGCGATAGCAAAAAACACGCCAACCACGAAATTCTGCGGACTGAAGAAGGAAGACAGGGACAGAAGGAAGGAAGCCGAATAGATAGCTTGCGATAGTAATCTCAGTAAGTAGATGGGGATGCTGGAAGACGGAGGATTGGAACGAAAGGGAGAAGGACATTCGGAAGAGGAAAGAGATGTAAAAACTAAGATTAGATGAATGATAAGTGAATAAGGGAAGAAGCTTGGAACGATGAATGAGTATGGAGAGAAAGGCGGAACTTGGAAGAAGGAGAAAAAAATTACTGTTTGTCTGCACAAAGACGATGTTTTTTTCAAATCGGAAGTATGGTTTTGTAAGCTCAAGTTCAAAGTTCCAGCGAGAATCCTTTGAAGAAATGACTCGTGCCAGATACAGATGCTCACCGGAGAAAAAGAAACTGCTAAAATTACAGATAGAGATGCAATAGCAAAACAGACATTACCATATTTTCATGAGAAATTATAAAGATTTCATAAAAAATGTGAAAATAAGAAAACAAATTAAATACTTCGTTGACAATAGATGACTTTCGTAATGGAAGTTAAATTATAAGTATGATAAAACTTTAAGTAAAATTTATTTACAAAAATATCCAGCTTTCCCAAGCTTACTAATACAATTTCATGTAATATTTAAGCAGTACCTGCCATATATTAGGAATAAATTACTTACATTCCTGAAACTTGGCAAAAATGTAGGCTACCTACACTCAGGATCCTAAAGAGAGCAAAAATGAATAGATCGATTAATGTATGAGCATGTAAAAGACGACGAAATATTAATATGTAACGGAAAAGCTCGCTCAATAAAAGACATACTCTCTTCAAAAATGCTATAGGGATAGGAAATGTAATATGATTTTTTTTAATTTATAAACTATATTATTTAAATTTGCCTACAGATACGTGCCAACTAGGAAGAAGGATCTATCAGGAAGAGTGTTTACTCTCTTGATAAAAAAAGAATTATTGAACTTCGTCAGCGATGAGAGAGAAGAATCTAATATGAGAGTATCCGCAGTCGTATCCCATATGCTTTAACTATTTGTATCCATCAAAGAAAGTTTTGAAATTATTGTGAAAAAGAGCAAAATAAAAACACAAGCGTGTAAATAGATCGAAAATATAAGAACCTTTAAGGAAAGTGAGTGCTCTTTTTATTTATCATTCTTGGTAAAATAACAACTTATTACTTAAAAACATCAAACACGTTTAGTGGTGTCTATAATCTGCGTGGGCTAAAAATAGACGTTGAAGATAAGTGATGAGCGGAATGTCACTGAATTTTTATACAGTGGATCGAAAAAGTGGTCAAAGCAGTGCACACACAAAACGAGAAGCTTGAAAGAACATACATTTAATATAATGATTCCAAAATAAAGCTCTGGAAACATAAAGAACGGATAAATAATGAAACGCTTGACCCTTAGAATGAGATCCTGGAGGAATTAAGGGCAAAACCTACCAGGGAATATGAAGCAGAGACAAAAATATCAAAAAACTTCCCACCTAATATAATAGTACAGTGGTATTAAATGAGATCATTATGATATTTTTATTGATAAAGCCATGACGCGTTGGCTTATTCATCATTCTATTGAATAAAATTACATCAATTACATTTAGACAACATCTTAGCAAAGACGAAAAAACGGAGCGGAACACGAACTCATAGTTCCGTTTTACCTCCATTCCAAATATTTCGTCTTGAGATTTTTAAAATTTTAATTTCAAGCCAATGACAATTTCAGTGAAGAAGTTAATTAGCCGATAACCGGGAAGACTTGGGTTAAATATTTATTATGACCTACTCACATAATAAGGCTTCATAGCTCACTCAGTGCAGCAAGCAACTCAGATAAGACAGCAGATGAGAAGAAATTATTTCCGCACTCATAGAATGTATGTACCATTCCTCAAAGAAAACCTCTGAAAGAGTCATATGCAATGAAAAATCAAACTGTTGGGTTTTTAACCGAAGTATTAGCATACGGATGCGTGTGGTACATTTTAAACTGATTTGTCTCGAGAAATTGTACCTTTACCATGAATAAATAGACCCTCATGACACATATGTCATCAGCATTCAGATACAAGAATCTGGCTCTTTTTTTCTGTCAAACAATTCCGATATTATGTCTTAAAGTGCTCAATACTTCAATTTAGCGTCATTTGCTATTGCATGCGAGATCAACTACATATTAATGTTTTCTTATGTACCACGGTTGTTGCGGTGATTGATTTTGTTTGGGCAATTTACTTTGATTTTCATTTCTTTGTAATTTGTCTAACTACATATCGTAATTCACGAGAATGAGACTCGAGTTTACTTCCTCATTCAATTCTTCATTTTCGTTTTTAATTTCCAATTGGGTTCATATCTACTGGAAGATGCATCGGTAGCAGTTCTCACCGAATCCATGAATACTTTCGTGACTGATTCTTTTTCCTTGTCGTTGTAATTTGTTACTCAGTATTAGTTCAGGTTGGAGGATTGTCTTGTGCATGTATTTAGAATACATTTTTGCTTTCAACTTGTATTTATGGTACCAATATAATAGATCTAGAGCGCAGAATTTAGTTAAAGGAGTAACTAATAATTAACGTTGGATTACGCCTCCTAGTCATTTCCGTTAACCCATTCCTGCGAACCTGGACAACAGTCTCCGCTGCTGCTATCCGAAGTGAAGGTGGATACTCTTCCTCCCTCCATTCTCTCTGTCAGTTGGTCATACTGAACTGGTGCCCAAACCAATTCCTTATTGCCTGAACGCTCGCGAATTGGCGCAACACCGTTCTGGCAATGACTCCACTGGAAAGGTTCATCTGCGCAGCTGCCACCATATTTCGCTTCCACTATAGCATGATAAGGTAAGATTTATTTTGGGAATGGAAGAAGTGTGTAGAGAAACCAAATGTCACCTACCGGCCACTCTTAAGGAAAAATGTCCAGACAGTTTAAATTCCTATCCGATGGTTACAGTACCACTACTCTTCCAGTTCTCTCCATACAATTCCCAAATAGATATCAGGATTCAAACCGACGGTCTCGAGATTGGAAGCCAATACCCCATCCAGCACACAAACCCGATTACCCAGTCACTTCCATCTTGTCCATGTTCACCACATATTTTGCTTCCTTCTCAATCATTTTCTTTTCTGAAACTTTACATAAAGTCAAAGTCTAACAGGCCTCGCATTCATTCCTCATCATACCTAAATAAAAAAACATTGCCAATCCCAATTTTTGCTATTTCCCAATTTCGTTTATGATGTGATTGGAATATGGGATAGACCCTTTTCCTCGACGCCCCAATATGGACACTCTACTTTATGTTTTGCGATCTCGGACACCCCAACCTTCAACTTTCATAACCCATTCCGAAGATAGCGACTCTTCTCACCCCTCCGTAGTCGCCGTTTCCACGCACATCGGCGCGCGAAGAAAAGGCGAATTGGGTGCTCACAACCCCTGCTGCGCATCTTCTCTTCCTTCGGCGATGCCTTAGGCAGCGACCTCGCGAGTACGGCGGCGCGCTACGCTTTTGGGAGAGAGAGAGAGGTGGAAATGAGGGCCTGGAAGGTATAAAACGCTGGAGAATGCCGTGGGACGGATGCATGGTGGGGGGGTATGGGAAGATTTTTCTGGGTAGGAGAGAAATGGCCCCGGTCTACAGGGATAGGCATAAAGAACGAGATGGAGACGGATGTGTATGGAAGGCATAAGCGGATACGGGCAGGGCTGCTTGTGTTGGTGGTAGGCTGGCTGACGAAGGAGTGGGTGGGTGTTGGAGGGTGTTTGAGGGTGGGATAAAGAGAAAGAGGACGGGTAGGGGTGCGGGAGCGGGGAATGGCAAAGGGAGTGATAAAACGCGGGCCGTGAAGCTTCAGAGAGAGGAAGGAGTAGGGAGAGGAGAATTTTCCAAGGGAGGTAGAAGGGTAAAGGCGAGAGAATAAACGAGGGGGACTAGGGTATGGGCGTATTTAACGGCTAGCGAAGGAAGAAGAGGCAAAACTTACAAAATATATGTGAGACCAAAAGTGGAAGACGGATGAATAGCTACTTTCGGAGCACTCGAGACCACTATTTTAGCCCTGCACCGAGTCTAAAATAAAAACTAAGCAATGCTGCTATCTGTGCAATGAGAAAAAACTTCGCGGTATTCCAAGCGTTATTTTATAAATTATAACTTACAGTTCCATGTGAGATATAGTGGTAATGCACAGTTTTTCAGTATTGAAAGTCAAAAACTTCCACAGCATTTAATGTGTAAGATAAGGACAATAACGATACTCTTTCAATCCATTTTATAATTATCTCATTATTTCTCCGACCACAGTATAAAAGTTATTAAATATTACTCAAGCATATCACTGTGGTAATTGTTTTTTAGTATTAATTGTTAACTAAATGTATAAACTACAGATGAGAAATAGCAAGCGATTAAATTACAAAATGATTTTCATTTGACAATTCCACCGTCCAAGTATTCCACCACGTTACGCCAGTTGGATAGGCGATTATGTAGGTAAATATAATAATCTTCAGACAAATATTTGCTGTCATTCCTTAAGGTTAAAAAAAAGGATATAGAATTTGTGAAATAAAAAAGTTCAAAATGGCATTAAAATTTTAACCTTATAAGGTTGACTTAAAATGCGGCCAAGATTAGTCAGAGATTTACCACCGGGTATTAAAAGTTTGTTGTTTATGTAGGGGAAAGATGTAACTAACTAGAAGATGCTAAAGAACAAGATTGATGAAGAATCATCATTATAACGGAGAAAGAGAAAAGATAATACATTTTTTAGGAATGAAGTGCGGTGGCAGAATAGCACACGGAGATAATAAATAGCACATAAAAACGAAAACGTGTTTATAATACGATTATATATAAGATTATACGATTTGAAAATGTGAGTAATTCTACTCAAAAATAGCCGTACATGACATAATGCGCACAATAAATATGAGAATAGGTATTTATAGTAATTATATTTAGACCACTACAGTAGGTATATGTGGCTTTGAACAAGCTTTGCAGCCTTTTGAGTGACTTCTTTTCAGGACCAGTTAAGGGTATTGCTGTTAAAATATGTAAATTGGGCATGCCTAAAGTCCCATTAATTTTGTCACATATGCAGAAAATAAATTAAATGGAAGAAGTGAATTCATCATTTTACCATGTTATGAAAATGCTGTCAGCTATAGTTGTGGCCAGGGGGGGAAGGTGGTAATAGCTCGCCTGTGGCTACCATTCCTTTCAGAAAACACTCCTGTTGGAAGTACAAATACATTAAAGCGAGGGGAGGAAAACACTAGAACGAGGAAACAAGAAGCAAAACCGACAAGATGAGAGAGATCTAGCACTTCAAATCTGTATGCAAAAACCGTTCAGTTTCCACGATGTTCAAGGGTAATGAGAAGAGGAGAAGGGAAGGAAGGATTAAGAGAAAAAGAGAGAGAAGCGGAAACGAGGGCAGAGGCAAGGAGGTGGGGGTGGAAAATTTGCGAGCGCATTTTGCGAATGTGAGGGAGTGTATTTGTGGGCACGGGAGGAAGGAGGGGGGAGGGAGAAAGAGAGAGGACAGGCACGGCAAGGGAGCTGGGGGAGGGAGGAGTTGGTTGTAGATCTAGAGAGAGAGAGGCAAATAGAAAGAGCCGGTGTGCAAAAGGTGGTGGGCTGGTCCTATGTGCTCGGATGGGTAAAATAGGAAATGACCACCTGTACACGGAGAGGAGGCGGCCGTACACAACCAGCAGGGCACATAAAGAACAGAGAAAAGGGGAGGCCGGGGGAGAAAGGGGGATGGATTAGGAGAGCGTGGGTGGGTGGGGGGGGGGCATCATCAGAAGAGCGCCGTATTTTTTGCTTCGCCGTGGGCGAGTGAGAGGGCGCAAGGGGGGAGAGGGTGGTGGTGGTAGTAAACTACGACCCGCCGCTATGAGAAGGGTGGCGCGCAAAAGGAGTGAGGCAAGAGCGGGTTCGAGGAATAATAGGATGGGAACGAAACGTCGCTGTCAAGTCGAATCCACCAGGCGAATCGAGTCCATTGAAAACGATGAATAATAAAATGCGCTCGGCTACGTAAGTTATGAGTTACAACAAATGCCTATGGTTTGCCGTGAAAATTTCCATCAGTATCATTGATTTATTCAAAAGCTTTTTGTAAAATAATTGCTCAAATTTTCCTAGAATTTGTTTAATTTTTTTTTTAATTTTTATTCGAATTTGGTAAAAGTGGTTTAAAATTTGCGTAAAAATGTCGTTCGAATTTTATCCATACGTTTGTAAAAATGTAAAAGCTTTGACCACCAATTATGGCTTTCACCCCACAGAAATCAATATGTACACAGAGTTAGTACCGCTGATATGTTTATGTTTCACGGAAATTTTACTTGAGATAAAGCGGTACTAGCTTTATAAACTTAAAAAAATGCGAATGTGAGGGAGTGTATGAAAAATGAATGAAACAAAAAAATTAAGAAATTTTTCACTGGAGGCCCGATCCGCACAAAGATGCTTTGAAAAGGGCAATTAAAGAAACAGTACTCCCACCGTAGGATGGGACGATAAACCGAATTTAATTTGATGCCTCCCGTTAAGAGCAGGCATATTGCCGCCGGGCTTCTCTCCTGCCTTACCCTCACTTTCACTCCGATACCAGTGCCTATCCTCCCGGCCCAAACAAGCGACATTTTGAGAACAGACTAGAAGTACGCAATATATCTTAATGAAGTTAGTGGGCGATGCGAGAGCCTCTTGGATCTTCATTCTACAATCCGCCGTTCCATCTTTCCATGGAGAATGATCAATGTGAATACGCACTGCTAGAGAAAGTGGTTTATTTGGATCAAACTGAAAAATATAAATCAAATAAACTGGATCGATATGGAAAAATATTTTAGCAGTATTCCGATCCAATAGCACAGTTCTTCACGTTCAGGAACTATCAGATGCGATGTTATGTCGAGCTCCCAAATGGCATCCTTAGAAAAATTAACCCTGAAAGCTACAACTCTAAAATATATTTTGCCCTACAAATACGTATTGGTACTGAGAGCAGAGAAACGTTTTGTCATTAGTTACCTCTGTTGGCGCGATTTTTTAAGTGTAAACTTCTATAGGCGCATCTCACACAGAAAATTCTGCAGGCAGTAAATCGGATTCTGGGCGACACACTTTTTCCTGTGTCACGCTTATCATGCCGAATCAAAGCTAATGAGTACACTCATTCCTTAACAGAGTATGATGGCGTAGTGGTTGGAGTCGTCCTCCCACGTACCGAAAGTCCCAGGATCGATTCCAAGTGGTAAAGTTTTTTTTTAATATTACATTTATCAGAATATTGCCATCGAAGTTTACATTTCTCCCGTGTGGTCTTAAGCACACCAATTCGTTTTATTTATGTTACGCGAGAGACCCAAAGTCAATTTAAATAAGTTAAAATAGCTGTCGAAAAATTAAGACGGAAAACTGCAGGAGAAAATATCCAATATCCAAGCTTAAAAATGCTTAATTACGAGAGAAATGTCTCCTAAACACAGCAATTCAAGCGGCGGTGGTAAAGGATTTTATGTATTTAGAGATATGCAGTTATAAGTCATTTGGTTATTCTAAAAATGTACGTAATATTATGATGGACAGCTAAAAACTTCATATAATTGACTAGCTGATTCAATCACATTAAAGACGATAATTCAGATCTCCTTCACCATTCTCTTAACTGCCTTCTCACCTCCCCATGCTTCTAATTAATGGCTGAATAATTTAATTGAGTCATTGAAACTAAATTACACAGGCTCCAGAGTTAAGCAAAAATATCTGTAATATAATACGGTAGATAATAATGAAACATAGCAAGAATATTCAAGCGCTCTAAATTCCTCATGATGTCGGAGGGTAACCAGATGCTTTTATCATATCATTTGACTGGCGCAGCTCCAAGAGGTGAGGGAGCAGCTAAGTGGAACACAAAACAATTGGAAAAAGCAATAACACGTGATAACGAAGAGACGGATATTTCGGAAATAGGTTGTCAGTGGGAGAAAATATGGTCGCATTAGTGGATGTGGGCATGGAGCAGTAAAAAGCGTACTGAAATGGAAACGCAGAACAGGTTTAACCGGAGGATCGTAGACACATAGACTATATGCAAATAATGACGGGCATAAACGAAGTAAGCTACGGCGGTGTAGCGGGATTTCTGTGGATTTTCACAACAGGCACCAAAATAATGGGTGAATGCAATTAAGCATGTGCAAATGCAAAAAAAATTGATAAAATATTTCAGATGAAAGAAAAGATCATGAAAAGACCACGTGCTGGGAACTCTTTTAGCGATGGGGCGAATTCATACCGCAAGGTACAATTTTCAGTGCTCGCCTTTTATGAAGACACGAGGTCATCACAACGGGAAAGAAGAGTTGGTTCTAGCGAGAGTTTGGTGGCTCACCCATTTAATGAGCCCGGGTTTTAAGCCGGGAACGTGTTTACCACGCAGTAATATGAACGCTAGTCGATGCGGACACCAAAACGAACCATTCCTCTCGGTGGACGAGGACTTTCTTTGATGGACAAAGCGCGTGCAGTGGTGGAATAGGGAGCGGAGCGTGTTTTTTAGAGCAGGGAGACGGCCGGCGTGAAGTTTGAATGGGCACGGTGCGCCGATCGAGAGAAAATTCCCGTTTCAAGTGTACTCCTCTTATCTTTTCTCTCTGTTTCGCCCACGGGCACTTTTCGAACTGTTCCGAGAGGGAAAGAGAGCCGGGGTGTACGGCGTTGCGTGTACTGAGAGAATAAACAGACAAGGGAATAAAAAGAGAAGAGTGATCCTAAAAGCTCACAAAACGGATCTCCCATCCAGTTTCCACGTCGCGCGTGGTGTGAGAGGGGATTTGAAGGAGAATGTTTAGAGGTTCTGCCCGCTCGGGACTACCGCGATAAAATTACATTCGGCAGAGATAAGGTATCGCAGGAAATACGGTAAGCGATCACCATATGTATTCTGACATATAAATGATAGGTCCGCGGATAGACCTGCCTATAATTTCCGTGACTTTAGGACTCACCTTCTTAAGAAGTAAGAGCTTTTCCATCTTAATGCCTTTTCTGCACTCCGTAACTTTTGGCCCTCTTTTTCTTGCCTTCGATACATGCTATTCTTCTATAGATAAATGGAGAGAGGGATAATTTATTAATGTAATATAACATAATTACAGAACATCATTATATAAATTCTGTAAACTCCTGGGGGTGCCCCGTGCTATACCCCCTCTTAAGCTTTCCCAAAAACCTCACTTCATCAATCTTTTCAACTAGTTATTTCTCAATGCGTTCTCTAGCCGCTAAAGCTTACCTAGCTAAGTGTCACGCATGGAATATTCATCAAAATTCACAGTGCACCTTGCGAGTCACCTCAATGGTGCGTGGTAAGGGTTGCTTGGACACCAGGCATTTCCAAGGAATTATGATTAAAAGGTTTCCTAGGTGAGTGCTTTGTGCTATCCGTGATTCTATTGTAGTTAAAATAATCGCTTTGAGGAGACTGGAGTAATTTAACCTGGCATTAACATCCCTCATTCTTTCTGGTTGTTCAATCCACCATTAGAGTGAATAACCTAATACTATCGTTGAGTTTTAATCAACCACGAGTCACATGTAACAGTGTATACTAAATCCTTGGTCTTTCATGTGTTATTAGTGCTTGAGGAATTCCCATCTTAGCTCACCCAATCAAAAGTTTCTTATTTAAAAATATGAAGGATATCCTTTACACTTCATTCATTTCTCTGATCAACTCTTTCCCTGATGGGTCCTAAGATTCAATATCCCATGCAATATTCAAAAAGGGAAGAATATGCACTCATATATACAGCTCTCCCATTTATGTATATACCACTATAAATACTAAACAAAATATATCTTCATACGGGTTAAAAGGAATGAAAAAAAGGGATTGGAATCATATAAAAGACGAGGAAAGTGACAGCTTGCTGTAGAACTAAGTTCAATAACAAGCTATGTCGAACTGCTTCCTGTCGAAAGTCGTCACTTTTCGTCCTTCCTCACTAACCTCGTGTTCGTCCCATTTTGTGTCACCAAACAAATACCGGGCATATCTATTAACCTTCGCGCGTATTTTAACGTCGCGCAGCGTATTTCAGGGCCGTATTTCGCATTTTCCTGCACGCATGGCTGGCAACGTATTGTTACACGGGAAGAGGAGAACCGTACCAAAGCCAGCCAAAAGAGTATGTCCACCTCTTCCTCCTCCGCTTTCGTAATTCTTTTATTTCGCCGAGCTTTTCGAAATTCACACTAAATCGAGGTAACGCCGTGACAAGAGGAGAGGAGAAAAAAAAGAAGTCACATACGAGAGAGCAGGACGGGATTATTTCCGCAGTTTATCATCGTTGGTTTATTTATTTTTTGTACATTCCGAATCCTTTCCCTTGCCATTCTGTTCACCGAGTTATTCTTTTGTTTACGGCTTTCTCTCTCTCTTCATGTGCTTCCCCACTCCCGTGGAGGCGTCCAGATCACTTGAATCCATCATGACGGCTGACGGCAAGAAAATGGAATGGTTTGCGGGGACGGGGATGTGTATAGGTGGGAGGGGCGAGGGTGTAGGGGAGGGCGGAGACGCCAGGGTGGCGCTTTAACGCTAGCACCACACCCCGGAGTCTATGCGTCGAGTGTGGAGGCCTGAGCGATATTTCGGTGTATAGAGTTCCATGATTAGTGCTCATGAGGTATCGTATTGTGACACTGAGCCACCGAATTTGACTTGAGGAACCATTAAATTGCATGCAAAATACGATATCTATTATGAATATATTAAGAAAATTATTACAGTAAATATAATAATATTTTGGTATCAAAACATATTTACCTTAGATTAAAATAGGTTATTTTCGAGACTGTATTTTATGAGAATGAAACCGCCATCACGGTCATTTGGTCCACAATATTATATCACTACTTCCTACTGCAGAAGTAATTTACGGAGGAACCATAGTCGCAATTGCATTACCTCATCTTTTACATCAAATGTTGTAGAAAATGAAATTGTGATGCATAATTAACCCTCTAAATGTACCGATGGTAAAATAGTAAATTAGATTCATAACGATATTTTAGCCTCGAATTAGGTAATAGTATTAAATAACAAAAGGATGGCCGTTGCATTTATTACTTCAATTTCCGTCAAAATATTACACCAAATATGGCTAACTGATTCCACGGTACTCTATAATGCGTGACGTAAAATGGTAAGTGTGATTTTAGTCCAGCATACGTTAGTTAAGCGTGATGCCGTGTAATATGCGGTGCATCGCGTCCTTTTCAACTAGACATTAATATCCACATGCAACTCTAAAACTTGTACCGTACAGCCTAGTAATGCAGCAGGCTAATAACCAAACATATTCATACGTTATTCTGATATTTACATGCTATATTCCACAGCACTTCAAGAGATATAAGTGATATATGGATGCGGTTCTATAGCAACACGAATAAATATTTCGTAATGCGTGAAATCATACGATATAAGGTTCAACGCGTCTTTTACATCACTAAACCATTGTCGCGCAGCCTTACGCGAGTGTGAGGTGGAGACGACCACGGAGAGAATTTGTGCGGGAGATATACGGAGAGACAAAGAGATAGAGGACACACACGGTCCCCCTTCAATCACAGCGACGGAGGCCGAGCGTCAAATTAAAACGACGGCAATGGACTCGGAGGCGTAATGTATAGAAGGAGGGAAACAAACAGCCCTGAGAAGGGCAAAAAAAAAATAGTAATACCAGCCCGAGGAACGAACCCTTTTTTGGGCAATGCCCGGGCTAACACACGCCAGCTTGCGAGTAATCAAACGTCCGTACATTTCGGGCAGAGCGGGGGAAATAATGGAGGCCCATTCTTTCTCTTCTCTCTCTCTCTTTCTCATTTTCCCCTCCTCGGTGATTTCAAACCGAAACTGATATCCCGGTTCCTTCACCATCGTACGTACCAGAGACTGACCACCCTACATGCACTACTAGGGTGTCCCAAAAAAACCGAAAGTTTGAAAGTTGAGGGGGCATTTCCATTTTCCTATGCGAATGCATGAAAAAACATCCCATAAAAATTTTCAGCTCAATCGGACAATATTTGACCCTGCCGAAACGCATTCAAAGTTTGAATTTTTGAGTTTTCCAAATTTCATGCAATGTTGCATAGCTCTAAGGGTCTTGGGGGATTTAAAATTAGAAACCTCTGAAAGAAAATGCTCTCTTATTATTATACTGTCACAATGCGGATACAAAAGCACTGGGAACAACAAGCAATATGAAAAACTCGAGTTTTTTGCCACTTTTTTCATACATTTCCCTATGCCACTTAACAACTAGTAACAGGTGTTGCCTCTGAGCCTCATCATTTGTCAATTTTTTCTTGACTAGAAAATCTTTTATTAATTGAACTCCTCTCTCTGCAGTATCATTAACAACCTTAAGGTGTTGAACTATAGATAGACCCTTCTGATAGTCTACGTCACTTTTCCATGTGCACGGATCTCGCGACAAAAATGTCGGCGAAATACCAATAATTTTGAAAAACTTCACAGAATTTTTCGAAGCGAAGTCAGCGAGAGTCAGCTCACTAATAGGTCGATTAGGCGGAAGAGTAGCCCGAGGTGCGTCATCATCAGACCCCTCATTGTCTGATTGCTTCCGCAATGTCTCTTTTCTCGTCGTCAGAAACCATTTCATCGAAGAGGGTCGTACAAATCAAGTTTTCGGAAAGATACCATAGATGGTTACAAAACTTGGCCAAAGCTGCTGCGTAGTGAGGGTCTTTCTTCCGAGCAAGGACTTTAAGTAGCTCAAGATCCATTCTCGGAGCGCTCACTGCCACGGGACAGGTGTACCAATGTTTCATAAATGCACTTGCAATGAAGCAACACAATTTGAATAAATTGTCACTGTCATGTGTCGACAAACGCAATTGCTTGCCAAACATCCACGTTTTAAAAGCGTAGAGCTCCTTATTCATCCACCGTGATTTGTCAGTTGGGCCTGGGGGGCGAACCACATACTTCTCTTTCTTGGGAACCACACCAAATAACCACACTATACACAACTCCAAAAGTTCTTTGTAGTCGTCTCGAGGATGGTGGTTCTGAAATAATATGGGGCATAATTTTAAATACTAATCCTGAGGATGGACTTTAAATCACCATGAGCATCCTGACATTTGCCATTTACGAACCTGCAGCTGCAGAATACAAAATTTGATAATGTCATCTACATTTGACATATCCTTCAAACAGCCTCTTGTTGTTCCCGCTGTATGGTAAGCGTCTGCGAAAATCAGGAAAAGCATGTGAGTAAAAAAGCTCGAGTAAAAATTTAACAAATTATATATTCTTTAAAGTGACAAGTACCTTTGTCTAATTTCGGCCACTCTTTGCGCAAGGTGTCAGTAAACGGCAGTACAGGATTATTACTTGTTCCCATCAAGGAATGGAACACGGCACCAATCACCAGTTCAAAAATGTGGTGTCGGCATGCAAGGTGTAAGAGTTCTTTGCCAAGTTGCTGCTGAAGAAGTGTGCAAGCTCCGTTCCATCGGCCGGAATTTTGATTAGTTGTATCGAACACCATGGCAATGACCTGACTGTCTAGTTTCCAATCCTTGATAAGACCTGCGACTGCATAGGCTGTGTTAAGCCCGGACCCGGACGCCAACTCCGGCACGCCTAGAAGCTGCTCTATACCTTGCCCTGTGACCAGCACAGGCAATCGATCGGCCAGTTTGTTTTTATCTACAATCAAAATATTAAGTATCACAATTTTTAGGAGAAAGTATAAGTAAAAATTAAATAATTGCCGCCATAAAAAGAAAGTATTAATACCTTCATTGCTTGGAAGTAATTTCCCATCCCAGTGCACTGCTAAAGGAACTTGAGGGTGAAAGTCTTGCTTGATAAGCCTTACTGTCTCGGTCCTTTTATTCACTCTCATTCTATGTAGATGAGATTTGGAAGATACAAAATGGATTTCATCCCCTTTAAAACCCAATGCAGATGCTGTCGCATTGGCGACAGCCTGGACTATCATAGACCCAGCGGCAGAGGACTTCTGAGTCCGATCTAGGGAAGCAGTCACAAGGCTGTCGGACATTATACTTACTCTACGGCGCTTTCCGGACCTTGTCCGCATTTCAAATTCCGTAAAAGTAACAAAATGTTATTTCTCCCTTTCTTTTGCCATATTGGTCACCCTTCCCGCACCCGGAAAAAATTACCTTCTTCCGAATCCGACGAGCTTGTCGTGCTCTCCGCAGACATCTGTCGAACGAGGTCCACTTTCTCATCCAATATTTCCTTTTCTTTCTCATGCCGTTTTTTCCTTAAAAAATCCTTTTCTTGTAGTCTCTTACGGTTTTCTAAACGCTTACACCACTTTATATCAATACCCGCCATATATCCTTTTCGATCAGTTTTCATAGATATGTAAAATAACTTATCCTCCTCCACAGTAATTTTTGAAAGGGCGTCTTTGCAGCCGATGTCAAACAGACGGTCGAGCACTTTGCTGAATTCCTCTCTTGCGGACACTGACTTCTCACTAGTTTTATTTTTGTCTTTCCCAAGGGCACGGTAGTTCTCGTAAGCTGTCAGGAGCTTCTTAATGGCTGCTCGGACCTCCTGCGTAGGAACATTAGACTTTCCCCACACAACAAGTAACTCTTTGATTGTAATCCTTGCTGCATCTGCCGCTGACATCGATCCTGGAGAACAGTGTAGGTTGTAAAAGAAAACTTTGAGAACTTCACGCAGCATTGGGAGTTTACCATTGCCGGGCAAATGTTTGGACTCATTACCCACCAACCACACACTTGTCGCACTTCGCATAACCGGCGTACCCTTCGACTTCACGCTCATTCTGGCCACCGCCGAAACAGCGTCGACCTCGGAACACACGACAATACCTCACGTTCTCAGTTAGTGCACAACACTAAACTCCACGAGTGACTGATAGACTAAGCCGGGATACTTTTAACATAAACAGAGCGATGTTCCGAAAGCGCATAACTCGAATCTCAACGCGACACGGCGGGGCCATATGCACTCGACTGGCACCTGGCGGCCGCAACGGCGAGCGGGACTTGTAAACACACCGAGTTGTGGCTATGAAGCTCATTTTGACTCAAGTGTTACTGTCATCGACTATAGAGCTAGAGGAGATGGTTTGAACTTAAAATTGGTTGTTTTTTAACACTCGAGCCTCCTGCAGGGTAGGCAACATTGCATGAAATTTGGAAAACTCAAAAATTCAAACTTTGAATGCGGTTCGGCAGGGCCAAATATTGTCCGATTGAGCTGAAAATTTTTATGGGATGTTTTTTCATGCATTCGCATAGGAAAATGGAAATGCCCCCTCAACTTTCAAACTTTCGGTTTTTTTGGGACACCCTAATGCACTACCCACTACATTTGAGCGACCGTCGTAACTTCATGCTGACCTCTCCAGGAGTCGCAACGTACATGTGAAAAATAAATCAGATAATTGTAAAAGAAATTAGAACTTCCGCATCCCTGAGGTGTGTCACAAGTTTGGGAACGGTTTTAAAACCAAAGGATATTTCCCTCTGTTAATTATACAAAATAAGTTAACCGCTATTCTTTTGTTTCTTTTAAATTATTACCGTGCTTCATATTTCCGGTTATCATAGCCTATATCCTCGATAAATAACTACATTCTTAAGGTATAAAGGATCATTTTATGACAAAGACGCTAGTAGTATATGTATCACACTCCATTACCTGATGCTTTTTCGCTCAATTTCTATTTGGTAATTTATTGGCAATATTCTATTTTTAGCGAAGTTTGAGATGCTTTCTTTCCGATATGATTAGTATGAACTCCACAAACAAACGTTGGCCTCATTGCTCCATCTTTTAAGGTGGCTGGACCGATTTATCCAGTGTACAGATTTAGGTAAGTGAAACATTGCTTTACTGTTCTTATTAGTGAAAATTATCTAAATATAAATGAGAAAAAAATTGTATTTTATCGATTTAGTTTTCTGGCAAGTCAATGGTATTTTACACTTAGCCTTGATGGCGTTTTAATTAAATTTCAGAATTTCGATTATGTACGTAGAGGTTTTTTCTCTAAACGGAAAATAATACATTTCATGTTAAAGTAATGGTTGCTTACAAATAGTCAGTGAAATATTGGAGGGAAAAACTAATAAAAATATATAATTTCTGCATAAAATTGGAATACCGGGGCGAAAAATAAATTAATAGTTCAAGTCATAAATATCAATAGGTCAAGTAATGACATTATTAAATTTTGGCTAGAAAGGAAAAAAGGCTAAATATAACTGTTATCATTTACATCACTGTATGCATAGCGAGTTCCGATGCTTAAACAGATGTACTTGAATGAAAAGTGGTCCTAGAGTTATTAGACTTACTTAAAAATTATTGAAATGTTCACTCAAAGATACACGATCATTGCTCCTGCCATCTTACACGCCAATTGGTGAACAAAGGTTTTCATATCTACCTGCAATGGAACTGTGGAGGTGGAGACCACAGCGGTCTCTCAAAGAGAGTTGCAGAGGGATAGGAACAGGTCAGAGTAAGCTTCAAGCACGCACGCGATAGGGCATTTAAAACTTCCAGATTCTTTGCTGCTTTTCCTATTGCGTCACAACTGTGCTGGTTTTATCTCTTTCGATGGAAATTGCAGCGATAATTGTCCATATTAGAATGCATTAAATCACCATAATAGGCTAATTTACCAATTCAAGATTTAAACAAGTGTGTTTACGGGTGATTGGGCTGAAAACGTTTCTTGTGGATTTGGTAAGAAAGATAAGATATGCACCGCACTCGCAAGCTACATGGGGAAGAACAGTTTAGAGAACTATTTCAATAAAACAGTTTCCCAACTACCCGTTGTGAAACTGCCTACATGAAACGTGCTCCAGAACAATGATTTCGATTATATGGCTAAAATAAATAATAAAAATACCTACATTTCAAGGAATTTTCTAAACATTATAACGAGGTAAGCTTTTATTTTTTTTTAACTCATCGTAAAATAAGGGGACAACCTGTAACACATATTTTATAAAGTGTCTTAAGGCCGTTTTACACGGTATAATGTTTTGTACAATCTATCGTGCGAACGCATGTATCAGGAAATTGTACCGTGTAAAACGGCAAATTGTGCGAGATCTTGTGCGAATGTATTAATGACTGAACGGAAAATAGAACCTGTTCTAATTCCATTCAGACAATCATACAATTTCAATCCGGTTTTATTCAACAGATGGTGCACATATGTTGAAAACTGTGGTGCCTGTGTGACGATTAATAATAAAGTTGTTTATAAAAAGGATTAACACTTTTCCGTCGAATAATATGATAAAATTTATCCTGTTTATATAATCTTTAATGAGTAAACTCTTCTCGGGTTCTCCACCGGTTTAAACTATTCATAATTGTCGACGTTTCGAGAGACGACTCATCACTCATTCTCAAGGAATGAATTAATTACATCGGCAATTATGAATAGTTTGAACCAGTGGAGAACCCGAGAAGAATTAACTCAAAGTTGCTCGAATGTTTACATCGTCATTTCGTTGTGTTATTTGGTGTTCTGGTTTTTCAGGGTAATCGCGATCTTTGGCATCTTTGGGTTTGTGTACTTTTCCCCCAAAATTATGACTGGTTGAACCCTCAAGTAGAGTTCTTGATATCCCGCGTGATATAATAACAATGATTTTATTTCTGTTGGTTAGCAAGTAACATAGAAATCGTCGAAAAAAGACATTATAACACTGGTACAAATACAAGGGAGAGAAATTTGTAGGGGCTAAAGACACATGTCCCGTGTTCCGCTATACCACTTTATAATAACACTTTGTCACACACACAAAATAAACCTACGAAATGAGTTTATCAAGAGTGGAGATCCGGCGAGAAACGTCAATGACTTGTCGCACTAAAATCCAGAAGAGAGAAAACGAAACGACGCAAAGGTCAAATATAAAGCCAGAGAGAAGAGTCCAAGAGAGCTTTGTCTAAACCGGGAGAATAATCAGAGTAGGCAGATGGTCGAGTCGAAGTTCCGAATTTCAGGTGATCAGCTTTTCAAGGTGTTAAATACATGAGTGAAACATATGTTCATGAGTTAAACATAAACATGATAAACAAAACACTCTCGAATTCCGATCGATTTCTACCACTAAATAGCACGGACAATTGTGCACTCATCGTGTAATGTGGCATTCATGCATTCGTGTGTACATTACATGCATGCGTGTAAAGCGACATTCGTGCATTGTTTGCACTCATCGTGTAAAGCGCCATTCAGCCTGATTCAGTCGTTCGCACAATATTTTCTTGCACACTTGACTGTACATGCGTTCGCACTATAGATTGTACAAATAAATTTACCGTGTAAAATAGCATTTATGAAGGAATATGCAACAAATATATTTATATATAAATATTATTTGAAATTAATTAACGGACATTTGTTCTTGAATATCATCACTTACAATTCATGCCATATATCTCCGCAAATACAACTGAAAATTATCCACAAGCAGAAAATCAGAAAAGGTGCCTAGTTTATAATTAATTATCTATTCCACAATAATGAGACAATTATTTTTTTTAGTCAAAATCTGAGCACTTAAATATTTTATTTAGGTAGAAATAAAATTTTCAAATTAATATACATTTTAGGACTGCGTATTTATAGAAATTAGCATAAAAATATTAAAATATAACTAATATCTTTAGTACTTCCAGTTCCTCAACAAATTACATATCATACCTTTTGAGTTACGATAAGATAAATTAAGAATAAACCTAAATTCAACATAAACAGTTAATGAATAATTTGTATTCATATTCTTTCTTATATTTTCTGAAGTTAAAGAGAAAATTTGACCATAACTTTAACTACATAAGTAAAATGCCTTTATTTGTTGGCAGACACAGTCGTAAAGGACAAAATTTAGTTAAATCGAAGAGATTAAACAGACTTCTATGTATGACGCAACATACCAATGCGAGTAAAAATGGCTGCATTGACAGATCAAACGGTCTAATTAGCTCAAACGTTTAAACTATGAATCATATAAATACTCACTACCATTTTTAGCATAGAAAGCTTGAATCCGGCAGTGCAAGATTCCTTCCAAAATTTCAATTTTCACAATTTTCACTGGAAATTACATCCGATCCGAGGGTATCCGAGTCCAAGTGTATTACTTATAAAGTTTTCACTTCCATCAATCCCATTCTAATCCCAAATTGAACTATTCATTGTGGTATAATCATGTGCGTAAAGTATCTAGAGTATTCGAAAAAAGTACCCTAAATCCTGATTATTAAAATTGATTAGGGAATGAATGAATGTAAGAACTTTGATGTAGCCATTTCACATAGTCACTTAGAATTACATCGTATTAGTAATCGAAGAAATGTGTGACACGTCAGTACATGTAGTTTTTTTCTAAATGCCAGGATATGCCACAAATGTTCAAAATTGAACACATATCTTCTCTACTCTTTACACATTATGAAGAGTTCTTAAAACTGGTACTTGTCAAAAGAAGAGCCGAAACTTCGCACAGTGTAAGAAATATAGAACTTCCCTTCTTAATTGCAAAGATAATACATTTTCAAGCACACAGCTAGCATTGAATTTACTCAGTTCACTATGAAAAATATAGATCTTCACCTATCTCGGAATACGTCATACTTCGATATAAATGGATTGGAAATGCACACGAGAAAAATTTCCTTGGAATGATGAGCCTCCTTCCTATCTGTATGGAAGAATCGAGAGAGCATGAAGACTGGTATTTGTGCAGAGCTGTGCAAATAAGCACCATTGAGAGAAAAAACCAAAACTCCTCGCCGCTTTTTGGCGTTTAATTACGTTTATCAAAGCTCTCAGTTTTTGAGCCGCACTGCCTTGCCCAAGGCCTTTCCATCCGGAACATCGTCTGCCCTATATTTCTTCCCTATGTGAACATCCAAGGCCGTGATAAGACCCGGCCTTAACACACTAGAACGTTATTCTGCCTCGCAAAACTTTCGATAAGAACCCTTTAAAAAGTTTATTCCTCGAGTCATTGCGGCAAGGCCAGTGGGGAACGCCGGGGAATGGAGAGAGAGTTAGGAAGATGAAGTGGGCTAGCGTTGCAGGGTGGATCGAAGAGGAGAGAGAGCTTACTCGCGGATTCCTAGTCGTGGAGATGAAGTAGAAAAAAGAAAAATAAACCCGAATTTTGAGACACACTTGAGAGCATTTTCGTGTTGGAGTTCACTTAAAAGGGTCCAAAAATATATAATCTGGGTAATGCACTTCCAAAAATCCATCTAGGCACTTGAGAGAAGTCTGTCATAATTTTTGACACGATAGCGTACTCGAGATCGAGAGAGTTATTTTTTCGTAGCTCTGTCTGCGAGGAAGTAATTTCTCCCACAGGGACGGTAAACTACAATTTTCATAAGGACTGCCTTAATAACCCTTAACATTCAATAGGATACTAAATTCTTAAGGGGTAAAAACTTAACGCTAGTTTGCTAGGAGTCTTTAAATTCCTTCAGTGCCAAAAAAACTGCCATTTTCCATTCTTAACTGATTTTTGAGAATTATGCACTCGTTAAACTGATGGAAAATAATAACTAGAACTGACGGAGTGACTGACGCTCAAAATAGGCGTTTATCACCATCGAATGTAAACGTCAAGGTAATTATTCATCCTACTAAGAACTTAATGGTAAAGTCGTTTCACTCAACATGAAACTTCAGAATCTTAGCTTCTGGAAAATGACGTACTCCAACATGCCATAAAGACATTTCAAGAATATAGACCCTGAAAAGATTTATTTAGATGATAATTGTCTTATCGGTTCTTCCGTTGAAATAACTAACTGCCAACCATTAAGGTGAGATAGATTTTAGGAAAAACTTTCCTTCAAAGCTTCGATGCCGGTGCCTTATACCCCTTATCATTAGTATCTCAAATATTATGCTCAGATATACGTATTTAATGACACATTCTTCACTGATAAATGACGGAAAACAGTTAAAACGCCAATTTTAATCTTATAACGCTTCTCAATGCAAGACCACTCTCTCGTTTACTGCCTATCTTCTAAGCTCGATAAAGATTATATCTTAATGTTAGCATCATTACGTTACGTCATCTTTTGATGATTGACGTCTATCACGCAAGCTGACGTTAGGAGTACTGACATGCAGACAATGGAGTAGGGGTACTGACACTGAGTACATAAAAATAGGGTAAATTGGTTGCTTTGTAGCTAACCTATGTAATAAGTTTTGCGCATCCATCATATTCTTAGCCAGTTCCTTAAGCGTAAAACTTTTCAAATCATGTTTGAAAGTGGCACATCAGGAATATTGGGTAAATATTTCATTCAGGCCTAACTAAAAGCTATGCTCTTTAGAAGAGAAAAGGAGGTAACTGCGACTTAAAGAGATGATTGTTAGAAGAATTGCAAAACCAAATTGTTTTAGAGGTGAGGCATACATTTATTCTTTGTTTAGTTCACATGAGATAAATACGAAGTAAATATATACAAACTATTCCTACGGGTTATGCCAAAGAACCTCAACAAGCATCAAGCGTAATTCAACCTCCTTCCTTGCTAAAGCTGTTTTTGAGTCCATAACATATGAATTAGACTCAAACATATAAAAAAAACTGACGTGGGTGGCAAATTCTGAGCATGGTGGGTTGCGTAAAATATATTGGTAGCCATTATATCTATTGGCCTTTCTGCATATTTTGGTACAGCCCAACGTGAATAAAGAAAGGATTAATGCTTTGGCGGACCAAATCCCTCGGTAAATGTGTTAATTCCCCAGGATATATAATGCTCCTTCTAACTGCAACCTTGAGCATCAATAAAAGCAAAGGTTTCCGGTGTAACTTTATGTAACTTGTACGAGTAATTCAGTAAATTAGAACGTTGTGCACTCAAATGGGGAAAAAATATACATAGAATTAAGTAATTAAATTT
The DNA here is from genome assembly GCA_963573305.1 of Pyrrhosoma nymphula. Lineage (NCBI taxonomy): Eukaryota > Metazoa > Arthropoda > Insecta > Odonata > Coenagrionidae > Pyrrhosoma > Pyrrhosoma nymphula. The sequence continues at coordinate 43,155,585 of OY754329.1, forward strand.
AATATTGGTAATTAAAATGTTTGTCGAAACCATAGCCTGAAATTAAAGAGTGTGGAACATACTAGGAACTAAGTCATTAAGTGACTGCCGCACCAACTTACGAACCACCCAATATGCGAGCAAACCACTTATGCTTCCTATGACCTCAGAATCAGTATAGTAGCCAGAATTACAATCAGTAAACCTCCAGATATATCTCTGTGTACTAACGATCTCTGGCATTAAGAAGAAAAAAGAGAGATAGCAAAAGAAGAACTCTAAAACTGAATTCTCATTCCTCGGATCCGCTCATTATAACTAATGCCTACCAAGTAAAAGGTTCGCTTTGAGCTGTGCTCCAATCAAAATTGTGGGCCCTCGTTTCATTTTTCAGTACTGAAGACCCAATATCTGCCTTTACCATCGTCAGAGCCTTCCTCTTTTCCCAATTCACATATCACAAAATCCACTATCTTTCTCTCTAGAAATCTCCGCCCCCAAGTCAACTGATCAAACAAGAATTCTTCTCTTTCCGTAGCCCGAATTCATCAATCGTCGAATTTTTTCCGGTTCAAACTCTTACATCACCCTTTCACCCTTTTTTTCAAAAGAAATTACTCATCCACCTCGCACTAGTCCAAATCACAGGGAGATGAAAAGGCTATGTAACCAATTTTTGTAATTGGCCACCGCAATGAATGATAAATATGAAGGGGGTAAAATTAAGGGGATCGATTAGATTACGGGAGAAATGGGGAACTTTAAAAAAAATGTTTTGAATGAGAAGTGGTATTGGATGGGATAAAGAGGTAGGGTAAGAGATCTGGACGGGTCGAGTTTCAATACGGGGGTGAAATGGGTTCGGATAGAAGAGCGGATTTCTCAGGTGGCTAGAGTACTGGGTAGAAATTTGGGCACCTGAATATCGTTAAAGTTCCTAATATATCCTGTCACGGCTATTACTTTATTAGTACTGCTACTTTGCGGCCACTACTAAAACGTCGAGGTCCTCCCATATTGTAGTTGCCATTCAAACTCGATATTGGTTACGTCGTTTTTTTTTTTGGTGTGAATAATTGAAGATTCTATATGAGTTGAATGAGTTAAAAAACTTGTTATGTAACCTTTCAATGCGGTAAATGATTTGTATATTTAAATCAATTAACGTAACATCGCAGTGATAGTTTCGGTACCAAATGGGTATATTTTGATAGAGTTTGCTTAGTTTTTGCCATGTGAGTAAGAGTGGTCACCATATTTCAGCGTTAAGTGGTTCTCTAAATCGCCCACTTGACTGTTCCCACCGTCGAGGACTCGGTGATTTTAAGAATACATGGTAAAGGCTTGTTTTTTTATAACAGATGCTACAAATAAAGGCCAGGGATAAAAATGTGATGAAGGAATCCGTTTAAACAGTTTAACATATATTAATGGAGCCCTTAAGAAGCATATAAAACTTTTAAAGTACCTAACTAATTCTTACAAAACTCTGAGATGACTTGGTAACGAAACGAGGCAGCTTATTTTTCCACGTTCGCTATATTAACGATAACCAGATCGTCGTGCAGTAGTGGCTGAGGTACGAAATATGGCAAAAACTGCACAATTATAACTCGATACCCATGGTGATGGCCCAACGTCGTATCTCGATAAAACGATTCAACATAGGTTGGGGCACTTAAAACCTTATTTACTAACACTACTTCTCCTAACCACTATTTCACCTTTTTTGCAACAAAATTTGAAAACTAACGAATTATCCCGAATATAACGATGTTTTTCTCCCGATAAACCAATTTGAAAGTCATTTTTACACCATATCTGAATATAAGTATCCTTGAAATTCATCGTATTTCTTGTCTTCACATGATATTCTACGCTTCCACCACCATTTTTTTCCTTCTAAACTTAACTTCAAAATACACGTGGTTTCAATATATTCGGGTTCGCATTACATATTTGTCAATACGTCTTATGTTTCCCAGAAGGTAACCAATTGCTTCTTCATCAGACTGGCGTGATGGCTAAGAGTGGCTTCCTGTCCTGAGGTCCGTTTCAAATTTCGATTGAAACCTAATTTTTCAATGGAATCCCAATTCTGCGTCCGTAAGATTATACACTGAACGATGGACCCTTAGGTGCCTCTCCATTGAAAGTAGGCTAAGATTGAAGCTATATTTCCTTCCACCCAGGCGTAATGTAATTCATTACTAAAATTTTAACCCACAAATAATTAATGGCGCAAATGACTTCAGATTTTGGTCGTCTCCCCAAGGGTGCTGGGTGACTCCCAAAAGCGATTCAGGAGTTAGTTGGAGGCGGATGCTCTTTTCTCCATTCTTTCCGCGTAACCTCTTAAATAGCCTCCATATCCAAATACCCTCAAATCCCTTCTTTGGGCTCGAAACGGTACTCTTATGATCTCGAGCCAAACCCATCTCCATCCCAATCCATTCTCTCAAATCTTATCTATTCCAAGTCCATTGGGCGGCGAGTTTTATTGGGGTGAGCCAGGCAGAATAGAAGTGACCAGAGGGCTTAACTATGTTTACTTGACTCCCACCTTTGATAACGGGATGGTCAGCAAATCGGGATAACAATGATTGGGAATACAGTATGGGAAGTGAGGACCCCGACATCGTATTAATTTAATCTTAGATAAAGGCATTAAAGAGGTCTACAGATTTACGTCCAATCAAATGCACAGAGTACTTGCGGCACTGATAAGACTCTGAACATCTAAGGCAAGTAAGGATTGGCAGTCCACTGAAATATCTTCGGATTCGCAAGGAGTCGAACGCGGACTATCGGGCGAGTCATTTTATGAATAATATCATTTGATATTGATTTAGATGTGTAAATGGATCCCACAAGTGGGGTTAATTGTTACATTTATTAGAACTAATTCCATCCATTCAATATCTAATATAACGTTTATTAGTGGCGAGTCCGCATGTAAATGATACCCCTTGATATCCAAATCACTGGTGGAGTGATTTGTTACATTTATTAGAACTGCAAGATAGATCCGCAACATGTATTTATATACCTATGAAGTAATCTTTTTAATCATAATACAGTGCGGGGTCCATTTTTGCAATATTTGAGTTACAATCAGTGCTAAAATTGACCATACCTACGACGTCAGTTTTATAAACAAACAGTTGAACTCATAGGCTCCAATTTGTCAAGTAAAACAGAATAAGAGGAAGACGACGATGACGTAAGACAAAGCAGTAATGATAAGGTCACCAAAGTATTTATTAATAGGCGTATCAGGCTGAAATTTGTTGAAATACTTGACATCCATATCAAATGACAAAACAATTGTAATTTTCCACACGTAATATATTTTAACAAGTTGAGTACAAGTTAACCGACCACGCTTTCAGTGCCTAATTCCATTATCAAGGTCCTTCCCTATGCAGCACGTCAGAAACCACGCAAGGAGAGCTGTCTCGCGTGGGGCTGGCCTAAGGGTGGAGGCGGGGAAAGAGACCACCCTTTGCCTCTCTCAACTCCGGTTGGCCGTCTGCGGGAGAGGATGAGCAACGCCGATATAGAGACAAGAGCGCGAGAACGTCCCGTCATTCTTGAGCTTTGATCTTTGGCCGGATCCGATTAAAGTGCATGGCCGTGCAAGTGGGCTATGCGGGATATAGAGATGATGGTGATGGCGTCCGCGGCGGCCTCTCGGTCCGTTGGAGTTTAGGATGCGGGATGAGTGAGAAATTTTGGGGAGGAAGAGGTGGTTGGTGGGCCAATGTAGGGATGAATGAGAGGATGAAGAAGGGTGCAGAGGGCAGAGAGGACTTTGGGTGGAAGTGCGGTGGAGGTCAAAGTTTGCATTCCTCGCTCCCTCCTCTGTGGTCTGTGGAGGATGATCACCATCCCGTATTATGATGTTGCAGCGGTGTCGGCCGACGGCCAAAGTTCACGGGGAGGAGACGGTGAACCGGGAGCACTAGACGAGAGCGTTTGAGTGAGGATTTGATGAGAATTGAGGTGCTGCAGAGGCGAGATCAAAACGGGACTATGCTCCAAACCACCTCTTCGGCGATATAGTTCTATTTGAAGCTTCAATATCCAATCAGATTACCAATTACACAAATATCGCATTCATATAAAGAAAAATGAGAGAGAAAGAAGTGATAGCAGCGTACTAATAATGCAAGTTGGACTCTTTTCTGCTCCGGAAAAACATGTGAATAAATAAAAAAAAATGTAAAACCGTGCTCCAAGGGAACTCATTCATCGAAAAATGTTAGTTGCGTACTTCCCGATGGCTTTGGCTTTATTCATTCACTGGAACAAATAAATACAATAAATAAAAATGAATATGTAAGACTATGAACGTAGGAAATCAAAACACATATCGTAAATACAGCGCTCATACATGAAAATAACTTCAACAAACCTAGTAATTGCACTCTACCGTCATAATATTACGTAAAAGAGAGAATGTAACCCAAACAAGTAGAATAACAGTTCATCTCCGCGGAGCTGAAGATTTGGCGGTATACATAACTGGACAACAGGGACTTGTATCTTGCTATTCTATGCTTCGAAATATATATTGTATTTGCTTATTATTTTGACCGCCTAGACATAAAACGGACATATGTTTCATTTTATATGATCGTCTTACATAATGAATAGGTATATCCGATATGAACAAATGTTGGAGAGCAATTTGAGATATTAATTAATTGTAAATGAAATATCCTAAATTAATTAAATCACATACGTTTGCCTTGCTTGTCAAACGTACTATATATCTATAGGCATATCTATCAATCTCTTTACTTAAAAACCTTTTTCTGCTAAGCTATGCCAGAGCTTAGTCCGCAAAAAACATTTAATATGCCTACGGTGTGGAATTAAAAGACCCATCTGTTAAGATTCATGTATATAAACTGATTATTCACCTGCTATCATACCCTATCGGCTAAGATAGGAATCATGATTAATATATTAATGAAACACAAATTATATGGTGGAAAGGTAGGAAACATTGACGTATAAAGAAGGAAGGGTATCAGGAAGGAAGATGGAGGATATGCGTGGAATAGAATTTCAGTTACAATTATACAAACAGCAAGAAAATGTAGAATTTTAACGTACCTATCTTATTCTCATCTAATATTAATGCAAGGGAACGGCATAAGAAAAGATTAGGTTTTTACTCAATTTCGGTTACTTAAACCTTCTACTTATTAATTACAAATTACATTCCTACTCATTGTCATGACAGCGATTTTTTACTCAACATTCTTTCCTACGGGCTGAGCTGTTAACTATCAATGCACTTTGAAATCAAATTACCATGCAGTAGAATTGAGTAGCTCAATATCACAATTTGACCAGCCCCATCCTAGTATCTTTTCTTACGTTATTTATTTTCTAATTGGAAAGAACAAGAATGTCCGCCTCGAGAGATATTCAACGTAGCGGACTCGGGAAAAGAAAGAAAAGAAATTAAAAGAAGAAATTCGCAGTTTGAACCAAGACGAGGGTAAAATAATAAAAAAATAAAAGGGAGAGAGGAATAAGAATTGGATGCCCCGTGTGGGAGCAAGATAAACACAATTGAAAGGAGAATTTTTCCCCAGGAATGCAAATAATAAATAAAAGAAAATATGGAACTGGAACTGTTTCCTATTCTTCTCTTCCCATAGGTGGGGAGGAAGGTGGGGGGAGGGGCTTTGTAGGAGTACCCCGCAGCAAAGTGAGGGAAAAGAGAGTAGGTATAGTCTGAACAGAATCAAAACTCACACACTAACAATCTACGTAACCGCTTCCCTCCCTCCAGAAAACACGAATACGGAAACTTTTTTGAGGTATTTTTAATAAACAAACGAAAATAAGCGGAATAGTTTCATGAGAGAGAGAGAAAAAAAACGGGAGATAAGACTTCGCGAGATAGTGGAGAAGAAAGAGAAGGGAGAAGAGAGGGAAGGTGGAGAGCTACCACCCCCAAGCTCGGGGGGTTGGAGAGGGAGGGCCCAGAAAAAAAGCCGATCGGCAGGGGAGGAAACACGTTTTCTTCCACCGGATTGAAGGAAACAATGGGATGACAAAAGAAAAAAACCCGAGCTGAGACAAAAGAGCAACTGAATTCCGTGGCTGTCGTTCAGGGCAGATGTCGTTTTGCGTAGCGAGGAGCAAAGGGGGGAGATATCAACCCCACCCGCCCAACTTCCTCCTCCTACCAACACCATCCGATACACTCACAACCCACCTCGCTTACAAAAATAAAACAAATACTCCCTCTCAGTACTAGCAGTGGGAACTCTGTGATATCGCGACGTCTCCACGGATACATGCTATTCTCTCGCAGTGGAGCAAAGCGGAATTGAGCCACCGGCAAATGCGATACATTTCTTAGCGGTGTAAATGCGGCATACCGCGATTCCCAACTATATTTCGCCATGTACGCTATCGCAGGGTTTTGAGAGATAGTTCTGAAAGAAATAAAACAAAAATGCAGAATGGGGTATGTGCACGATTTGCGAAGTGCACGAATCAATCGGTGTTACTCTGGCGAAATGAAACATTTGGAAATGATTACGAAATTTTATTATTCCATGCTATCACACTGACATCCCGAAACACTGTAGATCGTCAAAAATAAAAAGAGTCCTCATATGAGTGTAAGCCTAATATTGCGGTTTCAAGATACAGTGTGACATAGCGAAATTTAACCACCGAACAATGCGATACATTACTCATCGGAGTAACCCCGAAATTATGGAATTCAGTGCGGTATTATGCTATAAGTGGCAATAAATTCTTTCAATATTAACTAGGCATACTGCATAGTGACATGGAATAGCAATACTTGAAAGAATATAACGGAATCTTTAGGAAGTTGGGTGTTTATCGGGCCGTACAGAGTAAATTGAAATATTTTTTTTATTTACCCAAAGTTATTTTTAACTACATAATACAAATAGCATTGTGGTTTCATTGTGAATACAAAAATACGTTTCAATACTATCTCTTTTTATGTTCATATCTCGGAGTTTGAAATTAATAGGGGATAAAAAAATGATAATTCAAGAGTAGAAAATTAAGTAAAATGATTCTCTGCGAAGATGTCTGCTGGCAATACTACCATACAAATAGAAAAAAATTTTTAAGAAGTAGAAATGGATATTAATGGGAAGGAAAAAAAAAGGTAGTGTTAACCCTTCAACGACGAGCGACGTAGTCACTACGTCGGTCACGAACTTCACATGCCGTCGAGCGACGTAGTGATTACGTCGCGGCGATTCCATTTAAATCAGTGGAAAACCAGCGGTTCCATTTAAATCTCCTCCGACCTACGAGATGGGATTCATTTAATTCTCCTCCGACATAAGACGGGATTAGTAGGACGCCGCAAAATTGGCAGGGTCAGGCATCAAGAGGTTACAACTTGTTGGCCAGGTTGATAAATGTTGGAAGATGTGACAATGTTTAGTAATTGGATTTGTGCTGGGAAAGCTTTGGTAAGACGCTGTAGCAAAAGGATAAGAATAAGTAATTTGGATTTTGTGAAGGGAGGTAGTATCGATGGAGAGTTTAAATGGCCTAAAACATCAGAAAATAGATATAGATTTATTTGGCAAGGAATGTAATAGTTGACTCCCAGTGGTCGAGGCGTGAGTCTAAACACCTGTATTTCATTTGGTAACATATTTTTTTATTACTCAAGATGTGACATGGATGCACTGATTGCAGTACGAATGCAAAGAGTAGTAAGATAGTGGGTTTTCCGTATTCATAATTTTACTATGCTAGGTTTAAGGCAAGTCAAAGTGCTAGTCTAGCGTTAATCTATAATAATTATTCATAACTCTATTTTACCGCAGACTGTTATTAGACCCTAAAGAGTTAGAACGGAGAATACTTAATTTATGACATTTCAAGTGCTGCCGAACGCAAATTATAGTTCAACACAAACTTTCACCGAGACTTGGGCAAAGTAAAATATTTCAATGCCTTCTTTAACGTAATTTCTATGGATACGAAACGTAAAGTTTACGGTTTCAAGCACGCCGAAGAGTTAGTGTGGCGCTCCTCGCACACCTATATCAATTACGTTATTTTACAGCAGACGCATCCCGAAGATGGATCCCGAAGATTTCACACGGAGAAAATTTAACCTATGGAGTTTACAGGTGGTGGTAAAATTATTTGTGACGCCTAACACATGAAATAATAGTCCAAATTCAAATCACATTAAGATCTGATCAAAGTAAAACACTGGAATCCCTATGAATGAATTCTTCACGGGTTCCCACCAGGTGAGATGTTCAGCCAGAGCCGACGTTTCAAAGGCTCTGTCTGAACATCACAACTGGTGGGAAACCCGTGAAGAATTCATTCACATCGTGCGCCAGGAAAGCACTTAGTCTTATACTGGAATCCCTAGTTAAACGTGAATTCTCTAGATATGTGAAACGTTTGAGATGACATTTTTCGTTGTTCATGCGCATCTCTACGACTAAACTTCGAAACCCATGCGATTTTCTCTTTAAATCGGGACTTGACATTCAGATTGAAGAACCTCAGAGCTCTGCCTCGCGCACGGAATCACACAGAAACCTCCTCCCCGGAGCTTTCTTTAGCAAATCGAACCTCAAACTCTCTCTGCCTCTCCCCTTATCCTCTTCCGCTATCCTCCTCCAAAGTATTCGTTTAACACTCACGTGGAAAGAACGCGACAAGGTTCAAACGCTGCATAAGAGACACAAAAAAAGAAGAAGAAAAAAAGAACAGAAAAATAATTGAACCACTCCTTCTTTTGCCCCGAATACACACGGCCAATGTCTAAGGTAAAAGGTCGCCCACGTCAACGAGCCCTGTTGGATCCCCCGTGCGCGGAAATAGGAGAGACGGCAGGCAAAAATGGGTAGGAGAGACGAGAGGTAGGTAGGTGGTGGCGGGTTGTAAGGCGACAGATGAGTGTTGGTGGGAAGAGAGATCGAGAGGTGAAGGGCGCAGGAAAGTGAAGGAGCTGGAAGGACAGACGTGAGTGGGTGGAAAGGAGGATTCTTCTGGGTGAACGCATGCGGGATATCAACATGGGAGTCCCGGGGACACGACGGTGTGACAAGCAAGCGTCAGTCTCCACGAAACGTTGTTTCCCTCCAGCATCAATCCCGCGCGATATTCCTGCAGAATGATGTGGATCCAGACGTCATTTTTTCGACATTGGAACAACATGAGACTGCAAAAGCAGTTTACGATTTACACCAAAGTAGATGAAAATAGCATGGAAAAAGCATTGGACCTGACCGGGATTTGAACCCAGATCTCCCAATTGCCAAATGCGTGTAAACCAGTTTCGTCAAAATTTCTTACAGGGAATTTTGAGATCCGGGTATGAATCCCAATTGAGTTAAATAATTATTTTGCGGTCAATTTCATCCTCTTTGGTGTGTATAATTTTCGCCCGAGCGCGTGATTGAGTACCATATCATTTGTTCATTATTGAGATACTAAAAAATAGCCGATAAAAAAATAACTTAGATGTTTCCTCAAATAGTAATTATGAGACATGATCAGATTGAATGCAAAAATAATAAGGCGATTACCACCAGGATGTAATTAAAACAACATTCACATATCAAGTTTTCACAGTACTGACTGTTTCTGGGTTCAAACCCGTACTTCTAATAACTATAACCCTGAGTAAATTACCTAGCTGAAATGGATGCCTTTATATGCATCTAAAATCTCAAGTATGATTCAAAAAGTTAATTCTAGCTTTCTAATCAGGGCACATTAATCAAAAGGAAAATTAACAGAATGAGAGCATTTTACATCCACATGGTGTTTTTACGCTTCATGAGCTGTCGCATCACGAAATATAATCCTAAATTAACGCGCGCGTGGTGGGCGCGCCAAATTCACTCCCACAAGTGGGCGCGTCGCGGCAATTTTACCGCAAACATAAATTGCATTCCTATATTTAAGGGTACGATAATTAATCATAAAAGAGGCTGATTAAGTTGTTACAGTTACATCTTTCATTGTTTGACACTGAATGTACATTGTTAATAACCTTAGTTCATATCTAGGTCCTGTTCATCTTCCCATCTCATACATGTGGTCTCTTGACGACAATGCCTCCTACATACATTATTTTTACCTCACTGGGACACAATTTCTGATCTGCAATTTTTATGCCACCTGCAAACATGGCATATTACTGGTTTAGGAGCTTCAGGACCCGGTTACTTGTTCTTATATTTTCCTTAAATTTCTTTTATATCTTTAGTCAAACGTCAAATTCTCTTCGCTGTCACACAGCTACTGAAGCGTCCGGTGGATAATTGATCCAGCTATCGGAAATACTCCCTCCTATCATGAAAAAAGAATACCTGGAGACACAGGCATTAATTACAAACGGTACTAAATGGAGAGCTCAGAAACTAAAATACGCGGCAATTTGCCGCGGGCGCGCCCACCGGAGGGTTAAGATAAAGGATTATACAGAAAAGAGACGAAATCACTACTGACATTCCTAAATTAGCACTTTGGCATCAACAAATTATTAAGACGCAATTCTTCAGTTGAATCATTAGTAAATATCAAAAAACTATGAACTTAGTTCTCACCTAAACTGGTTATTCTAGCTGGTAGAGTCAATAATCCGGGTTACTAGCTCACATAACTGCACGGAAAATGTACGCTTAAAAGATGAGATTTAATATAGCCATCCATAATATTCTGCGGCCTGGCAAAGGAGCGGCGTGATTTCCTCCGCCCTTGCACGAATGCTGGGCCATTGCCACTCCCACACCAAAATCAGTCATTTGTTTTCAATAACAATTTTAAACCAATATAGAATCTCATCACCGATCTGAGAAGAGGCAACGAGCCTAAAGCAAGGCCCATTCTTCTGTCACACCAACATTTTTCTAGAAGCTTATGATATTATTTTTCATTTGATGTCTATGAAACGAACAAAACATTTTAAATAAACTTTCAATGGAATGAGCTGATTTTTCTAAAGTACTTGACAGGTTATCGTTGTTATAGACACCGCTAACAACAAAGTGCCTAAAATAATGTTTATAGTTAATTTAGCGTCTCTATCTTTACCCGAACGAAGATAAAGTCACAAATTCATCGGATTTATCAAAAGAAAATCTTGCAAAACATAATAAATCTTCATAGTTATAAAAAATGGTATTTGAAGTGTAGCCTTTAAAATTATAAGGCTTCATTTCATGAATTCAACGAAGTTTTAAATGAAAACTAAATAATCCGTTGCAATGAAAACACAAACGTATAAATAGCGAGTCATGTAAGAGTGACGGAAGTGGTGGAAACCTTTTCTTCTTTTCGAATTTCACCCCTGATCTCAACATCCAATTGACCTCCCGTTAATGCAATCGAAAAAAGATTAATTCCCTTACGGGAGGAGATCAGGCCCTTTGCCTCCACCAAAAAAACGCAGGCGCCGACGGGGATTAATGGATGGAGGTTTCGCAGCAACGGTCCGTGGGCCGGAATAGCTCCGGGATCTCCTCACCCGAATCCGCCCTCGAAAAGTGGTCCACTCGTCCGGAATTCTCTCTCACGCTCTCTCTTCAACGCGACCCGGGATGCTGGAGCCCTCAATATAGCGCCGTCACCCGATGACGGCCCTCTCGACTGCACTTATGCACACACAAACTCACACACATGCACATACGCTCACATTATTTAAGGAACGTCCACTTCGATGAGCTTCCCACACCCTCTGGGATGAAACCTACGTCGAGGATTTTCACGTTCCCAACATTTTGTAGCCTTCGTGATTTCGGTCGGGGAAATGGTCTTTTCCGAGAATACTCAAGATTTTTTAGAGCATTTGGTTGGATGGCTATTTTGGGAGACGACCGACAACTGAGGTATTATGCACCATAAAGGTAGGTTGGTCGACTGGTAATGGATGTATTACTTGGGGCATGGAAGATGGAGGAGAGTAAATCGGCGTAAGCATTAGGAAATTCTATGTCAGCATAAAGACTTAGATGTCAGCAAGACTGTCGTGGCATAGAGACAAGATTAAATATCCCAGGGTAGACTTGACTTTGTTTCTCTGTTCAATACCTTAAAATAATTACTAACACCTCATTCCGATGGAAATGTCCTTAATGAACCTGTATCTCATAAAACCCACGAACTATTACTGTTAGGAATACTAATCAGTAATAGTATCTCAACCAGTATAATTAATGCTAGAACGTTTGTTATCATAGAATTCTCATAGTTTCTGATTTGACTTTCTGGCCTGAGCGAGAAATATCTATTAAATAAAATACTTCTCGTACGTACTTATGATTCAGTTGAAAGGCGTAGTGATTCAGATGTGCGTCAATAGATGGCAGCTGAGTTCCCACATACGTTCTCCTATAGCTGAAAAATGGCATGAAAGTATACATTTTTCAAATTACACACAAGGAAAACTGCTTAGTAACAGTTCAGCCTGCTTCTCTCCGGCAGAAATAGATTCGACCGACGCCGTGTTTCTCTCCACTGAGTCTCCCAATTTTCAAATAACACTTACCTTCCTTAACCAACCCATCCATCCATTACGGCGACAAAAACCTCAGTTGTCCTCCATCTCCATGAATAGCCAACCATATAACTTATTTTTTGGTTCAAGGAGCAATTTTCCCGATTTCTCAAACACCTTTTCTCGGGTTTCAGGAACGAGAAAGCGTAAAAAAATTCCAGAAATGACAGGAAAAAAATTCCAAGTCGGAAACACTGTGTATACACATATCCACGCATGGTCATGAGAATATTCACATCGTATAGTTTCCCAGACCGTGGCCGCACGCTCGTGTGACCCAAGGCGAAACAGAAAGGCGACAGGTAGGATGGTACGTTTACCTACGTTTGTGACGTAGTATGAGTGCCAATGTTGTGAACAAACACATGGAATTTAAGGCAAGCCCTCAAACGAAACACATAGAGGGGGTATTCCTCTTCCAAGCGTTTCCCTCTGAGTAATTTCTGAAACGTGGCACACACGGTACTGTCCTATTCTCTACACGATGGGGCTAAATTGGAGAACGGGGCCATTGCCATATTTAAGGCTACAAGAGGGGATTCGAATCGTAGGCACCCGTTCTAGGGGTGGTGGGGCAAATTAACTGTGCTATCGCTGCACGATTCCCTTCTCGGTGAAAATGCCATGGACCTTCATTAACGCCTTGCTGCACATACACCACAGTCGTTATCAAAGAGAGCTGCAGAGCTAGGCTAGGCGCCTGTCAGCACTCAGCGTCGCACGGCCGAGTCGCGTCCAGGATTCTTTCTCTGGGAAAATATTCAAACGCATTCGATGACTGTCTAGGAAAGACAAATGGTCAACGACTCGATATCAGCACATGCCACAATGGCCAATCGTCAAAGTCCGTAATTAGAAGAGGAGTTTTAGCCGTTCAAAAAAGGAATATAGCAACATGATAGTTCGAAGTGCATGCAAGCATAAATTTACCTTAAACGACCATGATCTAGGTTAAATATGACAATAAGGGTTATAAGTTGTTTGATGAAAATGTTTATGCTGAAAATAACAGTATCACAGCTAATTATGATGGTTTAATTTCGCAGTTTCATTGAGAGAATGGCTTCAAAAGATTTTAATTAATTGTTAGGCTATTTGGAACAGTTATTGCTCGATCAAACATATGTAAAAATTAATCATATTTGGAGATGAAAGCATAAAGGAATCAAATATTTAAAAACATATTTTTTTCATAGTAGGTACGGATAAAACAGGACTCTTTGATAGGCAAAAAACTATTGACGGACTTAAGAGCACCAGAAACCAGAGCAATAAAAATTGTTTGGAAAACAACCACAGCCAGACCACTTGTTCATTGAAAAGTTAATCGAAAATTTTACTTCTCCCTACGATCAGAATGCAATTTTCCGCAAATATATTAAACTCTAATTACAACCTAGGTTTCAATACATTACATCATCATCATAAGACCTGCTAACTATTTAATACATTAAGGCCTAGATTTAGATTTATTTAATTTACGGTGGGAGAATAACTTTTATCAATGTATTATGTTCAGATTTCACGCTATATCAAATATATCCTCAGAATTTTTTCTCTTTACAAATGTTGCCAGATTTTAAATGGTGGAGAGGATAGAGGTCTCCAGGACATTTTAGGTTTTATTCTCCTCTCCAGATGGATCTACAATTGTCTATTGCAGGAGGACTTGCCTCGAATCACATGACGACCACCGGATTTAATCTGATACAAAACTTCCTACGTTGATATGACAAAATAAGGAGAGAGAGAGAACGAGTAGAACACAATGCTAAGAGACGGTTTCTTTACTCCAGTGGAGCGCCTTTCATAACATCAAGGAGGAAATTGGAGCTTTGATCAACCAAAACCTCGCGGTGTTTCCCGGGATAAACGCAAGGGGGCAGAATGAAAAAGAAAATAAATGGAAACGGCCGAGGAAAAGAGAAAACAACAAGAAAAAAACAACCGACCTCATCCCCACTGCGGCCATGATAAGTCATTTTTTTCTCCCAGCTGAAGCATGAGGGGGCGCGCAATCGCAAGTACCTACATATTTCAGAAGCGCATTTCAATCATGGTGGCGGATAAGAGATGGAAGGAGCGGGAAAGCCCGAACCGGGTGGATATTGTTCCCGTTGGAAGGAGAGAAAAAAAGGACGTAAAAAACGACCGAACAGGAAAGAAATCCCACCCGTTCGGAAAACCCACGTCCCACCTCACCCTCCCTGACCATCCCTTTCCATCGACAAACTTTTTTCTCCCTCCATATTAGCCTCCTTTCCTGGACCTCCATCGCGGTTTACTTTTCCCCTCTCTCAAAACCAGACTTCCAGTTTTGCACAATTGAAGAAGAATTATGAAATCTACATCTCAGAGTTTGAAATGAAAATCAAGAAATCCAGTATAACGAAAATGTATGCAACATGAAAACGTGCCATTTCCTTTCAAACAGATGCAGACATACATCCCATACCACACTGCTCTAATTCGGGATAGGTATTGCCGAAAGAGCTTAGATATCGGCGTTAGGCCTAGAAAACTGATTCGAAGGTTTTAGTCTTTACAAAGAAGAAATTCATTTTTAAGTGAGCGACAAAAATGTTTCACACTGATTTTTAAATATAGTAGTTAATTATATAGTAGAGAACTTAGCACCTGAAGATGAAACCTTTACGTCGAAACTAGTTGTGCTTTGTAACTACTAAAATTTAAAATCAGTGGAAAGATTCAACTTTTTTTCTCTCTCACTAGAAAATGCTTCGGTTTTAACAGTTTCCTCCATACTGCCCTATCTTTACAAACCTCCTTTGATTCTGCCACATCCATACATTGCTTCAAACACAATCTCCTATTTTAGGTTCCTTATATTCCTACACTCATGAGTCTCTCCTTCCATATTAACCCAACACTTTCTCGGTCCACCTCTTCCTCTCACGCCATTCACTCCAGTATTATTTAGTTATTCGACTCTCATCGTTTCTTTCAACGTGGTCAAACCAATAGAAGCACAAACTTTTCATGTACATCCATTTCCGAAGCATCCATTCCACATACTTTCATAACCCACTCAATCCTATCTCTCCAATCTATCTCTTGTACTTTATGGTAAACATTTCAGAGTTAACTCAGATACAACAATTTCTCAGATATTTTACAGTTAGGTTTCAGTGTTCTGTCACCCCGCGTACCATTGACGATATCAACAGAGAGAGGGGGTGAGACGCTGATTAGTCGACATATACTTCACTTTTAGCCATTTTCCTCCTATACTATTCTTAGTAGATATCCTTATATGGCCATTGCCTTAATACGCCTTATTTTTTACCCTTCAGGCTGCTCGCCGGGTAGTGTCTATGCGTTTGTGTCCTTTAACCAGGAACGTAAGAGGTAAAATATTGTCTTGCTTTTGAATTTCGCCAAATCTCAACATCCACAATCGACGCCTAAAGCAATTTGAAATAATAAATGTTCTACTCCTTATGGCACAAAAACAAGAACTCAGAGAAAAGTGGACGAGAACAGACTGCAGGCTTTTGAGGTGTGGTTGTGGAGGAGAATTGAGAAAGTGCAATGGACGGAAAGGAAGATGAGTGAGGAAGTACTTGATCTGGTAGGGGAGGAGAGGAGAAGCATTCTCAAGGATACCTAAACGTCCATCATACCCAATTCTTCCTTCCTCTGTTGCCATCCTTTGCCGGGCATTCACTCTCTCCCAAAAATCTCCTGCCTGCCAAAACCTTTGCTCTGAGCATGATAACAGACATATTACCATACAAACCACTATCTACTCGTATGAAGTCATTTAACATGATTTTTCTGCTTCTTCTGCCGCCCCGGTTTTACCCGATAGGAGTATAACGTTTAAAATCTTCACCACGCAATTTCCAAAGTAAACTAAACTATGCAGTGCAAAGAAGGTGAGCATAGTAAGTATAGAAAACGTATCATTGAAAAGTTGCGAAAGTGGAAACATATTTAAGTCATTTTTTTATGTCGCATAAACGTAGAATCGGATCGACTGCTTGGCCAATCGAAAAAAGAATGATTTCCCATTAGCAATTTAATTAGAACCCATGTGAAATATGCTGGTGCGGTGGCTAGAATTCTGCCATATCATTTCGAGGTCCTGAGTTTGAATCCCAAGAGTGATGTAGACTCCTTGATGGATCACCGATCCATACTTCGGTTTAATTTCGAGGGAATTTCAAGAATAGAATTCTATCCACCGGATGTGACCTAAAACTGTGAATCTCGTTAAGAGCACCCGCACATTTTATTAAGAAAAGGTTTATATAGAGGCCGGAGTTTTCTCCACTCTTCTTACATTCCGCATGTAATCCTTTCCTTTCCAACCTAGCCTTCCATCCTAAAAAGTGCAAAAGGTCTCAGTGTTCGTTTGACTACCAAAATAACCAATACGAAAATGCTATTTCCTGAGAATTCCGTTGTTTATGAAGTTCAACCCTGGGTTTCTCTCCACCCTTCCTCCATTCCCTATGTACATCATCCTTTACCAAACTAACCGTCTAGTATCCTACAAGTTTGGAAGCTAGTAGAGATTCGGAGCCTGAACGCTAGTTAGATATATAGAAAATGCATTGTTCCAGGGCAAGCCCTAGAAGAACAAAGGTCAAAATATTTGCTCAGATTTTTGCATACATTTATGGCAAATAATATAAAACGTGCCTCGTAAAAAAATAATTTACAAAATTACTAAACAAAAATAAGAGTACAGAATACTCTTTTTTTAATACAACAGGCAAAGATTGAATAAATGCATAACTAGCAGTAGATTTAGGCGTATACTCCATGCCAAAAAATACCTCAATTGTCGGTTTCGTCTCTAAATAACAACCCAATAGAATTCACGTCGTTATATTATTTAATGCTGCTACTCTCCATCTCCATACTAATCCTTACTCCTATTGCCCTGCTTTTTCTAACCTATTCCTCCCTATTTTTCCCTTTCCCAGGCCCCGATCTCCTGAATGGCAGGGCAGACCCTTCGGAAATGTTTTCATTTTTTATCACCACCACCTCAGCGCCGTCTCCTCACGGCCCACAGAGAACACAACTGGAATCAACTCTCATCCGCCTCCATTTTGTCAAACCTGCTCATGAGAAAGCGAACGGTGAGCATCGAATGGGATTTTGAAACTATTACCTAGGCTGGTGATTAGCCGCGGAGGCAGGTCGAACAAAAAAAACTACCTCGACGGTGGAAAATATTTGATGGGGATGGAAGGCTGGAGATCCAAAGAATAAAAAATATACGAACGGTGAGCTCCGGCTCAAATATTAGGCCAAATGGGGGAGATGTGGACTGTGGAAGGTAAGGGGAATCAGGGGGAGGGCGGGTTAGGCCGGGGTAGTTCACCCGTGCAAGTCTTGAAAAATAATTATATGAGACGCAAGATCCGGGTGAACATCCAGACTTTAGACAGCCTGTTTTGAAGTCGGAAAAATTAATGAAAAATCTCTTATTTTTTTACATTCCAAATGAAGAAGACGAGGAAACTGACGGATGGAGGTCGTCCGTGTCAGAATATTCGGGAAAATTTCTTAAGAACAGACGTCTTTTGTTTTATTTAGACTCCCTCTTATACTTTTAATATCGCACCATTCCACCTCTTTTATCCGGTTAATTTATTTTTTCTCTTCCACGTGATCCCCTTTATGACAGCAGGACGCCGAGTGAGGTATTTTTGGGGGAGATGAATATATATCTCGCTGGATCCTCGCTAATGAAAAATATCGAAAGATGACTGCTTCAGTGACACTTCCTGTCATCCGCCCGAAGCACTTTATTGCATACAATATATCACTACCCTTTCTTAATTAAAATTATACGACAAGTTTTATTTTACAAAAACTGCTGTTGCCGTCACGGGTTAAAAGAAAGGATATTAAATACGTCCACACTGCTATAAAGTAACCTAACTTGGACAATATATTTTGTAGTTGGGGACCTATTTCCTGTCTCATGTACTACAACCTTGCCCCGGTGGAAGGGCTTGCGCAATTCATTGCCCCCTATAGTTGAAATGGAGGGTGAAATGCTAATTGATCCTGGTAGGGCCACCCAAGACAGATATTGCGAAGGGTAGGAGCTATACTAAAGGTAGTTCACGTGATAGTATCACGTTAAAAATAGTTGGGAGAAGAAATGACGGGGAAGCCTACTCATATGTCAAATTCACAGAAACTGGAATGATGGACAACTCCTACTATCTAAACCTATGTTTACCGGTGGATCACCCCATAGAATGAGCATTCCATTACTAGGTCCAGGAGATCTTGGCAATTTATAGAAGCGATCGACAAATGAGGTCAACGGTGTCATTAAGATTAGGTGTGTGGGTTGGTAATGGATGATTCGTTTATCAAATAGAGCAAGGGTGGAGAAAAACCCCCTCGTAGCCCAAGATGACATTGGAATCCGTGCCCTTGTGGTAGAAAAGCCAGCAAGCTCTTTACCGATCAAGCCAGAGACAGAAGCGGAAAAGTCTTATATATTTTGCAAAATGAATACTCACCGCTGTACCACGTGCAAAAGCGTGTCTACTTTCACGGTAAACATTGTTGTCTTCGCATGGAAAATGCACATTGAAGACATCCAAATTACTATAAAATAGTAACATCGATAGGAAATGATATTTTATAGCACGTTTGGAGCGTAATGGTGGGTCAGATGAGGATTCGTCCGAGGGAGCAGTGGAGGCAAAGTGAGTGGCTGGATGAGTTTATATCCAGTTAGATAATAAAATTAGGAAATAGACTGCAAAACGGAAAGATTTAAAATATCATTTTTTCCGGGAAAGAAAAAAATATATCATAAAAGCTCCATAGGTAGAGCTTTTTATTTTATGTTCTCTGCTATGCCTGTGTTAATTGTCTACGTGTTACTAACAGCGTGCCTCATATGCCTCCTGCATAACTATAATGTTTAAAAATCTTTTTCACTGCAAAATACAGAACTAATCATAGTTTAAATAATTTTATTGTATACAATTTAAAGCTTTAGGATGGAATTTTAGCTCCTGACAGGTATCAACTGGTTTTTTCCGGAAAATTAATTAATAATATTAGTTTAATTGACCTTTGAACAATTAAAGTGGTGCATTTTGGTGAAAATTCACCCCTTACGACACACCTTTGAGATGACTCGCAGGTTAATAAGTTGAATAAGGTGGATTGCAGCGTACTATGCTAATTTAGAGAGCAGTATTGGGACTCTGGTTCTCATTTGGTGAGCAATTAATTAATCACTAGAGAACAAGTAATCTCCAATGTATAGACGAGCGTAAAGTGCTGAAATAGTAATGCTGCAGGAATTGTGTACTGGTGCTGTGACCACTATTCTCACCATATATCATGAAACTCGAAGTCTATATAAACCAAAACAAAAGTCCAACATTCAAACCCCACGCATCAGAACATCACCTTGATAATGAGTCATATTTCAAAAAAATATTTGAGATAGTACTAATGGGTGAAAAACTCAAAGAAATTTTAGTTTACCCTAATTATCATATATTTTCCAATATAAGCGATCAATTCCAATAATGGCCATTAACGAATTATACCCAAGGTGAGATTTGAGCCAGGCCAGCATGTTACCAACCTGACTACCGTGATAAGATATAACTTCTAATGTGACCACTAACTGTGGATTACATGATGTTGCCAAACAAAAAACTCACTGCGAAGAGTAAATGATGTCTTGATATAGTGTATGAAAAATGAATGGAGCAGCATCACGAACGAAAATGTGTGCCATTCAGCATCACCGGTAACACAACCGAAACCAGGCCACAAGAAAGGCATGCTTCCTTGCCCAAAACGGCGCGGCGGGGGGGGGGATAAACCTTTGGCTTACATATTCTATAATACCGACTACTCACCACGATACCTCATGGCCCGAGGAACACTTCGCGGCCATTTGTGCAGCTCACAATCCCACGTCCGTAAATAAGAGCCCTTTACCCTGCTAATGCAACCTATTCCCGAGGCTCTCTGCGCAACTGGATCCGGAGGAGGAAAAAAGTATATACGAGAGAGACGAAGAGAGAGAGAGAAAACGAGCAACGTACCACGCACACACATGGGCATTTTCAGACCCGTTCGGTCATTTCGCTCGCTAGCCATACGTGCATCCCTGCCGCGTATCCGATGGCTATTTCGTTTCAGTTTCCACTCCCATATCCTATCCATTTCTCGGCCTTTTTTTCTCCATCCGAACCCACTCCTCCCTCCCGCTCTCTCTTTCCTCCCTTTAAAAAAATACATAAACTCGGCATTGATTCCGTATTCCCGTCCACAATGGAAACGCGAATAACAATAAACCTCCCGATCTCCGAACCGCTGCTGTGGGGTAGGGCGTATGAGGAGCCTGGGGTTGCAGTCTCGAGTCCTCTTAGCCGATGCACTGGGAAATACACACAGACGTGCACGTTGTATACGTATATCCCACCCAATGTGATTCAAGTCTTCCTTTTCCGATTGTGGCGGCCATATCCCCGTTTTTATTTCACTTTTTTGTACCAACACTGAAGAGAGAGAGAGAGAGCAAAACCCACCTTCTCCATCCACCCTGCTATATTTTCTCCTATAAATGTCTCACGAGTTCTCGGGAGGAAAAAATGATGGAAAGCGCATGGGGCTTTCGCGTTGGATATCCGGACACGCCAAGGACAGAATTATCCCCGCTCCTTTTTCTCCCCGTAATCTTGTTAAAGTCGTATTTCGCCGTATTTTATATGTTTACCAAAAAGAAAAAGAGCGAAGTATGATCCGTGTTTAGGTAAGTACACAGAGAGCTAGAGGATGCGCGCGTGCATTTTCTATCAAAAGAAAAGTCATCCTTGAAGATGGTTTCCGTATTTTTCACGCAGGTACCCGCACTAAGGCCTGAATTTTCAGCCACTAAATCCTCTCTAGGTCTTATTCTAAAAGGATTTGCATGCCTCGCATTGCCAACCTATGAGGTTTTAAGGATTCTACGATTGGAGTCTAGCCTTGCATTTATCTCAATTCCAGAAATATTTTCTCATCAGGATTTCGGAAGAAAGGATGCCACGTAAAGTTTGATTCCACTCTGAAAATATATTTAACACAGAAACCATTACGAAAATGTCAACCGAATAATTTAACCTCTGCTTTGGATCCAATAGACGCATGAAGTGAGATGATTAAATCTCGGCACAGTAGCAAGGGGCATGAACAACTAAACCTGTTGGTTACAGTGTACTTCTTGTACACTTTTGTTGCCAATTGTAGAGCAAGAATGAATACATGGCTTCTCGGTTCGTGATGCGGTATAGTTCTCAATTGAGTATGATAACTAAAACAACTCTAAATCACTGAAACACTCCTGTTCTCAAAAGCACCACTGGCTTTGTTCAAAGAATTTGTCGACAAAAATGACATTCCTTAATGGATTATATTCTGAAATAAAATGAATTACAATGTATAAGGGACAGAGAAACTCCTGAAAGTTGAAAGCTAAATAATATTGAATTAATCCATTAATATACGTCTAAAATCCATTTTCCAGTTAGAATGACAACACTCTAGCCCTCACATACTAATATCTACTATGGATTTGGTCTAACAGGAGACCAGTAAAAAACAAATACATTTTCCCACTATACCTCCGTTCTCCCTTCATCAGCTCCCTCAACTTCAGGGACAAAACGTGGGAATTAATTGGCCTCTGTTGACCTCATGACGGTTCTGTAATTCAGAGAGAAGTAAGATGTTACACCAAGATTAAAAGACTCATTAATATTACGGACACACTGATATTTCCGGCTCTCCAGCTAGCGTTTGTCCAACTAGCAGCTAAGGCGTGATAATTCCAATTCTGAAGTTTAGGGATTAGAGGAATTTGAAGGTATGCAAGGTATATAAGTGGATAACGCCTGTGCTCTGGCTCTTCCTGGGCGCGGTTTTCCACCACCTACATCTTCGCCTATATTCATGAATACGGAGTATCTTGGTATAATGGGATCAAAACTTTAGTTCAATTATTGTGTTGATTCAATACGTGTATTCCATTGCATAAAAATGTGTAATTTTTCGGTATAAAAACTCTTATACTAAGTTATCGAAGCTACAGTATTTACAGAACTTCTTCATATTTAATATAGGAATATTTATTTTTAAACCCGGTGAGTTTTAGCAAAAAGTTTAATGCCAATAATTTAATTATCCTTGGGAATCCTAATTTGGGAATCTATATTAAAGCATTTTAGATATCACCGTACCTCGCAGTCGTGTCTTTGGTCCTATAATTTACGTCATTATCTTTTATATTCTCAATTATATTCTCATGCAAGCCACACATAAGCTGATAAATTGTGACCATGCTGACGTAGAGACAATATGCAGTATTAGAGAGGTAAACAGCAAAAAATGAAATCATAATAATATTGTTATTCATACTTCCCGTTCTTTAGAATCGCTAGTACAAGGAGATTCCAACTATAATTCATCGATAAAATATGAAATACCATTTTATATTGCCACAAAGATTTAAAAAATAAGGAATTTAACTTTTAAGAACACTTGCGCCCAGAAAATGCTAATCAGAAGATCTACCTGGCGATCTAACAGGTCATATTTATATAAAACTGGGAAAGGAAATTCATAACTCTTTGTGTAAAAAATAAGCACATCAATTGTTTCACCTTGATTAGAAGTATACATTTTTAATTTCAAAATTAATATCTAAAAAAACATCCGTTATGTATTTATTTTTCAGTTATAATTGTACTCCATTGCTATGTTTACTTCTTTCATCGATACCAGATTTTATTAAAGGCATTCACATTATATTTAAAAAATTTTTGTGATTCTAATTTATCATTCCACCGAATCTCATACAAAATGCATGAGTAAATATTATTCCTCACGCTTCACCCACTTTCACTAGTTACAACATATAATTTCAAGTTCAATTTGCAGAAGGTTTTTTATTTGCTTTCCGGAACGATTCCTTTTCGGGATCATAGCGTGGAAAGCCATGATTCTGTTGTGCATATCAAACGAAGGACATGCTTTTCTAAAGGTTACTATAATTTGAGTAGAATGATACCCGTATTTCTACGATGACGTACCTTTAAAAAATACGAAAAGGAAAGGATTTGGTTACACATTAACAGACGTCGCTGCGGGGTCGCGCACCTAAGCTCTTGGCCACCGCCTTCACACTAGCGGCGCACATAGTCATCTCCAATATCGAGTTTATATTTTACAACCCTTCTGCGCCCACAATTCCCGAAAGTTTGCTCTCGCACCTAATCCGGATTCATCCACAGAGAGTAAGAGAAAGAGAAGCACACACAAACTCACAACCACTCACCGCGGATCTAGCAAGGCCAAATGGAAAACAAACTACTCCTCTCCCGTCCCGCCATCAAACTACTCACTCACTCCGTTGCTATCAATCCTTCCCACAATTCTCTAAAGCTCGGTTTAGGCGGGATAAGGTGCAGGAAATTGGAGGGAAAGGGAAAAGAAGGAGATGAGGCTTATGAGCCACGGGGTTTTCCCAGACAGGGGCGCTAAAAAGGATCAACTCCAACATGGGCGAGATAATCGGAGGTTGAGACTCATGCCTCTTAACTAGGATAGCGACGCCATCGTGTCTTCAACAACGGGGATATTTCACATCTCCACGGAAAACAAAACTATCGACCGTCAAAAGTAGATGAACGAACAAATACAGAAAGGAGGAAATGGTATTGTATGGGAAATGGTATTGTATGGGCAAGGACTTCAAGCAGTGGGCGTTTCACGTTGAAGAGGTCGTATAGATATATTCATTCAATTTCTCAGAATTTTTGACATATATAACTATACCTTTGCGCCATTAATGTTACAATATTTACTTTCTACTTCTTACATGATGCTGAAATTAAAAAATAAAATTCGAATAAGGTCTACATTATGACTAGAGAAATATCTTACTCAATATCCCTTAGTATTCTAAAGGAATTAGAAGGGGGAATCACAACGGCCCGACAAATTTACTGTATGTAATTTACTCGGCAGTTCAACGGCACTCATCAGATCGATCAATAATATCCTAACTAAGAATGAGAGGAAATAGAGAGCTGAAGTTGTAACCAATCTTAAGGAATGAATGAATGATACTAGGAAGACTACTTGTAAGTACAGACCACATTTATACTACGGAATCCAGAGAGATATGTGATCTCAATTGGCTTTCTCCATACAAAGAGGAAACAAAGACAATGGATATTTGAAAATATAAAATAATATCTTATACTATCTGGTCACGGAGAAATGAGATGTTTGACTCCCTGCAACCTCTTGCGCCGTGAGACGCATTCGTTGAGGAATCCGATGGAGTTCCATTGACCCGACAGCATGACACGCCCACGCAGTACAATGAACCCTCTTCCCCTCTTGTGTCGCGTCCACTCCCATTGAGTTGGAGAAAATAGCCTTAGGTGACGCCACAAAAGGGGCGGTGACGGAGAACCGATTATCAACGGTGCATCACGCGCTTCCAGGCTCATCACCGTCAGCAGCAGACCGAATAACTAGAAACTTCCAGTGAAAAAGTGGAATAAAGAAAACATGCGAAAGAGTAAACACCCCGGGATACGTTTCACACACAATCACCGATCAAGTTTTTCTTGAGCACTGAGCGGTGACGAGACGGCAACATGAAATAAAATAGTTGATTCCACCGCTGAAAAATAAGACTTAATT
Organism: Pyrrhosoma nymphula; assembly: GCA_963573305.1. Taxonomy (NCBI): domain Eukaryota; kingdom Metazoa; phylum Arthropoda; class Insecta; order Odonata; family Coenagrionidae; genus Pyrrhosoma; species Pyrrhosoma nymphula. The sequence goes on from OY754329.1 coordinate 43,180,849, forward strand.
TTTAAAAATGTGCATGAAATATCCTCATGGCTTTTAAAGTTCACTCACCTCTGTTTCAATTTATTTACGTTACCGGAGTAAAAAAAAATATCCATCATTTCCATGCATCCCGTAGACTCATTATGGTTCTCATTATGTCATAACGGGGACTTAGGATTCAGACGCTTGAACAACAGAGGTTATACCGTGGTCTGATTTATGACCTTAATCTTAATGTTAATGTAAAATCCGTGTATATTTCGCGGTTCAAACCTGCAATGTTTCGGTTGCCACGCCGCGCCGGTGCGGTAGCAGCCTACCGTGCCCAAAAAAGTTCATTATTTTGCCTTTCATCCACAAAGTGAATTTTTCAAGTTACATATGCCTCGTCAGTGTACAGTACGCCTCGAGAAGCTCTCAACAAAATCCTTTCAATACCTCTCTCATACTTTCTATTACGTCATTATCGATTTCCTCATTTCATTCATTAATTGGCAAGTTCAATGTATTCTCCGGTGAAACCCTATATTTCACGCTATGCGATTCCATGTCTTTGAAATGTTGCATTACTTTACTCTTAGCACAATCCCATGTAGATGTTATACTGATGAGAAAAGGAAATAATATTTCATATTATTTCCTTTTCTCATCAGTATAACATTTTTTTCCTTTTCTCATCATATTCAAAAATCCGAAACGTCGGCAAAAGTTAAAAAAAAAATATTATTTGACCTAAACTCATGACATTTGCACCATATATAAAAAGAGGTCAAGAATAAATACCATTTGGATATTGCATATTATAATATTTGATTCAAGAAGCTGCAAATTCACCATGCATGGCTATTTTTATTGCCTTCTAACTATTCTATTTAATGTACCAATAAAAATATATAGTAAAAACCAGGAAAACATCACCGAGTCTCGAAAATTGCATGTGGAGCCTCTACGGCAACGTACATGTGCATTTCCCTGCTATGTTATTGACACTAACTATACCCAGATGCTTTCCCTCCCGTCAGCCTACACCTATTTTCATACCCCGACGCTCGACACCACCACATTTCTCTCCCCGGGACGTCCAATCCCGTCCACACTTGGGCCATCTCACCTTTCCCCAAAATTCGTCCACTTTCCCATCCATCCAACTCCACACACGCCAACCTAAAAGTTTTCCACCCCTTTTGCCAGTCCTCTCGCCCAAAAATCCCCCACCAAACTCCTCCTTCTCTCCCGCATCACCCTTAACCCTTTTTGTACATGCCATCGAACATATGTCCCCTCCGATTTAGTCATGAATATTTTATGGGTGGGTGGGAAGTTGGGTGCGCGGAAAAGGATGGATCGTGAGGGAGGGGGAGAGATTGCCCGGGATGTTCGCAGGCATTGATTCGGCCGGGTCCAGAGGTGGTCCCGAGGGACTGCTAGGAGGAAGAGGGGGAGAGATTGGGAGGTGGATGGGGGAGTAGAAAGAGGTAGAAATATCGCCAGGGTTGTGCATGGGCTGTGGGTGGAGGGGGCATTGAGAAGGGAGTGGGAGAGGTCGGTTAAGGCGCCGGGGGGTGTTGGGGGAGGTAGCTGTGTGTTGAGGCATTTCGGAAGCGGTTCGGATAGTTGAGCCCATGATCGGCCCTCCCCACCTACGTCGGTCCCGAAACTATTAAGCTTGAGGTTCGCTGTCCAACGTGCGGGTTTGAACGGACCTTATCCAGCCCTCTGGAAGAGGTTAACGTCCACACTCCGAAAATTCCGTAAAGTTCCGACGAAAAAGATCTTGCTTAACGATTAAACCATACGGAAATTGTGTCGGGATATCGTGCGGAATCTAAAACAGTAAGGGTCGTTTCAATTTTGTTTTACCAGAATACCCGGCCTACAAGTATAAACCTATTTTAACCATCAGCCTTTTGTAATTAATCATTATATATTATTTAATTTTCCGGCCACCAGAGATAAATGATTCAGGAAAGCAGTTTCCATATGCTAAATTATATAAAAATATAAACCTCAAAGTGCAACGTTTTCATGCGTTTTTCTGCAACGATTATTTTTATGAACTGTAGGTAAATTGAGAAACGTTCGAACTTTGCGCATTATTAAATATTGCCACTCCTCAGATACTAGTCTACTTTTTTCACATTTAAAGTCTCAGGTTCGACTCCAAGTCATTCACATCTACTTCTATAAGTATTGCATCTAAAGTGAATTTTTTGTTTTTATGTTGCTTTGTTTCTATTGCAAAATGAAATTAAGAATTATTGTTGTATGAACTCAAGAGAAGTGTAAGATAGGATAATCGTTATTATTACTATCATCTAATATTCTTTTCTATTCGAAGTTGTAGGAAATTCTACAAAATATTCGAAAAGCACTGCGCTTTTTTTTTAAGATCCCCCTCTCAAAAACCAGTTGCATTGTTGGAGAGCGTAATGGAAAAAGCGCTCAAAAGGTATGAATGGAGAAATCAATTTTATCGCCTGCAGACTTCATTTGTGTTGGTGTATATATCGATAGACCTTTATGCAGTCAAGGGAAGTTTTACGTAGAACTATGTTGATGTCGATCAAAGCCTGGAATAAAAAAAACTATTCTGATTATGTTATTAATATTACTAATCTTTAAATACGGCGCAGATGTTTATTAGAAACACATTATATTATTTTCATTATCATAAGTAGCGGCGGAGCGAACGAAATAAAGGCATTCAGGAGGGGTAGGCAGCCATAGACGGCCAGGGGACGTGGTCCCTTAGTACGACGATAAAATTAGGTCCAATTTCTGTTCCTCGAGTAAATTTTTCACAATGCTCAATTTTAATACAAAAGTACGAGGATAGCCAAACCAAAATAGTAAGGATTCCAATAATTTATTCAAACTCTGCTGCTTTCACTGAGGGTTTTCATTGTTTTCACAGTTATTTTAATATCCGTTGAGCGTCAATATTACACCGACTATTTCTGCTGAATTTGTAAACCTTATACGCAAATTTCATTTCAGCTTTTAATAAAAACTAAGCCAATAGTGCGCAAAGATGAATGCCTAGCCATAAATAGGAAAAATGGATTTGCACACTTCGTTCCCCCATTGAACACCATGTGATTTCAAGTTCAATTATAGAATAAAATAGCGTGGAAAGATATTATTTTTTTGTTCATATCAGGTAGAGGACAAACAATTTCTAAAAGTAGACAGAATATGAATAAAATGACATTTAAGTCATTTCACGGTAGAACCACCTTAAGTAAATTGGAGAAGGTAAAGAAGAAGAAATTAGGGAGAGCTGTAAATCAATTCTGGTATAGATAGCAAGTGATGGTCTTTATTTATCATCGAAGCACAGTCAATGACCGTTGGTAAGGAAATACCTGGATTTACGAAATAGCTCCATCAAATTCACGTTTTGTTTTGTTGCGGTCGATGAAATTAAAATGAGATACCAACATTTTAATATTTATTGAACGTGTTAAGTATACTTTAGGGCATTGGAGTACTATATTTCTCACGTTCTAGTCACTATAATGAAAAAAATCACTATTTTTAAATTAATTTGTATAATTGTTCTTTACCTTTTATGGTAAACGAGGAACTCAAGGGGAAAAAATAGAAAATCTCAAATGCCCTATTCAATTACTCCTTTCATAGTATAAAAAACCATGACAAATATCACCGAGATAAATAAAACAAAAATTCTCTATCCTATGGCCTACCAGGAAATAATTCGTTGAAGTACCCGAGCAAAATCATTTTCAGAAATTCGTGTGCTGAAATAACTTAATGGAACAGTTTCTTCTCCAGTGCGACATAACACCTTCAAATTACATTAAGCGAAAAAATTCTCACACCAAAATAGCAAGGTATCAGGAAGAGAATTTTGACAAAAAAAATCAAATAATACATTTCCATTCACGACCGAAATCCGATTCCTCCTCTCCTCCTTCCTCTTCGTCGCCGATATTACGGATAGTCATAAAAGTCACATCCCCTTTATTTCGCCGGCCGTAAATTTCAATTTCGTGCACCACCCACCACCACCGCTCCTCCCATCCCGTGATCCTCGGCACCGCTACCGCTGCCAACATTAGCCGAGGAATTAGCGTGAGATTCGCCGTCGAGGGAATTGGGTAGCTGTGGGCTCGGGTGGATGAATGTATGTGTGAGTGATACGGATTTTGGAACCGGAACAGCTTCCGAAAATCACGTCGAAGATGAACAGTCGTGAGAGGGAGAGATAAATGAAAAAAAGTGGAGCAATGGGAGATGGAGGAAGAGTGATAAAGGAGGGAAATAGAGAGGGGATAAAATCTGAGCTGCGGGTTCCACCTTTATTTTATTTTTTTTATATCCACCGTCATATACCTTTTTTCCATTCTTTCAAAAAAAGACGGCAGAGATTTTGGGCGAGGAGATGAGAGGGATAGAGAGTAATGGCTTTAAGGGGGAGGGGTGGGTAAAGAGGGAAGTGTGGAGATCGGATGGAGGAGAGAAAAATCGAGCTCGAGAATGCGGGATCGTCGGCCAGGCCAGGGGGATCTCGCCGGCGAGGTCGATGGGTCAGGGCGGGACGAGGTGGGGCGCCGGTGGAAGGGAGTTTGGGAGCGGAAGAAGAGCGGACTTCCATCCGCGGGGATTCCCTTCAAACGCGGCGATTCATCCGAAACAACTTCGGGATAAACCTGACGCACCGACCTTATCACTTTCACCGCGATTATTCTAACCGAAATGCCTACTTTTGCGTCGAGATAGTGGATTTGAAAGGTCCAAGGTAATGTTCACATCATAATTTGACGCGCTAATCTCACGCTCAAATGAAAAAACTGATTCAGGATGCATTTGATGGAACCTTTCCGTTGTAATAGACTAAAAATACTCGCTTTCGACTGATCTAACATAAGCACTTTCTACTAGTTTGTGATAAATAGTATGAAAGGGGCAATGACCTTTTTTCATTATTGTAGTATAATAGTATAGTATTCAAATGAAAAAAAGGCTTAATATTCCATATTGAAAAATAGAGAACACATGCTTCTGGTAGTGACATTTACTTATACTATGCTAATATCTTCAGATATTTCAGCTCCTGATAGATTCACAATTACATTCCAGCATGCTTTTGACAGGGTTATCGCCTTGTTAAAGACTTTTAAATTAAAAGCATCGTCTAATTATAAAACTTGATCGTCGATAAATCTTATTTGTTCTGTTTTTGCATGACTATTCATAAAATTATACATTTTTATGGACTCAAAATCAACTAAAATTCGCATTGTTGAGTCTTCGTCTTTTGAGTACTCGTTAACTTACACCATTCTTAATTTCCATCAACCCTTCATTCGGTATGATGGGGCAAACACTTTCCTACCTCTTCCCAAATTATCTGAAACTCTCTCTCCTAAAACGACCTTACACATCCCCCGTCTGTAATCTCTTCTTCCACAACACACCTTCTCACCTACTCCCTATCCTTATATGTAGGTATTTGGAATGAGTAATCCTTTAATCCCCTCACCAGGTTATTATTAACATATACGGTCACACAACTCTCTGCTTGATCTCATTAAGTTTTAAGGGGGTATTTAAGCATTATCTTTATCATCATGAATAATTCTAATCCTATTCCTCCCATTTGCCCAGCTTATCCAGCATTTTCCCTTTGATAACCCAGTTCAGTGACCCGAGCCCTTTACATTTCACCTTATCTCTGGGAAGTATGCTAAAAAAACACTTTTTTAACAGTCGGCTACTTACTCGTATTTTGTATTCTAGAAGTATAAAAAATTAATTTAGGTAATATACAGATATAAAACTCTAAAACCTATGACAACTTAAAACCGATCATATGACGCTGTGAAATCTACATATTCAGAGAGAAAATATCAGCATACAGTAATAGCATGATTGTTGAGATAATATTATAGCATTTATATTAATGAGTTGAGCTGAGTTGAGATAATATTATAGCAATAGGACAATAGTGGTTTCACCGTAAGCATCAGCATAACTCCAAACCATTAAGGTTTTTTCAAAGTCATAAACTCCTCTTAAGTTAAAATTAATATTTATCCACTGATAGTGTCTAGGAATTATAAATGATTATACCTGTAAAATGCGAAATAGGCAACTTCCTCAAAGCAGGAAAATGCAGGTTTACGGAGAGATGGAAAATTGGAAGTGAGGGTTGAGGTAGACTCTCCGGAGAGTTCAAAGCATCTGAGGATTCAAGATTCAGTAAATTGATACGTACTTAACCACACCATAAAAAGTGAAACCCGGAGATTCGAATACGGAGAAAATTAATATTTAAAACCTCCCTACGTAACGAGGAATTTATCAGCATAAGCATGATATTTAACTTGTTAATGACCGCATTTGCACCCCATTTGTGCAACACGACAAAATGTTGGCATTGGTAAATAACAAAGAAAATATAAATCAACTTTAACATAAAACAGAAAGACAGCTGTACAACAAAACAAGTATGTTCTGCCTCTAACCCTATCAGCCACGTCATAATTGTTGAATAAGGAATTTTTAAGAAATCTAAAGATAGCTACTTCTGGAAAGGAAACGAAGTATTTGAAGTTTAATTAAATTTGAAGACAAAACAAGACGTATAATTTTCCCGATTCCCCAATCAAAGTGAAAATTTAGTACGCAAACGTTTTAAATAAGAATTTCAGACAAATATTTAAATAGAAAACGAAAATAACGCACTCAATTATTCTTCCTAAGTTCGGCATCATTCTCACAGTACTGGATAATCCATGGAGAAGTGAATTCATTTAATTTTGGAGTCCAATATACTTGCAATAAAAATATTATTGTCTGATTACACTCACCGAACATTCGTAATGCTTAAATTTCTTAATCCTAGCCGGCCACGTTGGCGGTGGGGTTGAGTCTTCGTATTCTAGCGCTAATAATGTTCCAAGCTGCACTAAGATATATAAAAAAGTGGAGTTTTAAGTGTGCATGTATCTTTTAATCAATTCACACATAGACCACTGCACCGAAAGAGCTGAAATTATGCATCAACATAGCTAATATACTCGGTTCAACTATAGGCGTACTACCGTTTTGAACCTTTTGCTCATTTAAAGAGTACGGTCATTTCCAAAATTTCTAGGGGAAGGGCCTATTTTTTCCGTGTGAATATTTATTTTTACCAGGAAGATTGTTGTTGCTAGTAGAGGTGACTTAAAGGTATAAGACTTGAGACTTTTTGCAGTACTCTTTGGTAAACGTTAAACTATTGAGAATTTTACTTACGTAACAATTTTATTACTAATAGTTTCAGTAGAAAAATATGACCTAAGATAAAGCGGGAGAAAGAGTAATCTTTCCCAGATATCTGCTGAGGTATGGTCAATGTCTTCATAGCGGAAAAAAGAGTATAAAGAACTACTAGAACACATATTACAGCTGGACGCTCTGAGACACGACTTTCAGCCAGCTTCTGAAGCCCCGGGTCATGCTACAAACAACTGCTCATAATTTCAAATAAATATTCGAAAATGGTCTCTTTTGATACTGGAATAAAATCTTACTAAAACTGACTTATTCTAAATATGAGAAATTATTCTAAACATGTATAGCGATCTTCCCCAGGCCCTTTATTGAAACCCTAATATTATTTTAGTTTTACTGATTTAAAAATAAACAATTTCAGGAAAATATCTTATTGCATCATTTAGCAACAAAACGGGAAATTTCCACTTAGTAAAAACAATAATAATATGGGGAATGAAAAGTCAGATGTATGAATAGAAATACTATATTATTTTATATCTCTCCTAGTGAGAATCTTATTTATTTGCATATTATCTCTCCCGTTGATAATTGATGGGCATTTCCGCTAGTAGGTTTATAAAATCAATTTAATTATGCGTAAGAATGGACTCTTCTACACTAAAATTTGGCTCACTAATAAAGAATACGTTTATTTATTTTATTTATTTAATGTATTGGAAACTTAAATTTTTCAATCAAACTTATTAAACGTTTAAGGCGTTTTGGCTTGATAAGTCTTCACTCAGAAGATTCATGTGTATGCCGGAACTTTAATCAAGCGTTTTGGGCGTATCAGACACGGGTTAGCATCAGGGTTTAGAGGAACATTAATACTCCTCTTGGTATATTCTTGGTTTTTGGAATATTCTTCTGAATATTCCTGATTATGGCTTATTGAATCTAAACACGAAGTACCATTCATAAGCAAGGGAATTGTTGGGGAACTTAGGTAATTTGCGTCATTTTGGACAGTTACGTTGGTTATTGGGGGATTGGGGAATTGAGGAAGGGTGGAAAAAAACCCAGCTTGGGGCCTGAATTTCCCGGAGTTGAACCTGGACCCTCGAAATGGGAAGCCAGTACTAATACCACCATACCAAACCTATTAACCTTACATAAATACGTTTTGTGGAAAAGTACAAGTTTCGATACATTGAGAATGGCTTCCTTCCAATTCGTCTCGCCAAATACCATTACTTTTACGTAAAATACTGGCTCTTACCCGTCAAAAATGGCGTCCGTCTGTATACATTGGAATGGAAATCTAGGCTAATTGTAAGATTTCCTTGAATAAGCTTTAAGTAGCATTCACTTTATGAATGTATGTGGCCATTTCTCCATTAAATTTATCATTACGCTGCTCATGGCAACACGGTAACCAAGATAAATATTTATCACAAATCTCGAAGAATATTTGTTCATTTATTTATAAACTAGCGGAAAGTGCCTGTTGAAATGCAATGGGTGTGAAAAACACTGAACTTATTTCATAAAAAAATCACTAAGCCTGGAGAATACTGTTGGCCTGGTCATTTGAGGAGTTTGTGTCCTATCTTGTACGTTGTGTTCGACGTAGTAGACATGCTGACCGTTTTCCAGGTGCACGGAGAGATGGTCCTCTTTCATGCACCCAAAAATTAGTGAATATAAGTTAACTGCACTTTAACACCTTTAAACATAAATAAATAACTCACAACGTTTATGATGTCGAAATTGGTCTAAAAAAACAATTCGCAATCGTAATGAGAGGCAGACGGTTTCACTACGTGTAATACATCTGAGTATTAAACGATTATAAACAACGATGTGTTTGTTGTAGCAACATAAGCATTATTAACATTACTATTTGCTGCAACTAAGTATTTTTGCACATTTAATTAAGTGTGCAGTATATTTAATTCCTTTATGTGTATCGTTTACTACATAAGTGTTCTCTCATATACTTAAATGCAGTGCCTCTATGAGAGCTACGATGGGAATAGACATCGAAGTCTATACTTGTTGTAAATATGCATTGAATATTTATCGATTACCCCACGAAGCAATCTATCACGGGGCCCTTGGGACTCTGTGCCCTTCTTATACAGATTTTCTTTCTACGTGCTATCATGGGCCTGCAGGAAAACGAGATATTTAAATGCTAGAGGCGTGATAATCCATTGAAAATCAAATCTCTGGTTGTCAAGTAAATATGCTACTGTTGATTTCGGAAAAAAATGAGATTTTTTAGCTAAAAACATGATATTCAGACAAATAAGAAGCTAAAAATAAAATCGAATGAAAGAATAAGAAACTTCATTTATTCAGCCATCTGATGTAAAAAATCTCAACCCTATACCTTGAGCGGAAGTAATTTTAAAAAACAAAACATTATACCGCTGCAAAAACCCAATACTTAGCGTATCAAAGGGCCGGCACCTTTTTGGGACCTTTTGGGGCCCTGAAATCTTTTTGGACCCTGAGATCTTTTTAAAATAGACTACAATTTTCTTCATGTCTTGAATTATTAGTCTGCAGAATTTCAGCACAATCAAAGTAAAACAGTAGATTTGTATAAAAGCCAAACAGGCAGGCAAACATTCTTTCTTTATATATGTATGCATTGTTCTCGGGTTTCCATCCAAGTAAGGATTTTGGCTCCTGCCAACGTTTCGACGGAATACTCCTCCATCGTCGTTAGAGCAATGATTTGCAGGACATTCTGTCCACGCTTATATACCGGATTACTATACGCTGAAATAAATTGCATACGACTCTCATAGACGTGAATACCACAAATATTTCTACGCTTTCGTTTTAATCACCTCTCTTTCCCACTTGTCCACCTGATTTTTTTCAATATTGACCTCTCTACGTTCCAGTTATTCACTCCGTGTCAACGCATTCAGTCATTATACGGGTATATAAGCTTTGAAAGAAAGTCCTGCAGATCATCTCTCTGAAGGCGATGGAGGAGTATTCCAATGAAACGTTGGCAGCATCCAAAATCCTTACTTGTATGGAAGCCTGAGAACAATTCATGCATAAAATTCGCCGAGAAAGAACATAATTTTATATTTTTTCATTTATTTATCATTATTTTGAAAGCCATAGACACAAAGCATTTTGATTTAAAATACGGATATAGTCTAATTCAAATATTTTTGGGGTCGATTTACAATTCAAATAACATATATTTAGAAATATAACAGTAACACTTTTAATGGATTTGAGACCTTGATCGCTGCACCCCTAGCAGCGTTACAGACCGACAGACATACCTAAATAAATATATGGTTTGGCGCTATTTCCAAACAACTCCTTCCCTTGGATAGAACCTCGGTCCTCCTGATGTCTAGAGAAATGGCAGTATGAGGAAAAGAAGATTCGGGCGAGAGGGATCGGAGAGAGGGCGCTCAGCTACCACCCGTCAAACTCCACGCGCACGCTATGCCGTCATTGACGTGGGGGGAGGGTTGATTCAGGAATATTTCCACGTCGAATTCCACCACTCCCCCCTTTCTCAGTCTCTTCTCCATCCCTTTCCCTCCCTACATCCCTCCCGAAATCCGCAAAGACAGGGTTGAAAGTGTGACGCATTTCCTCGCTCCCTCTCTCAGCTGGTTGGGAGAACGGCAGTGACAGCGGCGGCAGTGGCGGTGCCAAAGCACATGCCACGCATCCAAGAGATTAAGCGATTACCGTGCAGAAGGGCATATCCGAGGTAGAGCTCTCTCCCCGTGTAATCTTCATTCCGAACCCTTTCAGCGATTACTTTTTCGGGGGCGCGCGGCGTAATTAAAAGGTTTCCCGCAAGAGGGAGCCAGAGAGAATTCTCGCTTCTTTTTTTTTATTTCCGCTCGACGCGAAAGTTCATCTGTTAGGGCGCCTTTGTAGCGTGAGGTGAAGTTTTTCCATTTTTTTTTAAATACTTCAGGCATTCAAAAGGATTTCCTGATGCCAGCCTCTTCCGCACGTAGTCTTTATGAAGCCGCGGACACTACTGATATTGCATATAACTACGATGTGAAAACGGGACCGTAATGCGCCGGGCGGCGTGTTGAGGACACATGGGGCTTTCTTTCCGCATAAGGGTTAATGAGATAAATGTAGAGAGTTGATTTTTTGTGTCATACTTCCAAAATACAACGCTCAAACCTGGCTATAACCCATGAAACTAGACAGCTAAATTACGTTTACCCATATCAAATGCTGAAATATTAACTACCTTAAACACTACAGTGGTAAAACATCAACCTAAATTTGCTGTAGTACGCCCAATCGGCTGTGGATAATTTATAATACGATGGAACTCATTGCCACAATGGTGGTGCTGTCAAGTACGATCACTCATTTAGGTAAGTGGGGTAAGAGCTTCTCACAGTGTATGTCTGCAATTACCACACACTCTGCCGAATAAAGTTATAAGAATGACTATTATTGTCACCTATAGACTTTTACGTTGAGTTTGATAATGTTGTGGGGTGCAACATATTTAATTGAAATTTGTCATACTCGTGCTTCCGCCAGCAGGCAACAAACTCGGGGAGACATTAGAAACACAACATCCGATCATATATTTTGAAAAATATGCATTGTTTACTTGTGCACATGATATAAATATCTTTATTCACTAAACCAATCATTTTGAATAAAAAGATTCTTTTTAACAATTCATTACTTTTCAGCACATAATAATGATAATGCAGACAAGCCTTTCAAATTACACTTAAACATTACGAATACAGTTTTAACAGTCAAACAAAGTACCCCTCACGTACTAAGTTCAGCATTGTGGAACCGAAAATAAGAGGAAGCGTTACAAAAATTCTACAAGTAAATGTAACAGAATTTCGAACTGGGTTACCTATTTTTGAAAAATTCAAAGAACTGCGGAACTGGCCGCGCAGTAACTTTAACGGAGTCACCCGCTAGAGGTCACACTATTGTGTGAAATTCACAGTGAAAAAATCATTCGCCTGGACTGGGATTCGAACCCAGGCCCCCCTATTTCGCGCCGAGTGCTCTACCAGTTAAGCTACCCAATTTCATGAAGACTTTAAGGAGCGAGATGTCTTCACAGGTACCGTGCATACAATGCCAAAGAACCCGCGTGCGAACGCTAAGCGCTACTGTCCACGAGGTAAAGCCAAACTTTAATCACAAAGGTGTTTTCTTAGACGAATTCAAAGAACTGCGGAACTGGCCGCGCAGGAACTTTAACGGAGTCACTCGCTAGTGGTCAGGGTAGCTTAATTGGTAGAGAACTCGGCGCGAAATCGGGGGGTCTGGGTTCGAATCCCAGTCCAGGCGAATGATTATTTCACTGTGAATTTCACACAATTATTTTTAAAAGTCAGATTTTCTTAAAATTCATCCCGAACGATCTCTTTCATACCAAACTTCAAGATAATTCCTATACTTCAGGACTTTTGGCAACCATATTTTCAGAGAACGGACACTATAGCTTCAAGGAAACACGATGAAAATATAATTATTTAAGCATACGAGAAAATATAATTATCTATTAATAATAATGTCATGGGTCGGGCGCCATTGATAACTCCAAAAGAATACAATCGGAGGGTATGCTAATGCCTAGCCCACGATGTGAAACGGATAACAGGGTTCGTCCAGCCCTCTAGGTTAACGAATGTAGGCCAGTCAAACGAGTGGCGATTGACCATGAGAAGCGAATTTCAGGACTTGTCTCGACACAGCTTACTTCTAACATGCAACGCAGAACCGATATTTCAAAAGCCTGGGATTAGCCTCAGATGCCTTTATCTACCGCTCTATCAGCTAGCATTTCCTCTCCATTGCAAACTGCTATGCCCACCTCAATCACTTCACCATTTAAATCTTCCATTAACCTCAGTTAATTGAAACGGCTTTATTAGTGTCGGCACAAAATACGATTAGGAGACCAAATAGTTCGCCTTTAATTCAACCATGACCGTATTTATGTATTTGTCTTTACGTAGGTAATGCGTTTTAAGGACTTAACGTGTCACAATGTATGCGTGGTCATGAAGTTTCCATCAATTAGATAATTCGCCTTAAAGTTATAGTTTATCAACAAAATCTATTAGTAACATCCTAATCAATCAATTAGGGCTTCTATTCTCCGATTTCCAATAGTTGTAAAACGAAGTATGTTTGATTACACGCTTTTGTGTCTGTAACACATGAAATAGTTAGTTAATGCCCAGTTTCATGCACATTCTAAGTACTCTCCACATTTCAGCCGAATACACTCCACCAATATCTATTCGTGAGAGAATGAGACCTCGAAATGCAGAGAGGATATTGCCTGTACGGAAGAGAGTTACGATCCTGAAGTGATGACACGGACGTAATAACACCGATTCCCCGAATAACCCATCCACATTTACATCGATTTACCATCTCATGTTCAAGTTTTCATGCATTTTCAGAAGAAAAATAATATGAAAAAACTCTTACCCCTTCCACAAGCTCGAAAATCTATGGAACCTCAAAATGTCATCGAGTATTGAACGTCGTTGGAACACAAAAGAATCCACCGCGCCCTCGATATTGTTCAAAAGATCTTTTCCCTAGCTCTCCAGATAGGGGTCCTCCCACAGCGACCGAAAAAGACGAAAAGAGGATGAATAGTGGGGATGCGAAAAATTGAAGCGCGGAACGAAGGTGGGGTGGTAGTAAAGAAGTGGTGGTATGCGGGGGATGGGGGTGAAGGATTGCTGGGGAGTTTTTAGTCGAAGGCACCCCTTCGATGGTTCGTCTCTCCCATTTAAGGCCGTATCAGCTAGCGTTCGTCGGAGCGGTTAGCGGGAGCGTGAGCGGTTGCGGTTAACTCGTCAACCAATTGGAAGGCAGCGGCTGGCTTGAGCGGGTGCGGGTGCGAGAATAGCTGACCGTCTATTTTTCCGACCGAGAATTGCAACCGCAGCCAATCGCGGACTCGGATTTAATCACGTGACCTCGTCGCGTCATCTGCTGCCGTTTTATTTTTGTTTTGCTCGCAGGCATAGTTCATGAGTGAAACAAAACATGGTTCCTGTTTCATGTATGAGTTTGATTAGCAACACACTGTTTGTTTATACGTTAGAAGTTCATTTATTATTTGCATTGTATTGTTGTCACGATCGGTGTTAAGGTGCGCTATCTCTGACTCTGAATTAAATATTTAATTTGGATTAAATCAAGATAAATCCATCCACGTTATGATAGAAGAATATAAAACAGGGCCGAAAAAGGACGAAGGTTTTTTTTCACTTGAAAACATTATTTTTGTGGTTGATCTCATTGAAATGCGGCCAATGAAGTGACGGCCAACCGACAACCGCATCGCACAGTGTGATTGGAAGAAGCGACCCCCGCAGCCGCTCCCGCTAACCGCTCCGACGAACGCTAGTGTGATACGGTCTTTAGTTACCTTTACCTCAAGCGTTGAACCAATTCCCCCTTCTTCTTCCCCCCCTTAGTTCTCCCCGCCGCCGTGCGCTGAGAGAGGGCACGCGGGTTTCATGGGGGGGGGGGGGGGGCGCAACTTCAAAGCAGACGAAGACGAGGGGTGAGTGGGGAAAATGGCCCACTCTCTTTCCCCGTCTTTGTTTATTTTCCCCGTGCAACGCCTGGCATGCTCACTGGGGGTGCACGACACTGGAATTTTGCGTTGCGATATGAATTTTATTTTGCAATCGGGTCGATGACTAGTTACTTAGGGGAGGCAGTGGACAACTTAAGGTGGGTGGAGCGATAATCGAGGGTCATTGAGTGCACATTTCAATATTTTTTTTAAGTAACTCTAAAAATAATTCTTGTAACACATTTTATTTAAAAGTGCATCTGTTTGTTGGATTGGAACTCACCATACAGGCTATATTGGTAATTATGAAAGAATTAAATTTTTAATTAGATTTCTTCATGATAGCATAGCGCAGTATTCGAAATTTAGACGAAATCATTTTGAAAAATATTTTTTTAAACAAATATTGGACTTGGCGTGACACCTTATTATTTGTTAGCAACACTATCTATAATAAAAAATTATTAATTTCGCTGAAAGAAGAAAATCTGTACATATGAAATAGAAATATAATAATATATATATATATATTTAATAATATTTCCATGTTCCTTAAGTCGACTCGTTAAAATAGCATTAAATTTCCAAAAAAACAAATCGGTATGATGCAATTTTTTCACTTTTGTCCATACATATTACTAATGAGAACACGTATGCAGGTATGCAAAGTTTCACGCAAATCATTGCATAAACAAAAAACGCTCCGACCACCTAAATATTTATGCCAGAGTGGGCAGGTGAGTCATACAGGGAGTCGATTCTTGAAACCACGCGATTATGGGACACTGACGCACGTTTAAGTAGAAGAACCTACATGCATGCTACACAGTCACTCGATAAATCTACATAATACCCTGAAAGCCACCTCAAAGGTGTGTGGCAGGGGGTGAGTAGTCACCCGCATGCATTACACTATACCCTATTAAAGTTAGTGTAACTACGACTATTGATGCATAGCATAAATTGATAATGCTTGTCAGGAGGCGAAACCTCACAATCATGCACTACGCTATAGATATGCTACCAATGCTAGAGGGACCGTTATTATTCATGTATTTTGCAAATACATAAATGGAAAGAGATTCAAGAGTTATGTTGAAAACATGCACGGCGTTCTGTTAGTACTAGGTAGCAGATAAGGATATAAGTATTAGGGAGTTAACCAACTAACTAGCTACACTACCTATTGACCAACCCAGTTAAAAGTCTCATTAGCAGCTGCTATGGTAGGTACCATAGATAGTAATATATGATATTTTCCAGTGAGGAACTATTGCACGTGATGCCACAAGAATGATAACTTGATGAAACCATGCAATAAAATTTGTATTTTGGCTTGCGATAATTATCATATAGATTTGAGAAACGACCCGCTGGGCGTCAGCATTGACCTAATCTTAAAGAATGGTGCCTACGGGACAACGGTTTTACGTCCCATCTGAGGGACGGAGTACAACACTTGGAGTGTTCTCAACCTCGCACCCAGTAGAGATAGTGATTTCACTGAAAATTGCTATTACCATTCTCCATACCAACTCGCAAATACCCGGATCCAAGCCATGGCCCTCAGAATGGGCAGCTTTTTGAGTTATGTAGCCACCACAGCAATCCAATTCCCACATCATCATCAGAAGTCACAGTTTCGAAGATTGGTTTGCTGAAGCTCTACAATCCACTCTTCTCTCAGTCAACCGCTTAACCTACTATATATAACGCTACGCGTACGTATGTATGATTCATTTGATAGACGTAGTGATTCAGATGTGCACCAATAGATGGCAAGCGAGCTCCCATATACGTCCTTCACTAACTGACTCATGGCGCGGGCGTATGCAGTTATCAAAATACACACAATGGAGACTGATTTGTTGGTAACAGCTCCACCTGCTTTACCAAAATGTTTTATGCAAAGAAAAATATGAGACTTACATATTACATATTGTTTACCATAGCTACATAATTATATTGTTTTCATTAAAAAATAATTTAAAAAACACATTAATCAATTATTTATTTTGTTCATTACTTTTTGGCTATTTTACTAAATAGTTAGCCTGTTTCAGCGAGATTTTAAACTAGATCCTACATATTTCTTTAATTGGACGTATTTCATAATTTTCCACATTTAATCCATTCGGTTTTCCTCAATAGTTTTTCCCATTCATTTCTTCTTCCGTTGTTTGTTACTAATTACTGTGTCGCAAAAATGGGTCCAAAAAGTTTGCCTCTTCTTCTTCTCATACTATTCACTCTCCAATTTCTCTCCAACTCTTCTTAGAACTTCTTCGTTGGTGGTTCTCTTCATCCACTTGATTTTCATCATTCTCCAATGACATCGAATCTCCATTGCTTACAATCTCTTTTGCTCAGCAGCTATTATTGTCCTGGCTGCTTTTGATCTTTTCCCCTGTAATTCTCATGATAGCCACTGATGAATGATATAATAATCGCACCGCATGATATTCAACAGCAATATAAAAAATTGCTCGGAGCACTAGCATCGAATCCAAATCTCAATAATATTAATTGTCGCTGTCGATACATCGCAAAATATCGCAAGGAAATTCGATTCCCGAGTCCTTTTCCCCATATCGGTCAATTCCTTGAATTCTCGGCTTCCCCCTTGCATATTCCGTTCTTCTCAATGCGGAGTGCATTCCTGACGTGCTCCGGGATGGCAGCTGGAGCATAAAATATTCTAAAATCTTTCGACCGAGTAGAAGCCACAAAAATCCCTCCTCTGGTTATCTCTCCCCGGTCCTCTTTCCTCTCTCCATACTCACGCAAAACCTACCTCACTCGCTCGCCTTCTGTATCACTCACCCCCTGGAAGTAACGCCAGAAAACTCTCCCGTCCATCGCCTTCCCACAGCTCCAACCACTGTGATATGCCGCCACCCCATAAGTTCTTCCACAAAGTCTGGGGCCTATTCCTATCCAATCCTCTTCACCAATTCCCCGTGGCCTCCCATCTAGTGACGAGAAAAAAATATTTTTTCTCCTCTGAAACTTCACAAAAAATTCCAGTTTTGCCAAATGAAAGTTTTCGATCACTTCATTTCTTTTGAAAGTATCTCCTGAACTGTATTCAAGAAGAAGTAACCCTTTGCCTCAAATTCACCATCCCTGTACTCAATTAAAAAATATTTTTAAAACAAGAATAAATCATTATGACTAGACTTATTCGTCGCTCGAGAAATGATCTAAATTGCTTTCGTGTATCATGAGGAGAGAATTATCTGATTTTATTCGCAAATATTTTGTCGTGTTTTAATTTCTACACTGGGGTACGTCATCATCTGACTGTCACCATCGACCAATTGTTTAGCAAGAATGCAATGTCCTTTAACTTTATCGCCGAATTTTATTAGTATCAGGTGACGCAATCTGCCAAATATCCAGATTTTAAATTATTGAAGGACAAAGAAAATTGCGAGCATCAAGAATACTTCGTTGCAATTAGTTTTTATTTCTCTCGATATTGGGAACCAAAAATGCTTTTCATATTTATTTTTTAGTTAAAAAATGCAATTTTTTGAAAATATATAAAAATAAAAACAGCTGAAAATCGTTGGTTATTGCAAGTATCATTAGAGCCCTTCCCCGTCAATCCCTGAGATTTAAAAGCTTTCTCGTAATGCGGCATCTCCGTATGCCTTACGCCTAACCTCCCCTGCTTCCACACCCACACGATGTTAGCGCTACGGTGAAAATTTAAAAGCGTTCTTCGCAATCCCATTACCACATCAGTTTTCCTCTGCAAGCGAAAACCTTATGCTCCACAATGGGTGGGTCACAGCCGCTAGCGAACTGCTTACAATCCACCGTCCTTCCCGACCCCCAATTCTCCAACACTCACGCCTAAAACAGGATATCGAGGCCGGAGAGGGCTAATCCCTTGCAAGCTCGCTGCCCAGGGGAAGAGTGCGTCCTTATCTTGGTATCCACTGAAGTTAGGATCGATATGTTTTTTCATTCGATAACCTCTATTCCTGGGACCCCAGAAACCGTGAATGTGAACCTTCCGAGGGAAATGCCCAGCCACTGCTGCAATTTTTCAAGCAAATAGAAAAAAGGCCCTTGAATATAAAAATTGGGAGGAAATATTTTACTTCACTCATGCCTAGGACACGTTTCAAATAAGCCCCAAAGGGATGGAGCCGAGCAAAGGAAGGTTAAAATCGCCAAATAGACAATAATTGAGGGCCTGAGAGTCAAAGTAATACAAGTTACATCAACACGAAGAACGATATAAGTGCATATTTTCTAAGTTGGTACCGTCGGGTACGGTCAGGTAGCTACAGGAAAAGGAATGCAAGTGTTCGAAAGAATGGTGCTGCAATATAGCCACAGAACACTTAAGCCACTTTGACTTTTGTCATTTCTTACTGGGGTAAAGTGATACAGATGACACATGATGTTTGTCACTTGTATTACTTTGACTCTCAGGCCCTCAATTAAAGAAAAGCCTCACGCTAAGTAAAAAAATGTAAAGAGCGAAAAAGCATAACACAGATGATGGAAGGACAAAGTTGGGAGCCGCAAGAGACTCAGAGGTGACAGTTAAGGCTAAAATAACTGGGAAAAACTACAATGTTCAGGTTACTGGGTGACAAGGAGATTATTATTTCAATCAAGACAACATCTGTAGAAATGACAGAAGCTTAAAAATGTATATATACACTTTTGAGAAGACATTTTGAGATTTTTCTTCTTCCCTTGTACCAATAATGACCACACCAAAACAGATCGAGACAATAACCTAAAAATATATCCCACACTTTTGGTCCCTTAATCCGGCATGACACAGCTCAGTATTTGTCCTTTCCTACTTCAGATCAATTCTCTCTATTCCCTCCTACACCTCTGCTACACGCATTTGGGAGGCTCCGAGGGCAGAATGCTGATGTGAATGTAACATTAATCCTGATTTTCAAACCACTACAGCCTTTATTTATGCATAGAAAACTATTACTAAATACGAAATCTCGCAGTGAAAAGAAGCTCAAGTATATGATAGCATGGCCAGGGAGAAAATAATTACTTCAAAAATGAAAATAACTCAAAACATGGTCATCGCGGGCTTTTAAGAATTTTAGCCATGCATTGCCAACAACCATGTTACATTAATTACAATTTCCTAAGTGAGCGGAATAATTTTTTACAGGTTAATAGAGGTTGGGAGCTGATAATTGCAATTCAGTAAATGCAAAAAATTACATTACCGATACTGTCCAAATTTATCCCTAATTAAAATTAAAACACTTATTTACTGGGAAATGAATTGTGCGCTGATTGAAAATCAAGTGCAAAAATAAAAATGAAATTTCAAAATTCAAAGATAATACGAAGAGGAATAAAAATAAACCTATCGCAATCAATGAAGTTATGAATAGTAGTTGTAACCAGAATTTGAGGTCATTACACCAAAAAGAGCCTTATTTTTATTTGAAATACAAGCAATATATGTGAGCAATTGTTTCCTATGCTGGATATAGTCTCTAGTTAAAAATTAAAAATAGCTGTCGAGATCACTACGGAAATTAGAGAGATAAGAGGAACTGGTAGACGCGCCAAATACAATATAAGTTTGGCTAGCATTCCAATTATCAGCAAAGAATTCTTCAATGGAAGGATTAGACTTGTCAAATTTGTATTGAACTATGCATCATCGTGAATAATTCTGCCATATTCGATCTACCATAAAGAGAATTTTGTGGGAGAAAAGGTTATTCAGTTTGCTATGAAAGAAAGTGACGACATAACAACTTACTTATTTGCAGAAAATGCAGTATTTAGGTACTTCGGTTAAAGTCACAGTTGCACTATTTTACTAAAATTCCAAACATTTTAGCAGCATGCCAACAATGGCTCTCTGGTCGATTCCATTACTTACGATAGTAAGTCTGTAATTTAATAACTAATAAACATTTCAGATATAATTGGATATGACTTCGTCACTTCATGCTACTATGTGAAGAAAACATGTTGCCAAAGTTACTTAAGGGAACAAAGCCCTTGCGACACAGTAACAGAGCATTCTTCCGAGTCCACGGGAGCTATTCATATTCATGGCTTTACAAGAATTTTACTTTGTTTTTTACTAAAGTTGGCAAAATATCAATGTTCACTTGCGAGGGAAAAATGAGACACACTTGGGGAAGAAGCTTGAAATTGCATTAGCATTTCTAACGGCGCTTTCGACCCTAAAAATCTTCATTTTTAATGCTTGTAGATAAAAAAATATGAATACATTGGTAGCGCAGCTCTAATTGAATTTTCGCAAACATTTCAGCTGTATTACTTATTTTTTACACACAAATATTCAACGTCGGGTCAATTACCCTTTCCTGACCTACCTAATTGACGTCGCCGGTTACTCCTTCCCACATCTTTGTCCCAGGGCATTTTCCAACTCTCTTAACCCTATTTCCCTGAATTTAAATTCTCGCTTTAGAAAGACTTCGGCTGTCGAAACCAGCAGCAGTCCAGTGGGGGACACGCTCTTGGGGCATTCTGCTTCACTTTGAAAGCCCAGTCATCCACACGCCCTTCATCCGCCTCTTCAATTTTAAACCTTCACACACTAGGACGAGAGGAGTCATTGACCCGCACTGCAATCCTTAATTCTGGGCTAAAACACAGCTGTTTAGGGTTAAATCTCCTCTCAAAACCAGTTCATGAATCATCATCATCTACAAACCTGTTAATAAGATTGCTCAAATTAAAGGTTTGAACTAAACATTAATTGATTGAAAACAAATACAATTGGAACAGTTTTATATTTCAAAGCTTTAAGTCCTAAAAAGAAGAAATTTCATACGATTAGCTCACAAACAGTTAAGTCGTTTCTCAGGCAATGCATTCGTCTTATCTTTTGCGAGCATGATGTTGAAAAAAATGAATTAAAATACATGATAAGGCATAGGTATGAAATATATCCACATTAAAATTGATAAGTAACACCAATTTGAAAAAACAGGGTTAAAAGTTTTCAAAAAGCAATATTGCTAAAGAGAGTAAAAAAATAGTCCCAAATTTTAGTGTATGCATAGCACCTCAAAGTAAAGCTCGGCATAAATAAGCACCTCACATAAAAGCTCGGCAATAATGGAATTATCAAAGTAATATTTACTTATCAAGTAAATTTCATCAAGTAAATGGAGCCATAAGCAAAGCGGGCATTATTGCATTGGTATCAACGGAAGGAAGTAAATAAAACCTATATTTTTAAAATTTGAATAGCATTAGTAAGTATAGCGAAAAAAAACTAATGAAGCTTAACCGTTTCAAATTATACTATTTCGAAAATCACTTAGACTATCGTATGTAAAAACGGAAAAAATACAAGTAATTGTGGCTATAAAAAATGGAATTGAAACTTTACCATTAACGAAGCTTTTGATTTGAAGCTTCGCCATGATATGCAATATGAAGAAATAAAAGGTAGTATGCACCGGGAATCATTGCCTAAAATTAATTTCTCTCTTTAGACAAAAATAACCTAATAATTAGATTCAGTTGGTCTCTAGCGAACGCCATGAACCTTCCGTGTGCATAGTTCTTCTCCAACCCTCGTAAAGTGGCACAATATTGTCCACTTAGAGATGTTACTACCCAGTATTGAATATCATGACAGGGAATGAAAATGCCTAAGCTGTTGTGCTCATTTTCTCCTTTAAGACCACTATACGGATATTATTTAGTCATAATAAAACATTTTAAAGTAATTAAAACCTGTAAAATCGGTTGTTATTTCGGGGGAATATAGGACTCTGAGGCATCTGGAAATAATCTCATACAAAAAAATGTATGCATAAAAATTTATTTATAAAATATTTATGCACATAAAACTTCAGCCTGCGTATGTAAGTGACCACAAAACTCGAAAAGTTGCCGGTCGATTGACTTGAAACTTCGGTGAGTTGTTGTGCGGGCGCTCAAAAAGGTTTATAAATAATAAAAATTGCAAATTTTGGGACTGTTTTTACCCCAATATTGTTAATATTTAATCCCATACGAAAATCATTGAATTCGGTGCAGATTTGTCTTTATTTTCTTTTAAAAATTACTTTTACACAAGATATTGTATGTAATTTTTTATCATAGAACGCATAAAAGAATTTTCTATTTAATTCTTTCATTCAATTTTCTTATACGCTTCGTTTTGTCCAATTATTGCGTTTTACCTCGAATGTCATCAATTTTTATTCCTTTTCAACAATATAAATTTCCTTGGTAACCAGGCATGAATATCCATTTTATAGCGATTTCATGAATGGCTATTCACTCCTGCAGCATTTAAAGGCCGTTCAGTGACTAATTTCATGGTTGTAGTCAAACGGCTAGAGTTCCCTGTTCGCCTTGCCTTCTCAATAAACATCAACAAGTCACAATCGCATCAAGTGCGTGGATCAAATCTGGAAAATCCATAATTTTCACACGTTCAATTATATGTTGCATGCTCACGAGTGGGACAGCGGAAAACTTTGTGTTTGCAGAGGGCGTGAGACCAAAACTATTGTATATCCCGAAACACTTGAATAAATATTTTCAACTTTAATTTAAAACACAAAAAATAATTTTCTTTAATTCATGGAGTACATGTAAATATGTGTCTTCTTTGTATATGTGTCCCTACTTAGAAAGAAAAAGAGGCATTGCAACGCATGCCGGGCACAGCTAGTAGATTATAATTAACTAATCACAAACGTTTCGTAATTGCATATTTGCTCCTTCAAGGCAACAATGAGTTTACAGAATTAGCTAATTTTATTATTTAAATTTGATACAATATTTTACCATAATTATGTAAGAATTAGCCTTTAGGAATTTTTCTCTATGGAAAGTGAGTGAGAAAATGCTTTCTGAAATTACATCTAATAATTTGCTTGGGGCATGGACTGGTAAAGTCGTGGCGTCGAATCACTTCCAAACAATATATTCCTATATACGTATTTAGCATTGACTTCACATTTATTTGGAAATGAATTCATTGGTAACTAATTGTCTTTGGCAACCAATCAATAAGTTTTAGAGCAACTTTGAAATTTTGTTGGTTCAATATTTGCTAATGGAGGTTTACATTCTCATCATGCTTCCGCCCACTTTGTTTCTAGATCGAGTGAATGTCCCCATATTTTTACGCCCATTTTTTGATGAAATTCGGTGCCTCCTTCAAAACGGAAGAAGGATAACTCTTTTTGAAAAAAGTAGAACACATTTTACAACTCATCAAACTGTTCATGGCCCGCTAATTTTTTCCCGCTTTTCTTCCTTTTTATTTCACCTCTTGAGTTCGAAGAGCACGGCGCGTCAAAGGAGAGCGCGTCAACGCAAATGTTTGCTCCGGCACATCTTCATGCAGG
The DNA here is from genome assembly GCA_963573305.1 of Pyrrhosoma nymphula. Taxonomy (NCBI): domain Eukaryota; kingdom Metazoa; phylum Arthropoda; class Insecta; order Odonata; family Coenagrionidae; genus Pyrrhosoma; species Pyrrhosoma nymphula. The sequence continues at coordinate 43,205,035 of OY754329.1, forward strand.
GTGGCTCGCGGGACGTGCAACGAAGTTCATATCCGACGCCCACGGGTGACGATGATGGCGCGGAGGGCGGCAGAATTAACGGGGAGAGGACGTCGTCCCCACGTCAAGTGCCTGCCGCTTTCACTTAACTGCACCCGCCCACTATCGTTCCTCCCACCACGGGACAACACGTTCTGTCCCGTCCCGGTGACGCACGTCTCTTTCCCCCTTCACATCTTCGGCATTTCCCTCAAAGCATAGGGTGTGACGTCGGGATCCCTCAAATAATATAAACGTTCTTAAAACTCATTAGGGCATTGCCCCATCTTTATTCCACGTCCTTTTTCTTTCTTTTTAATCTCTCCAACAATCCCCTTCCTTTATCAACGATCCATAGCAACCTCTCTCCAAACAAAACAATAAACAACTTAAAACATTAACATACAAATCAATACCATCAAAAACAAAACAACGAACGAAACCAAATACACAAAGTCAAACAAAACAAAAAAAAATGGAGCCCGACAAGGCACGACGCTGCACGACGTTACAAGGGTGAGGGTTGGGATTAAAGCTATGGTTGTCGATATCCTCGATGTATCGATATTTGGCGTCGATGGTCGACTATTTCACCAAAAGACAGCTTCACACAAGGGATATACTTCTACATCAGTAGCCTTTAAAGTCACTTGCAAGTAGACTTCGATGAGTACTGGCGATCTTCCATGGCAGTAGGGGATCGATAAGGGTAGAAATAGATACATTATCGATCATGGTTCGCATTGTTCGGAAAAATCGACTGTCTTTAATTTTTCCTACAAGTGAGATTCCGCTTATGTGATTAATATCACATAGCGACTGGTGGAGTTCTTATCAGCGGATTACTTGTGGGGATTAGCAAATCCTAACAACCAACTGTTTCACCAAAGTAGGGCTAGTTGTTGTATCAGTAATTTTTATTTTGTATATCATTTGTCGTTATCGATGTTCCTGTTGTTATCGTTTTTCGTTGATAGATATTACATCAAAGTAAGTTTATTGGCTGCTCTTTCATTGATCAATAAGAAATGAAATAGTCTTTACACTTATTAATCCCTATAAATGAATGGACATATTTTATTTACACACATTTATGCCAAGATTATGCAATTATTTCCACAATTGTGTGCGGAACTCGAGGAAGTGGTGTACAAATGCATTGATTGCTGTAGTTAAGCAATATACGACAATGTCTTATTCATGTTTACTTCCGTCATTTTATTACGGTAAAGTCTGAAGTAATGTGCCCGAAGTACAATGTCCAATAAGCAGTGATGCACATCGAAACATCGCTATGCTCTTCACGTCCATAGAAGCCAACTTCCCAGCGTAAAGTCGTCTGAAGAGTGTCGACAGTCGATAGTCCAGAAACAAATGGTGTGGGATGATGGGTCTGATGATTATTGCCATCGATGGTTACTCAACTAGGCCTACAAAGTGAAAATATTAACGCTAACCTCATGGATCGATCAGAAATTTTATTCGCTATCATCAACATGATATCGTATTTTAAGTTTTTCTTGGAGGCATTAGACCTTCAGTTGACAGTGTAAGACCTTTGGGAGGGGCTTTGAAACACAAGTTAAAAGGACAGACTCATTTATTCTCCGTAAAAAAATATATTTACATATTTTTATGGTAAAATATTTTTAAATTTGCTACAAATGTAATCCGTAAAATCTAAATATATTTTATATTACCTTTATTAATTCCAAACTTAGATTTAGTCTTTCAGTCTGTTGTGGTGCTCATTTAGATTCAATTCGTCTTATTTTCTTCGTGAAAAAGAGAATAATCCGTATTGTCTCAAAGTGAAGCCAACTTTACCCTAAACTTTCACCATTTTGTGGTCAAAAGGTGCTCACTATACGGTAATTATTTATACATTAAGATTTTAGAATATTCCTAATAAGTAATCGTGCTCAATCTACCTTATTATGTAAACCGTACATAAGAGGTGGATATAGAAAAAAATGTAATTCCATTACCAAAGTTATATTATAATTCCTTGGTTATTTAATTTTATGAAAAATTAAAATAAAAAAACATGCATATTTAAAAATCCAAACAAAATTCCAGTTAATGGAAAAGAAAAGTTAGGGATTTAGACGTCTGGGTGTATTTTTGGGTGAGTAGAAAATTTTATTAAAAGTATACCTATATTATATTTTGCTCCCAATTTTGGTCAAATATTTGAGCTAGGAAGTTATAAATTTAATTGAGTGTAGCAAAAGGCTTTCTGCTAGCAGCAGTTTTTAATTTTTTATTTGAAGCAAGAAAAAAATTAATATTTGCAACAAGCATCCTGAGTATATGACTCATTAAATCTCGTGTACGGAACATGCTATCAAATGGGATTGAAGCTGGTACGATAACAGCAGCTAAAAAATTAAAGTTATAGCAAAATTAATGTTAAGTTGTTTTGTTTGAAACCAATTGTTCTCATTCTGAGACGTATTAGTTTCAAAAACACTATGTTGGAAGTCATAAAAAATATTCACTATGACCGAGTAATCCAATCTTCGGACTTGAAAGTTGCTGATGATGTACCTGACGTACATTTTTCGGAGGCAAACATTTTAATGCCGAATTAATTCATTTTAAACTCCCGCCACTTGCCAGCCGATGCTGGCAGACAATAGACTTTGGAATCAAAACTGTGTTTTTTGGTTAAATTCTTATGATTATGCTACAGCGGGAAAATCTTCTGAATACTATGATATTTATCAGGATAAATAATGTTTTACTTCAAAAAGACTAAAGAAATTATTTGTACAATATTCTCTTTATTTTAAATTATTTCATTTTCTTCCTGGATATGAATTCTGGAATGGTTTCTGGATAAGGATATGCGTTTCTATTTCTTATTATTTCCACTTTAAGAGAAGCACTGTACAATGGATGCTAACAATCACAGCGAAATGTTAATAAAAAAACATAACCCAATTTGGTTTAAACCCATGCTATTAGTTTTCCTCAGTTTCAAATGTCCTGATTATTGGCTTGCCTAGAGTAACTTGCTCAACGGATGAATAGAGTAGATTTAGCAATTTGTCTTGAAATTTTCCTTGCATGCGGACTTGTAGATGAAGATTTATATGAATTTACGAAAACTGTTCTAACATCGGTGGTTTAAGATCGATGTATGTACATCCAACATCGACAGCAGGTTGGGTGTTCAGTCCACGTCACATATCGATTCTTTCCTCTCGATACCCATTCCCACTCGAGGGTTCGATGCTCTCCAGCAGTGGCACATACTCCCTCATCGTTGCGCATACGCAATATGGGTCGGTGACCTGCAGAGTACCTACACTGAGGGACGTGACTCTTTTTGTTTTTCTGCGTGTTATTTTTCCCCATTTTCATGGTTCCCTGGCTCCTTCTGCCATTTTCATAAAGCTTCCCCGACGTTTCGACGATGATCCGCGAGAGTACGCAAGCGTGGCGTGGGTGGGGGACGCCATATGAGCGTAAATAAAGCTCACTTCTTCCGAGGCCTCTTTTTCGAGGATGTGTTTACATTCAAATGTGGCACGTACCAGGTCACCCGTAGGAGAAAATCATGCTTGGTACAACATTACCTGTCGCTTTAGATCTTCCTTTCACGTCCAATGAGTACGAGGTTACGTGGATTACATGCGTGGTTTGGCCGAAAGTAACGAGCTAGACGACCCTGCATCAGGTGAAGCAGTAGTGGTTCCGATTTTAGATACACGTAAGAAATCGCAGACTTTTGTAAAATAAGATGAAAAATAAGCAGGCATGTTACATGAACTACCCAGTAAGATAATCACATGATTGAAATGTATGCTCCGAGAGGGTACGTGGAATGAATTCATGAAAGAATTCATGTCAGCAAAGTCGGCATGTTTTCATTTTGGGATAGTAACGGTATGGCTAAAATATTTTTTTATACCATTCTACTGAAAACATTTTTTCTTCTGGGATAATTTATTTACTGAGAAAACAAACCAAGAAGTAGAAGGTACTTAATTTATAGAGCAATTGTAAACACCTGAGGGTGAATATTTGAGTGCGTAAACAACACCAAACGTCATCATGCCCCATCAAAGACGATTTCAATGACTTTTTTAAATTTCGAATTCATATTTCTTGTAAATAAACCAATGGTAAGACCAAAAATTACTTGAGTAGCAATAAATCATAACAATCATCGCTCATAAAGTATATAGTAATTTGAAAAATGATGCTGATTTCAAAATTTACTGCGCAGAACTGCTACGTCGAAAACTGTATTTAAATGCTAGATCTGTGGCTGACGGGATAAAAAGTGTATTAAATGGCACATTTATTACGATCCAGCCCCCTGCATTTCTCACATTGAATATTGATGTTTCATTTCATAGCAGTGTTGTTTATTCCCGAGCGAATTCAACAGTTTACGATATTATATTTTTATTACGTAAAATCTTCCCTTATATTTCAGCAAATAATGAGCATTCTACAGCACGCTGAGCACTTTGCCTAAGAATAAATTCGCGATAAATTATCCCCATTCTCTGATATATGAATGTGATATCAATAAGAAAGAGTGATTATGCACAAGGCAGTCAAGAGTATCACGAATATTTTAAAATGCCCGTGACGTGATTTAAGACAAGCTTTGTAATATCTAAACAAGGACATATAGTTATAATTATATAGTTGAATTTTACAAAGAACAGGTAAATTTTAAGCAAAGTGCATTTTTCAATACTGCTTTAGAACAGTCATGCACATTTTTATAATTCCCACAAAATTCATCCCGAAAACTTCCAGCGATAATAAGTACACCCTTATGCATTGCACGTGTGTCTAGGTCGAGAAAATTGTGAACGGAGAAAGGTAAGCGTATAATTACCGTCGCGTTGCCATAACCACACGTTACGTAAGTTGTGTTGTCATTTTGGCTATAATTTAAAGTAATTAATAAATAATTATAATAAGGGAAACTATGAAGCGAGCCTGCCCGACGATTTTAAGCGGAAGCCGATAAAATATTTTCATACTTGTTACTTACCGGATTACCTTTACTATCGCTATTACAAATATGGTGGCAACGCGAATTCTCCCACAATTTCCGTCAGATACGCACTCTCAACGCAAGATAATATCTGATAGGTAATATTCTATCGGCCTCCAAGGGTCTCTCGGAGACTGTTCCAAACCTTTTCGTCTGCCCTAGGGTCACTCATTTCACTCGGTTCCCTCCTATCCAATTCCCATCTCTCCATCCTGGATTTTAAACCAAAAACAACACCCTGGAAACGATCTCATCGCCAGAAATCGGATGCACGAAAGGGATGACGAGAGAAAGCTCTCTTTCCATCGATATAATTCCACATCCCCAGTCCGTTTTTCCATTCCACGAATCACCGATCGAAACTTCGAACAACGCCGTTAAGTCTTGTTTCTCCTTCCAATTTCTTCATTTTTTTATTCGTCGGCTTCCTTCGGTTCCTCCTCGATTCGTGAGTTTGCCACAGAAACGTTCAGTCATAACCTCACACAACCCCCCTTTCCTCTTTCTACCTCTCCGATATTAGTCATTTTGTTTGTCGGAAAAAAATATTACGATCGGAGAGGAAGCATTACAAAATTGAAAACTTTGCGATCGGAAAAAATTCGGACAAATTAAACAAAAAAAGAACCCTGACTGAGCCGAATTTCCAAACCCCCACTTCTCTTTTGTTTTTGTGACGTGATCACTCCCAGTGGCATCGTGAAAATTAAAAAAAAAATGAGAAAGTCTCTCCTTTAATCCTCCAATCATTTTTCTCTGGTGTTCTCCAACAACCTTTGTGTGTGTCTGTCCCTCCCGCCGTCTCTAACCAGACGGAAGCCGTTCTTCCCTTGGAAAATAAGTCTCCTCCCGAGAAATGATGAGAAGAAGAATTGAAAAAAATGTAAAAAAAATTATGACAGTCGACAAAAGGACGAATTCTCATCCGATCCCATCCAATTTGAGTAATTCTCGGACGCATTTATTCCCAGGCTCTCATTTTCCCTTATTAATAGGCATTCATCAGCATATTACTCTCTCTCTCTCAGAGACCAAGGCCATAAAAAATTGGAAGTTCTTTCGACTCCCGGAAATATACCTACAGCTGGACATGTTTGCAGACAGGATGCTTGCTGCTTGAAAAACAGACAAATGGAGCCTGACGATGTGGGTCCTTTTTACTGATTTATTCTTTATACATAATCTGGGAAAAGGACTTTCCCTACTTGTTTAGGAATAGCTTACCATGAAAGCGGAACTAGGCATTCACCATGGGCGTCAACGTTTGATCACTCATCCACATCCTCCATTATCATATAGTAGTATGGGTGTGAACACGCGAACTACAGCCGTGAGCAATTTCCTTTGGTCTCTAACCCACCTGCATTATCACCCTAAGTATTAGGCGACTGCATGAAATTCTTCTTCTTAAGCCAAGCCACCTCTATAAAGGAACGTAATTGGAGAAGTAGTTCTTTCTCTGTCACAAAATATGTCAATTTCTAGATTTGACTGCTCAAAAGTCCAATGAGAGGAAAAAAGATGAAGAGATTAAGTAATTTACAGTCGCATTAATGATAAGTAATTTTCTGTAGACATTGTAACAATGTCACAAAAATTATTTCTCCTCATTTGAATTCACAGAGTAAACTAAAATTCAGAAGCACAGGGAATTTAAGCCGAAAAACAACGTTTGACACGTAACATTAGCCTCAGAACAGGTGGCTTTTGGACGAGGCTTGCAAATCTCTGACGCTATTTTTTTTTGTCATTTGAGTAGAAGTCCACCTGGTGAACTAATCTTTCTGGAAAGCCAAGTGAAATACTTCCATAGAGTTGAGAATAATTCCTGGAATACATAACTGCCGGCACAAAATTAACTCCAATCCAGATAAATATCACCCGCAGACTTGAACTAAATAATACAAATGAGATATTATTCGTATTCCTAAGGAAGTATAACTCAACAAGACTCAAAAAGCTCACGGAAAATGCTTTATACTGTAAAAAATACCAGTAATGCGGTTCATTATATTTACATTAGACCTTTTCCTTCGTTAATTTTCGCCTCTGATAGTACGAAACCTACCTCACACTCTCAATTCTAAAGCCGCAGCGAATTCCCCTTCTCAATCATCCATTCCCGTCCCGGCGTTATCCTGCTCCTTTGCCGTCCTTCCTTTATCGCGCGGCCCAACATCCCTCACCAACCCGGCCCTCCAACATCCCCGCATAAACCCTTTTCGCGTCCTGCAGTCTCTTGGCATCTCCCCTTCTCGCTCGTTCTCTTTCTCTCTCTCCGGCTTAAATTTATCGGATGCATTGGACATCTGAATGGGACAGTGCTTATCCGCTATCGTTTGTTTTTCCCATTCCCCCACCCACCGGACCAGCAAGGCCCTCTCACAACCTCGCTCCAGCTCCTGTGCTTCCCTCTCACTCCCGCCACGCTCTCTCGTCCAAGCTCTTCCACTCCCGACCCCTGGATTCACACGGCACCTCCCTTCCACACCCACCCACCCCCGGCTGCACAAAAACTTACTTCCTCCCTCGTCCGGGATGTCGGCCTTTATCGCACAGCGGCCACCGCCGCACTCCAACCTTATCACTGCAACCAATGAATGCGAGAGGAGGCATTTCATTCATTTGTATTATGGATGGAATTTAAAAGGTTCTCTTCGATGGAAAGCTTTGTTTACAATCCTTTGTTTTTTTTAACCTTGTAAAAAAAAGTTATGTCGTCTGAGCGTCAGTATGAAGTCTGTTTATAGCATAATGACGCTGGTCTGGCTTCGATCACTTTGGAAACGTTATCATTGCCTTAAATGCATGTAAGATGATTAGATAAAACCATGAAGTTCTTGAAATACAAAGTTTGACAATCGTTTCTGTGCATTCAGGCATAGCAAACCATTGCATCACACACTATGACAAATTCCCACTTCTTATTGCGATTTCTTTAGCTAAATAATGAATTTTAATATCATCTTACCTCTTCTCCTAATATGACTCTTTTTGCCTTTTTTAGCCAGTTAAGGTTCTAATTAAAAGTACGCCTTTTAGATTAGGTGGAATATCTACAATAAGAAATCTATAAAAGATCAATTACCGAAGAAAAAGTCCAGGTAGCGACTTTGCCAGTGGCGCTTCAATGAATCAGCCTAGTGCAAATTCCATTAAAACTACTTCAAAGGAGGTCAAAGTTATGTAAACGTTGAAATTTAAGGTAGTTTAAACGAGATTTTTGTATAATCATTATAAGGACCACATTCAAATTTTGTATTTTATTTTAATAAATTTCAATAAACATGAAGTAAAAGTTGTAGCATTGAGAGCAGAAAAAACTTTCTTTCAAATTACTCAAATTCTCAGTAAAAACTAAGTATTAACTAAATATTCATGAGTAAGTTGTTAAGCTGACTCATTTTTTCACGCTGTATGCTGAACACCCCTAAGCATCCGAAACGTTTTCAGCGATTCTGTAAAAGTTACTGCGGTGAATAGTTGATTTTAATTTTAAATGCAGTGGAAAGAGCATACACACTACAAAACATTTCTTACGACATATACGAGTGAGAAATGCCTCATTTCTTAAATTAAGTTCCTATTGAGAATACTATTTTCTATGGAAAATGATAGGTATTTTTGATAAATATTTTTAAAAGTGTAATGGTAAGTGACTAGTATTATGATATTAGTGGAAATATAATATATTTTCTTTTATCATAAGACTGAATACATGGAATTTATGTGAATTGAATCCCGCTCAAGCTACCTTAATATAATACCTGTTCTCTAGGTCGTACATATCTCGTACTCTTGATTTACCATCCTGTCAGTGACAGATGATTGGTCAAGAACATATCGGAAAATAAACTACTTAGGGTAATAGAAAGGAGTGGTAAACCGGGATCGGATTGGTGCAGAAATGATAGAAATGGATTCCAATTTCGAGGGTTTGAATCCCGTTGGTGGCGGATTTGATATATTTCAGTGGAATACCGATTCCTACTTGGGTGATGCGTGGTACTTCAAGTGCAGAACTCCGTCTGCCGGATGGGCAATGCAACTGTGGTTCCTTTATCACCTTTCGCTTGTATAAGAGATAGCCGACGCTGGGTTTTTCTCCACACTTCCTCTTTCCGAAAATAATGCTTTCCTTTCTAATCTGTCCTCATTGGCATCCTTTACAGTCAGTCACCTTCCTAAATACTCAACCAGTATTGAGTAGTAAACGTTAAAAATTTCGATACTCATTTGAAATGGTTATATGATCAAGTCAATATAGGATAACATACATTTATCTCATAATAACTTACTGGTTTTATATTTCATTAACCCGGCACGTCGTTCATTATTCAATAGAAATAATAGATTACTAATGTCCAGCAAGCTATTCACTAAGGCGTATTCATTAAAACATTTTTTTCATTACGTGTATTATTTAAACTGCAATACGTGTTATGCGTAAATCTCTTGCCTGCCTCCACCTCTGTCCTTAAGTGTAGTCGGAGAAAAGTATATCCCATGCTTGTCTTCCACAACAATACATTCAAATAGTTTCTCGAGTTCATGGTTAAATTGAAAATTGAGTGTTGCTCATTAAGACTTTAGGATAATAGCAGTGCCGCGACATTAACTTTGCTACACGCGCTCTAGTTTAGAGTCAAGCCCACTCTCATGTTTCAAATAAGATAGGATTTATAATATAAAACACTGTCTCCGGCGTTACTCTGTGGAACTCCTTCATTTTAATAATAAAAAAGCACTTGGTTATTATTCCACACTTTATTTTAAGGAAACGACCGGGGTTTCAGCATATCATGCCATCTTCAGGTTCTTTCAGCATATCGTGCCATACTGAAGATGGCATGGCATGCTGAAACCCGGCTCGTTTCCTTAAAATAAAGTGTGGAATAACAACCAAGTGCTTTTTTATTATTAAAAAAGATAGGATTTATCTATCGTAGAAAAGACGTCATTAAACGACTAATGCAATCCAATGCTGACTTTACCATCTCAAAGAGGGTTAGAATAGAACACAGTAGAAGATTTGGTCGAACTCATCGTTATTCAAGTTATTTCCTACTTCAACGCTTGCGGTCTGGAATTACCAATTCATTCGCTACACGACGAACCGCTTATCTTTTATTGCACCGACGATCACGAACCGATGACTCATCAATGTTGGGTTGAATGAGGTCGTCAATTTCACTAACAGAAATGGGATGCAGGCGTAGATTGAAGTAGAATGAAGACGGAACCATACGGAGTATTAGCAAATAATGCTAATTAAGATAATTAAACGCGTATTCAGCCACAACGAGTTTATTACCCAAAAATTATGGCAATACTAAAGCAATGACAAGGAAATAGTGATGAATTCATATTAACGAAATGAACATAATTTGAAAAATTACATGGATTTCATATGACTGTACGGGATAACTTTGGCACGGCAGCCATTTTGGACCGACGGTATTTTTTTGCAAAAAACTCCAATTTTCAGAGCCGATACGTCATTTCCTCATATTTCAATTCATGAATAAAAGTGAGAATACAGGTCTCGCAAAACCTTGTGGCAGAAGGATGTGTTGTATGCTACCCCTTGGAGGAAGTTGGTATAGTGGAAGGGGTAGTGTGAGAGGTTGATGGTGAGTTGAGGAGTGGAAGTGAAGAAGCTTTAAAATTTTGAAACCTGCATTACATTGGTAATGAAATAGTAGGTGCATTGCAACCAAGGTATACAATAGCAAACAAAAACTCAAAGCGACAATCCGTTCATTTTATGTGACTGGGTAGGTTCTGGTTAGGTCACATCTCACAAGTATTCTTAGCCACCATTTGGGACCCTGCACAGAAAGATTCAAAACGTATTCGGCTTTACCTGACTTAGATATACAAGAAACACAAAATCATGAATAACTTGTCATTAATTTCAGCCAGAGAGTATTCAAAAATTTAAACATGATTTCCAGGACAAAAAACTCGGCACCTAATTGATCAAATAAAACCAAAACTCTTTGTTTCATCGGAACAGCCATACTTCCAGATAATTGCAAAATTGAACCCATATAACAAGAATTTAGCTTTTTTCAAGCTTATGAGGTTGAATAACACATTGTGAGTACAAAATATTACTTCATACAGTGTCATAAAAATCCAAATAGGCACTTTGGCCAACATATTTGGAATTATATAAATTCCAGAGACCATTCAAGAAAAGTTACAACGAAATTGGCTGCACTCAAGCGAAAACGGGCAGTCACACGAAAAAGCTTCCGTACACTCATAGCTACAGTGTCACGGGAAATTTAACACGGCATTAATTTTGGCCAGCAGCTTCTGAGGAAAGTCGCTATCTTTAACTGCAGCAAGAGTCAATTTTGGAGCATAAACACTCCTATTTTTGCTACGGTAATCAACTTCGAGAAGCTCACATATAAAAGAAATTTGCGTATGTAGGCACATTGCGGAGATCTAAAGCCAACAAAAATACCTTTTGGATTTTTGGCTAACAACCTACTATTAATTACTTGGTGAATGCAACAAAACTTCCGAAAGACGACAGTACCCAAGAAAGACTATGCATATAAACTTAACTAATACTTACACATAAAACTTAACGAAAGATTATTTAATCTTGGAAAAAATGAAAATAATAATTTAAAGAATTACATTTTTAGATCTTTTACTAATTGTAAGATTAAATGATGTGAGCAGTAAATAATACTATAAATAATTTTGATAAACAAATCAGCAATATATCTATTAATCCTTTTCCAAAGACAATCTGAATATACATTAGTTAAATCAGTTAACATGTACTTGATACGCACTTGGAAAAGAAACAGAGCAAGAAGGGATGACGTTATTTACGTAATTCTATAGCTAAATCTAAAAATTACGTGGTACATGATAAGGTCAAATGTTGATGACATGAAGAAATGATGTACACTGATTTAGTTCGTTGCAGTATCAATGTGCCATAATTCGTTCAGATTGAGCTGATATTTTACACGCAATGTACGATTGCACCACCGTTTGGCAGTATATTTAGGAGTTTATTTTAGCAATACGCCTGGAACGATCGCCATTTTATGAGCATATATAGATTTGAAAGGTAAAAGTAGAAATACCGATGCTGACGCAATAGAAGGCCATCATTTTATTTGCTCCTCGAACCAGAAGTAACGCCAAATAAGAATATGCCTAGAAAGAGTAAGAAATCAAAATGGATGAAGCATCGATGTCAAAACGAAGGCGAATTAACTCCGACATTAAATAAATACAAACCATAAATACAATTCGAAGGCCACTTTACCAAAGTGATTTACTTCCAATAGTGACCATGGCGAACGAGCTGATCAAAAACAAGTAAATATGAGTTTTAAAATTGTAATTCATACCTGAACGGTCATTTTGAGAATAAAATATCATTAGTGCAACAGTTGAAGGGAAATTAAAATATTGTTTTTTGAATAATTAAAATGATTGCTTAGTGTCATAATCGTATATAAAATTAGAGTTATATGTTCCGTAAAATTGGCGTAAGTTGGACATTTCAGAAATGTTTGAAACTGTGAACTAGTCCAAAAGGTTACCATTTGTATGTTGCCTTTTTTACTCTGATGTCAATCATTAGTCCGACGACTATAAGAAAGAGACTTTGGCCGCTAAGGTAACTGCCTGATTCCTTACCTTCTCTTATTATATCCTGATCACTGTATACCCTTTCCCCCATCTCCTTTTTGGTCGAAGTATATATGCAACCTTATACACCCTAACTATTATTTGATAATGGCAATGAATTGTTAAAACCATAGCCGGTAGTAAATTTTACTGTGGATGATACTAAGCTATTGGTTCCACAAAGTGATGCCTGACTCAAGCGTCTCCCTGCTTTTGTGAATGAAATTTGCATTTTTCATAAATAGAGATCACAAACGGAATACCCCCTTCAACTGACGTTTTGAATCGGGCTCACTGGATCTTGAGATATATAGTATTAAATCGATAGGACATCAGCTTCATTAGCATTTTTACCATGGAGTCAAGTGGGAGAATGGGTTTGACACGGTGCTTATATCTTACGCGTCCTATCCCCCGAATACTCTTTCACGCAGTTTGTAACATTTTTGACAAGTGCTCGTAAAGTTGCCTTTTATTGCCGGCGAATGGCTCTCGGGGAAGAATGACTGAGGCGTAAAATATATCCCCGTTGGTGTGTCCGAGTCCCTATTTCATTTGCCCTCCAGCTCCGCGGCGTCGTATAATTTAAACCTCCGCGAATTTCATTTTTTTTTACCGGGAATACTCGGCTGGGGATAGAGAGAAGTGACTTCATACTTTTTTCGCCCCTTCAAGCCCATCGTTATGAATTTAAAATGAATTTTCGGGTAGCATAAAAATATTACGATGCACGACCCTAAAATGCCCTTCGCTAGCAATAGACATCATGTAAGTCGCAATTAGTCTTAATTCATAGGTAATGTACTCCGCATTTTTGACGAAAAATTTATTTTCCGAATCATTTTCGCCGAAAGTAACGTTATTAACTCATTACTCGATTACGAGGCTCAAGATTCCTAACGGTTCAAAGATCAAACGTTTCTTAAAGCCCTAAATTATACAGGATTCCCGTTCATCATCATTATCTCATGTAATATGAAAACTCAATTCCATCAGAATCTAATCACTGATAATACAAAGATTTTCCTGAAGTAGGTTATCACTTAATTTATAAGGAAAGCTTTTCTTAATGAACATAACACATACCTACTTTATTGGCATAAAAACCTAGGTGAAGTAATTTCCTTTCTCCCAATATGAAGAAATAAAAATTTCATTGTCTAAGAAAAAGCTCATATGACCTAGAACTATTTTTAATGATACTTGATAGCAAATTTTATAAGAAATAATCTTTCATCATTATATAGACTATAGGCTAAATTACGGTTATTATAGGCTAAAATAAATATGTAGTCCCAATCTACAAACGCTTTCAGTTTTCATACGCAAATAGTGTCAATTACAGGGGATGGATGAACAGGAAATTCAACTAATATAAACCATTCATCCAATAAAAACCTCAAGATAATCGACAAAACTGTATTCTTGTTAAAAATATTTAGTTCATTTTAACAGCAAAAAACTATGCTCTTACTCAGCATGCATAAACCATGTACTTGTACCGATTTGATGGCTTCTACTGAAGCAATATGATGGCGTACCACGGAAAAGTTTCGAAGAAAGTCGAATGTTTTCCTCAGCTACCACCATATATGTATCCACATAAGCATAGTATATACTGACATCCACTAAATGTTAGGACTTAAAACCAAGGCCTTACATTTATCTTTCAAGGAAGATATATTTGAGAAAATTTTAATGAGTCCATCTCATTCTCTAATGAAAAAAATATTTTAACTTTGATGCAACGTATATGAGATAGCTCCAGATCATTTTGTCACAATAATACTAACAGGAATCGAACTAGATAGTCATAAGATAAGGAACCTTTCTTTTTGCCACAAAATTAGACGATAAAACTTTGGTTTTATATGTGCTGTTCTGACCTGCCTTATAATTGCTGTGCTGGATATCATTATAAATTTGATCAACCAAAGTAGAAGAAAGCTGCAGGAATTGACCAACTTCAACTAAATTATAACTCAAATATCCAGCAATATAAACCCATTCGTAAGCTTTTTTCGTTAATATTGAAGGAATTGATGCATTTAGAAGTCAGCTGAAGGCAGTTCTGTCAACATGAGACTAGCTATTCTGAAATTAGTTTCTTTTTATTATCCTAGGATACACGAAAATTAGGCAAATTGCTTAAATACTTGCCCACAGACTCAGGGGCGAATTTATTAAGGCACATGTAGGTAAATATTAGATTATTCCTGATAATGGTTTAATTTTTCGATATAATACTTGAACGTAGACTTATGACTAGTATTTCAAATTGAAATGGAATTCATTAATTTGTTTAAAATTTTAATTGAATCAAATATCCTTATGCGACCTTAATCTGCAGAATACAGGTAATTTTGTCCACGTTTGTGGGGACGACTTCGCTTTGAAATCCATATAACTTTATCCAAAACTCCAATTTTTGCGCACTATCTTGGCTCTGGTGCATTCTAAATTATTTAATGTTAGTTTCACGTTAAACATAGAATTGAAACTTTTCTGAAAAAATAGACTTAGAAAAACTTTAAATGTTATAGCCTACGACAATCATTATTGTCGTATTTAGTGAATACATATATAATGCTACTATACTCGGCCAATTGCGTTTGTTCATTGCACTATCACTTCAACTGTGCCTCGTGTTGCCATTGATCACCAAGTGTGTAACTAACATAGGTACCTGCCTAAGGGGATCAATAAATAGAACACGAGAAAAAAGCCAATTAGAGACTGAGGAGTCGCAACAAAACTTCCATCACCTTGATGAAACTGCCAATCCCCGATTATATCCTTGTTGACCTTCTAAATAATTTGCTAAAATATTCCACACGAGCATTTTATAAATCGTCCTAAGTGTGACAAGTTCACTTAAAATTAAGAAGAGCAATTTTGTAAATAAAATATTCAACAAAACCGAGAGTTACAGCGTAACTGAATTGAGGATAATGCAACACTAGCAAAAGTGACATAAAAAATTTCATACGACATTTTCCCTGCCCAGTACCACTGATGGAATATTTCTTGTAACCAATAAAATGGAAGTCAATAAGCTTGTTCATAGCTATGCATAGATATTTTTTGGCTGCCTTTAGGTTCGTAGCTATTTGGTGGGTGTATGGCTGCCATTTTCCAGAAAATCGGAAACAATAATGGAGGGTATGGGTGTAGGGCGCACAATTATTGCATTTGAATTTTGATCTTATGATAAGGAATTTTTCGTGACATAAAAACTTAAAATATAAGTTTAAATATTGCTGCACAATGTTTTTATTCATAATACTGGCAGAATTGTTTCTATGCCACACAAATACAATTTCTTAAACGTCACCAAGAAAATATGCAATAGCGCAATCTTCTAAATCAAAATTTAACAGTTTTGAATCCATAGCTGAAGCAATGAGAAAGGGAGGAAAAAGTGACACAATCGCACTGAGATAGTCAGTCCGAATGGCCCTTTCAAATCAGCAAATAGAAAACGAGAAGGAAAACCGTTTCTTGTTCCGAAATTGCACTCCAAAAGCAATTAATTAATTTCCATTGCACAGCAATTAATCCAGTTTCACAACGCAATCGCGCAGTCGTTTGTTTTATCCGTCAGCTTGAAAAGGTTGACGTGATTAATATCAACAAGCTCTGCCAAATGGCAAGTTGGTTACACACATTTATCAACTTCAAATTCACTTTCAAAAGAGTTTTCCCCAACGCAGGCATCCCAATTTGGCAACTTTTAAAAATGACCCTCAGTGCTCCAAAGTTTCTTAGCCTGATGATTTTTAAACGGCGCATCATTTATTTTAGAGATCGTGGTTGAATAAGTAGGATTTGACATGTGAGCAGGAGTTAGATGATAATAAGTGAAATGAGAGAGGCTATTTCGCTCTGGTTCGGGCACATCTCGAATACGCCGCGAGCATTTGGGATCCTACACAGAAAGATTTATTTTGCGAAATGAACGAAATGCAAAGCATGCTTTGTTGAGCAATGCTACAAGTCAGCAGAATTTGTAATACATCTGATGGAAGGACTGGTTTGGAAGCCACTATGACGGTAGACAGCACAGCAGGCTTTAATTATGCCCTTGAAAAACTCAAATCCGGTGACTATCAAGAAGACATGGGCGATGCACTGCACTACGTCTCCATAACTGATAAAAGTGGCAAAATAAGAGAGAAAAACTGCCGAAATGATAGAGAAACATCTCCCTCCTTTCCATGTACCAATTTGACTATAACAACGGATATACACGGATAAGGACATTAAGGCACTCCGTCACCATGTTACACCTTCCATGCTATTCCTTATCGCTTTTTCCTCTCCTTTTCATGAATGGTCCCATAACAACCCTTTCCGCAATCCCCATTGGGTTTACAACACTGGTATCAATTGAAACCAGAGACCAGATAAACATATTGATAACGGCACTTATGTGCCGAAACCATTATCAGTTATTATAAGCTCGGTCAATTGCATATAAGTAAAATGTTTTTAAGTAATGAAAATGTGGCGTTATTGAATAATGAAGAAGATCAAATGGATCGAGAGAATCGCTAATGAAGAACTCATAAGATGTAGAAGGGAAGAAAGATGTTGAAGGACAGACTCTGCAATGTAGAAGAGATTTGGACAAATTAAGCATTCACTCGTTTAACCTTTTTGCAATTGTTCTATGGCTTGATTTTGTAACAACGTTCAATTATTTGTACCACTGTTTGATCGATGAAAATGATGTGAGAATATTGATAGAGGGGTCAGGTTAATTTGAAGGTTGGCGAGAAATAGTATTTTATCTCAATTTCATCATGAACGCTCTAAACATTCTCAGACGTACCCTCAAAGTAGTAGAACCCAGTGATCGTAATTTTAATGGAAAAAACTCTGTTCTAAGACTGAGAAACGAGATTATCCAAAATATACTGCAAACGGGACCTCAGATTCATCGCCCACCACTTATCTTGATGTTTTACCGTCAAAATAGAATTAATGGTCAACTTCTGAATGTATATCCCATGAAACATACAAATAAGCATAAAAACTCCAAGCTTGATCTATCATATCGCAGAGATTTTCACGAGTTAAGGAAATCTTTTTCAGTAAAGGAGCTCCAGCTTGAATTCCTTATCGAGTCCATGAAACAATGCTTTTAAGAAAGCAGTAAATAATATCGATAAGCAATAGGAGAGAAACGATACACACAGTTGGCTATAAACGAAGCAAAGATAGCAGTGTTCGCCTTGTGAAAAAAAACCAGGCATAGGTATACATAATATTGGAGTGACAAGACAGGTGCGGATGATTCGACTTCCTAGCATGAGCACGCCAACCGCGGAATGGCACTTTCGCCATGAGGCAGAGACGTAATTTTGGGTCGTTGCAGCACGCTGTGGAATCATATCCTTAGCCGAAAGTGGCCGTTAGTCCTGCTGAGTCCACATCTCAAAGAAGCAACGTAAGAGCTCCCTAACACGCAGCGGTCGTTACGTTTTACGAGTCCAATTAGTTGCAGGGCATGGCTTTCTGAAACTCCATTTTTACCTAAGCTGCTATCTCACTCTAGCCTCAGCGTGTGATAGCGGTGGTTGACCAAAATAACGGCGTTCCAGTTTGAAGTCCAAAGTAAAGTGATAGCGAGTGAATTATGCGACAATCTCACTGAAGTGCAGAGTTTGCGAGAAAATTCCAAGTAATGGAAAGGTGATCTATTAAAAAATATTTGAAACAGGGCAAACTCATTCAAGACTATAACCACTTTCTTTGATTTTAGAAGGTGCTACGGGTTTCATTTCAGGTTTTTGACTTCAGATGGGCTCACAATCATAGTAAAAGTTTCTATATGATATCGAATTTTAATCAGATACGAGGGCGGTAGTGTGTTGTAGATTGTGCCTCCAAGATACCAAGACAATCTTTCAAAACACATGCAATCCAGCATGTTTTCAAGCCCACGAAAGGTTAGAAATCAGGGTCAGCGCACAAAATAAGTAATTTATCTAATGAAAAGTCCTATTAACGTAACTTTACAACATAAAAGCAACAAATGGCATCAGTATTTATATCTTTCTTTCTCCCAATAGGGTTTTGAAATATTTTTACCACGAAACTAACTGCGCCTTAATAGCCGTCAACTATGGCACTTATCAATACTTCAACACTAACTTCTCAGCATCCTTCATCCTCTACTGTGTTTATCATAAGAATAGATCTTTAATAATCATATAGGTTCAACACGCCAGTCAACATACCGAGAAATAACCTTGACGATAACGTTCTGTTGTTTATCAGCAACAGCAATGTACTAAAAATCTAGTATCAGTAACCTTTAACAACTTGTAAAAACATCCACATTTATCTACAACACCAGTAACTGATCATTCGCGATGTAGTACAATGATAAAATTGAGCAAGTCTAATGCCAAAATACTTCTAGGTAAACATGTTTACGTTATCACGCATACGATATCAGGGCACAAAATACAAACCACAATATTTCAGATATGAGTAGGCATTGTATGAAAAACTTAATTCCCAGATTTGAGGGCATTAAATTATTTTCTGGACTCCCATGCCAACGGATGACGCTAAAATCAAAACCCTCCAATCGTTCACGCCATAACTGGCATTCTCACTCATATTTCATGCTGAAAGCCGAGAGATTCCAAAACAAATGCCCCTATCAAGATTAATCGATTTGGCCTAAATCAAAGTTTGTCTCCCTTCCCACCTCTACCTCCTCCCGCCCCTAAAAAATAATGATTGAGCCGAGAGAACGCACGGAGGGCTCGGCGTTTGGTATACGACAGGGAAAAAAAATATTTAACGCGAATATGAGTCGGACGAGGACAAAAGAGAAGTAGCATTTTCTTTCTGAGGCAACATCATCGATCAGCATTCCCCATTGTGCGAGGTGTACGCAGTGTGAAAGCCAAAACACAGTGTATGAATTGAGAGCAGCGAGTTGGGGTTGGGTATGGGTGGAAAAATTCATGGCGTCGCGCAAAAACGCACACGCGGACATTCTCCCCAAAGGAACGAACTACATATATACACGACCTCGTACAAAACAATATCTTCGCCACACGTCATCCCAGTATTAAAGGAAAACTCGTCCATCAGTTTAATGCCGATCCCCGCCGCCAGGGTGCGGGCGAGTAATCATTGTAGAGCGAAGGCGCCCTTAAAACCTGGAGATCGAAAAAAGAAAATATATTCGCATACATGCATGCACATATGTATAGCAGAATTTTCACTCCACCAACTATAGCATTCTTCCCATTCTATCCTGTAGAACTGTAACTCTTTCTGAAGAAGGGCACTCTACAAGTGTAAGACAGCTCCACGTAATTGATTTTTTGGTCCGTTTTCTTTTCATACTGCAAGCTTTTGGAGAGTTGGAATTTAGGGAGTTGAGCAAGGTCACCGGCAGCAGAGGTTATTTGCACTTTTTAGAACAAGTGGGTAGGTAGGCAAGGGATTTATTATTTTAAGGAAATAAATGGTGGAGAGGAACCTGGCGTTTTATCCACAGAACACACGTGTAGGTATCAGTTCTTCTGTGAAAAATATCTGCTTCCTCCGAAATTCTAACCAGTTCCCTTGAGATGGGAAAATAAAATTTAAAATGTAGGTACATTATTCCATTTCATGAAATATCGCTAAATTCGAAGAATAACACTGATGTAAAGCCACATCATAGTGAGAAATACAAGAAAATGAAAAAAGTACACTAATAAGTGTAATTTCAAGTAGACAGATCGGTGAGAGTATGTATATGTACTTGTTTCATAAAAATCACCATAGTATGTACTTTAAGTCTTTAATTGTTACATTTTTGTTTTCGACGCTCACTGCAGTTCAAACATAGAAAGCAAAAAAGGTGATACTCAATATTTAATATCATGTTTGAAAGTTAAATTAAACGCAATTAATTGTATCTGTGTTTTTTGCTGTCTACGATTTGACGACCAAACCTATAGCTTTATACGTCGTGCGATCACACGTTAGGTGATTACTTTACGACCAAACGTACATGCAGAGCACATATTTTGTACGCCTATATATGTACGAACATATGTTACCATAGGCATATAAGAATATTCGAGGACATAAAATATAAATGGCTTCACACATGTGTAGGCATGTAAGGACGTTATTTTTTCCTCATCTTCCCAAGAGAGATTACGACCGGCACCTTCCCTTTTCTCCCCCGGGAGACTCCCTGTATGCACAAGAAAAGAAGAAAGTAGGAAAAAAAGAGAATAAAATAAAGGATGAGGAGAGAACGAAGGGCGTGAACTCGAAAAACACGCCAGCCGAAATCTCGTAAGAGGCAATCTTCACACCGGAGAGACACACTGGGGAGGATGCGCGTAGGGAGGAAAAGGGGAATAAAAAGTACGAGATGAGAGCGCTGGAGGAGGAGAAGACGAAAGAATAGGATAGAAAGATGGAAACACAGAGAGAGATAGGGATGGGAAATTCAAAACGAAATATAGCCCGCACATCGTCGCTAGTACTGCTTTACGTGTATGGCCCTCACGCACTTCCATCTCCAGGATTTATTGTGCGACAATCGAGATATCAGGCTACGGAGTGTTGCTCAGTACGCTATTTTTAGTCATGAATGATGCTCTCTCACCAGATTCTTAATTGCAAGTTCCCCAACGTGATTCAAATATAAATGAGTTATCTGTTTTTTAATTTATCCTCAGGCTAATAATAGGAAAAATGTCTTTTATTTGATATGAGCAATAAAATTATACTTTTCCACGCTATGTTACTATCAAACACACCTTTAAATTGCTTGATGATAAATGTAAGAATGAACAAGGAAAAATTAAACTTTGTATAGTACACGATTATTATCAACTATACAAAGTTTTATTTTAAAAATTATTGGAGTAGTACCCGCAGCTAGTATTATTCGAGTACCACCGAGAATGATGGAAATCGAGAATGGATGAAAAATGGAGGAAAATAGTTTTATCCTATTTGATATAAAATCCATTGTCGTGAAAAACTTGTTTCATGGAGTCAACTCCGCTGAAAATTGAATAAAATTAGTCTAAGCATATGTGAATTGAATATTTTGAGTTATTACTGCATTTTTTTAAGTAAAAATGCTGGTATTTAATAAAAAAGGCGCTGTAGTCGTTCTCTACGGCTGCAAGAAAATAAATACTTAAAAAATTAATTGCAAATAACCTCTACATTTTGTATCTGACTTGAAAATGATATATTTTAGCTAAGGTATGTTATCGGTGAGAGCAGGATTTTTCAAATAAAAAAAAGCAAAAAGGAGGAGTTCAATATTTGTATTTACTCGCACAGCCACGGTGGAACTTCCTTAAGCACAAATGCTCATAATTCTACAAGAGCACATCATGACATTTAGCGAAATGTATGATTGGAATTTTTTGCGTACGAAAAAAATGTTGACATTATTCCGAACAATATTACATAAAACATAGGATTAAGGGCCAAAAGTAGGAGGTAACTCTGATTGAAAGCATTCTGGTAAATTTGTTTACAAGGTTATTTAAAGGGATACACATAGTTCCTGATAAGACTCAAGGACAAAAAAAAATAGAAATGCTGTTTCCCATGTGCATTATTTCCTACGCATCTTTTCTTAAAATAAAAGCTATTTTCTCTCAGCGCTAGCCGCGGCTTCATATCGACTGGCTCGAAGGAAACTAGTTAAGAATATGGCGGATTTTACATAAATAATTGCATATTGTCACGTTTGTCCTCAATTGCATGTACTCTGTGAATCTGGGACGTGAACAGAAAGAGAATAGTAATGAATATGGATATAGTAAAGAAAAATATATAGCATGCATAGCTCCACAAACTCATTCTTGTTGTTGACTCGTTGCTTTGCTACTGAGCAATCTTGTGCGAGAACACAGAAATGGCGAGAATGAGGATGGTAAAAAGAAAAAAAAATGGCTCGCGTAGCGGGGTTAGCGTAGCTTCGCGTGCGTGGCTCTCTCCCATGTTCCCATCCAAAATACATCGCTGCGCGGAAACCGTGCGCCAATCTGGAGAGCGCGTTTCTGAAGAATTCCCATCCCCTGCCACTCCCCCTTTCGCATCTATGTGTATGATTGATGACCCACGCAAAGGTTCGATTGTCGAAGAACACCGTTGCCCTCTTTCCCTTTCTCCTCCGCCGTCGCCCCTGCACCCTAGGGAGCGAAGGAAGGGCGAGAGGCGCAAAGCTCTCCTCCAACCCCCATCACGAAACCCTCTAGGGGTCGCTTCCGACGCCGCCAACCCTGACAACCCTTTTCCTTAAAAAAAAACCTCCTTCCTCCTCCAAGCCGTTGGCATCCCATCCATTGCCTTCTCGTCCAATGTTGCCAAAATAAAACTTCAAGACTCTTTTGCCAAACCCAAACCCGAGAGGAGTGACTGGAAAAGTCACGGGAGTATTATATATTTCGCAAATGAAAATGCAGCACAAAAGGACGGGTTTTTTTTGCATAAGCATTCGCTGGCAAGCATTCGTCATTTAAAAAATAGATATCTACCCGGAAAAATATTTTTTTTAATATTAGGCAAAACGAATGTAAAATTATAAGAATACAGTGGGAAGAATTCAATTCAAAATTCAATATGACGATATACTAAGCAAAAAGAAAGGCAACTATTTACATCACACCAGCTGGCGCTATAAAATCATGTACCCGTTTGGATTCGAACGGCCATTTGTTTATCTCACGTAAAAACACGTTCAAATTCTGATTTAAGGAAACCCTTTACTGTATTTTTTCCAAGTAAAGAAGTTTTAGCAAACAATACAAACATTTTACCCAGTCTGACTCAGAGGAATATAAAAATAGCGAAAAATAATTTCTCTGCAATCAGACGTGATCCCAAACATATTAACTTCATTTATCACCAGAGGTCAGGTAGTTTCTATCCCCTCTTTATCCCAAATATTTTGATTTTCCCACCCACATCTGATGCAATATTTTTAAATTGTTTAATTTCATAATAATATTTTAAGTCCAGGATTTAGATTTCCCTTGACCAGCATCCTCCCTGAATGCAGGAGTTAAATATTTTCCTGATAAATCTATTATACACGTATTATGAGTAACTTTTACTAAAGAAAATTAACCATGTGCACAACATTTCTTTTATTGCTTTGGCCACGTATTCTACTTCTTTTAAAGACCATTTCCATATTAAAAGTTTCCTTCACTAGGTGGAGTTTAAAATTCAAGGTTTTAAAAATAAAATAGTGGCAACGTTAAAAAAATAATATTTAAAATTCGGACGCGTTACTAAAACGCCTAATTACACGCCGTTTAAGCCATCTGTTAAGAGTGGGATGAAAAGAATTAAAACCTTAATGTCCTTTAAATCTAGTGGCTGCAGAATCCATATACGCTAGAATTACTAACTACAAATCTGTACTTCCGACTGAAAAACGAGAAAGTTTTACTAAAGAAAGAAAAAGCTTCGAAGACCAATGAAATTTCCACCCACAGACCTGTCGTGTGAATGCTTCGCTGGAATGCTATGTGAAGTACAGAGAAGGGAGTTGTGAGGGTTTAGGAGCCCGATTGTATCCAGGGAGACGAAAAGGGGGATGGATGGAAGGCAAAGAGGGGGGCGGGAATAGAAGATGGGGGGGATCAAAGCACTTCTGAGGGAAAGCTAGGGGAAGATGGCCAGGGGGGAGGTGAGAAGGAGAGATAGGGAGACATCAGGGAACACGGGAGGAGGAAGAGTGCCAAGGGAATTTTCGGCCGGAGAGCCGGAAGAGGATGCCGAGAGGGTGGCGGAGGGATTGTGGGGAAAACGGAAGTGGGAAGACCCGGGGACTTTTTTTGGCGCTCCCGGCCGCATCACACACGACAATACTCCCAGAAATTCCTCTAAAATGAAGCCCACGTGCAGTGAGAACGCATGAGAAAGTAGTTCCGCAGTTTCACGATGACAGGAATCTTGCGGGAGTACACGATACGTGGATGAACTTGGGATTCCGATTTTAGCGTGCGGCATACAAAATCCTGAGGAAAACCGGTTCATGTTCAATTTTTATGAAGTTCAAAAGGTCGACAAAACAAGTAGTCTCGCTGAATTAGTATATGCCTATTAACTGTTCGTGAAATTTTACACAACTAAAACCACGTAATTGTGCTTTGATCTCTCCGTCAGTAGAGTTTGTACATTGAGAGAACAATTAAGGATTTAACGTAAAATTACGGACTTAAATTTTACGAATCGACCTCCATTCGTTCAACATTCACCCTTCTAAATTTTTAATGAGTCTACTGCTGGTGATCCATATTTTCTTAGTAAGATATTAATTTGTGGGTTAGCATTAAAATCCTGTTTCCAGTTTTAAAGGTGAAATTACATATAAATCCTTATTTAGAGTGCCATTCCGGCTTGACTGATGCAATGCATGAGAAAAATATAAGGGACAGTGGTAACATTTTTGTGAGCTTTCAGGGAGACACATTAGAACGGAATATTGCTGAGTGGTAGAAAAACAGTCGACTTGTTTGAGAAAAGAAAAAACGAACCTTCAAGTTCAATGTAAAAATTAAATACTGAAATTCGATACATCTGTCCATTCTATTGTATTAAGAAAAATCAACATTTATTGAAACTATTCACAGTAACATACATTACTCCTGTGGAGTTTAGAAGGTAATCCAGAAAAAAGATTGAAGGATCATATTTCATAAATGACCATACTCAGTTAACAATATGTGCATGACTCTTTATGAATTCCAAAATGGATAGCCACTCTACTGCTCACATAATTTTGAGGTACTTTAAAATCATAAGCTGTAAATATTACAGTGATATCCAACTCTAATCTTGCTGAGAAATATAAATCTAATCATGGTAAATTGTAAAGACAAAATGAGCACCTCATAAATAACTAAATAAAATGAAAGGTAAAATTCAGAAAATCACGCAAATGCTTTCCCTAAGCATAACTGGAAACGCCATAGAGGATGCTAGGCGAGCCATTTTTTCCTCTTGGGATATTCAAAACTGTGGATGAATTATTTTTTATCTTGTTATTCGCATCAAATAATATAAAAAGGCTTCACTAATTTGACTTCGTCGGTTGGAGCCTTAACAAGTATCCTAATGGATGGGGAAAAACGAGGCACAATCGCGGAAGGAAGACTTCCACGACCCCCATAGGTCGTCCACGGTGCTTGTTAAAAGAAGCTCCACTCACGAATCCTGCTCAAATAGGCATTTCCGCGTGACGATTGACGTGGCGATTACAAAGCGCATTTCGGCGAGGCGTAGGTGCTCGAGAGCGTCACTGAAGAGACACTGAAAAGTCCCAGATAATAACCCAGAGGGCTTCAATATTACAGCCCGAGGGCAGACGAACGCAAAATTCTGACTCCGTCACCTACTTCAACCCACCCACCCCTCTCTATTCCCGGGTCCTTTGGCAAAATTTTCCTTAATAAATTCATTGCTCACGAGTACACTTAGGGGCGCCACTAGAGAGAGAAGGAGCGACACGAGCAGGGGTTGGAGAATGCTTTTGAGAGAAGAACCAATTTGAAATATCCTTCGGAAGGGCATAATAGCGGGTGAGAGAGAGGGTGTAGCTACAGAGAGGGGGTCGCGGATGGGAAATGCCTAGAAGGCATTGAAGGGATGCTGAATATGGGATAGTGGGAAGGGGTTCGGGGGACGAAGTGTGTTTAGGAAGTGTAGCGGAGGGTGGAATGTTAGAAAGGGTTGGATGGGCATAAATGGGGTGTGGAGCGATGGACGGATTGGCTGGGGGGGGTTAAAGTGCTCGAAGAGTGGTCGGAGGTTTGAAACGGGGGATGGTTTCGGCAGTGGTACAGGGTGCGGGGACGGAATATGCAAGAGAGGGGGGTTGAAGAAGTAAACGCTAACTTTTGGCAGCGAGCACGAGGAAGCGGGAAACCATAAGCCACCTTGGCACGGGACGCTTTCCTTTCTGTTTCTCCCCACGCTGCGCCTAGCGTGGCACAGTTTGAAGTTGGTTGAGCGTGATATTTTCTTGTCACTATAGAGACTATGTCCGAATTTTATATGAAAATTTAAACGGTAGTTAAAAGCATGAAGTTAACACAGTGACTGATGGTTTCTGGCGTATCCTTGTGGAGTCAATTCATGTTAGAGTCAAAAACTGTAACTTCGTGATTCCACATTATTTTATTAGGATATCAGGTTAATTTCCACTACCTATCTTTACCTGATTGATAACATTTTATTTAGAGATCATGAGTTAATATGCTTCCTGAAGACGAAGCTGAACGTCGAATCTCGGGATGCATATAAATAGAATAATGTGGAATCACAAAGTTATAGTTTTTGATTCTAACACAGTAATAATTTGGCCACAAAAACTTTGTTTCTGCTAACGTGATGGCGGATGAAGAATCTTTGTAGAATTTTTGACATGCAAAAGAATTAGTCACTTATAAATATCCTGCACTATGCCTTGCACAACTAACAGCATTTGATGTTACAAAATCATCATCAGAGTTTAAATACAAGTACACGAGGCGTCTAATGTAAAGGAGGGGATATAGAGGAGGGATGGATCTTCGGGAGGGGGAGAGGATTATGTTGGTTACCATTACTCAAGAAAATGTATATGTTTACTAAAACTGATGATTTTTCATAACATAATTGATACTATGACACAGGAAAAATATTACGAAGAAAAAATGTGCAAAAGTCGCAATTCATTAAACATAGCAATCGATTCAGACGATAGAAATATTAGTGGTTGGTTTGAAAAGTACGAGTGCAGATTGATTTTAAGCTACGTTAAGGTCTTAAGTTACGTTCATATGCTCAATGTAAACCACCCGTAACTTCAGAGAAGAGAGGATCCCTATATGACTCACAGGTTGGGGAAACTAGTGTGGGATAGGGGTTGTGATGAGGGCCGAATGAAAAGATGGCCAGCCACTAAATCTAATGCCGGGAATTCCCTCGAGGCTGGTTATCTGGGCGATGGGAAAGAAAATGGGCAGAACGCTTTCAAGTGGCTTAATATTCCCGAGTACAATGGGCGAGACGGCGGCGAGAGACAAAAAATAAACGAGTTTGAAGCACACCATAATCAGGTTCATGCTCCACATTTCATGACGCACCCGTCTGAGTGCTCATTTTTCCAGTCCGAAGAAAAAAAAACGTTAACGGTCTCCGGTATGTAGATCTGAGGGGTGTTAATGAGAATAATGTGGCACCCCACATCCAATAACAGTGTGAAAATTAAAGTCTGAGTGCAATAAACGCGGGAATTTGATCACAGTATGAATGGGAACGGGGATTCTGGATGGATAAAGGGGTCCCTCTCTGTAACCCCAATGACCTCACTTCCACAGACCTGCTCACACGCACGACCGTGGAATGGCGAGGAGACCGATGGAAAAAATGGGACGACGAGGCAGCAAGTCGGCTTCATTCAGATTCGGTCGGTTTTCCCCATCGTTCCTTTCTATGCCAAGCCTTGTGGTCTATCATGGGATATGGGTAGCAATTACGGAACTCTGCTTTCGGATAATTAACGAGTGGTATTGTTTCATACAAACATTAGTCCCATAAACCAACGTATATTAAGCTTTAGGAGGTATGCGAATAGATTAGGAAGAGAAGAGCTGGGAACCACACGTTACGATTACACAGGAAAATACTAAAGCCATTAAAATACAGTCATTCATATTGAATAGATATTGTGCAGTTCTTATGCCAAGAACATAGGTAATAATAACGGAATTGTCACGGTACCGCAATAATTTATCTGGATAAATGCAAAATAGATATAATTTTTAAAAAGTATTGCATAATTCATCAAAATGTATAAACTAAATGCGCCCGGTAACCATGTTAGGTAGATCACTTCAGTAAAAAACAGGTTCCACTTTAGTTCGTCAAGAAGCTCTCATATTAGATCTACGAGTACTTGTGAGGTGGTTTAGAGATACGAGTAAAATTATTATTAACGGCAGATTTACGGCTGCAATAGCAGTTAGAATGTTTATAATATACATTCTTACGTGCAGCGTCCAGTTTTGGGGAAATATACGATTAAAGGGTATGCAAATCAAGAATAGTTGGGATTCGCCATGGACATAGAAGAGAATGACAATATTATTTTACTAGACATGCTGGAAATGGAGAGGCCGGACGGCAAGCTTGGCCATGATGTTAAACTCAAGAAGTCACGCACGGACCAGTAAATTCATGCCTCTCCCCAGACCCACCCGGTAAAGAAGGCATTCCTCATCAAATCATTGATTTATCGAGCATAAGCCATCTTGTATTGAGAATCACTCTCCAAGGAGTGGAAATATCTCATTTCCCTGCAGTAAGGTTTCTTATGGCTACAGTATGATTGAGCCATGGGGAAAGGTATCTATTGAATAGATATACAACAACAAGACATGGCCCCAAAAAGGACTGACGTAGAAGAAAAGTGACCAAAACCTGCAGCTTACGCCACGATATCATAAATGGCAGAGATATCAGGGAAGATTTCAAAGGTAATAGGAAAGTCTTATGTCACACTTTTCAAGTGTGTCCAGAAGACAGACGACACCCTTCCACAGGAAGAATCACATCTCACATAAAGCCACATCTCACATTTTTCTCGAAATAAAGGGTAGTTTGAAGGAAATGATAAATCAGACAGGCCAGCAGAGCTTTCAAGCACCGCTTCCAAGGACACAAAAGGCCACTGGAAAACCAACACTTCCGCCTCTCCGCCGTGATGGACCATGCTTAATGCGGGCCGGGGCACGATATTATCTCTGAGGAAGTCATGGTGATCTCGAAGAAATGACGTTATCACCCAATAGAAAGTAATGAGAACATTGAAATAGCAAAATATCTAGGCATTTTCAAATGAGGAGATAAAACCAGCTCCACAACTCGTGGAAACGATTAATCCACGAACGAACCAATCGGAGATAATGAGCAGCCTAAGACGCCCTATGTCAATATAGTAAATGCATCAACGATAGTAAAATATCGACATCGTCACTTTGGAACCGACTTGTCTCTCGATCTCGAAGACACCACCTAATGCACTGATGAAACTGTTGAAGACATTCGGCGAAAACCCCGAGAATACTGTCTGAACTGTACCGCTATCGCAGAAGTAGTGGACGCACACGCAGAACATTAAATCACGAAGGGAGTATGTGAAGTGGAAGGGGTAGCAATAAGGAAGTGGAGGGGGTAAGGTGGAGGTGATAAAGTGTTAATTTCTCCAAGTATCATTTTTCATTAAATTAAAATATTAGGCGCATAGTGCCTTAGTTCGAAAGTAAAACAAGTCGCACAGCTACCGCTCATTGTGATCGGTTTTTAGGGTATTGACCATTCCAGTCCCAGAATCTCCACTGCGCATCTGCCTCGAGCATTTGCAAGAGCTACTTATTACATAAGTTTATCATATTTTGAGAATTATCGTGAAAATTGCTTCAACCGGCATTTTAACTATTTAAATTCGGAGAATTTGATTTAAAAATAAAGGTTTATGCGGCAGGACATTGATTCACGTCCCACAGCCGTGTACATTTAACCCTTAGGATTTGTGCGTCGTCATATTGAAAATGGCTTTTAATAGCTAGAGTGTTTTAAGGGATTTAGATTAAAATGTTACCAATTTTTCTCAATCTCCGTTGCGGTGAAACATTGATAGAGATATTGTGGCTAAAATGTAGAATAGCTAAGAAAGATATGAAGATGTGTACTGTAACATTTCCATTATAATAGACACCATGAACAAAAGGGTTTTTGTGATTAATCGTCAACTCACTTCCAATGGCCAAGTGAGGGTGAAACTTAACCGCCATGAGAATAAAAATATTCCAGGAGTCTGCTAGTTATTCCACCATGAGAACGAAAATTCCAATCCAGATGCAAGTGCGGTGGATGATTGTCCAAAAAACAGGTACCCGTAAAACAATGATCTATTCGTAAATGCCTAGGTCAAAAAGAATTAAATCCGTTTATTTTCAAATGTAAGAGAGCGCCTGCAAACACAGTGTGTGGCAAACAGGGAGGAAAAGCATGTTGAGACGCATTTGACGCAGAGTGGAACTGAGAATGGAGTAATTTGCCGTAACGCCGGGACGAACGCAAGGATAAGTGCCGGAGAAAAACGTCCTGTGTACGGAGGCCGGATTATGGGAGGATGCGGTCCATGGAACAAAGAGAAGAAAAAACGAGAGAGAAAGGGTCATCAGGGTTTGAGTCCGAGAGGGAGGGGGGAAGAGACAAGTGCGGTCACCGGACAAGGGTAAAGAAGGACATGTTTTTAAGGACGGTGATAGGGGGTAGGTAGGTATAGGTAGCGAATAGAGGGAGGGTTAGCGGTAAGGGTTTAAGAAACCTGCAGTGATTATTCAATGCGTGCGTCCCTGGGTAGGGTAAAGGGGACTATGATGCGGGTTGGGACGAAAAAAGGGTTGCCGGTCCCTGGCGGGGAAGGGAAGCCCGTAATGGCAGGGGGTGCAAGGGAGTGTGTGGGCGTTGAAGAAAAGATCTGCCGCAGGGAGGAGGGTGCAAGAGAAGAAGGATGTTGGGGATTGGTTGGGAAGGGATGAAAGGGGAAGAAATGTGGAGAGGTGAGTGAAAGAAGGGGGAGAAGAGGGGATTCCGAGGTTT
The DNA here is from genome assembly GCA_963573305.1 of Pyrrhosoma nymphula. Classification (NCBI taxonomy): domain Eukaryota; kingdom Metazoa; phylum Arthropoda; class Insecta; order Odonata; family Coenagrionidae; genus Pyrrhosoma; species Pyrrhosoma nymphula. Next base: position 43,236,410 of record OY754329.1, read on the forward strand.
GAATAAAAAAGTAAGAAGCGAATGAAAAGGCTTTGGGTGCAAGGGGGAAGGGGTGCGACCAGAAAGAGGGGGGTCCACGGGAGGGTGTTGTGAGGTAGGGATGGGGAGAGGACCATTGTTGCAGGAACCCTGGATGCGAAGCAACCCCTGCCTATCACCTGCCTTATCCCACCATTATTTATACCCATCCTCCGCAACCCTACTGCCTCTCTCCCTCTTGGAATGGGGCTGGTTGGAGGGAGATAGATAGGAAGCAGATAGATCTCTAATCTTTGAAAACGCGCGATAATTCTGAACCGTATCGTTCCTTTGTCACCCTCTCATCTTCATTCCGACACTTATGTTCCTAACTAGAGTGATATTTGAGTGGGTTTTTAACGCCAGACCACTTTCAATAAATTCTCCAATCCTCTATACAGCAACAGCAGTGACGTAGCTATGAAATACGGCACTCCCAATCAACCCCTTGAAATGTATCCCTTGGAATCTATTTTTTTAAATAGCACTAAAGGAAAAACATAACTTTGTTTTTAACGAAAATGTTGATTTCATCTAATATTCATTCTTAACAACTTTTTAAATTCATACCTATGTTCGCAGTTTTTCATCGTAAACAACATAGGGTATTGCACTTTTTTTTCATAAATTTGCACCACAAAAATCTTTTTAAAACTGGCTGCCACACTGTAGTCACAATTGCACTCATAATTGCCCAGATACAGTATTTCGCTCCTGATTTTAAACCTTTTTACCCCCCTAGAAAGGGTCATCCACCCTTCCCGTTCAGAAAGGGTCATCCCCCATGTCAAAATTTTGGCTACGTCACTGAAATAGAGCTATAATTATTTAATTGCCTATCGAAAAATACTGGTTTTCTAAATAACATTCGGCGTGCACTTATATACATCAATGTCGAATGTTTTTCATTACTAACCGTCCGTAAAAGATACACTACCATACTTTTAGTCATATCTTCCCTCCTGTTTGATTTTGCTGACCCCCTAGAAGCAGTCAATGATACAACGTAGAGGGGAATCCGGGGAAACGAATTTATTTTTACCTTTTTACTATGACAGTTATTGCATCACAGGTCACTTTTTTCTTTACTACTTCCCTACCAATCAACATCAGAGACGATGGCCATGAGGATCGGCAGGTGAGGAGCTTGAGAATGAAAATGGAGGAGACCGTAAGGGAAAGGTCGGACCGTAGAAAGGAGCCTTAAAGAGGAGGGCGAATTCAGAGGCTGAAGATGGAGAGTTTCGTTTTACCTTTTTTTCGTGAAACGAATAAGGTTCACATACAGCACTCCTAACATTTGACAGTGTTACATTGAAACAACATGAAATGAGACGTACACAAACAATTATAGTTAAAAAATGTTAAAAATATAATTGCGATTACGAAAGAGAGACAAATACCTATGCTGATGATTTGAAAACCCGTGAAAGAACGCGTGATGAAGAACGCAGGGTTGAATAAGTCCTGAAAGATAACGATAAGGGACCAATGTTGCCGGCGTTGAGGATATGGCATGTATGAAAGGTGTAAAATGCTACATTTAGTTGAAGAGGTGGAAAATGTGTGCAAAAGAGGGGTAAGAGGCGTTCTTGAATAAAATCGGGCCATACGCCCTTTTTTATGAAAGGATTTTGATCATTAATTTGTCATAAATTTATTCTCCCAATTGCTTGAATTCGAGTTTTATAAAATTTGAATAAAAATATGTACATAATAGCTATAAGTCTATATACATATAGGTATATATATAGCTATTATAGGTCATATCGGCATATCAAGGACTTTTACCGACAAAATTATATAGATTCCAAGTTCCAACACATATACTGTCAGTTTGCCAGCTTTATCAACGTCTCTCTGGCCAAAATTTCAATTTTCTGAGCAACAAGTTGGCAACTCCCATCTGCTAGTATGGGGATCACGGGTTCGAGTCTTCCTTAGGAGGAATGTTCTCCAATTAGGGCATGACTAAAAGGGCGAAGACAAAAAATAAGTAAAATGAAAGAGAGTTCTATGGGAATCTAATTTTGCAAGAATAAAGACACCATTTATTTATTTGTCTCATCTCTCGGTCATAAAAAATGTAAACCTTCAGAGAAACGGAGTATCCTCCTTGTATATTTTACTGAGTCTGACAGTAATCTCTGCTTCTGACCGGAACCACCCTTTAGGTCTCTAATCCAACGATCAAAAGAGTCCCATAGTAGGTACGTATTTTCTTCCTTTTTATTATTATTGCTATTTCATTTCAGGTCTCTTCCCTCTTCTTAAACCCCAACTATCGACGTATCTGAGCAATATCACCGAGAGCAAAGGATAACCCTGATGATGTACGGAGCAAAGATGGAATCCGGAAGCAAAGGTCGAACAAGAGAGAGGGGAACGAGCCTGCAAGAATGGGGCAAAGGTGGAGGAAAACGAACTCGAAGTGAGAAAAGATTGAAGGGTGTAGATAGTAAAGTTTCCGCCAAGGTGAATAGATAAAGCTGGGGCTAAAGAGTTATTTGCACACGTATATAAATAGCATAAATGTCTTAAGGTAGCTGGAGTGATTTTTTCAATATTCAGCTTTGTGTGCAACTTTGCCTACGTGTTCATATTAGTGATATGTAATGATAAAATTAAAAAAATGTAAATAAATAATTTTCTTTCGTATCAATTCAATTAAAATTTAACACTCAGTCATATGGTACATGAGATATGTTTATTAACTCGATAAGATTACATATGAACATATCTTGTTTTAAACACGAAAAAGTACATTTCATATTATTATATTGGTCCTAACAAATGACAAAAAAACGTATTTAAATATTATTTTCACCTAAATTTCAAACACCGTGCCTAAATTTTAAGTGACAACATACTTTAATTAAGGTAGAAACTGTAAAATATAATTAATGTTTTGATTTCAATCCTGCATGTCTGGTGAGTTTCACCGCATAAACTGATGTACTTAAATGAAGAACTAGAATTTTTTTCAGCATGGAAAATTAAAAAATATATGCGCTCAACGACCCACTATTACCACTTAGACGGTCACCTTAAACGGAAGATTACCCCAATAATAACAATCATTACTATCACAGTCATTATCACTTTTTTTCGTCTTAAACCGACCCCGCGCGGCAATGCTGATCAGTGAAGACGAGCCGGAGAATGAACAGTGTGAAGAAGATGAGACCCCGAAGTAGCAAAGGGTCGAAGGTGAAGGAACGAAAGGAGAGGCGAGGAAATCCGAAGGGCACTATAGGGTGCAAGGGTGAATCTCCAGGCGAGATGGAGAATATGTACGAAGCAGGGGTTTGGAAGGCGTTGGCGAAATGGGCGTGTACCCCTTTTTTATGACAGGATTTTGCATCCGTCCCTCCCACAACGGTAAACAACGAGATCGTATAGGGAAGGAGGAGGAGGAAAGGGTGTCACGCATGGGGAAGAGGGAAAGAGACGGGGGGATTCAGAGGTGCCCAAAAAGGAGATATTTGAGTCTCCCTGAGGGGTAAAAAGGGTTGAGGCGGTGGAGAAAAGGGTTGTGTGTGAGGGTCTGAAGCGTTAGGGATGGACTGAACCGTGAGGCACGAGGGGTGGGAGGGATGCTGGGAAGGGTGGTGGGGATGTTTGGATAAGGGAGATTCGAGCGGAAAATAGGATGGGCAGTGGTAGGGGATGAGGGTTTAAAGGCCGCCAGATGAGAGGGACGGGGGGCGATGCTGTGGAGATTAGAGGAGAAAGCGCGTCAGTTTATGAACAATGCCCGATTCCTGGGGAGGGGGGAGAGCTTTCGTAACGGGGAGGGAGTGGTGGTGACGGCATTGTAAGAGAAGGGCTACCCGAAAGCCGGAATCAGTCGCTCCCTTTAAAGGGTCAAAGTGGAGGGAGTCGTAGCGGACACGACGATTTTGACGTTTGCGGTCATCCCCGCTTCCTGCGACCCGGTGGGCAATTAGGCGGGGCCGGTCACGAATGAGCATCGGGGAAGGAGCTTTAATCGAGGAAATTTTCCACATCTTCTCAGGTCGTACCATGATCATTTCCAGTAGCATCTTCAAACAGAAACTACAATCATTCAATGCACAAAGACGCACTAAGGTATTTACTTTTTTGCACTTACCAGCAGTACTTGCTAGGTTAATAAAGATGGAGATTCATGAAGAGCCTGCTATACTTCATAAGGTAGAATTCACGGTATTTTAAGAGGTTTTTGTCACCCAAACATGGAATGGTAACTTTTTAATTACCAAACTATAGCAAACCTTTCCCTTAAAGCATTTTGGAGTGACCATGAAAACGCCAAAAAGTAGTAAAACTCAATAAAAATTATAGTCAGACTTGTTTAAGTTGTAACTAAGACTTTCATTTTTTTCATTCGTGCATTACTGCTTCCATATTCCCGGTTGGTAACGTAAAATGGACAATATAATTTTCTTTGAAAAACTACCTTTTTAATTTCAGGGAGATTAAAAAAAATGTAAAGGACAAAACTTGTAAAATTTAATTTTCTATCAATTTTTAGCATAATATTTTTCTATTTTAATTTTTATAGGAGATAATTAATATAAAATGATATCGTTAAACGAGATCTTTAATTGGCAGCTCTCCCCCACGCATGGAATTGATATTTCAACACCGAATAAGCCAATTAAACTCAATGATGAACAACTTATAAGTTATTTATCGACCGCGTGAAATAATTATTCTTCCAATGTGGAGTTTTTGCCCAAGAGTAACGACTCGTAATTCCATTCTTATCATATAGTTAAGGTTTATTAGCATCACCAAGACCACATTACAATGAAAAGAATTACAGAAAACAGTAAAATTTGTGAAGGATAATGAAAAACCCGATAAAATATATGCAAAAACATTCACTGTATACAAATATCTGGCAATTGTAACGTTTACCTTCGAAAACATGGATAGGTGGTATCTCATTGATCATGATTAAATATATTTAACAGCCTATATATTGTGATTAAGGTTGGTATTCAAAATCCTATTAAAATACTAACGCAGCAACTCTGCAGTTCAGAAAGAAGTTAATGGTAAGCCATACGTACAAACAAACAGAATAGCATGACGGATATTTGACTATCGCCCACCGATGTTTGAATTGACGGAGTATTTGATGAAATTTTTAGGATACCGGGACTATCCACGGTAATACCCTTATGGAGACACCCGAATGTGCATATAAGTGCGAACTTCCACAGAGGAAATATTATTCGCCCTGACCGAGACCGAGACTGAGTCTCGATCCTTCTATATCGAGCCAAGTACTGTACACATTACAAACCGAGATGAGCGTATACATTACAGACCGTACCCTCAGCTCGATATCAAGGTATCCGGGTTCAAGTCTCGTTCAAGGTGAATGATTTTTCCTCAGTGGAATTTCATCCTATATTCATGTTCCTACATATATATTTTCAAGTATAATTGGATAATAATCCATAATTTACATTCGTAATATGCTAAATAATTAATAATAATATTTGTAAATTAACAATTATAGCATACCAACCACAATTTACATTTACAATGAAATAGTACATGGATAACAAGCGAAAATCCAACCATTCCATACCTTGCAGAATGCCATTGATCACAGGCTATTTAAATTAACAAGGTTTGGTACTATAAATATGGCAAAAGTTTCTGGTATCAGTTCTCTTGTTGGATAAAAATTGGATGTTTTGCGATATAGACAATTTGCTTTAAGTATTTTTTTTGAATAATTGATAAGAATTCTGGTAATATGGCCAATGTTTAATTAAATTCAATTTTTTTTCGAATAAGGCATTTTCAGTCGAAAGACAAGTTCTTCCCCATTTCAAATATTTTTGGACCAAAAACTCCAAATTGGAAGAATAATCACCCATTAAACTTGGCGTAATTGCATTTCTATGTATTAAATTGTATAATAAACCACTGAAACCGGAATGGAGGTCTTTTTTAGGCTAAAGAAAGTGAACAATCCAGCGGCAACAAAGTCCTCCAGCGGCGATTATCGCCATGGATTGATTGTCGAGCACATGAGTTGAGTTTCACTGTTTTTGAAGCTGAGTGAAATATTTTTCCATCGGCTTTTATTTTTGTGTAAGAAACGTCCCCGAAAGAGCAGAGAAATATAATTGATGGAGTGAAAAGCATGTGAACAATGTATTCTACATGTGGTGGAAATTACGCAAGAAATGGTCTTTTCAGGTTGTTTGGCTTATCATTCTAGTCGGTACAAAATGCTGTTTTCATAATTAGATGCTAAAAAAATAGATCAATGGGGAAAATTCTTCATTATTAAGTTAAAATGTTTCATATTGAAACGAAAAAATTGCTAAATTAACTAAAAAATATACAGTTTTTAACAGTCAAGCACTCGATACAGATCTCGCAAAACTTTCTGGTGCTGCGCGGTGAACGATTTTAGGACATGGGATACAGAATATATGAAATACCGAGAAATGGAGGTGTAAGGTTGTGTAGTGTGGAAGGTGAGGAAAACTTCATTAATGAATGCCAACGACCGCATCGAGGATTGAGATGACTCACCACTACCTGCCGTCCCGTTTTGACTAGGGTCACAATGAGACCTCAACATAAAGTCCCTGATTAAGTGATAGCAATGGGTGATACCATTCACCTATGAGTATTTCGTTAGTGAGCCTCTGATATTTTTCGTGGAGTAATTTGCTTCCCCTATCTTTCTCTTACTCGTGGGTTTCCTCTCTTCCTCTCCGTTCTTTACATTCACACCGCTTAATTCTACCTCCCTTCTTACCATGTAGGTCTGAGCCAGGAACTTTCGCGGGAGCTACGGTGGGAAGTTATTCGAAAAATAACGAACGTATGCGTCGTACAACGATCCTTACACTTTGCATTAAGTCAATACTCAAGAATGCAGGTTTCATAAATTTTTTGTAGTGGGTATAAACTAGAAGGTTGTCATACGCCTTCCACGGTGGGCTGAGGTGCATAGGGCGCTGTTTCTCCGCCCGTCAGGTTGTCCGCCCGAATTGCCGCCTATCCACCACCTCCGTAACTTCTTTTCAAAACCCTTTCGCCTTTTGGGGAATACACATTCCAAATTTTGAAAGGAATCCAATTTTTAATACGCAAGCGATACAGATAGCTTGGAAGTCAAAGTTTCAGCTAAGACTACTGGAATTTCATTGATTTATGTTTCTCAAGTCAATACTACTCCAAGGCTGGACGCGGCTCCTTCATCAATGACCTTCATTCTTAGTTATTTTAAGTGGACATTTAGAATGTAAGTCCTTCATTCCTGAATTTAGTAGACAGTTGGACTTATGAAATAACCTCATATCCACTCATATATATAGATTTCAAGTGTTTAGAATGGAACCAGGGAAAAGGAATCATGTACTGAGCATTGGTTATATGTGAATTCTAAAGCCCTTAAAAGTTTTATTCGGTTTAGCCTCCTGCCTAATCTTACAATGGTCACTCAGTATGCCATACGTACCTATCACTTTCTTGGGACTAATTCTGCCGGGAATTATGCCATTCAGAGATAAAACTATGACGCAAGCTCTGGTTTATCAGGCACTTCAAGGGAACATTCTTATCACTGATCTGGATAATGTACGAATACAGGTAACGTTATTCAACCAAAGGACGTAAAAATGAAATGGAAGAGGTATGGCCGTGAACGCTCTTAAGCAAAGTTGAAGCAAGAATAAAGGTGCATGAGAATGACTTTGTAACGAGTAGGTGTGGTCTACCAGTCGCAAAGCATCGCATTTCCCATTGAGTTTTACTTACATTTAACGAAAGTCAAACGAGACCTTTGGAAATGTTAGCCAAAGCAAGGCTAAAACTGTCCCGACTATGATGGCGTAATTGGCTTCTATAATTAAGTGGAATATCACCCCAATTTCTTTCTATCCTCCTAGGTTCAAACAAATAGACCTAAGAGATAGATAAAGTGTCTTTATTTAAGATTAAACTGATCAATAGGCTCTTCCTCCCATTCAATTCAGAAGCAATAACGATCTATGAGAACATGCGTTCAGGGCGATCTGATAACTATAAAGGCATTATATAGCTCTCAATGATAGGTCCAACGGTTTAATCGGATATTTTACGGGAGTCATGCTATTCGTAATGCTCCCGTTATTCGATGCCTTAGATAAGGCATAATTCGATGCCTTAGATATGGCGATTCCGCCAATATACCCTGCGTTATTTACTGGGGTGATATTGGACCCAACATAGAAGGACAACTGCAGGGACGATTTTCTCCCTAAATAGAACTGAGAAGCTCGCGCGGAAGGGAAAACTATTTGGTAAGTTTTTTTTCCACAGTCTATGGCCATTTAGCGATTTGATAAGCTAAAATAACAGGACTACTGATTAGTTTCCTTCCATTAGAAAACATACTACGGTAATTATTGTAAACAGATTTAAAATCAAAAGGGCTTGAGCCACAGCGTACAAACTAAAGTGTTCCCTTCGCCGTCCTCATGTCCCACTACACCGCTTTAGTAAATTAGAGCTCCCTGAGCTTAAATGTGAGTCAGTCCGCATCAAAATGCTACTTTATCCATGATTAATGAACGCTGATGTTTTAATTAATAAAATAAACTACCGCACTGACATTGAGAAATTCCCTTAAAGAATGTCCATGTGAATTCTGACTAGAGTGAGGGCTTATCTTACGTTTGGTCAACTTAGTTGAGCGTTGGAGCAAGTAAGAGGCCGACATCAAGAACACAAATTGAGAACAAGATCAAGAACAATATCATTTTCCTGTGTTTTAAAAAGTGATTACATTCAAAGCTGGTTGCCGACAAGGAAAACTGAAAACCTTATGCGATAACTGAGTTACATGGAATTTGAAACACCATGGCAAAAGCCGTCCTTTATGCTTTAAATTTGTTAGAGAACCTATTAATTGGTGGAACTGAGAATTTTCATTTTATTACGATTTAGCACGAGTTAAATATTAATACGCACTTAGTATTACTCGCCAAATATGAGGTATCATTTGAATCTGCCAAAGATAATAAACGGTGGTGGCATAGGAGGCCAATAATAATAATATACGGAATAGTAGAAAAATAGTAAATTAAATTCATATGTATTCGTTTAAAAATTAAAACGAAAAAATCTTCATAGCAAAGATAAAGGGACTTTTGGAAAAGAACAAAAAAAGCAGAATAAAGCACCATTCTTAGGATCAACCTCTGAAACAGAATTTATTTACAAATATTTTCAATAAAGATGAGTATGCTCTTTAAAATTTTCATTCTGGAAGAGTGAGGATATTATTATCTAGATAATTGAATGTAACCCTCCCATTAAATCAATTTCAGACACAATTTTACCTGAGTGAGTCACGTGCTTCTTACACTACCTATATTAAAAGAATAACTACACAATTTCATTTGTGAACGAGGATCGGTTTGCCAAGGCCTAAATGCACCTACAGCTTGCCGACGCAACGCCAATTATTCATCAGTTAATCAACCACTAATTTCAGCTTTGTGAACCTCTTGACCATAGTAGGCATCATTTAGAACTGATGAAGATTAAAATTCCAAAAACGAATGACCATTGGAAACGTAAGCATTACTAGGGATACAACCGACGTGGAAAATTACGATTAGATTCATGCGATGAGGCAATTTTCAAGACCGTTACGTATCCATCGAGGGTTGCCATATCGTTACCGAAAGCTGGCTAGCCCCGGTTCGACCCCTCCCCCCGCCTCACCCGCCTCCCCCTCGTGACCCAAATGAAAACTTCTAGGCACGCCGCAGGAGCAGCAAACAGTTCTCAACGCCCAGCAGGGGCAGAAGCGAAGGCAGACCCCTGGAAGACCCGGATACGACCGGCATGCCGAGAAGGAGTGTGGGGTTATCCAGTTGCCCCGTTGTCGGTCGGTGGGAGTTGAGGAGGTGGACTGGTTAGTTAAAGGGGTATAGGGGTTTTGAAAGTTTTAAGGGGGGAAGAAGTGCAGAGGAGAAAGGAGGAGAGAGAGGTGATGGGGAGAGGTTGGCAAAGGAGTGGGGAGGTGGAGATAAGGACCGTATGAGGGGAGGAGAGAGACAAGGTAGGGGGTTAGTGGAAGAGGAAAGGGTGCAGGGAGAAGGAGGAGAAAGGGTTTGGACGAAGAAACTTGTATGAGTTGGGCGACCGCAATCTGGAAGAGTGTCGGATGGGCACTATTGTGGGCTGAGTTGCGGAGTCAACATGGAAATGAGGAGCGAAAGGAAAGCTTAAAAGGAGGAAGGAAGGAGAAGCAGGGAGGAGGATGGAATGGCAACTGTAGCAGGGGCGGAAAACGTAGAGGAGTAAGGGTGCTGGGTGGAGCCCCAACGCATACATATATACACACCCCATGGGTGGTTTATCCTGAAGAGATGGGAAAAGGGGGCGGTGTATGAACATTTGCGGTCTCGAGCGCGCCAATTGTACGGGGGCGAAAGGAGTAGGGAGAGAGGGGAACGCGAAGGAGGGTAATGGAAATAGTTGCCCAGTCACACCGCCCTCCTTCCCCGCTTCATCCTCTCCCACTACACACCCCAACTGGGCTCATTTATGTGTCTGGGGAGCAGATCATTTCACTTCTCTCTTCCCGCTTCTTGACTCATTCTAAAACCGAGCGACTGGAGAGGATGAAACTTTAACTGCCATAATCTGTGGACTTCTTGTCCCAGTCGCTCTCGTTCCCTCTCCCCCCAGACACTCCAACTCGTATCTTTTCCTAGGCTAAATCCTTCCCCACCACAATATATACGCCTAGATTAAATCTACATATTACCCTGCGAGCAGCCACAGAGGCGTGTGACAGATGGCGTTAGGACACCATCCATGAAAAAGGGAGGGATCAGGAAAAAGGAATTCGAAAAGGGAAAGGAATGATGTTAATCCTATTGTGAACATAGAAAATATTTCTCCTCAAAACTGGGGTAATTCTTTGACAACGGTGCGTCCTTAATGCTGGAAAATGCGGTAATTTTTGCCTATCGTGTAGCCTCCGAGTCTCTAGCGGTTCCCAACACTGTCCTTTCATCAGCTTTATTACATATTATGTTTGTTCGAAACAGTTTTTGACGAAGCAGGTGGACACTTGGCTAGCAATTTTGTTCCTCACTTACGATGGATATTAATTCCATGTCCTACGCATGAGCAAACCGAATACTGTTGTATATTATGCATAACGTAACTGTGAAATCAAATGTTAATATTTTTGGACAGGAACTGCATAATGGTTGTGTAAGCATAAGTAAATGAACTAAATTTTCTTGATACCTGATAGATTCAGAAATAATAACTATCTTAGCCAAATAAAATCGATTCATTTTTTGAAAATGTTTCAGAAGTCATGCTGTTAAGTGTAGAAAAAACAGAAAAAGAGATGGGAAAAAGCACAATACAGTAGTTAATATCAAGGAAATATACAGCAGGCCTTTTTTTAGATTTCCTTCACGAAGCCGTGGCCACAGATATCTCTGATGCAAGTGTTGCAAGAACTTCTCTAAACAACAGCTACCTTTCTATTTGTACATACTTGGCTGGATATTTGTACATACTTGGCATTTTGATCTTTGCCTGACCCAAGTGCAAGCCTAGCAACATTCAATTATTGTTGATTGAATTACATTTTACTGTTTGTTGTCCATGATGCCACACCGAATCAGAATAACTAATTTAGGCAAATTTAAAGAGTTAATTAAAAAGGCTAATTAGTACACGCGTGAAACATACGTGTAGAAATATTTCATAAAAATTATCACCTTACCAAAGGAATCAATGATATTTTTGAAACAGTTTAGTCACGCTATTAGATACAAACGGTTGTGTTTGGAGTTCTCAAGTAGGAAAAAGCATCTATCCACACCATAATTTATTACCATCTATGGTTTCAGCAAATCATTCCGTTGTCAAGTGTCAGTATAGGTATATAAGTGTGCATACATATTAAATATATTGGCGAGAAAGGAGTAGGGAGGAGGAGGTTACGATGGTGAGGAAAGAAGAAGACAAAAACTCAGGTCAAAAGTTGAGGCACAACAAGTGATTTCTTCACTTTTGCTAGGAGAGTGATTGACGTCAGAGGAGTATTCCCATTATGAAGACTGGTTATTTTTAAAATGGCAATGGTTTGCTGAACCATGGTTGATAATAAATTACATCATGACTAAATGTAAATCTCTCGTTTTTTATTACAAACTACTTGGTTCCATCGTTAGGCCAAGAAAGGCCTAAATCAATCCAATTGATGTAATTTTAGAATGGGTACAATTTTAATGATTTGGAATGGAATTTAAAATGAAACTTTTCGGATGTGTTCATATTTTTTAAAATTTCAGGTTAAAGTAAGTTTTCCTGGCACTTCTTGGCAACCAGTATTAATATCTTCGTTTTATCCTTACATTGCGTTGTTCCCAGTGAAATTAGTTCTTAGTGTATAAAACTTAAGATATAATAAGTTTTCGTTTAAATTTTACAGTTAATAATATGCGTAAATCAATTCTAACGTTAAAAACCCATGGAAAAGGTTGAATTAAGCTGAAAAGTTAACAGTAAAAAGAACATGGAATATCCAACTGCCACAAATCGAGACGAGAGAAAACCAGAGCATGATAGAATAACGGCCTAAGTATTACACCCGGGAGCTACGAAAAAAAATGCCCGTGATGAGGAGTTGACTCAACCCATACGTGACTTATCCTTCCTTTTCTCTCTCGGTAAACTAGTAAACGAAGCGGAGCAAAATTGAAATATAAGAGCGAGAAGAATAGGTCAATTAGGAGGGGAGAGACGTCAGAGAGAGCTTCTTAGCGAAAGAAAAAAAAAGCATAGAGATGAGGGGTAAAGCCTTTGACATAAACACACAGGCACACAGGAGACCGGAGGGGAAAGAAAAAAAAGAGGATGGCTTGGGCGGGCTTACTTTAAGGAATGAGTCAAGATTATATATTTATTCCTATATAAATAAGTATGAAATTGAATGAATAGGCCTACTGAGGCTTTTCACAAGAAAAGATACACTTCCTTCCTCTCCCCCCATATAGAGCCAAGAGAATAAGAAAACGGCTGTATGGATGGATGAGAAAAAGAAAATTGCTGAATAGCATTCACATATATAATTTTTTCCTTCTATAAGGTCAATTTTTTTGGTTCCTTTCTTTCGTGGTTATTTTTTTCCCCTCTTCTCTAGATTGTTTGCTTTCACCTATTCCGTCCATATTTCATTGTCTCGGCAGTATTTCTCAGTTATTATTATCAGGAGTTGCTCAGTTTTGCGAAACCACAGCAGTTGGCACCTTCTGAGAGTAGACGTGTACGCCCAAAAAGAGTTGTGATTGGGCCACACTTCTTCCTACTGTATACTTTTTTTAGACCTCGTGGCAAAATACGTATTCCGTCTTTCTTTGTGAGCTAGGCAAAACCTTATGATAAGGAGTAAATCACAAAGTATTGCGAAGGCAACTAAAGAATAAAAACACTGCTACATCTGAAAATAAACATTATGATGCCGTACTGCAGCGAAACCATGGTATTGCGTACGTAAGATAAAATAAGCAACTGCAGTGGACCAAAATGGGGAAACTTTCTTTCAAAAATAACTTCGTAGAGTTCATTCGGAAAACGTTTCAAACCATTATGCATTCTTGAGTCTTCTGACATCTTAACACAGTCAATGCGGGACCGATTTTCATGGAAGTAGTCAAAATCGGCTTTAAAAAATTTAAAGGGCTTCGGAATGGAACGACCACGTCAATTGACGTGCTCCGTCAGTCGCTGTAGCCAGGTAATTTTTCAAATTATCCCCTTTTCAGGATGATGAAACTCGCTGAGTTCCACAGACTAATTCCGGAATCTATTATTTATGTTCAAAGCCATAACTCATGTGATGAGCCATGTATTAATTTACTCTGAATGGGAAATTGAAATCTAAACATAATTTAATATTTAACTTTCTGGATTGGCTAATATAGGTTTACTTCACAGTTTACACAAATCTTTATGAATCGTAAGCCACCGACCAAGTTGAGGAAGAATTGAACTGGACTGCCGTTATTCAATGCCGTTTTCATTTTCCTTTGATTTGAATGAATGTTTTCAGTTATAGGCTAATTCCATAGATCATCCTCTCTCAATAATTTTTTGACCTTCTGCTAGTTATCCATCGTATAAAGTAAAGGAAAAATTAAATTAACTATAATATTTTATCCAATAAAACACACTTATTACTCCAGTGGTTTCAAAATTTCTTAATAATATAATGATAACTTAGCAAATATTTGTGAATTAAATATCATTCAAACTCGAAATCTGGTTCCAAAGAGAGCGAAATGATATATGAAATGCATAAGGACCTAATCCATACATTATCACTCACTGCCGTCGAATAGTTACATATATAAATAGCCTAAAAGAGAAGCGAACGGAGTTAGGAAGTAATGCATTTTAATGCCATACCCATTCCATTGATAAGGATATAGGAAAATGTGCAAAGTTTTCTACATATGTTTCATAAACATATTTCATTGTTATTCGTAAGCGTTCTGTCTCGTAAGTGTGGCATGATCAACTGGATCTGGTATTCATGATAGTGTTCCATACAGTTTAACTATCTTCTGTTCTTCTGTAAACATCCTCATGTCTTATTAAATCCGTCCATTTGATTCTCAAGATCCTTCTACAGCACCAAGTTTCAAAATCCTGTATTATCTCCTGCTCCAGCCTTATGTACCACGCGGGTCAAATGAATTTCAGGACCAATGCACTGGAAAAAAACAGGCGGAAAGGATGCATGGAAACATACAGGGCTCGAAGGATACCTTGAGTGAGACCTGATTGTAGTTACTACAGACAAGTGAAGAGAAGAACCACTCTTCCCTTATTCTTCACGAATGCGTAAATTATTGTCTCTACTGAAACCGGCCACTGGACCGGAATGCGTGGAGTTACGGAATGGTCTAGAAAACACCGAACACAAAATGGATATTTGGAAAGATAAGAGGTTCCAAGGACGGCTGCAGTGGGACTTAATAATAGTTGTTACTCTAGATAAGTGAAGGAAAGCTCCACACACTCTCTTTCCCCCTTATCTCCTTCTTCCCCTTCTCGGACACACAAATTTTTTATTACCCTCGCCAAGAGAAAAGAAAGAAGAAGAAGTAGCCTCTCTTTCTTCTCCACTAGTGGAGAGATGAAAAAGAGAGAGAGAGGGAGATAGTATCAACCGAAATGATTGAATGGAGTGAGCGCTTAAGGGCAAAGGGAATCCAAGTGGACACACTACCCACTTGAGGTTTTATCTTTCATCCCTTCCTTGCTTTCTTTACGTTCTCTCGGCAGTCGCTAAGTCTGCAACGGGACGCCAGTGGGACGAAAGGGTGGGTATCTCGAAAGAAAACGCCAGGAGTGGATGATGCCAATGGAGGTCAGAAGGAGGGTGAATGGAGTGGACGATAAAAGGGAGGACACTTCGTGGAAGAGAGCGGAGGATGATGGCTCGACTGGCTGCAGGGAGTTTCACATTTAGCTGAGAGCACGGGCTCTTATGGAGATTCGTTCGCTGTGTACACAGCGGTGGAGGTGCGTTGTTGCCAATAACAGTGGAAATGTTTAAATAGTGCAATGTAGTATATTAACTGTACACCTAGAAGTAATCCATTATTCAAGTCATTCATTGGTCAATCAATCCTAAGAGTGGTCGACTGCAGCCTTCCATCCTTCCCTATCTGATGGTAGCCCTCTTATTATGTGCTTTCCTCATTACTTGGTCTACATTTTTTATCCATTGGCTTTCTTTAAGCGACTTTTGTTTATATTTTTACTTAGACTATATCCATCCTTTCCTTTGCATATATCCTTTGTTCCTCAGGATGTGCCCAATCCACCTGGTTCTTCTTTCCTGAAGGGATATTTGCAATTTCAATGCAATATTTTCTTCTTCGATTCTTCTGTATACTTTTTCAATTTTATTTTATCCGTAATCTCTATTTTATTTTTTTATTTATTTTTATTTCATAAACATGAAAACAGCCTCGAGGACCATTTTACATCAGGCGTTGTAACAGTAACATAGGAAAACACACACAACCATGTCCTGGGAGGAGAAAAATCCTCCCCAGGCGGGACTCGAACCCGCGACCTTTGGGTTGTCAGGGTAAGACGTTACCCCACCGCCACCGAAGCCGACATTTGATCATTTGACCTTATATTTTCTGGTCTGACTTTTCAATGGTCCATGTTTGCGATCTATAGAGAACTACAATCCACAGAAATGCTTTCACCTTCTGTTTCCACGTTCGCAGTCCTACCTCCTTTGAACACAGTAGTCTCCTATTCATCATGAACGCTTTCATAGCTCGTGCTATTCTTCGCTTGATGCCCGTGTTCTTTCGTCCCTTGGGATGGTACTTCCGAGGTAGGTGAAGGAATCCACTTGCTCTAATTTCTCTCTCTTCCACATACTCGGATTTTGGTCTTCTTCTAATTTATTTTCTGGTTATATTATTGAATAAATTTTCCATTGTATTCAGTGACCTTCAAGATCATCACGATCATTTCCTTAAGTACTTTCTTTAATAAAGCGAGGTGTTATGGTGGAAAATGTTGCCAACATTCCCTATAGGTGGGCACACTGAGTGTAAATATGGCAACAGCATCATCTACAATGTTTCTGCCTTCAACTAAAGGTGGGAAGCTCTACAGTTTTCAATGGTTTTTAAAATGGGAGGTTATGGTGAGGAGGGGTCCCACCCATTTCCAATTTAATCCCATGAGCTTTACTCTTGTGAGTTTTACTCCCATGTGCAGTAGAGGAAGTGATTAGGTAATATGCCAAGTAGATTCTGGCATGCTGAAACGTCGGTCCGTATTACAGAGATGACATGATAGGAAATGTACCAAGCACCAATGGATTAATGATTGAATAGGTGAAACAATTTTTTAGGAGAGAAAGGAAGAGCATCGAAGTCATAATGTGTAGGTAATCGGCCGTATTAAGTATATCACTGGTGAAATTAATGCGTGAATATACTATTGTATTATTAAATATCAGAATTATGACGATGCTTCAATCATTAATGTAAACATAAGATAATAAGCAAAAAATACAAATTTTAAACGTGATAGTCATGTTGGGCGGTGAATGTTATGTGGAAAATTGCAGGCTACCTTTCCGTGAACCTAGGCAACATTTATACTCGCTTCCTAAATCCATGATTTAAAATAACGATCACTAGTGATGTCATTCAAGAGATTATAAACGAGTCAATTTTGTGATAGGCAAAACATTTTCCGAGAAAAAATATTACCTGCATACACAATTATTCCTTTCTACAAGTCAACTGACCCGTTACCTCAAGATTAGGAGATCTCGCATTTGCTGCTATCGCAAAGAGCATTCATTAGCCATTTTATCCAGGGAATGGCGCTGTCTTGAATGCAAATAGATATTTTTTTTATCTCCCAAGTAATTCTTTTGTTTTTTTCTGTGAATTCCATTCAAAATTATGTGAATTTCCATTTTCGTCAAAACATATCCTTTTGTTGATTGCAGTAAAGAAAGTAGATTTTTGAAATTGTGAATATGGCACTTTCATGTAATTCATGAACTATAAAAGAGTTAAATCTAGTTGTTTCCAAATACTGATATGGCAAGAATGTATTTTATTTTCCTGAGGGTATGCGCTCTTTTCATTACAAATTGCCCGATTTCCTCACCATCAATTCATACCCTGTTTAAAACTGTAAGGTGAGTCATAGTGTTCCATGAATTTCAATTTTATACTTTTCGAACATGCCTGCATCACGATTTGCTACCAAGACAAGAAGGAATGAAAGAGCAAGAGATTGCTTAAGGGTGAGTCAAGTTGTGTATTAACAAGTATCTCTTACATTTTATCCTATTTTATTTTCCTCCACCATACATATATTCCTTTAGTGACACTTTCAACAATACCTCCCTTTCGCCCAATCCATTTCCCCCGTCTCTCTCTTCATAGTAAATATATTTATTTGCCATATTTATTCTGCTTTTTACACTTCTATTCCTCAATTTCCTCCCTTCTTTCTGGCGTGAAAAGACGTGAGAATGGAGGAAAATACAGTATTCTTTATGTTATTTCCTTCTCCTTCTCCAACCCCTTGATACTGAGAATGGCTGCTCCTATACCCCCCAACCCTCCCGTCACAAGGAAATGGATAGGAGTTGAGAATGCGTCGACCTAAACACATTAAATCAAAGTGGCACGACCTCTTGGTCTGCCGCTTCTGGGCGTGGTCGTTGCACCACAAAAGGAGAGGGTGAAAGATATTTACGAACCCTGTGGTACGCACATAAATATCCCGGAAAGGGTTCTATCGAGATTCTATAACGTATATACATATTATGCAGGACATGATGTTTAAAGTGGGAGAGAGTGCCGCTTTCTTGATCTACAATTTTTTCAGGGTTGCAATGTCAATGAGGCACAATATAATCTGAGCTCCCTAGATACAGCAAAAAACAGTTGGAAGTGTCATAATCGACATCTCGCTGGGGCAGTTGTCATAGAATGAATTATTAATCTTTGATAGATTTCAATTTAATAATCAAGTGCCCATAAACAC
Organism: Pyrrhosoma nymphula; assembly: GCA_963573305.1. Classification (NCBI taxonomy): domain Eukaryota; kingdom Metazoa; phylum Arthropoda; class Insecta; order Odonata; family Coenagrionidae; genus Pyrrhosoma; species Pyrrhosoma nymphula. The sequence continues at coordinate 43,255,028 of OY754329.1, forward strand.
GAAAATGCACTGACTCAGAATGCAATTAAAAAGAGTATGCGTGATTAATAGCTGATTTGATAGCGAAAATTTCACAATAAATATATCATTACCGTAATGACAGCAAGGAAAGGAGTGAGATATCACTTTTTAGGATGAAAGCAGAATAATTTAATGAGTAGTGACTCGTGAGGAAGCTCAGTAGTAAAATGCTGTCATGATAATTATGGTATTATATTTACTGACGGATGCATGATTATTTAATATGCGAAGCATAACATAAGCAGGCCAATAGGGCAAATTTAATTTGGAGGAAAATGCAGGCCATAAGTAAGACAGAACGCATGTAGTATGGCAATCAGGTAATGTCACAAGTATACTGACCTGTTCAATAATTGCCGTAAAATACAATTTTCTGCCGAAGTCTTACAGATAGCCAAAATATTCCACTGTGTGTATGACCTTCGACCCATCATTCTAAACGCAAAATTTTAAGTAATCACATTTTTTAAACTAAACTTTTATAATCAATAATATATGATTGACTTCCTTTAGAGCTTTTTCATGGACGGTTTAAAGAAAGTCACGTTACAAAATAGAAACGACTACATTTTTTTCCTTGAACTACCAATCACTACGTATGGACACATGTTTTAAAGCAAGGACTACCAATGCAAATAGAAAGAACTGTCTCAAAAATAACGTCAATGGCATTTAAATTTTATCCTCAGAAGAAAATGAATGGCATGACAATCGAGGAAGAAATATACATTGCACTCGCAGCCAAATAGGAAGGACGCTGTTGAAGTGTAAATCGACCGGGCGCAAACAAAACTGCGGCGGGAAGATTAGCTGCTCTTCAATTTGTAGCTGATATCACTCGTCCACGTCCAACCGAAGCTCTCCACTCAGGAAACTGCGATCAATTATCACCCTCAACAGGGAATGGTAAATAAAAATGCATATCACATGGAGTTAAACAAAAAAACAAAGAAGGGAGAAAGATCCAGTTACTGTGTGCATTAGTTACAACCTCGAAACTTGGCGAAAACAAATGCCCCGGCAATCAATTCCTTTCCAAAACTAACTGTTTTTGCAAGGGTTTCAAATGAACAAGCGCGGCGCTCAGAGGTGATTACTGGCAGCGACGCAATGGGAGGAGAGGATAAAATACCGGTCGAGTTCCACGGATGATCAATGACGAACGACAGTTACAGTCAAAGCTGAAGCAGAGGTATACGAATACGCCATTGTCTTCCGTCAATTTACTTGCACAACTGCCGAACGCTTCCGGCTTAATTTACGGCGTTGTCTTCCACACATCTGGGTTCGGCACACAAAATAAATTGTTCGATCGCGTGCCCCATATCGCACATGGTTTTACCCGCAACCAGCAAGCCGGTTTCTCATTATTTAACCGTAATTTACTTTAATTGCGATGAACTATAATGTCCTCTACGTGTACAAAGGCATATGTTATTCAAAAAAGGCATGTATATATATTTTTCTAGAAGGAAACACCAGCTGGGTGTATCGAATGAATCGAAGGTGATTTTCTATTCACATAAAGTCATGACAATAGGCAAGGAATGTTAATAATGTTGTCACAAGGCTGATGAAGTGGTACTGAATCATTAAGAAAGAAGAACCAATTAAAATATTCCTCAGAGGAATAATACGACCGGTTTCGATATCTTACATCATTACCAAGACTTGGTTTGACATTTCTCAGTAGAAAACGCTCCATAGTTTTTCTTTCGGAAATACATTTTTCTCAATGGCAGCGAAAACCGCCAAGAAATATCAACAATCAGGCACAAAATAAATTTATTGTAAAAGAAAAAGAGACAAAAGTTCAGTAAAATAATTCCTATTTTATTTGCGATGGATGTAAAAATATTGATATTTTGCAGTGATGCGATTTTCAAAAGTGGTTCGAGGCAGTATTTTTCCAAATTAATAACTCTTCCGACATTCTATTTCATATTTCTCTATATTTTGGATTAATATTTGTCTTACTGATGACTCTAAGGTACGATTTGTATGAAAAGTTGATTTGATTGGCTAAAGCTCTTTTACGAAGTTTTGATTGAAGACAGCATCAGATGAAATAATGTCGAATCATTCATTGAATAGAAGAAATAAAACAAAAGAAGGTTTTAAAACTCCAATCTCATCCTGAATGACTTTATTTGAATCAATTAATACTCTTCAATAAAATAAGTCTTTTTATATAATAAATTTATTAAAATATTAATATAATTATAGAGGCGTTTAATTCAACCCATTAAATAATCCATATTCTCATTCATGCAATTTAGTCAAAGATGAAATGGAATAGATCGCAAAACTTATGTCCCATCTATTTTCACATTTCGCAAAAAGGGCGCAAAGTAACACGGTATGATTTCATCCACATGCGGTAAAATCAATGACTAAATTACACGCAGATTTTGAACTACATTTATATGAATTCAGTCATATGCTATGAATGCCCCTACGCTCAGAATGCTAAATACGGAAAAGAAGAATTTGAAGAAAAAATCTTGATTTCATTATAACCTCTTTCACATAAGGGGGATATAAAAATGCATTAAAGCTGAATGAGGAATCAAGCGGCGAGGATATCGTTTAAACTTCATTGTAAAATAGAGAGTAATTTAAATTGTTGATGAAAAGTGAATATGTTGAAAATAATTCTAAGTATGAGTATACTTAGTGCAAAAAACTATTGAAAATTATTTCAATGAAGTTACTCGGATACAATTCTTGGAAAATCCGATGGAATAGGGAAAAAGTGGAACAAATAATGCAATAAAGGAAAAAAAGCTGCTCAAATAGAGCTGTGAAAGGATAGATGCTCACGGAAACTAAACTATGTGAGCCTTACAGTAATTGCAAGGAATAAGGAAGAATGACGGAGGACTGCAGTTACAAATCTTCGAATTGAGTACTAATGATGATGACGTTCGTTCCTGCTCCTTGATTAAATAACAATCTCTCTACCAGGAGAGAGAGAAAAAAAAAGAATATTTAAGAACAAGAACACAAGCGGTAAAGTGAGCGTTAAGGGAAATGGAGGGGTTCTAAGCAGGGGAAAGCAGAGTGGAGTGTGGAGAAGGGAAAGTACGACCGTGGGGAGGGCTGAGAGGGTGGAGAGGTGGAAATGAGGAGAAAGGGCAGCCCCGGATGGCGGGAGGGCCATAAATTACAAAGAGTTCACAGTCAAGCGCAAACAACGGCCATAAGTTTGCACGCCCACCCTATACCTACTACTATGAAGAAATTAGCGGCCAGATTCATAATTGAGAAATTTTCAACAAGAGAGGGTCAGTGACAGGAGATATCTTTCGCTTACAGCGGACTCGCATTATCGCTAATTTGTCCATTTCACTTGCTTAACATCAAACTTGTTAAAGATTTATGGGGCGAAAGTCTAGAAACAACTCCGAGATAGTTGTAACTAATGACTAATTACTTGTGCATTTACTTCTATTGATGACGACATGAAATTGGTAAACGTAAACACCCTATTTGAAGGCACTATTAGGGTTGTTTTTCCATAAGATAGTCGTAAAAACAATTATGAAAGGGATGATGTTGAGTTCATTAAACGGTTAAAGATTAATTCAGTCAAAAAAATGAGCAAGAAGGTTACTTCTTTTTAAAAATATTAACACTTATTCTGAAGTTAACAGATATTTCTAAGAGTAATATAGAGCTAACGTAAAAACGTATTCATGTCTTAATGCATGACACGCATGATATTCCGATTATTGTGGAACAAATCCTGTCGGAAGAAAAGTATTTCGAGAACATGTTGGAGCCTGGGTATAAAGAAAAGCCTAGTTCGTGTCCTACAAAATATAGCTAATTAAAAGCTGGATACTAAATAATTTTAAAAGCGAAACTCTACTAATTTTTCACTTTTATAAAATCATGCAAGTAAATATTTAGCAGGAATTAATGCGCTAATGAAATGATGATGAGTGAAAAATAAGTACCACATATCACAGTCAGAAAAAAATATTATTAAAATTAGGAATGATGTATTAGAAGAATCAATAATTCAAAAATAGCATGAATAACATGGTATGCTATTAGAGTTAACTACGAAAGCATAAATAATAACAAAAAAGCGTGCCTTATACAAGATATGTTTAAATAAACAAATTAACAGGGCGTACCTATTGAAAAACAGAGGAAATATAGGGCACATGTAAGTCAGTATGAGTGTAGTGTGAAGGTAACGTAGTACAACGACGGATATCAAGACTGTCTGATCAGGATCTAAATAAAAGGACAAACGATCAGGATCATCAATTCCTTCGAAAAAGATAAGACACTACGCTGTCTCAAGGTATCTTATCATTTTTCAGAAGGCTTGCCTGGAAGTGAAGGAGAGACGAAGAGTAAAATTACTCTAGTAATTCAGTTTCTGAATTTAGACCCAGATGACAGTCATTGGGAGCATTGAAGATTAGACTTTAAGATAAATCTATTAGCAAACCCCTGTGAGGAGCATACGTTTCACGTTAATATAGTGGAGGGATGCAGTAGTTGAAGCAACGGTTGTTCATACCAAACATAAAGGGACATGAGTAAATTAATTTTCAGAATTTCCATACTGAATTTAAATTACTGGGTATGACAAATAGTCATTCTGAAAACTATGTCTCATTGCACAATTTTTCTTGAGGGTACCATATACTCGGCGGCCTTTTCCAATACCTGTTTTGTGTGACTAGGTAAATGCACGAATTCTCATACAAAATTGTCTGCTAGTCCATTTTGAATGGCTATTTGGCTGTAAACGAATGGCGCCGAGAGGATTATGGTTTACCGTCCCATCCGACGAACAGATTACTGAACTTGGAGCGCTCTTCACATGGCCCAGGTACGGATTAGACTTTCTATGAAAAACACTCGCCACCATCGTGATTCAAATTCGAACCTCCATAATAGCAAGCACTCCTGGCACAGCACCAAACTAAAACTCGCATATTCAAAGAGCGGCTCCATTTTTTTTCTCAGGATTTATATGTAACTACCACTCAGAATGAAGGAAGAAGACGCAGCGCCACCCGTGAGAAGGAATCGAAACTTAAAAAAATATAACATTTATTTAGTAAACAACTAAAAGTCGCTGCTATTCTCACCGATTTCTCAAAAATGTCCCGACATGTGTCTTTTTGCGCAGCTATGCGCGCGAAATTAGCAGCAATATTTTGTAGATCTGTCAACAGTAGTTGCATTAGATGTGTCATTATGTGGAATAAGGAAGCAATTATTCATGCAAGAGAAATTTTCAGGCTTTACTTAGTGATAGTGATCACGTTTAATTATGTATCACCTTATTAATCCACTGTTTTTACACCACAAGGTAATGACATTCTCGGCACCATTCTCGATAAGAATAGAAAAAGTAAAAAATACAAAGTAATAAGTTATTTATAGCATCTTGAGGTCTAACACATATCAACGGGAGTTATTTTGAATATTGCGATGACCATACCTCGTCCTTGTACTCACGGTAAGAGTTTTCGTACGAGAAATGGTTTGCAATATTGCACTGAGGATATTCCCTCAGGGAAATTAGTTACGAAGGATATGGACTAAAATATTATGTCTGTGAGAGGAATGGTCACAGATACACACACGAAGACACCAAATCTTCTGTCCCAAATACAATTTTATATATGATTGTAGCACGCATATACCATGTTCTCATAATGTACCTTAGGCAGAAAATTTGATGTCACTGATCTTATCTCAGTGAAATTTGACAAATTTTATGCTTCGTAGTGGTTCAAAGGAAAACGTCGGTGCTATTCTAATTAACTAACAGCAATGACCTGTGGGCAAGAAAAGGATGAGATTGTGATAGAAAATACTGGAAAATTTTGAACATCCAAAAATGTTAACAGGTGAACCAATTTTATTGCTTATGTTTTGTTCAAGTAAGGGAAATATAAAGTGAGTCATACACAACATCTCTCATCAACTCATATCAAAGGACTTACTCAAAAACTAAGCGTATCGATCATCCCTTTCGGTGAACTTGGATTTGAGTTCATGGTTTTTGGATTGGACTCAAAACATCAAAATGCAACATGATGCTCGCGTTAATTTAATTCCAAGAGTAATTTATTCTATAACAAGCCACTTTGATTTTCACTTTTTCCACTGCTCAAATATCGACTGGCCGCGATGAAACTGGCTAAGAACATGGCGATGTTTCGCAAAACATTATTACAGACTTTTGGCCGGAATGCAGTTACTGAGAGGTAAGGTTCTTTACTTCGAATTACCCTGAGCCCAAAATCTATTTTATCAATTCACCCTCTACGCATTTAGCCTTAGGCTGATTGGCTGGCAGGAGGAATTATAGGTCAGTGGTATTTTTTTATCAACAGGTACCTACACATCACAAAAAACGATCAAAATGGGAGGCAAAGGAAAGAATTGTTTTCCAGTGGCAGAAGGGAGTGGAATACCAGGGCACATAGCGATATAAATAAAAAAAGATATCCAAAAAGTACACATTTTCAATCGAAAAAAAAAACGCCTTCCTTCAATGTTTCCTTTAACGGAAGCCACTGAAGTAAAGGTCTCGGACTTAAACAAGTTACAGGCAAGTATGTGCCTCCACGGATGAAACAGAAGAGTCTGGCAGAAAGTAAAACACAGCGAAGGAAACATAAGAGAAGGAAAAAAATGTTTTTCTCAAAGTCAGCGGAATCCTTCGTCGCATTCCCAAAATTTACGTCTCTCCGCCCTAGCCGTCTGATTCCCTTTTTTTATTACATTCCGGATCCTCGTTCATTGAAGCAAATTCAGAAATCAGATTACGTGAGTCACCGGCAAAAGGACGACGCGATACGAAAAGCAAAAAAATAATTCAGCAAATAGAAAGAAAGGAGAGATGACACAGAAAATATTTAGAAAATTAAAGAAACGTCCCCAACCGAAAAAAGCTAACGAAGAACTCCGGACGTGGCACCCTAATACGGATCCCCTGGCGTCACCCTGGAGGGTGTGAGGCCTTGAAGTGAGAGCAGGAAAGGAATATGAGAGTGGCAAACAAAAGAGGGCCGATCTCCTATCCCCTCTACATTTGCCTTATGCCCCGTTTAGACTACTATCGTACGTACCATCGTAGCAACTCGCACGCATTCACACTACTATCGTAACTCAGTGCTGCCCTCACCAGGAATCGCGACGAACTAGTAAAGAGCAAGCGAACAAAATAGGGATTCCCGCGTCCCAGTGGCGTTTTAAGACTTTCGACATGGATTTAAAAGAAAATGACACCTATCTTGGTTTATTCATTGAAGTACCACCATCTAATTCTAACTTTTTTGATTATCGTCATTCATCATTCCCAATTTCCGGTCGTGATATCAGCGCTGACCATCGTAAAAGTGGCAGTGTTAGGAACTACGCGTACCGCTGTCCGGACATGCGTTCACACTACTATTTCCGGCAACTATCGTCAGGACGATCGTACGTACGATAGTAGTCTGAACGGGGCATTACTCCTTGTTCTTCATCTTACAGAGGGGTAGTGCTTGAATATCCGGTAATTCCCCATTCTAGCGCCGTTCACATCACTGTCGCACAGTGAGCTGAAATCGGGAAAAGCTAGCCAAAAATAATTCATTTTATACTTTTTATTTTCAATGAGGTAATGGCATCTTATGATGCACAGTATCCAAACAATAAACAATCAGAATCACTTCAGCTATTAGTGCTTCTTTTATGCCAGCAGAAAGCTAAAACATTTAGAAAAAAATAGTCACAAACCTCAGCTGTCTCTTTTTCGCGAAAACTGTTGCATGTTTTTGCTCTTTACGCGTTCTATTGTTACAAATGATTTTTCAAACACATACTATAAAAGTGAGAACTTTTTAAAAGGTATTTAAAGATTTCTTTGTTTCTGTAGACTATTTCTTGCAACTTTTCAGGTGCGTATAAATTATTATATTAGTCCCCTGTGAAATGTACATCCGCGTCCTCCTTCATGATGCAAGCGTGGAAGTAGTCTCAATCTCTTCGTTTGACCTTGGAGAAACATAATTTCGATGGTGGCACTCTTGAAAATGGTTCGTTTGAATGCTGCGGGCAAAAAACATAATGGCCACCTTCGCAAACACGTTTTCCTATTTATATCAGTAACTATTGGGATTACGTAAAAATGTATTGTACAAAAAATGTAGCTACACAAATTCGCACAGAAAAGATTATCACAACTTTTTATGTAGGAACAACAGTTTTCTCATAAAAATTACTTTAATATTTTTCAAAAATAAAAATGAATGTCTTAGTATGAGGGTTTTGCAAGCGCATATTTACATGCTTGACATTATTTATGTGGCCACTGGATAATTCTAATAATAATTAATGTATTAAACACTAATAAATTAAATAATATACCCTTTCCCTTATGCTGTGCCGTAGGGAATTGAAATATAAAAAGTACCACTATTGTTTTAACCTTTAATGGAAATAGTGTGGAAGAAATGCAATTTTTACAGATTTAGATATACAGAGTGGAGACAAAAAACTTGACACTCCTACAATTACATTTTTATTTACAATCATCGTCACTTTCAATGCAAATCTCATTTAGACCTAATTCTTCATCATCGTCTAGCTCGCACTCTCCCATTTTGTCACAACGGTCGGGATTACCTTCGCACCTGCATATTTCAGTACACCGGAGTCCATTTGACTGACATGTACATGGAATAGAGCAATGCCTTTTGGAAAATGAGCAGCGAGAAAGTTGCAAGATAAGCTCTGGAGCACAAGGGTTAGTACAAGCAACAGGCTTGTAAGCACTCCCTACTTTGTTCGATCCAAAATCTTAGGGTGGTGGGTTATTGGAATGCTTAATTAGGTCCTAATTCCACTCAAAATACTGAAGGTGAGCCCTTAGCAATGCCGGATCCAGTGCAGATCTTGTTGGAGGAAGGTTCTCCTCTATAAATTGTTTCTGTGTAAACTACAACCATCGCACAGATCCCTTGTCGGTCAGTGTTGTTTTGGGCATAAAGCAGACAAGTGAACGCTTCCAAGTTAGTTCTGAGATTTTCAGTAAGTGACAGTGTAGTCCCCAAATTAGCCAAAGCTTCTAGCAGCGTATCACTTTTGGAATTAAAAGCTTTCCGCCACTTCATTTTACCTTTGCCAGCAATTGATCCTGTTAAATTAGCTCCTGAAAGTGCGTGTAATCCAGGGAAATCAGAGGCTTTCACATGTCCAAGGGCTCTGTAAATTGAACCTAGCTGGACGAACCATGCCATGGCCGAGGAAAAATGCAAAATCTTTCGAAAGTTGAGGATATCGCCTTAGTGCTAAAATCAGGACATCAGTATCGGGGGAGAACTCATGAATAGTTTTAATTCCTTTCTGTGCTTAATAAGCTGCATATAATATCATCTTTGAGTCGGCCTCCTCCTGCGTACTTGCAAGACTGGATATATCATCGCCATGTGATGAAGCTACTTTGTCCCTCCAACTGAGTACGAACCTTTTGTTGTTTGAATTGAAGAAACGCCAAATTGAAGAATCTGATCGGAAAAGAACTCTGTTAGTTCGTCCTTCGTCTTATCATGGGCTAATAATTTGTGCATTGGTATACATACAATTTTCGTTTCTGGTCCAATTTTGTACTGCATTGGAGGATCTGAGCTCTTTTGTCGAATCTCTCGCATCGCCTTCTTCAATGAGTTTTCTATGTAAGAGTCGAAAACTATATGGACCTCACTGTAATTGCTGAATTTTTTCCCGATCCATTGGCTAAAGCGTACACCGAGGTCACAACATGTTTTCACTATGTTAGGTATGAAGAAGCGCCACACCATCTACTATCACAGCTTTTCCCTGTAGCTCTTCATTTTCTTCTAAAACATCACGTGTGGAGGAAGCTTGATCATCTTCGTTTTCTTCGGAAGGTATCTCCTGCATTGATTCAAGAGCATCCGTAAGTTTTTACTTAGCTAGACAATGGTGAATACTCCCGTCAACTGCAAACAACGACTTCGGTAGTACTGAAAACTCGTAGTTGCTCAAATTGTGCCTCAAATCTATATCAGGTCTGCTTCTGGGATCTATCAACAATTTTGAAATAAGAGATAGGTCTGTCTTTATGACAATGGTTTTGTCTTTGATGGTAATTTTAACCTTTTTCGCTGCCGTTTTACACATTCTAATTACATTCTTTTTCATAAGAGCCCAGAACGGAATGTTCTTAGTTTTAACTTGTTGATCTAAGAAATTATTATGGAGATCTTGACCAACTTCCGCAACACTCTCTAGAGACATTTTTCTTCCCCGTGGAAAGACTCGCTGAGTTAGGATATGAATGAGGTTTTGCATTGGAAGGGATTTGTCAAATTTTGAAACTCTTCGTTTAGTTTAAGTACATTATCATCCTGGCGCTGTTGAATTTTAACAGACACCTTATGATGTTTACTTCGTCCTGTATTTTGAAATCTTTTCAGTTTTTCATGCAATTCTAGTTAGTTCCAAATTAGCAAGGAAAAATCGAGGACGAGCATTCTCATTAATTCTTACAAATGTATCAGAATCTTTCATAACATGATAGACAGTTATGACAGTCCCATGAAATGTTCTTCTACCATCTGATGTGTCTTCAGAAAAGTCAAGGTTGTCCACAGCACAATGTATTAATCTATTTCGTACAATGTCTGGTGGCATATAAAATCCAGCATTGTCACGAATTCTTTTCAAAATACTTCCTGCAATTTGTGTTTCCAACTTTAGAACACGACTATAATCAATGCTGCATCCAATACTATGCACAAGGTGTACTAGGAACTGACTGCGGGTTGACCCATGAATTATCAGACCGATAGCTGTTTGAAGTGGTAATTCTCTTGTATGATAAAACTGAGTAGACTGCTTGTTTTCAACTTTCTTGCAAGAGAGACAATTTGCCATCATAATTTGTGACAAGCTCGCCTTTCAACTTCTTCATGTTTTTTTTCTATGATGAAATGCCTTTCTTTCCCCCAATGCATCACTTAAAGAAGTAATTAATTCCATTTGGAATAATACTACTGACATCTTCTGGAACAGAGCCATCAAAATTCCACAGCTTTGATTTCAATGTAAGATTTCTGATTATGTTTACAGCCTGAAAAAAAACATTAAGTTCGGTCATTTTTTGTCGCCATAACTCTCAGCCTCTGCTAACAATTCTTCTCTGGTACACTTCATGGAAACTCGCTCTCGTTTGTTACACTGTCTGGGGCGAGAAAATTTAAATTCCTTGTCCGATAGCTCCGTGTCAATATATACCTTTTACTGCCTACGTGACATGGACGATTCCTGTTCATTATTGGAAACACAAATAGTCTTATATGTTTCTTCAAGATCATCCATTGCAAAAATTTGACCTTCTGAAAGTTTTTCTTCCAAAATATTGATGAAATCGACTGCTGACGCCATTGACGACATACTCCTGCTCGTGCGAATGATTTCCATCATACCTCTGATTGTCAGATCGAAGAACATTCGTGACACATTTTGTCCAACATTTTCGATGGTACATGACAACAATTGCGTATGGGTACCATTAATATTTATTGCTTCATTTACCCATACTCTGAGTTTATCATCACTTGAAAGTTTAATGGATTTACGTAAGTTTTGGCCAGCTTTTTCGGTTGAAACTCTCCTTATTTTTTCTTTTCTGTCCGCTGCCTGATCACAAAAAAAGAACTTGTCCTTTTCGTAAGCAACGGTTTTTGACCCTGTATACCTAGTAGCCTCCGAGGAAAGCAAATTTGTTTGTTTAGGTTGAATACACTCTGTAGATGCCTCTGGGTCTGTAGACATTAAATGCAAACACTCGTACTTGTTTTGAAGCCTATCAATTATTTTTTCGTGGGTAACATTTTTGTAACAAGATCGATTCCACTTCAAATTGCTTTGTTTCAATATCTCTACACTTAAATCTCTTCAGATCTTCTTCAATTTGTTTTCACTATTCTCATCGCCATATTTGGCAAGTTTTTTTTAGACACACAACAATTTTCTCATAAGCGTCATTTGAAGGTTGTGAAACCCATTCCTCTGACGATTGATTACTACAGATGAAAAAGCATAGCTTATTGTCTGCCTTCCTTTTATTTGTCAAATGAGCATTAAATACAGGTTCCATCTGTCTTCTTATATTACTCTTTGAAAGAAAAACAATAATTTCAAACAAAGAAATATAATATTAGCTTAATATAATAACGTGAAAAATTTTTATAAATTAATAACAGGTCCTAAAAATAATGGCAAGCATGTAAATATGCGCTTGCAAAACCATACTGAGACATTTTTATTTTTGAAAAATGTAAAATTGCTTTTTATGAGAAAACGGTTGATTCTACATAAAAAGTTGTAGTAACCTTTTCTGTGCAAACTTTGTGTAGATAAATTTTTTGTTCCAAACCTTTTTTCGTACTCCCAACGGTTACTGATATAAATAGGAAAACGTGTTTGCGATGGCGGCCATTTTGTTTTTTGCCCGCAGCATTCAAGCGCACCATTTTCAATAGTTCCACCATCGAAATTATGTTCCTCCAAGGTCAAACAAAGAGATTGAGGCTACTTCCACACATGTACCATCAAGGATCCCCCGTATCCTGTTTTTGTACACCTGACAGGGGACTATATATTACTATAAATATTCCAATTATATTATTACAGTAAAACAATAACAATGCATCATTTATCCCGTATTATTCCATTAAAGTAGAAAATAACAGTATGTTGTGGGTGTTGCTTCGTGGAAATATTTACATCAAATTAAAGATTAAAGTGTTTACTAGATTCTGAGAGAAAAAGTCAATCATACTATAGGTGGAATGGCAACTGATGGCTCTTGTAAAATATATGAGATTCCTGAACTCGAATCTCCGCACTGCAAACTTCATTTTAATATCTCTATACCTGAGTCAATTTACACCAATGAATATTTAAACTAGATAAAAAAATTAATCAATTCGTTGACCAATCTGCGTTTTTTTACAGGCAACCCCGCTTAAGCCGTAATGGTATTTCTCATGCGATAAATCATTATTTTATGATGATCACTGGAGAACTATTTCCATGGGATAAAAACCTAAGTAAATGTGTTCCCCAAAGGTTATGCTCACGCTTTACCAACGGAAGGTCTGATGTAATGTTAAAAACACAAAAGCTCAGGTGATATCAAGTCAATGGTAATTATACGTCATACTGCGATTAATTTTAACCAGGTATTAACAATCCAAGCATGAGGGTGTTGAATAACTATACTGAAAACTTTACTACAGGCTATTCTCCAAGCACAACTGAGTGCATATGATGAAATATAAACGAGTCTGTTTTTGCAGTACTTATTATGTTTTTGAAAATACGTTCAGTAAGATAGAATGGTAACTCAAGTCGATGCTGAGGGTGCTCGAAAATTAAAAAATCCTGTTTTTTGGAAATATCACGCTCCCAGTTCTATAAATGTGAAATGTGTTATAGTTTATTAACAATTATAAAAAAGCGATTTATTGCCTGTTTTTATGTCAATGTGACTGCATCCTGAAAAGTAATACGGAGGTCACACGCTGGAAGAATGACTGATCACTTTGAATCCCGAAACGGTGGGCGCCCATGCTTTGCGTTTGTTCCTTTCTTTAGGAAATTGACCGTCAAGTCTTTGGGTTCGGCGCTGCAAAGCTAAGATTTTTATTTTATTAGAAGTGATCGCGATACTAATACTGATGATTGTGAAGGAGATAGTAGAGATGAGGAAGGAAGTGATGTAGTGAAAGATTTCCCCAGGCAAAGGCCATACGTTTTGCAAATAAATCTGAATATTTAAAAAATTAAAATTATAAAAGGGAAAGCAGGCATGAGCTTCAAAATTTATATTTGATATAATTGAAAGACTTTCTCGGTCTTTTAGCTTATTCTGCGGTTTTCAAATCAAATAATGAAGAGATATGCAGTATTTTTTCCAAAGATGGCACTGGCAGAGAAATTTTCCGATCAGTAATGTCTGGACAATGATTTACTCTACTTCTCCCCGTTTCGACAACCATGCGGACAGAAAGACTCGATCCAAAACTGATCTGGTATCTCCAAATTTCAATTTATTACGTCGCTAATAAAAAATTCCCAACGCTTCTATTCGTTGGGCACAGCAACTTGTATTGATGAAATGTTAATTGCCTTCAGGGGTCCATACAGCTTCAAAATGTACATTCCCAGAAAGCTGGCCAAGTATGGTTTGAAAATGATGTGCTTGAATGACACCACAGACAGTTATCTGTATAATGCATATTTGTAAGCTGGAAAAGACACTGATGGGATCGGTCTGTCAGAGAAATACCTAAAGTCATCGAAACCAACTCCATCAGATCGTCTCCCTGAGACAATCATGGGGTCCCATAGAAACATCACTGCGAATAATTGGTTCACGTATATTTTCTGATAGAAAAGTTAAAAGCGGAAGGACTGACGTACAGTAGTAAAAAATAATAGGGGAATCCCGGAAATACCTATTGTTTTCGGGCCATCCAAAGGGCGTAAAGTGGGTTCACTACACGGATTCTCGGCAAACGTGACTCTAGTTTTCCATGTTCCGAAGAGAAATAAGGCTGTTTGTTTGGTTTCCTCAATGCACCACAGGGAGAGCGACGACATTGAGTCAAGAAAACCAGAAATAATTGCATTTTATTACGTGACTAAGGGTGGCGTAGATACATTGGATAAAATGTGGTGTAACTATTCAGCCAGCTGAAGGACAAGGAGTTGGCCAATGGCAGTGTTTTTCAGGATATTAGATTTTTATTTTATCAACTCTTTTGGGCTTTGACAGTCTACGAAAGACAAAAAAACTATGACAAGGTTAAATTTTATCTAATCGATAGCAGCAGACCTAGGCCCCACTTGAGAAGGAAAATGTCCAATTCTAGGCTCGGAAGACTGGTACGAGTAATTATAAAGCAGGTTCTCCACTTACCATTGGAAGAGGCAGAAGAGGTTGAAAGGCCAGAGAAGCGAACGACATATAGATTGAGCCCTTCATACAAAAAATTAAAAACCTTTTTCTTAAGTTTCCGATGCAAAAAGCCTGTGTGCTTTGAGTGCACAACAATAGTTGTAAAGACTTAGTCAATATGGAGGTGTGAGATATTTTATGAAAATAATGTTATTTTGATCAGTTGCAGATTTCATCAAAAAAAGCAATAAATTAAATCGTGTATTTTAATCAGCATTCCTACTTAAATATAGTAGGCCTTATTTTTAACTCAATCTAAATATTAATAATTTAAGACGATAATAATATTGTTTTATCTTTCAATTATTTTACCTTGTTTCAAATAATAATTTACACTGAAAAATAGGTTGATATTGGTTGTTTATAAAATTATATATGAGTTGAAGTCAAAATGCTGACATCCTTAAAATTGAAATTATATAATAAAAATGTCGTAGCAACATTTTATCAATATTTAATATATTGCGGTCTCCCAGACCGCAAGTCACTGGTTGTGTGACAAAAATTGCACGTCACTGGTTAAGGGTTAAATGGGAGCATACTCAGAAGAAGAGTTACGTAAGTAACAATGGTAAAATGCAAACAAAACACGTCCTTTCCTTTGTATCACGCACACTTGGACCCTCCTGCCCTCTTCAGGGGATAAACGAAACTGAAATCGGCAGGGCAGACTCGGCGCTCTGCCCGAGGGGACAGCACAAGAGTGAGAGGGAAGGTATAACATGGCAACCTCCTCACATACACTCAGGAGACCCCTTCAGGTGCTAAGCAGGGCCCCTCGCCTCGCCCTCGCTCATCTCGCCTTTTCTCTTCCTCCATACCCTATCCCCTTTCAATATTTCTCCCGGTAGGCCCAAATGAAACCGTCTCTTATTTTGAAAGTTTCAGAATTCATTCATTCATTACAGTAATCTACCGGTTAGAGGTAGGTTGTGATGAAATTCAGATAATATCCAACGAACTCTTACACGTGCCGTAAGAAGAAACGCCCCTTTCTACCTCTAGTATTTCTTTCTTCATCTCAGCATAAGTCTTACCTTTTTTCATCCCGTCCATAAAGCCTATTCTCATCCTTCCCCTTACCCGCTTACCCAACACCCTACCCTCTATCACGGCCTTCAGCAAACCATCCCCTCATTACCCCTTCCAGCCACCTACCCTGTCTTCCCCTAATCTCATCTATAAGTTTCCTCTCCTCGCCCACCATGTGAAGCACTTCCTCATTTGTCTTCCTTTCCGTCCAACGCTTCTCCATCCTCTTCCATGCCCACATCTCGAAAGCCTTCAGTTTTTTTTCGTCTTCCTTCCTCAAGGTCCAAATTTCTGCCCCGTACAACGCCATACTCCATATCAAGCTCTTCACCAGCCTCTTTTTTACATCCTTACTTAAGATCTCCGTCATCAGCTCCATTCTATTATTGAACGCTTCCGTCGCTAGCGTTATTCTCCTCCTAATGTCTTTGCTACTATGTCCTGTTTCTTATAGCGTAGTACCCAAGTAATTTAATTGTTCTACTTGCTCCAGTTTTTTACTTTCTACTCTTATCACCATCCTCGCTTTCTTTGTTCCAGCGAATCTCATTACTTTTGTTTTCTTATGATTACTCTTCATCCAGTATTTCTCGCATTGCATTTCCAGTGCATTTACTCAAGTTTGCAATCCTTTCGATGACCAACTGACCAATTCCTGGTCATCTGCGAATCTTACCGACTTTATCCGCTGGCCTCATACTTTCATTCCCACATCTAGCTCATCCCATGACTCTCTTACCATTTCCTCAGCATAGATGTTAAATAGTAAAGGTGACAACGGGCACCCTTGCCGCACCCCGCGACCTATAACTGCCCACTCTGATTACCGGTCAGCTACCCTCACCTGAGCCCTCTGCCCCATATATAAGTTTCGGATGAGCCTCCAATCACGCCAATCTATTCCTGTTTTCCCCAGTATCTGCATTAGTTTCTCCCAGTTTACTCTGTCAAACGCCTTTTTGAAATCAACAAAGCAAGTGAAAACATCCTGATTATGCTCTATGTTTCTATCTATAAGTGCCCTCATTACCGCAATCGCGTCCCTGGTTTCCCTCCCCTTCCTGAACCCAAATCGATCATTGCCTAAATACCATTTGCTCTGCTCTCCAACCTTCTATTTATTATTCTAAGCAAGATTTTTGCCGCGTGCCTAATTAAACTGATTGTTCTATACTCCTCGCATTCTGACGCTTTCTTCTTCTTCGGGATAGGTATTAATACTGTTTTCACAAAATCCTCAGGCCATACTCCTTCTTCGTAGATCCTGCGAATTAGTTCGAAAAACGATTTTCTCCCCTTGCCACCTAAATTCTTTAGTAGCTCCGAAGGTAGGTCAGGTTATCGGTTCCCAAGTTTCAGAATAGGGCATTTAAAATGTTTTTTTTTCACTATTTTGCTAACACCGTTTTCTCCTACGGTTTATTTGAAGAAAATAATATTTGCTATGAACATATTCAAGTCTTAAGCATTTTTACATATTTTTAAGTTTTTTTAAAGTTTTTTGCTAAAAGTCACATATATTGGAGAGGATGACTCTTTTCTAAAAGATTTGAAGTTTATTTTTCGAGATACTATGTTGTTTTTGAGGAAATTTTCGAAGAGGGTATCAAAGCGTCATTGGGGCCTGCTTTCTTCAGTAAATCGTAAAGTAATCTTTAAGGTTCGAGGGCATTTTCAACGTTTGACATAAAACAAGTTGAGTTAAATCCTCAGGCATCTGTTATGCAAATTACTGAGAAATGTGGTCTGCCAAAATAAAGTTTTCGCGCCAATAAGTACACCATATTTACTCCACGATTATTACCACCTCATTGGCTATTAAGGTAGTTAGGGTGCGATATTTCCCTAGTCATATTGAAGACCATATTCAAAGTTCATTTTTTATTACAACATCTGTTAGAAATATGAAGTAAACATTATTATATTCATGTCGCAAAAATATAGTTATACATGACGAAAATTCTCAGTCATTACATAAATATACCTACATTTCCCTCTAACTTGACTCATTATTTCACGCCGTAATGTAGAAACACCTTCAGATCAGAGATTTTTTTGCAATTCTGTAACATTTACTTCGGTGACAAAAAGGTAATTTTTTATAAATAGTTGAGAGTACATATAAAATACACACCGTTAGTTTTTTTGACGAAATCTGGTTGCTAGAAATTCCTAATTTTTTCAAAACTATCTCTCTGGAGCGCACTAACTGTTATCTATCCCATGAAAAACAGCTATCATTTTTAAGACAATTACTCGAAAAGTAGCTCGGCAAGGGGTTAATATATTGATTTCATTGGAAATACGGGAGCATCTTTTTAATGAGGTCAAATTCATAAAATTGTAGGTAAAATGATATCTCTCTAAAACTACCTTGAATGAAGACTTTTTAACACGCTTTTATTAGCTTCACCTGTATGTTTGTTTGTTTGTTTGTAACCGACTCCTTTGGACTCGATTTTGACCCACTTTGAACGATCAGATTTCCTTTAATCTTTGTAGACTCATCAAGGACCGATGACAATACAATAACTTGATAAGATATTCTCAAAATTCTAATCAGGATCGCCAGGATTAATAATTTTCATCAATTGAACGGATCCATTGCGTGAGAACTAGACGGATAGAGTAAGCGCCTTTTGTGTGATGATCGTATGGTGTAGTGGGTAGCGTCGTCTACTATCACCGTGGAGGGCATGGGTTCGCGGCTCAATGAAGGTCGTTGTTTTTAATTTGATCGTTTAACGGCCAGTTATAATTTAATTTTAATTGCAGCATGCTTAGACGGGAGAAGAATTTTTTATATTCGTATTCGCTTTTCTTATTTGCTAAATTTGTTTGTCCGTTCGTTTGTAACCAACTCCTTAACACTCAACTCCGAAATAATTCTTAACGATTTCACTCCGAAACTAAAAAACACTCTTTAATGATGACTCAAACTAAAAAGTGACAAATAAATATAGTTAAAAAAACTAAAAAACACGCTTTAATGATAACTCAACCTAAAGTGAAAAATAATTCTTAATATAGAAATAAAAAAATAAATGAAAAATATTAATATTATCGTGAAAAAAGCGTTGGGAGCTCGATATTTCAATTGTTGAAAATATTCAATCGGTACAATTAGTAGAAAAATTGTACCAAAAATATGGCTCAAAGCATAATCTTTTCCCGCATTTTCCATTCAGTAATTTGGGTAAACAATTACAAAAGGCATATCAAATTAACTAAGCAACGGAGCACCCCACGCTTTTTTCACGATAATATTAATATTTTTCATTTATTTTTTTATTTCTATATTAAGAACTATTTTTCACTTTTTAGTTTGAGTTATCATTAAAGCGTGTTTTTTAGTTTTTTTAACTATATTTATTTCTGAGAGAGATGGTTTCTGGTTTAGAAAGAGAAAAATCTCGCCCTAACTAACTCGAGCAGTTGCCTGCCCCCCATTTTATTTGCCCCAACCACTCCTCCCATCCCCCTGGTGGATCCCTCCCTCACATGCACGAACAACAACACACCTCAAGAGGCAGGTTTCCACACTCCCCCCGCTGTGCCTCATGTCCTCCACCTCTTTACATTCCTCACAACACCACCCCCTTTCCTCCCTACCTTCCGCCCCTCTCAATACCCACAGTCACCACGTTCCCCTGGCGTATACGCAACACTCCGGCCCCGCGACAGACAGACAGACACATTCGCACAAACACGGCGGCGGCACCCGCGTGATTAATGATGGGCGGAGTGGAGCGCTGAAAAGGGATTGAGCGGAGAAGAGAGGGTAGGAGAAAGAGAATGGGGAGGAGGAAAGGGGGAGGGATTTGAGGACAAGTGACGAGGAGAAGAAAGGGGCCGAGTTCCTCTCCTCCTTCCAGCACCATACGGTTTCCCTAAGGAAGAGGGTGTGATATTGCGATGCATCGATTTTCTTACGATTTCGATACGATTTTCGCTGCATGCGAAAATAGCTCTTTACGTAATTACAATTCTCGGTGACAAACGTTATCACAGTATAAGGAGTTCATCTGAATGTCAAATATATCGATAAATCGCGTATATCAACATTCGATGACGAGGATATCGATATTTAAAATGAAATGAATGGACATTCATATTATTGCAATACCATACAGAATTTCATTTTATTCTATCCCTTTATTTCTTTTTCCGACTTCTTTGTGTAATCTTTATGTAGTCATAATTAACTTTTAAATGAATAGCGTGCAAAAATCCCATGCCAAGCGTCAAGAACCTGCAAGCCGCCATTATTTACTGAAGTTTCCTTGTATTCTACGTGTTATCAATTGCCATATTATAAAAGACCGGTCTTTCACGTTCCATATTTTTAGGTGGCAGAAGCAAGCGTTTATTCGTTTAGGAATGCTGCTCATTTGTTTGAGCGTTGGAAACTTGTGAAAATCAGTCTCATTCCTTTTTGAACAGCCCTCTCGGAAAAGGCTTTTTGAAGTTTCATCTCTCGGCACGATTATAAATACGATTTCTCGCATAAATTTTTATATTTACATCACAATACGGTGCTAATATTATGAGTGCATTAAAGTCTACATAGCGATGTTGTTTAATCAGTCCTGATGTGGTGCACATCAAAACGCCATATGCGAATTCCAATGCCGAGCAGCTCTTCAACCATTCTTCTTAACCCACAAACGAATGAAGTGCTGGCGCGAAGTCGAGAGAAGGTTAAGGCATTCCGTGCTCACTTCGCTTGGAGTGCGATTTTGGAAGAGCTTGGGGAGGAAAAATATCCCGGGGCACAAAGGTTTGAGAAGACGTTGACAAGGCGAAGGGAGAGACGGGGACGTATGGGGACATACGGTATCGCAACTGCCACTGCACAATTTAGGGGTCGACGCTGCCCAAGTTCTCGACGACCGACGACGACGGCTTCATTGGTTTTCAGAATTAATTTTCAACCTGGGATACGCTGATGAGTAAAGCACGCAACAAGAGCTACTTGCCTTTTCCTCTCTCTCTCACACACACATATACACCGGGTTGTGTACCGGGATGTGTTCTACGTCGAAGTTAACTCACGGCGCGCAACCAAAAAATAGTTGCGAGAATACTAGGAAACGCTCCAACGAGGTCAAACAATGCACCTACGACTTTGTGCACTTACTTGTATGGCATGCTTCCGAGAAAAGTGATTACCCAAGTACATGTCAAACACAGATAAACCTAAGGGTAAAGACCTTTGGTGAAAGAAAAGCTTGTTTGCAAAATTTTCGGCCAACTTTTAATTTTGACTGGAAAAAACATTGATTTTGTTCGGTAAAAACGTATCAACTGTGAATAAGATAGGTACTTTGAAACATCGAAATTTATTTTTAAAGCTGAAAACACCCGATGCGAGGCATGGCAAGTCCTCATTGGCAAAAGCACAGTTAAATGTTTAACCCTATTTAACCCTAGCACTAGCAAAGTTATGTTTTAAAATAACTATAAAACAGTCGCAACTCCCCGAAATCCTACATTGAATTCTGATTAATACGATCTTTGGAGCATGGTAAGGAAACTCTAAATCTGGCTAAATACCATTAGTTACATATCCGCCTAGAAAAATCTGGTTTCGTTTATCGGGAAAAGAAATAAAAAATACAAATGTCAATGGCTTTTACGCAAAAATCTAATGTAAAATAAGGCCGAGATGATTCATAATGAGTAAGAATGGAGGCTATTTGCGAAAGAAATATTACTTATTCTTCCAAACTTATCAATTTAACTTCGTTCATCATCGATCAACTCATCATCCAAATGCGCAAAACTATCCCAATTATTTTAGATTGAATTTCAAATCGGCCTGGTAACAGTATTATCGATTTCTTAAGACAACGTTAACCTTGCTCTTTTAATGGATTTTATGCAACATCTGAATTTACCCTGTACTCCTTATCATAATTTTGCTATATTAGTGTCAAATACCCATATTTAATACTTAATGTTTTCAAAATGAATGCATTCATAAAATGAAACGGTAAAATAAGCATCCAAACAAAGAAAAATCCAAATATTTCAAGGGTGAACTAGATATACAGACAAATGCATTTATCACGATAGCATAAATATAAGCTTACCTCGATAAATGGCCACGAACAGTATTTTAAAAAACCAAATCGAATAAAATATACTCTCAAGTTCAACATGCACGTTTTTTTCTTTTTTCCATAGTGCAATGAAAAGTCTTGAAAAATAGCAACAATCAGAAAACAGGTGAGAAATTTTGAAATGTAAAAAGCTTCAAAAAAGGAGAAAAGGAGTACTGGACTTCAGTATTTAGTCATTATCATATGAACTAAGGTGTTCTTAGAATAGTCAAATAACTACTAATTTCATTTGCACATTTTGCAGTGAGATTCTACTAACACGTGTCGTTGCTTATGCGCCAGATGTATACCAAAGATATGCGAGAAGCAGAAGATCATTGATTTGGATTTTTATTCAATGTTTCCTTCTCAATCTTTTGTTGTTTTTTTTGTTTTAACATCTCCCGGGATGACACGGCTACACACTATAGAGACCAATATTTTTTTGCGAAACGAAATCACAAAATGGAATGCATCACACCATATGAAATACGTTTTCCTCAATAAAACGTCTAATGGAAGGCATTCTTTGCATCAGACCGCCATTCTCTGCCTCTGGTTCACGGATGAACGGCATCAACAACTATTCTAAAAAGCAAGTAATATAGGCCGCCCTTTAGCTGAAATTAACGGATTATAGTTTCTCTAAATGTCACGTTTTGGTATCCGCCGTTCGAATGAGAAAAATGAACATTCGGACGCCATCAAAACTACGGACTGCCGAGTTCTGACCATCAAAAATAAAAATTCACGCGCAAATCAAATGGTCATTTGTCGCAGTCCGGGGACTAATCCCACCCACCGGTTTAAAAAATAGGGCTGCTGTTTTCATGTTTCAAGGGCCATCCAATGGCTACCACGTTTCACGACTCATACGCGCTTGGAAGTAATAGTCCCGCGAAATCGTTAAACTGAAATTCACGTTATCATTCTCGTATTTGGCATTAAAACTCACAGCAAAGCTCATCAACCCAAAAACACCCCTACCATACGGCTTGAATTACTTTTCTTCACGTGCTAAATGTAAACGAAAATCCGTGTCAAAAACAGAAGTAGTGTTCTCTTTAAAGAATAGTATCACATACACAATCTTTTGTAAATCACCGCATGATAACCCGCATGAATAAAAAAACATTATAACCACTGATTATCTCTAAAGCCTCTCTAGCGTGACATAAAAACAAATGTGACTTCCCACTGAGGCCAAAAGCATTCTTTTCAACCGTTTCTTTGAGGTAATGAGTGGATCTGAAATGGTGCCAGGGCACAAGACATTTTTGATTATTTTGTGGATGATGAGGGTTTCTATGTCTATGTTATTAAGCTGTATTCAACTTCATCTAAGCGTCACATGGATTTTTGGTTGCCACAAACTATGCGAGGGACAAGGGCTTTAAAACATTCGCACGAATTCCCATCTCTCATTATTTCACTTATGTATTAAAGTCACACATATTTTATGTTAACTCAAGAGCCTAACATTTTCTTCAACGTCAGAATTAAACTCGGTCCCCAGAAACTTTCAATAAGTCTTCGTCCTCCTTGCTTGCTACGTATTTGGAGGTTATTACCTTCCTAGTTCAACTGGAAAATCAGTTACCCCATCAAATAAGTCATAGAATATGCGTCCACAAATCTACATGCAATACGGCAAAACAAATTAAATGAGTATGTGACGACAATAAAAAAATGCACAGTTTCTGGCCATAATCTCTAAATGCGTAAAGAATATTGATTTTCTTGAGCTTATAATTGCGTCAGCCAATAGGATATAGTACAGTCAATCCTTAGTGTGCATTCCACTTCATAAGGAGGATTGGTGCACATCATAAGAGATTGGTAATTTTTCACGTTAATAGATACAATTTGAAGAAGCATTTGATGAATGAAGAGGTACGCAGTGTTGGAATTAACTCACTCTAAGCAAAATCATTCCATTGCTTTATGTCTTTTTCGACAAACCAACTACAGCGTTTTAAGTACTCTCAGCATGAGTAACCCAAAAAGAAACAATTTGTCATATTTCTTCAGGTTAATGACAGATGAATCTGAAGATCCCTGTGTTGAATCTGAGATAGGAACCATTTTAAAATAATTATTACTGATAATTGCTCAAGCAACGACAAGAATTATTTTATGTTTAGGTCATTGAAGGAAAAAAGCTCATGAGAAAAACGTTTTACAATATTGGTAATTTATTCTTAAGCCAAATTTGCACAACTTCATATACAGGAAACGATTAAGTAAGACTCCTTCTTTAAACAAATGTGAGTTCCTCGTTTGAAAACTTTTTATAAATCATGTAAAATTTATATCGTTACAGTAAGATTTCAAATAAAGATACCTTTTGTCTAAAAAAGTATAAATCCGTTGCTAGAAAAAGATTCTATTGGGCTATTATGAATACAGTATGAGCTATCACCAGGACGACAAGAGAAAATGCGATAAATATCAGTTGACTTTTAGTTTGTATTAGACACAGTTATTATTAAATTTATTTTATTCGTTATTACTTTTTTTTCTTACTTTTTTCTTTCTTTACAGTTACTTCTCGCCTGTTAAATGAGATGCAAAATTGCATTAGGTGAATATGGAGAAATAAAAAAAGCTGTTGTCTTGTTACGTTCCACAAAACAAGTCAAAAGGGGTAGGTGGTTTAACAACCCAGCTAAGGGAGGGTGTGCTGCTCCTACTAAAAGTCTCTTCCCTGAATTACTTAATGGAGTAAAAGAGAAACCCTTCACTCCACGGTAGGTTGACCGATTTGGCTAGCCACTAAACGGGGGTCAGTATCCGGCATATGAAGTTTCATTTCATTCAAGTATTCTACCAGCTGATTTGTAGGTTCTTGGATAGTCCCCATTCAGCATCCCAACCTCATAGGCATTGTCTCACTTTCCCTCCTAAGGATGGCCCGTTTTTAGATCGCTCTTCAATTCTTTATATCATCTACCTCCTCTTATTTCGTCCACAATTCCAATCCTCTTCCTTCCTCTTCCTTCCTCTCCCACGCTTCCGCAGTATTCACCCTTCTATCACTCTCTTCAACATGCCCTCTCCTCTCAAACCCTCCTCCATCATTCTCTTCATCCTTCTCCGAACCTCTGCCACAAGCTTCCTCTCATCTCAGACCAAATGCAATACATCCTCGTTCGTCTTTCTCGCCATCCAGCTAACCTTCTCCATCCTTCTCCAAACCCACATCTCAAACGCCTCAAGTCTACACACATCCTCCCTTCGCAATGACCAAGTTTCCGACTCATTTCCTCTAGCTGATCGTATACCCCATCTACCTCCTCCTCTTTATTATTAGAGGTAGGCATATAAACCTGGATTATAACTAAATTCCTTGGATCTGCCTTTAGTTCCACGACTATTATCCTATCACTCACCTGTACTGCATACACTACATTTCTACCTAGTTTCCTATTCATTACGAATACAACCCCGCGCTGAATTTCACTCCCTCTGCTATAAATTACTCTATAGTCGTCGCTCCAGTAGTCCCCGTCATCCTTCCATCACACTTCACCCAGACCCATGATATCTACACCCATCCTCTCCATTTCTTGCATTATATTCTCTAGCTTCCCCGACCTCAGCATAGTCCTAACATTCCACGTGCTTATTCTGATAGTTTCGTTCCTCTTCTTGATCTTCTTTTTCTCTGCTGCTACTACGTCTGAGCAAGAATTTCGTATGATGACGACCGCAGGGGCCTTGCTCCCACCGCTGCCGGGCACGACGCCCGGCCCACTGGGCCGAGTCCCATAGTTGCCAGGATTCATCATTATCATTTGAGAACTGTCCATCATTTCAAGGTTTTTGTATTAATTGAGATAGTAGCCCGTGGCCTTACTCAATAGAGTTTTTTACGAGACACCATCACTTCAGAGGCCGCCCCACTGGGGTCAGACGCCTTTTTCAGGCGCCTCACTGAGGTACAGACGCTGCGCGGACTACCATTCGTCTGTCTCCTAACCTTCGACCAATCTGGCATGGGTGACCCTACCAGGAGCATTGCTCCCGTCAGTGCAGCTCTAGGGGTCATCGGAACACGTAGGCCCCTCCACCACGACAAGGTTGTAGTTCAACAGAAGGGTACCAAGTAGGCATATCAAGTAGGTGCCCAATATTCCATTAACCTGTATTATTCAGTTTTACTGGCAAGGTACGCGCATCTATATCCCCACGTAATACACATACAGCTTTTTCTTCCGAAAATGTTACTAGGGATGATTATATATATAATCATGAATATTATATATTTGTGATATAGAAATGTTCCAACACTCGGATTAAATCCAACGCTAAATTCGGTTCCTAATACATCATTCCGTAGACTGGCCATATATCTGTATGGTAACTGAAAGCAAAACTTAGACGGCCATTAAGAACTTGAGCAGAACTTCACAATAAAGGAAAGGTGACATGGGATAAGATAATTGTGCATAGATCAATACAAAGTTACTTTTCACTAGCACTCTTCATAAAATACGTCCTTGGTGTGTTCCTTTAGAAATCAACAACAAAATGTCATTTCTTAACCTGTGGCATAAAAATAGTCACACATTGAAAAAAACACATCGCGAATAATACGATTCCGCCAATCATATAATGTGATAGTTTAGTAGTAGATAAATGGAGATATTTTTCTGTTTGACGACTGCAATTGGTCCCATTGGTCCCCATTGGGGAAAAAACTAAGAGAAACCGACGGAACTGTCGTGTCTCTTGAGGGGTTAATATCCGTCTTGATCCGAATCGGAGAAAAAGAACTAGGGCAGAGACATACGACTGCATTATACGATCGAGGCGTGGAAAGACGTGAAAGGAGTGCAAGCAGACCGACGAGGAAGATGACGGTGTTCAGCGATGCGAGATCCAGTTGGGAGCGGGAGGAGGAGCATTAGACGAGGAGAGTCCCGGAGCGAAGTTTGACACGAGGAGAAAAAAAACGTGAAGATAGTGTTTGCGATCGTACAGCACTCGCAAAACTATTGGGAGAGGGATGCGCAGATGGCAACGGCAAGAATGGAGTTAGTCCAGTGGGAGGGCTAGTGAGAATAGACGGAAGCGCAGGTGAGGAGTTGGAGTAAAATAGTTTTTACCTCTTGAAGTATAGCATTCCATATATTAATCCTGTTCAAGAAAGAAAGATTACATTTTTTCTCAATTTTCCTTGCATGTTATATATATTCTTGCTATTGCAATTTTAAAAAGATTGATCTTTCGAACTTACTAATGAAAGGCGGCCGCAGCGAACTTATATTAATTTAGAAGTGTGGCTCATTTGTTTGAGCGTTGCTTGTGTTTCTCCTGACGAGAATAAAGGTAGCAGGAGACGAGTAGTACACAGCAACAAAGGGAAAGTATACTAGAATTCACATATATTTGCGACTGATTGTGAGCTTCGAGTGATTTCGCGACGGTCAGAGCGTCTTCGTTTTTTAGAGGCGGGGAGGTGCTTGAGGTTGGGGGTGGGGCTTTGACTAGAGGTTGCCAAATGTACTGTCCAGATAGAGAGGGAGAAAGAGTATGAGATTGCTTTTTGGCAACACAGAATACAAGAGCACGACCAAATTGTACACAAGTGTACACGACTGAGGCTTGATGGCAACTGATATTTACCTAAGCTACGCTCCGTCCACTCTTATCTCATTGATGATTCTCTATTCACATGCCGTAGAGCTTCCTCACTCCTTTTTCCTTTGAGTCGAAAAGATATTTGGATTCTAGTTAAGCTATTTTTTAAGCTACATGATGTATTTTTTAGTTGAGTACGAGAATTATATCTTACTACGGTCGCTTCGTAATACTCGCGGCAAACTGAAAGCGTGGCACTAACCGAGAGCCAATATCTGACGTATACTTTGTCGCCCATTGACATTCCTAATATTTTCCTGGTGAATTCCGATACCTGTAATAGAGTTACACAAATCTTTCGTAATTTGATAACATTATTAAAGTAATCTAAGATTATTCCATTCCTTAGGATAAGAAATGAACTGTGGGATATACTTGCACGCTTAGGCTAAGTTGATGGAGATGGGGTTGGGATATGGGAGTCGGAGGAAAAGTCATCGGCTAAGGTGAGCAGGAAATGAGGGCGAAAGTCGTATTTTATGGGAAGCAGAAGGATGAATCTCTGTAGCAGTGAAATGCGGCGGCAGCGGCCCATTTTGACAGTATATAGAAGCAAACCATTTCCTGATTTGACTCGCAGGGACTTCCCCATTTCCCATTCCATTCCTCTCTCTCTCTCTAATATATATGCCTACTACACAACCACTCACAGACAAAGATACGAAAACACCATTTTACTCGCACGCCCCCTCCACGTACCTCATTTACCATTCCAACCTGTGCGTTCTCCCAGTTGACGCATATTAAGTGTGCCGTCATGTGACAGGGCACCGTGTTGCACGGAAAAGGGTTCGGAGGTGGGTTTGTGAAGGCAGGGGTGAGAGAATGGAACCAAGGGAAGGGGGCGAACAAGGGATGTAGAGAAGGGGCATGAAGTAGGGTATTCAAATTACCCACATTTGGAACATACGGGAATCACGACCGGGGAATCGAATTTCCCGAGATTAAAAAAAATTCCGGAAATCATAACATTTATTTTAGTTTCATAGATCACCTGTAATAAAAAAAATTACAGTAACAGTTAGTTATCTGTAAAGTCATAGTGACGGAGTGTTTACCGAGACACGTAACCAGGACAAGTTTGCAGAATTGCAGGGCGGAAGACACTTATGTGGAAACAGATAAAAAATGTCTCCAATGGCCGTAAAATATATGCACCACTCGTCAAAAAAATAAATACTTACTGTGTTGGTTTGCGGGAATGAGGTTCCACAACAGGGACCAACCACAGCCTCTCCACCAGAATACCCTCCTGTGGTAGTTTACGGGAAAAAAATTTCCTCGCCAGGGACTACCACAGACACACACACACAACCCAATTGGAATCCTTTGTAGGCTAATGAGACCTAGCTCAGGATTACTGGGTTATAACCTGGGATCCTTCGGAGAGCTGTAGTGACTCTACTAAGGCTGCCAAGTTATTTACACAACCACACACGCAATCACACAAAACACTCACTCACACACACAGCAGGGCCCCAGATTTCTGGGAGAACAGCTCAAAAAGAGCGTTGTCAAATAGAAAAACAACAAACAGGGAACGAGGGTGAAATTCGTATACGCGTATTTCGACCACAAAGTGGTCCTCTTCAGCG
Source organism: Pyrrhosoma nymphula (assembly GCA_963573305.1). Lineage (NCBI taxonomy): Eukaryota > Metazoa > Arthropoda > Insecta > Odonata > Coenagrionidae > Pyrrhosoma > Pyrrhosoma nymphula. Next base: position 43,284,445 of record OY754329.1, read on the forward strand.
AGCTGAAGGGAAAAACACTAGCAACACGAGGTTGACAGTGAAACTAACAGTCATATAACCTAATCCCTCAAGGTCTACGAAATTTGTATCCGTTTAAATCAAATGCTGCAAAATGCTCTAAAATTACATATCTATCCTAGAAAATATCTAGTCTGGACAAGAATATCGTAGTGAAAAATAACCAATTTTGGAGTGAGAAATTACAAGATTTTTAGGAAAAAGTAAAGGAAATAAGATAGTAGCATGAAGTAATTAAACATTTTATCATTTAATTTATTGAAAAGTGCAACTCTGAAACCGATATTTTCAACGCAGAAACTTTCCAAGAGGAAATAAAGAAACACCCACACTGAATCCAATGCCTTTTAATGAAAGTAAAAGTTAATTCTCATATATATTGAGAGTAAAACGACCAATTTTACTCGTTGACCGCGGTGAACGCTATTTTTCCGGCCTGATAATTTGAACACGATCGGCATTCGTTTTAAATTTAACCATTTTAACTCGACTGGAAGAGCAATATACATGTCAGACGAATAGACAGACACTTGCAAATTTGAATTATATTCATAAATACGCACAGATTGGGTTCAGGGAAAGAAAATTTTCCCCGATTTTCCCAAAACTTTCCTCGGGATTCGGGTGCGAGAAATCGTGGAAATTCCCTGGAACGGGCTGGAAAGGATTTCTCGCGCGGCAACACTCGCACTTGGCGGTATGGGGAAGTTCAGAAAAGGTGCCGCAGATAGGAAATGGGAGGGAGAAGTGGGCGTGGTGAGTGTTAGCGAAGAGGACTGTCACCCCCCTGGATGACACTCGCTCTGCTTCCCGGCCTCATTTTAAATTCCGAAAGGGAAGGCACCGGGAGTGAAATTCAACGAGAAAATCAAATTGGGGGATGGGGTGGAGGAGAGAAAAAGGGAAAAAACTCATGACAAACTCTATCCTTCCCCCTCCCCCGTACACGGGTATATACCTCGGCGACCTTCTCTCTCCTTCATCCAACCCCTTCAACCCCATCCTTGCTCCCTCTCGTACGACTGACCCGCTACATGACCCTCTCTCCCCATCCTTGCCTCATCCTTCCATTCCGTTTTGCAATTCCAGGTGGATATTTTAAGGCAATTTCCTGGTTCGTTTTGGGCGATTCGTGTCTTGCTTGCCTTTCAAACCCCCCTTTTCCCCCAAAAACATGACGCCCATCCAACCTCGGTCATTTCTTTGCAGGGTTCTCGTACAGTTATATCTCCTCTCCTTGACTTCAAAAATTCAAGAAAACCTTATTAACCTAGTGTTCCATGCCGGGAATTTCGTCCTTTGTGTACTTAGAAAACTACCAAAATAATCTTCAGAGGATTTGTGGGAACTTTAATCGAGAAAATTTGCTGAACAGATTTACTGTAGCTTGTTTAGAATAGCTTGTAAACAGTATGGTGCATATGCTGTAACAATATGGCGCTATAGGGCAGTTCATCAGGCTGCGTAATTCAGAATACATCCAGACAGCGACATTGCAAACTGAATTTTGAATCGTGAAACACGGGCTTCGGATTTCCATCGGTTTGAATCAGTAGCATCGAAATTCATAAAGTTTTAAATTTAGTCCCCAAGTCTTCGACGCTGATGTCACGACGTTTTTCACTGCTGACGTTAGTTTCATGCGAACCCGCCTTTAACATCACGCAACCAATTCGCTCCTCTTCAAACCTTCTCGTAAACCCCTCGTACTGAATTTTAAAAACTCATCTCTGTTGTATTCTTAGGCCTGCTTTGTTTGTATTTTTCAAGTTTCAGCTGAAGTCAATACAACCAGTGATCCGTGAAAATTAAACAATGATTATCCCGATTCCAGTTTCAATTTCCCACAGTTTAGAATCATCGGGAACTTGGAAACCTTACCATATCCTCTTCGCCTGTCTTCCACACCTTCTTACAACCCTGTTCCGTGTTTCCTCGTCTTTCAAATTTATTCTTTCGCCTCTCCATCACCCATGGCCATCACTGTTTGTCCCTCAGTCCATTCGCCACCCTTCTTTCCCCATCCTCTGACCATTTTTCATTTTTGCGAATTTTCAATACCCCCACTTAATGAATTTTCCCTTTCTCTCTCTCTCTCTTCCTCTCTCCGAGAGTATTTGCCCCAGGGGGTCGCCATTTTTCGACCTTGATTCCATGAGAGAAAGAGATAATTCCCAGGAAATTCTTTCAATCCCGTTCGAGTTCTATTCCGCCGGCTGTCACGTATAGATGGTATATGAGTTTCTTCCGGATTGGTCGCTATATTTTGTGTGGTACGCACGAACGAAACGTATACGCCTACTGGATTTAAAAAGGTTATCACTATTCCCGTAGCTCAACCTTTGGGATCTTATTTCTAAGGACACATTTCAGCATCTGAATTAAGACTTCATTTTTTAAAAACAAGCACATAATTGATTACCAATGCGGGACTCGAGCCCGTGTACTTCGACCCAACAGGCCACAGGTTAACCACCTCCAATTTTCGTTACATTACTCTCCTTAAAGAAATCAATTTGAAGCTGCTCATGATTATTATTAATTGCACTATATATGCATAGTTAACAAAATAATCATTTACAATTCTTGCTTTGAAACCTTTTTTCACGATAGCTAATAAAACTGCCTTAGGGAATATTTACCTGCCTGTGACTACATCTACATCTAAAAATATCGTGCTTCCTACCTACAGAAAATATGGCACGAAACCACAAGACATTCATGATAACAGTTTAGGGTATCATCAAATTTTTCATGCAATGTTTTCCTCGTTATGGAAAGGGATTTAAAACTGTTTCGAACGGTAATTATTAACCACGTATTTCTATAAATTAAACTTAAAATTCCAAGAACATTTAAATTCGACCTATACACGGCATGAGAGTGAGAAAAATAGAAAGGGTTTAATAGGAATTTAACGTTGGCGGATAATAATTTGGGATACCTAGGGAAATTCCACAAATGCCTTGAACGGATGAATAATAGGGAGAACTGCTCTTGGGCCTACCTTTTATTTTATGTCAATTCAATCGCGGTGATTACCAATATAAAGACCCTCATTCTCTTCCAGTTGGTATGTTAGAGAATTTTTATCACCTTTGCGTATTCAACTGTCTTAGACGGTACACGACACCCGCCCATGACGACGCCGCATTAAACTAAATTGCACGCGGAAACAACGACATCTACATTTAGAAAAGAGGAATTATCCATTTACGACACGCCTTTTGACCGACACTTTCGTTTACATTACGGAAGGCCGTGCCACTTTTGAAGGAGTGAGCGTTTTAAGCACGCATCTTCGCAGAAATATAACCACCACATGAAGCTCGACGCTTCCCCCTGTCACATTTAAAACCCCTTTCTCTCTCTCTCCCAACTTTCCGATGTCACAATGACGACTCCAAACCGACTCTCAGCTTGTTTTTCTCCATTTATCTCTCCCTATCTCCCTCCTTCTCTCTCTTCCCATCGCTCGACCCATTTCCTTTCTCTACTCTCCTCCGTGAAACCTCGCCTCGTCTCGTCCCTCCAAACCTCCACACAATCTGTACCCATTCTCCACCACGTCCATCTCCTCCCCGACTCAGCTCACAGATCATCATCAACTCGTACCTCCACCTCAACCTCTCTCGCGACATGCCATTTATTTTCAACCTCATTTTTAAAGGGCTTAACCGATACATATCGTACGATGCCGATACTGCCGATGTTACTGATAATTCAGGGTATCAGCAAATCCGATATTTTTGGAAATTTCGGCAGATATACACAATTGGTTTGGTGGTTGTGACATAATGACAGCGGTGTTGACAGAAAGTTGGTAGGTATGGAGGAGTGAGTGGAAGAGTCGGAATTTTGGCAACTAAGCAGGACTGCTTAAAATCTTAGAGTACGAAAAGTTTAAAATAAATTTTAGGAAGATCAGATTGGTGTGGTGTCTATAGTACTATCTTCCCATCCCAAAGATTTAGTGTTCGATTCCCGTCTTCGGAGTAGATTTTCCAGAAAAATCCTGATCTCTACGTAGATGTTACGTGAAGCACTTTAAGCCAGGCGCCATTAGATTGGTTAGTATTAAAAGTAATAATTTCGATAATATTAGTAAGCTTATACCAATGATGAGCTTCTCTCCACCTTCGTCATTTCCCTTCATAACCCTATCCTTACCAGTTTACCCACCTATTTTCGATGCAAAAGACACCAACTTTTGTTCACCCCTCTCAAGTAAACAATTAATTATGAGCCTCTAAGAAATGAGAAACTAATCCCTTAGAGAACGAAGTCATTAAAAACAGTGGCAGTGGTCGGGAAAATTATAGGCAGAACTTTTCGTGAAACTACTCTCTATTTATTGCGACACTTTGATGTCCTCTAGATTCTTAAATCTTGCCAATTGGTTTTAATTTTCACGGACGGATCCGTCCTTCAGATTTTCGTATCAAACATCGAAATTTCGGCTAATCTGAAACCATTACTAGTAGGGTGGAAGGTGTCATGAAGGGCTTCAAATGACTGGCTCAACGGAAAAGCGCCAGATCTCACAGCGATAATTCAAATTTTAAGGAAGAAATTAAGTTTTTAAGTCTCCGGTCAAGTGCGTGGGCCAATATGCCACGTTAACGTATTACATTTATTGAAATGCTGTTAATTCCTGAAGGATCTACAGAAAACAGCTGCTGAGTCAACACTCCATCAAATAATGCACTCAATAAGGCAGAGTTGTATCCCGTTTAAATTTTCCTCTGCAATCAGCCACCCATGTAGCTTTAAGGCATCCTTGGACTTTATGACACGACTTAAAATCGAATGAGGTAGCTGAAAATTGGATGAAAACACTGAAAATTGGATGAAAACACTGAAAGTTGGTTAGTTACATAAAAATACATCAGGGTGTTACACTTTGTGCAAAAATTTAAATTTGTCGATGAATGCCATGAATACTATTTTCACCAACCTTGCATTACTCTCTCTATTTACCCTCAGATATCTTTCAAGAAGGCCCAAATGGCGAAACTGAGTCCGATTAAAGTGATGGACGGTTAATACGAGACCGATAAGAAAAAATTCAAATGTATGAAATCATAACTTTACCAACCTATACATACCTACTCGTGTAGATATGCGAATGAATGAAATACTGCTAACCATTCGTTTTGAAATTCATCAGCATTGGATCATCAGTATCGGAGTATCGCCAATTATGATATCGGTATCGGATAGAATCGCACCAAGCTCGCATCGCACCATCCCTACATATTCTATAAATGCCTGGACTAGCACTTTTAGAGGAATCTGCCTCAACGTCCTTCCATCCCTTCCGTTATATTCACCCAGTGCCTCGTCCTCCCTCTTTCCAGCCGCCCTCCGACCGATCCCTCATCATCATCATCCCCGCCCCCAGTGGACATGCCCCTTGGTTGTTGTTGGCTTCGCTGTTTGTTTTCCCCAGGAGTTTATTCCCATTTTTGTTTCTACCGCTCAATGGAAATTCGGTCGACGCCGCTGTCGCCTTTTATTTGCTTCCCTTCTCCATTCTCTCCGCATCTCTCCCCTCTATAACCTCCCTTAATCACCACACCCCCTTCTCCTCCCCTCACCAAACGACCTTTTATATTTTAGATTGCTTTATTTTTCGTGACCGTTTTATTCCTAATGTCGCCGTGGAAAGCGGAGGTTGCTCCTCCTCTCTCGTACATCCCATTTCCCCGCATACCTTTCTGCAATCCTTCAACCGTCCTCTCCTCCCCAACTCCGCCACTCTAACACCCACATCCTCTCGTCACCTGGCACCCAGAAAGGGTTTATCTCTAAACACATTTTTCATACACCCACTTGCAAGTGAAAACACACGCGTGCATGTAAATAGGCTCATAGCCATTCTGGCAACGTCAATAATGTTTACCTAACTCTTACATACTGTAGTTGATTAGACTGTAAATATAAAATGTTGGAATCTGACTTTCAATCAGGCAGATTTAAAGTATCAAAATTGTTTGCTAACAATTAGATATCATAACAGTAACAAATAGGTATCTAGCATAGGTACCCATTCTAGAAGGTAGGAAGCCTAGATATGCTATTAAAAAAATTATAAGTATGTCATTTATAAACTGATCACCAGTACGACAAGCACGTTATCGCGCCATGCCAGAGTATTACTTAAAAATCAGAACACAAAATCATGTGTTATACACTTCTTTCTCTCATAAAAGTAAAGACAGCCATTCTGGTCAGCAATATTTAATAATGAAATACATTGTTGGATGCATTAAAAGGTATCAGGATGCCTAAGCTTTATATCATGACTATATTTCTAATCTAAATTGTTATAATAGCCAATGTCATTATAATTGTAGGTTTTACCTTTATGCCATGACGTTATCAGCTAGTAGTTAAATATTTTTGATGAATATAATAAGTTAAACTGCATTCATGGAAGTCAAAATTCGTTTGTTCAATGGAAATGGCGCAGTAGTCGGCTCTTCGGGCAGGAAAAAGTATTTAATTAAAAACACGTATTCGGCCTAACAATATGCATAGATGAATAGCATTTCTTCCTTTTTTTCCAGTGACTTGGGGATACGATCAGTGAAAGCCACGCTGAAAGAATTTTATTTGTTTACATCCTAAGCCGTGAGAGACCTTTCTTTAATATATTCGGGTGTGTGGCAAAAAGCTTAGCAAGCGTTAACAGTGCGCTACGTTGAAAGAGAACATGGATGTCACCGGGTTGAGGTTTTGAAGAATTGCCGAGAAGGTAGACGATGGAAATATGATGTACGGAAGGATGTTTGCGTGCATGTATTTGCGTGTAGGGTGCATAAACATATATGCAGTACCCGGCCTGTCGTCTCAATGGTATTTGGCAGGTGGTGAAGGTTCCCAGAAACGTCTGCATCTACGCGATACCCTGCAATCCACATTAGGGGTGTTCTGCAGGGTATGATTCCACACCAGGCATACGTAAACCATCAAACACATTGCCTTTCTATAATTTGCTGTTGTACTTTATACAGCTACTTTACATAGCCATGCATACTATATACATGCATTATACACGTAAACCTAATTAGATGATATGCATGTTCTAAGAACCACATTGTGAAAAACGTGACTTCATGGATTAATAACATACTGACATGCATAGAGGGACATAAAAATATCGATAAATAGTATTTTAGGGTTTTTAGGCATGCCATAAGAGAAAAGGTAGAATTTATAGGATTTCAGCTTTGAAGCCTATATGATTTCAAACATATTTAATAGCAAAATATTTGTGGAAAGTTAAGCGTTGGCTGAATCTATCACATTAAGGCTCGTGTTTCAATAAGTAAGATGAAACAATGACATTGATTGAAAATCGATGGTGGAGTCTCCCATGGTAAAAACGTAAATACACATAGGTGAATGCCAATAGACATCTGTAAGCAAAACCCACAACCATTAAACCCAGCATCCCCATCCAACATCCATTTCTCCATCTGCCATAAAGACCTTTTGCACTAACCATTAATTTTTTGCGGAAAAACAGAGGGGTGACATGCGAGAAACATTCTCACAGCTGGGACAGCCGTTTGTAGAAAATGATGCATTGAACTTGTTTAGTTAAATGGGAAACATTAATGCAGATTGGTCAAAGAATTATTTGGAATAATACGTTTTACATCCCAAATAGCAATCGTGGGAGCCTCTTACAGTGAGGTAAGATTTCATTAAAACTTTGTTTGCAAAAAAATTCACTGCTCGCAATAGTTTCTGGAAAATGTTCTAATTAGGGAGAAAAAAAATATTCCCTTGCACTTAACCCAATCTTGATCATCAACTCATGGAATTTCAAGAAAACTATTAGAAAAAAAATGAAAATGAAGAAAAATTAAGTTTTTGTTAACATCACACTTGTGAACGTTATTTTAACGTGTAACAGAAACATTTGATAGAAAAGATTATAGCATAATTTTTACACTATGAGACCCTAATGATATACCTCCATCCCACACTGCATCTGCTATAAAAGAGCATTTGCTCATGGTCATAATTGTTTGTGGATACACGGCGGAGTGGCATGCGAGAAAAATGTTCTCTGTTGAAACAGCCGTTCACTGTTAAAATGTATTGACCCCGTATATTTGTTTAGATAAGGCAGCATTAATTCAGTTTTGTTTGACAAATATATTTTTATACTACCTCTTTTTTCCAGCCTAAGCGTCCTTTGTATTGAGTTAAAGCATATTAGTTTCAATTACTGCATCAATTATGTGATCACTAAAAAAATTGAATTGTTGCTCTCATTTAACTTTAATTTTTCCATTCATGATCGCTTATTGCTATAGTTTTATACAAAATTTTGATAAGAGGGAGAAAAAATACGATGTTCTACGCTCATTCTGGTATATCAACCCATGGAATTTCAACTTTTGGAATAAATAGCGTGAAAAATAACATTTTAGTCAACGCTATCATATTAGAGGATTGGTAGTTTTAATCTTCAACAGAAAAAGATGTTATAAAAAAATTTTAGCGTGATTTCGACACAAGAGGAACCTTAAATGTATACCTACCTATACGCATCATCACCTTCACGCAGACAAATGCGAGTTAAAACCACAACCGTCAACCCAACGTCTCCACCTTTTACCTTTTCTCGCACACTGCGTCTGCAATAAAGACCTTTTGCTCCTAACCATTAATTTTTTTATGGAAACACCGGGGAGTGACATCCGAGAAACATGCTCACTGTCGAGACTGCCGTTTGCTGAAAATGATGCAATAACGTTGTTCCTTCGTTTTTTTCTTCAATCTTCTTCTATTCCAGGTATCTCCATGGAGCTCACGGTGGGGTTGATGTGAAACGGTCGCGTCGTTTGCATAACTCTTGACTCATATACTTTTTTTCCTCCCACATCCCTCTCACTCACACCCAAACAGAGAGCCATCAAAATGTTTCAGAAATGGCACCTCCTCTCATGGCAGCTGCACGTCCATTCCTTCGAAAAACCGGCTAATGCGCGAAAAAGAAGTACGGCACTATTTTCCTCCGTGAATTACTTTTATTCCTTCATTTTTTACTTCATCCTGACCGCGCGCGAAATAAAAAAAACTCTGCCGCGAAATGTCTCCACTGCCTCCACCTCGTAAAAGCCTTTATCTTGATTTTTTGTTGCAGAGGGGAACATTGCCGTGGGAGATAGAGGGGAGGTTGTGTCACGCCGTCGGGCTGTATCTTTCTTTTTTTACGGCCTGGAATATTGTAATCAGCGGATTGATGACAACCTAGTTTGCATAATTTGAAAGCTACATGGCATCTCAATGACACAATTCCAAGACCTACCAGTCCCCCACCCCGACCATCATGGATTGCATATTCAGTCTAGCTCCAGGCATTCATTCCGAGACGCGGCACCATATCCAAACCAATAATCTGTCTAACTGAATTATTTAATTTTGAGCGGACGGGGTAAACAATTCCCTCGTGACAACGTTAACGAAGAATTCTCACCGTGTGTTAAATGAGCCATGAGTATTCCTAGGGCAGTGTAGGGACTTCCTACACGGTCCATTTTTTAGCTTCCTGTCAAAGGCACATCCCAAAATATTTAAATGTAGAGTTGATTAGGACGCATATTTTACTAAGCTAAGATAACTTAATCAGAATGCACCAAACGCTCAATTTTTCTGCAATCATCTTCTAGATTTGAACGAAGAGATATCTGCGTCTATGAGCATAAATATATGTTACATACCACGTTTTTCTAACCCTTTGGTATCGAACGATGAGACCTCTGAGCAAGAATGAGAGATAAAGAGATTTTTTAGAGCCCCAGCGGTGAGTACACAGATCACCAAATGAGTATTTTGATAGAATAGTTTCCCAATTTAGCGAACAGTAAATTCCATAGGCAATTTTTCATCCATCAACTTCGCGTATAACTGAATAAATGAATCATCCATTTTGTTCCCGCAGGCACACCTACAGACAGGAAGCAAGAACAATATAGGAATATTTTTCACCATGACTTCATGACATTTCACCAGAATAATAGGGCAAAGAGTTCGTAAGCTATTTTCCATATATTCCATAGCTATATTCAATCATTTCAATTCAAAGCTTAACCTTCACTTTCAAAATAAAACTCTATCAGAACATTGACACATGTTCAGAAAAGCAATGCTTCGGCTGATGTAAAGAATATATATTGGTAAAACTGTTTTTATATTGGCAAATTACCGTTTAAGCTCTTATTACTTTAAATATGTTTATGTACATAATCTGAGGTTTCAGGCGTGATGGAGTGGAAACGGAACATAACTCTTTCTCTCTCTTTTTTCATTAATTGTAGTTATGTATATGTATTTTAGGATCACAGTCACATCTCACCAAACTATTTTAAAGATAACAGGTCTACCGTGCATTTAAAATTTAGTTCGGGTATGAGATCAATAAGTATAAGTAGTCCAATGAACTACTGAAAATATTTTAGCTATCAAAAGTATCATTATTTTTATATACAACATATTGCACTGAGTAGACATACATAGAGAGCCCGAAGCCAGAATTTTCCATTGCAGAGGGAATAAAACATTAACGTTTCAATTAGCAAACACAACGGATTCTCAGAACAGAACGACAGGTTGAGTGATATTAATAAAAGTATACTTCTGGGAAGGGTAATATTAGTAGAACGACAAAAATACGTAATAATCGTCAGCACACGCATTACCATATTCAACAACATGAACGCTTCAACTCAATATAAATACCAAGAAATCATCGAAAGTCACATTAATTACTTCGTCACATAATTAATTATCGCTCATGAATTGGACGAAGTTGAACTCGGGAATTAATTAGCAATAATAACAATAAAGTGAAGAGTTCCCCCGCATTTTTTTCGGATCGTTCGGTTATCTTACGTTTCAAGAGAATTACGCATAGGATAGTGGTTACCACGCCTATAGATATGGTACCACGGGTAATGGGAAATGGGAAGACAGAGTGGACAGACCTGGAAGGAGAACGGAAGGATAAGGCACAAGGAGAAAGAGAGAGGGTGAAGAGCCGTTCGGATAGCCAGCACAAAAAAATTCCTCCAGCCTTAATAAGTGCGGGGGGCACGGGAATTCGAGAAGAGGGTCGCAATGAAAAGGAAGCGGGGACAGTTATAGAAGTGGAGGGGGTTCAGAGTGGAAGGGAAAATACGAGGGGGGAGGGGAAGGCCAAGGAGGGAGCACGGTAAATTATTGCAGCTAATGAAAGCCTTAATTGGGTCCCCGATAATAAATATATTTGATCAGCCGGAAGGGTTGGAGGAGGGAGGAACGCGAGGAATTGTTTGCACGCAGTATTTGAATATGGAGAGAGCCACCAAGCCTGATATGGCCGCTTAATTGTGACCCCGTCTGCGTCCCGTGCCCGATGGTCGATTTCGTGCGGCTATTTATTTGTACACGGGGACCACCAATAAAGGTAATGCAATCGCTTCCACGGGTGATTGAAATGCACGCACGCAAATTAAGATAGTTTTAAGCGCGTTAAAATGCAGCTGCGTCGTTTTAAATTCCCCTGAAATGGCCCCTGTGGCCTTTTAAATTGTTTTCGAGATTAGCTGAAGGTCACAGCATTAAAAAAACTCGCAAATGAACACCATTGTGCGAAAAATTGGCCAGAAAAAAAATTAAATGCAAATGAAATTTAAATTCGGGATCTCTCAATAGCTGATTATGTTTTTAAGTCAGCTAAACCACTTAGAAATGTCAATTAAAGGTTACTTCCAAGGGGGTAATGCGATAAAAGGTTGATGCCATGTGCCAATTTCATATCACAAAAAGCTTACTCAAGCTTGATATGCCACGGTCGGAGAAAGATATATGTACCTAGATCTATCACTTTGGAGTGACTTAGCTATTTATACGATAACGCACTGCTAAAAATACTATAATGGGCACTGTACAGTCAACTGACAGCTACGAGCTTAGAACGTAAGGATGCAGTCCATGAAAATGCATATTTGGAGTCAGATCTCGTAAGGCAGTTGAATCCTGACAATAACAACTGCTGATTATTACAGCAGATTGGAATCAATGGAAGGCAGGTGTAATTGAAGAATAATGAAGATAAAATAAGCAGAGCACCTATAAAGAGTCGAGGCTCCTATAAAGAGATACGATGTTGAATGAATACTCTCAGAAGAAGAAAAGAAAACTTTTTTTACCCAAAGCAACCTATTGAAAACCAAGTTGCCATAAGGATGCGTATCACCAACAGATAAACCACTCATCACACATCATAATTGAAAACAATTGACGTCAAAATTGTCAATTCACACGGAAAAAGAATTTTGATTGGCTATCGAAATGAAACTGAAAAGCTATTAACCATATCTTAACCCAGAACCACTAAAGTAATTTACCTTTAAAATTTAATTAAAACATTTATACACCTTATTCCTCGGAAAAACACGATCTTGTAACATTATAGTAAGAAAATTGACAGTTAAAAATTTATTCGCATTTAGGAGACATTAGCACGATTCAATTCACAGCAAGTCTCATGAATTGGAACGACGAAACCAGGACCTTCATCTAATATTTATTTTATATTTCATTGTTATTGTTTAATATTTTTGGAATTTTAAGCGTACATTAGGTGATTTTTATAAATCGCTGATTTTTTTATATTTATTTTTTTATAATTAGGGGAATTTATCAGAAAGTTATGGCAAAGCTTTGAAGACCGAATTGTAAAGTAGGACTAGGAGTCTCATTACATTTCACTTCAATATCCAATATATAGATATTATTGCTTCATAATTTCCTCGCTATATGACAACAGATAAATAGTGCCTATTTCTACGGTAATCTGATGGCAAGGAAATATTGTCCCATTGAAGACTAATAATTCATGCGAAATCGCTTTACTGATTAATATATTAGTACCACAGAAGAGGAAAATCGTCCTACAATAACAAAATATTAATCGTATAAAATGGAATCTCCCTATTGCATTCTGCCATTTAAAAAAATTTTGAACATGAATATGAAATTAATGTTATGTTAAACAAGAGCTGTAGAAATAGCGCCTGTATTACGTACTAATGGACTTAAGATTTAATTTATCGCCTTTAATGCCAGAGCGTTAATTATCTATGCGTTCTCATACTACTCTAATTACCCAATGCAGTAAGAGTAGTGACGTGATGGATGACTAAATACTTGGTAACTAATCAGAAGTTGGAGTGCACGTATTCCTCAAAAGTCATTATTTTTTATTCAATTGGTATGGCATTATTTTTTACTTCACCGCAAAATTGACGATGGTCTTAATTTTGAATAAAATCCACATTTTGTGGCCAAATTGTGAGTTAACAGAAAAACTGACCTTTTCCACAATAATCAGCAAGTAATACTGCTGACGATACAGATCTACGAAAACATTATTATAAAAGCAGACTAGGTAATTAGGGTTGGTTTGGTGGCTAGTATCTCGAGGGTTTAGGCTCAGATCTCGGTAGATAATTTTCAGTGAAATACCAATACCTTCTTGAGTGCTATAGTTTTGAGTTACTTGTCCGTATCTTATTCAGTGGCAATTTTATTCAGTTAAGCAATGACTTCGAATCGTTTTCAAAGTAAAATAAGGCACGAAACGACCTCATTCGTCATTCTTATTAGGTTTGTGTGAGGATTCGATAACGTGGATGAGGCCTACAGCCCTTTCCGGGTAGGAATAACATTGAAAATAGGCGTTTCCCTTGCGTTGCAGCAGGCATACTTACGACCGAGGTCATAAAACATACATAATCGTAGTATTTTGGTTTAATATGCTTCGACGGCTAAGGTAATTTCGCACATACTGTCTGCTACTTGCAGACAGGGCAAACAAGGGCCGGAGGAACAGGAGGATCACCCTCCACATTTAAGCCATTCCCGATGATGCTGAACTTCAGTGACTGATCGGGAACTGATGTTTTCATCGTGGCGCACCGTTGCCCGCATACATTATCCATGAGAACATTAGAAGATAACCAAGTGAAGGAGTCACAGAACTAGCTCTAAAAGATCGTGAGATGTATTACTTAACGAGGAATATTTGCCTATCTAGCCAATAGAACTGTTAACCCACTATTAATGTATTCGTTATTAAGAAATAATGGTGAAATTTAGCGTCTAATCCCTCAGTTAAGCGTGATTTAAAATGCGTGAAACATTTTAAACGAAAATGTAGAAGTTTAATAATTATATTTTAAGTGATTTTAATTGCTCATTCAACCGAACAGTTAATTCATGGGTAAATGTGTCGTTATTTTATCCATAACTTCTGTGAATTATTTCCGAATTTGCCCATCGAGATCTTAAAGTCGATGAAAAAACCTCCCTGGGACTTCGATGTTTTGGGAAATACCAAGGTTCAATTTCGGATAAAATTAGTAGAAATAGAAATTAATCCAGTGCAACCACAGCTGCCAACCCAGTTCTTCAAAATAATGCTAGCTTTGTAAACACATATGCTGACATTATATGTTCACCTAAGGTATATTATTTGATTTGAAGATAACAGTTCATGATCATGGCCGAAGTGGATAACTACAATAATAAATGCATAAAATAGTAATAATACAGTATAAAAATCATTCTACCTAAACCCAGTATGCATTTTACATTGCAGAATAGCATTTAAGGGCTCATGTTTAAGTAAGAGAGGGGTAGCTGAATATTTAGCTTATCTTCATGCTCCTTAAATACAGGAATGATTGTAAGTAGTAACTTAATTCAATGAGATATTCAACGCTTACACTCCATATTGCAAGATTTATTTGAATTGGCTATAATTTATACCCACATTTAAGTAAATTGAGTAATTTTCGTCTATATTCACTTATCACCCAGCCTCAGAGAATGCGAAATGAACCATCGTAGGAGAGAGAAACGAAATTTGTACGGAGTCAGGAAATCCGCCCCCGTAGCTGGCCATTAAGATACGTATCTTCAATCCCGGGTTCCATTTCATTTGCTCGTTTCCCAATGGTAGGATTTTAGAAAGAAGACGACGAAGGGACGGAAGAAGTGTGATCGGCTCCCTATTATTCCTTATTTATATCCACGAGTGTAATGTCATAATGACCAGCAAAAACTACTGCTGACGATGCAGTCATCTACAAAGAAATCATTACAAAAGCAGACCAGGTATTCTGGGTTGGTTTGTTGGCTAGAATGATTGCTTACCATCCCGAGGGTTCAGGATCAAATCCCGGTAGAGACTTTTCAGTGAAATAGCTATTCCTTCTTGGGTGCTATATGGATTATTCTGTCCGTTGGATTGGACCTTACAGTGCTTTTCGTTAAGTGTCATCTATAGCTGAGAGATTTTGAAATTTCATGGAGAAATCAAGAAAACTTCAAATTAAAGTTGGCGATACTATAGAATGCAATTTTATTATTTCTACTAGTTTCGCAACGCTGTATTATCTATATGAAACAATCTCATTGCTGTGTCCTAAAAATGCTACAGTGCTAAGACAGGCAAGAAAGAAATACAGTAGGAAGTGAAAATACTTGAAGCAATAAAAATACATATTCAATGGAGTCACCGAGTTTTAACTTGAAGTTCTTCTTTTTTCGTTGAGAGTAGGCTAATGCCAATTCCAGGTTTCTCTCCATACATCCTCTATTCCCAACTACCCCCTCCTTTCACCGCTAATTAATGTCCTTAATTATCGGTCTCCTTCCCAAATAACCCTTGGAGAGGGATCATGGTTCCTTCTTTCGCGTTATCGTTATTCGAAACGCAAACCACTCTAGGTGGGTAATGCTCACATTTACTTTCCCAAGAACGCATTACATCCTAACTAGTGATTTTTAGCACAAGATAAAATTAAAAAAAACGACGATAACGTTTTCGCACTCATGAACGAAATAGAAAAATATCGATAACGCAGGCGCACGTGTTATGGAGATTCGTGTTCGCGCTACCAAAGCAGTTAAATATTCTCTCTCTGAATCTTAACGATATATGCGTCTAAATTAGATGCCCGGAATTATTCTTACAATACGCACTGTAATACACTACTCAAGAATCACATAAAGTGTACGTCCAATGAGCTAATGGATAACACATACGTAAATCGGGTGTAGTCAATAGCTGATCATTACCGTATCCTCCTACCTTTCTCGGAGAAAACATATTCGAGACAATCTTTGTTTGAAGATTTATGCAGAAGTTAGTATTTCCTTGTCAACCATTTTCGGGTTTTCTGCTACGTAGAGAAAAAGCTTTCGTGAAACTCAAAAAACTTACTCGTCAGGAGAAATCATCGTCCACAGTCTCTCCTTTCGACGCTCTCAGTAGGAAGAAATAAACGTTGAGTTTTACAAAAAACATTTATCTACACAGCAAAAAAAAACGTAAATGGTTGATAGTGAAAATACTATAGATATATTGGGTGCAGAATTAAAGACAATAGATTTGATCAAGCGAATAGCGATGGTCCTCGGATGAAAAATTGAAAGACAGATGTTACTTCGCTACATTTAGGCCAAGCCTTCAGTAAGCCATAAGCATTTAAAATTACTAAGATTGATCATAATAATGTAATACGGCTAATTCATGGACTCAGTTAGGAACCTCTAATGATACGGAAGCTGGTAGCAAAGCTGAGATTAATAGAAAAATTCATATCACGTCAGTTTCTGTGGGACAGGGAGGATATTATATCAACCCCGCAAAAAAACTCTTTCTAAGGTACAGACTTGAAGGGATCGCCCCATGAGGAGGACCGAGAAACTAATGCATGGCCAACTAATAGGAGATATGAAACAAATTAACTAAAAGGGTATTGGGAGTTAGGAGGGGACAGAGTAAAATGAAAGGCTGCAGTCAACCAAACTAAGGAATGAGTGATTATTTTTTTTCCGGGACGATTCTGGCGGTCCGTGTGCCCCTGCGATCCCGATAATCCATTGGCTTGCCAAAATGTTTCTCAGGGGCAAAACCAGCAGAACTTGATCGACTAACTATAGATATATTGGGTGCAGAATTAAAGACAATAGATTTGATCAAGCGAATAGCGATGGTCCTCGGATGAAAAATTGAAAGACAGATGTTACTTCGCTACATTTAGGCCAAGCCTTCAGTAAGCCATAAGCATTTAAAATTACTAAGATTGATCATAATAATGTAATACGGCTAATTCATGGACTCAGTTAGGAACCTCTAATGATACGGAAGCTGGTAGCAAAGCTGAGATTAATAGAAAAATTCATATCACGTCAGTTTCTGTGGGACAGGGAGGATATTATATCAACCCCGCAAAAAAACTCTTTCTAAGGTACAGACTTGAAGGGATCGCCCCATGAGGAGGACCGAGAAACTAATGCATGGCCAACTAATAGGAGATATGAAACAAATTAACTAAAAGGGTATTGGGAGTTAGGAGGGGACAGAGTAAAATGAAAGGCTGCAGTCAACCAAACTAAGGAATGAGTGATTATTTTTTTTCCGGGACGATTCTGGCGGTCCGTGTGCCCCTGCGATCCCGATAATCCATTGGCTTGCCAAAATGTTTCTCAGGGGCAAAACCAGCAGAACTTGATCGACTAACTATGACTTACTTTAACTGACAGAGGACAGAAAACAAGTGCGACATACTTCCAAACAGATATGTTTTCAAATAACTTCACCCTGCGCACCAATAAATACAACAGAAACAGAGCCAGCGAATAACCGGTCGAATAACAAGTGCCTTAGAGAGAGTGCCTTTTCTTTCCTCTGTAAGTCAAATTATTTTTGCTCACTCTCTCCCTTTTTGCTAGCACCTTGCTCGCTGCTTCGTTGGAAAGCTGGTACCTTCCCATACGCCATCTCGGCGGCTCTAGAGCTGGTATCTAGATGTAGACGAAGATGGTAGCGCTGCGTCCGGAAAATTCGAGACTCGATCCCGCATGCCGACAAATCGCGTACCAACCTAATTCCCAGCATAACTGCCGGACCCTCTCGATGCCCTCAAATCCCACCACTGGGAGCCGAGAGTGACCGAACAGGGCGAGAGGGAGGTGGACGGACGGGTAAGGGAAAGGGCTGCTTGTTCACTCACACAAACACAACGACAAGGGTTTGGTAGAAGGGACGCAGCAGCGACGAAGGCGGCTCCGAATGGGTAGCAAAACCTTCAAACCGATGATTAGCGCCGGGAGGAGGACTCAAAATTTTTGCGCGATGAAGGATGTTTCCCCTGAGGCTCAAAGCCACCGTTCCGGACAAGAGCGTTGTGGATTGCGGGACCGGAGCGCAGGCGGGATCAGATTGGTTGGGGTGGCTAAGGTACTAGTCAGCAGCCCATCCCAACCGGCCCGAGTCAGGAGTTTTTCTTCGAAATCCCGATCCCAGTTTGGCTGCTCTCATCCATTCCTCCCGTTCGGTTTAATTTAACTTCACTCGTTGCCGTTAAGTTTACTTCATTTTTGCAGGCAATTGTTTAATATTCTGCAAGAGATCGGTTTGGTGAGGTGGAATAAGTGTTCCAATACAAGGGTCCTACTCGGGATCAATATTATTTGATCCAAATACCTACTCGGGATCAATGTTAACATCACTTGAAGGGTGTAACATTGACCGTTTCATGAAATGTTAAACTGTAATTCCCTTTCGCTTTACAATGAGAAGAGGTTGATGCCAACGCCGGGTTTCTCCCACACCCTGCCTGAAATCTCCAAATACTCCCTTCTTATATATACCACCCACTTATCCTCCATGGCGTAAATGAAATAATTAGCAATAATTGTTGTACGTGGAGTTGAGGGATCACTGCTGAATAGGATCAAGGGCATTCCGCCCTTGGCACAGGCGGAGTAACTTAACATACGTGACACAGGCGGAATAACTTAAAGAGCACATGATGAAAAACTATGCTAGGAGTACTCCGTCCACTCCAGATGCATGATCTATATATAGCATAGTCACCAATCCGATGGGATCCAGACGTGGCTGCGAAAACTTCCATACCCCTCCCGAGTTTTCGACTAATATCACAGCAAAGTTACCCAATGTTATTCGGACACTCGGACGGTGATATTAATATAAGTACCAAAAAATAACTATTATGACCACCTCCCCCCCCCCACCCCCCATAAATAACCAATCAACCTCTTCAGATTTCAAGAGCTCGCTATATATCAGTAATGAGTAAGAAATAGCTACTATGTACCGAATTGATCCGCAGGTTATCAACGATTGGGTTAACGATTCGTGTAATAAGATTCGTAGGTACATACATACAACTATCACTCCGTTCCCTTTTCGGATGCATACTGAAAAAAAAGGTTTGATTCCCGGTGTTAAGCCTAGGAAACAAGCTCTCTTTCAATAATTTACTACACACTTTTGTACAAACTTTGTATTCCCTATCCTGTTCTTAAAATTCCTAATATTCCTCCTCTCACTGAAATTCGTCCGAACATATTATGCATGTCTAAAAGATGCAAATGGCACTAGAATAAAGGTCACTTTACCGAATATGGTAGTATTCGTGTGATAGTTTACGAGGTGTAGTATGATATATTATCCAAGGGTATCCCACCGGGTTAATTTTTTCATAATGGCTGATGTTTCGATAAGAGACCTTTCTATCACCTACAGGGCTGTAGATGAGTGTAAGAACAGTTTTCCGTCCGTCAGATGGGGTGTTAAAATAATGACTCATCGGCTTCTTTCGTCGAGAGTGATCTAATACCTATAGATAATCTTGTCTCCACCATTCCTCCAACCCCGTGTAAATACAGTCAACTCCTCTCTACTTAACTCATCTATCCATCATGGTGCAGATAAGATCAGCTTTCCGTCGCCTCCCCCGATAACCAACCAACCAAATCATAAGAACATTATATGGTAGAGCAGGATTCTTGTAAAATTCGATTCGAATTCGATTCTCTTCAAATGCGACCTCTTGGTCTGGGCAAACACAAAACTATACACAAATATATTGAAAAAACATTTTTCCTGACCAATATTTGAGAGCAGGAAAAATTGACAACGTGGAAAAAATGGGAGTTGAACGTTCATGTTCCTTTATTTATTCATGACCCAGTTCACCCTCAGATCTTACGCATTGCACAGATAAAAAGCACAGCAATACATTTTGTATTAGCTTAATCAAACTAATAATGAACCGAAGAGGTTTAGGAGAAAGAAATTGAAGGAAACATACTTCATTAATTGGAATCTAAAATAACATGTAAAAGAAAAGAATGTAAAAGTGTTTAATCAGTTTATCCAAACTTATCAGGCTTTTGGCAAAACTTACTGAACCTTTGCTTCATGTAATTGCTAGATGAAAATATATGATTTCATGCAGAGAAAGGCGTTATCAAGAAAAATCACCAAGTGCAATATTAAAAATGTCAATACTTACAAAATATTTATCGAGAGCAAACAATAAGTTAGTCATTGGATTCAAATCCTGTTATCAGCAGTTCTTTCAATGAAGCTTAATTTTCATTGCTGATATATTAATTCCTCATAGAACAGATAATCTAATCGAAATTAGTTAACTAAAATGCTTACTAAGGAAAACTTTGGGGAAAATTCATATATAAGTTACCCATGCCTTACGTACTTATATGCATCATACGTTTATCATATCGCAATTGTTCACAGTAATTAACGCTACTTTTCACTCTTCATATTATCTTAAAAAATATTAAAAAGCCAATTTTGACTTACTTCAGCTTCCGGGTAGTAGTGTGGCAATTGAAATGGTTTAAGAATATTTTTTCATTTGATGCATTTTCACTCACATTAATGTGAAATCAGCTTGAATACATGCCGGATAGTTTATTGGAAGGAACATTATATCAAAAGGGAAATTTTTATCTCACATTTGAACTTCTACGTCAAAAAAAGTGTGCAAAAAATAAACTGACCTTCTAATAATGATTTCACTAGCAAATGTATTGTACTTTCACGACACTCTTGTAGGATCACTAGTCTATTTTTTAACTATTTTCATACTTCAAAAAATGCTTCTGGAATCATCCAGGTAATCTCTGATTAGACAAAGGATATTTTGCGGGATTTTACAAGTGTTGGAAGTTTTTTTTTGCCACACCGCCATGACCTATGGCTATCCAGTGAATCATTTCTGAAACGAAAAAGGTTAAATTAGTGATTCCAAAGAGTTTCAATTGAAATGACTTTTCAGGATCCAACGTCGGACGTCACCATCACACTATCGAATCCCGGGACGTTAAGGTTAAAAAATATAATTCTGTGGAATCACCAAGTTAAAGTGTTTCATTTCAAGGGTGAACTCGTTTCACCAATTTACGCTTGAGGCCACCTTAATAATCCAGGGAATCGGTTTAAATAACTTCATACGTGTGATATGACTCCACGATTACATTCGTTTGTACACCCAACCTACGGCCCATAATTTTTATACCTGTGTATTACTTTTTTATTATTACCTCAGGATTATTTCAATTAGGTTTATGGCACATTATCACCGAATTCAGTGGAAAAGTGAAGCAATATATTTTCCCGCTGAAAAGAATTTCAAGATTTTCAAACAAGTTAAACTACATTAACCGTGGGAAAGAAGGAACAAGAGGTAAGGCTATTTAGTTCGAGATAAGAGTGGATTATTAGCATTGCCATTTTAACTCAAGCAATTTTTTCGTAAACCCAATTTAACAGTCCCGCATTTATCAGGGCTACTCCAAAACTAATAAAAAATGAAGTTCATTAGAAGGCTGAAAATATTATGAAAATGCACTTATGGGGAAAAGGGAAGTGTTTGAAAAAGTAAACAAATACCTACAGGAGCACAAAAATACCATTTAGCCATTACAATAAGCAAATTCAAAGATCTCTAAATATCAGGCTTTTGAATCATGACGGAATATGCAGTTAAATGAGCGGTAACAAATATGCATGAAGATCAGAAGGTGATTTTAAAAAATAAAGAGGCTACAATAAAGTCATAACGAGGAGTTTATGGACTACATCTGGCATTGCATTTTCCTCACCTTGATGCCCAGAACCTATGAGCCAATGAGTACCAACCTTTTATTGAAACCCCAAAACCCGTGAACGTAAATAAAAAATCTACTCCCCCCTAGGATTATCATTCTCTGTCAAATGGAATAGCTTTTCAGGATAATTGTAAGCTTTAAAAACCATATACAATTCTGTAGCTTATTGTTTGTTCCTTGATATGCAGGTAGAGGACAGGGCAACAAAAGTCTCCATAGACAGCTTATACAATTATATCTCTCTAAGGCACTTGCTACAAACATCATTTAAATTGCCTATGAATATACTTAAGGTTACATCTCTTTCTACCATACTGGTAGAAAAATACTTATTTTCGAAAAAAAATATTCGAACACAATAAAATTACGCATCCTTTCTCTTTTTAATATATTTTTTCCTTCTGGGTTGAGTTTTTTGCTGCTGTTCATAATGAAATTCACCATTTAAATTCTCATCTCGAACATCGACTTTACAGAGTTTTAAATATACTTACTCAAATTTCATTATGCCCTCATAATGTATGTGACGAACAATGTGTGTTGAGCAAATTGGTATATTTCATTTCGTCACGGATATTTAAGCAACAAACGCAAATAATGCGCCAACATTTAGTACCTTTGACATGTTGACGGCCAATTACACATTTTACGATACCCATTCATTTCCGCGTTGTTGATTTGTTAAATAAACGTTTTCAAACCGCATGAACACACGCGAAAAGCCTGTTATTACGTCACAAATGTAATGCACATCAATAATGACATTAGACATTACCCGTGAAATTTATGTTTTTCCTCCTCTTAAAGTGCATTTTTGCATCGCCGAGGAAAATTGCGACAAAAATATATAAATAAAAATTGGCAACAAACGTTGAAACGAAGAACTCGAAAAAATGTAGGACAATCCTTAACGTACCCCAGGGCGATATAAATTACAAAAACTCCGCTCCACTGGCGCTTTAAATACGGCCCGCCTCTTCTTCCCTATCTAAACACAGTTAGTTTGGCGTGGACATGGCGTGCAAGGCGGCCATTATCGCTTCCGAAAGTTACGGGCAGGCTTAGCAGGGAGTAGTGGCTGGCTGCAAGAAGAAGATGCGGAGCGGATTCGATACAAGCTAGTTTGGAAACTTTTGCGGCGATAAATTCGAAGCAGCGGTTTCCGATGCAATAATTCTTGTTAGCCAGCCAACTTAGCGTTCTCGTTGGATAGCAAAAAAAATTAAAATCCGGAAAAATATCAGGAGGAGAGTTCTGGGCAATTTATTTTTGGTTTTGGGAACTAGGAAAAAAAGATGGCTTTGGTGGTTTTCCATTCTCCTGCAGAAAATAGGGGGATCTCTCGGACAACCGAGGAACACGAACATCCTGACGACAACAATGGAGGAATCCAAGTGGTGGGTAATAGGAGATGATTATAAAAAAAAGGAAAGGAGAAAGGATTTTTTTCGAACTCACCGAAGAGGTAGAGCCGTATGAGCAGGAGCCCGAGAATGGAAATCCTGGATCGGCTGAGAGACAGCATCTTGGTCCAGCGCAGCATCACTGTAGAGGGCCTCCCGAAAGGACAGATCCGGGGCATTGGTTCTCAAATAGCGTTGGAATCTTGAGCGCTAAAGAGGTGAAAATCACTGGATGGCGCTGGAGGCTAAATCACCAACACACTTGGAGACGTTCATTTCACTTTATAGACGAATCCTGGATCTAACAATACAGATAAGGTTCAAAATAAGATTCAGGTTCCAACAATCTTTTCAAGCACAATTTTCTATCCAAACTTAATCACTTCACCTGCAGCACATGCATCAGATATAAATGTCTGCTTCTTAAATGTGACAATATTTATACACCTGCACAGAACTAAGGTAAACTACAAGGCCTAAATAATCCACAATCCAGTGCGTCACCATGTAGCAAATATTAATTTATATCAAGATACTATTCAGAATATATTCACACCTATAACCCTACTTTCTACAACTGGGACATCTTGTAATGTAGTGAAAATTCAGCGTTTATCCTACCTCAAGGTAAAGCAGAAGCACATCAGTTGAACAGTATTCAAACGCCTGAAGGAACTTCCTACAAGACTAAGGTAGCTTTCTTTGCGATGGATTATGCAGCTGACTTAATCCCTCTCAAAGAAATATCGCAAAAATTGCTCGTTTTACTCGAACCGTGAGTTTCAAATATAAATTTTTCCGTAACACTTCGTTTCTTCTGTTGCACTCGCCAGAATTGCAGACGTCCGGAATAGAACAACGCACTTATCTCCACGCCCTTCCCACTTCACCGACACGTTTTCAGAGCCAAAACTCTTTGTGACTTCCCCCTTGGGAACCCCAGATCACTATGACGGGAGTCCGGAGCTTTTGCGCCGGAGGCACGTTTGCAGCAAGGGAAGAATGCGGGCCACGGAAGTGAAATGCCGAAGACTTCTTTCGAGTCGGTGGCACAAGCGGAGTCTTTGCCGCAAGCCGGTCTATCCCACTCTCGGATGATGGGAATCGTTGCCGGGGCAACTACCTGCGATCACCAAGAATGCTCTCTCTCGTTTTCCAAAGAGGAGGAGAACAAACACAGTCCCCCCCACACACACACACACATGCACACACTCAAAACGAGAAGGAACACACGAGCTATCCTTTATGTTATTATTATTTTTTTCGTCGCGGCAAAAAGGCTTGCACAGGTCTCTCGAGAGCCACTACTGAAGTTCTCCACTTGAGATTCCAAGTGTGAAAATCTCTCCCTTCTTTCAAGACTCCCTCCTTCTACGTTACTGCGAAAATTCACGGCACGCGTCCGCGATCATAAGTGGGTGGATTTCCTTTCGAGGTTTCTTTTTGTTTTTTTATTGGTCTTCTACTATTCGTGTAGCCGTTCTCTCTATTCTCTTCCCCCTCAAAACTCCCCGATGTCTACGTACGGGACAGGAGGAATATTTTCCTTCCTGAAGTGATCACCTTCCATCCTAATAGTACGTATTTATTCTCTTTCTTGCGTCGGATTTATTCCTTTTCAGGGCTTCGGCTTTAGACGATCCATGAAATTAGAGGTCGACACCGATCCATTGTTCCGTGACACCGATCTAAGAATGTACTGCTATACAGATAAGAGTGAGATACCTACGTGTTGTTTTTTTGCGGAACTTTGTGTGGACGTTTCGCTAACCATGAGAGGAGAATCAAACAGACAAAAGGGAATTCTCTCGCGTGCTTGACCCTATTTGACTCAAAAAGTGGTAAATTTCAATCCACTCCGTTTGCTTGAATTTCCCAGACAATTCAAATACATTAAAATGAAGAAACGTTTATTGACGTACTCTTGAAGGCAAGGCAGTCTTTCTAGAGCGCTATTATCTGGAATTCATTTAACCCCTCAATCTCACTCTCCAGATTTGATCGGCATATAATTGCTAATTTCCTTCAAGAGCCGCTGAGATATTAGGGTACTTCCTCTGAAGAGCACTTTCTCAAACAACCCAATAAATTGATCGTTTCAAGATTGAAAACAAGTTAAATTCAAAGGGATTAAATTCAAATGTTTATAATCTAGAGGAGCGCACAGAGGAAACTTTTTGCAATACCTTTTACTCGGCAGCAGTAGAACGAGAAAGGGACTAAGATTTCGTTTCTTTTTTTTTGCACCGACCCGGATCGCAGTGTAAGTTATGTCTCTCAAGGGCCCGTTCACTCACTTCCCTCTCGCATGCAGCGCTATTGACCTCCCCAATGGACAAACACAAGCGCGAGTTGGTCGCCACGCCCGCAGCGGCAAACACAAGACCAGAGTCCGCTTGGGGGAGGGTGATAAACAACGGTGCGCTCTAAAACGCACCACTCTAGGGAGCATCAGATTGTGTTAACCGATGCGAGATCACTGTAAGGCAATCGATAGCCATTCCAACGCACGAAATTCGTTAATAAGTCCACGAATCAAACCAGGGACAATTCCAATGCACAATTCCAATGGGACGAGTGATGGGTCTGAATAATAATCCTTGGACAGATGGCGCTCGCTCCGAAGAACCGACCACGACTAAAAGGACCCGCCGAATAGCTTATCCCCGGCCAGCTTCCTTATCAATTCTTCCTCTAATTCGATGCTTCTCCTTTTGAAAACGCGCTTATAGATATTTCATTATTTATCACCTTTCACTCTTCTTCTATTCCTTCCTCAGAAATCAAACAAACCACTCCTAACAATTACAAAACTGATTATCGCTTCTCCCTCTTCTATAAGTTTTCTCCCTCATCTAAGCCCGCTTACCCCAAATTCTTTCCTTTTATCCTGTTTACACCCTATTCCTTTTCTATCAACCTCCTTTGAATTCTACGGAAACCACCGATAACACAGACACAGCTGACACCAAAGTGGTCGACGCTATTTCCAAAGTTCCACTTCCACCACGAGGAGGACCGGTGTGTGGTAATTTTCCGGGTACAGCTGGGCCCCGGAAGCACTTTTTTACTCCGGCGTCCAAGGTCTTTTACCGTGCAAGGGTACTGACGAAACACTCGCCGAAGAGGTCCGAATGTCTCCCACACTTTTATCTTCGGAAGGGAGGAGCTCCTTTGCTGGGGCGAGAGGGAAAATAAAAGAAATAAAAATAGAAAAATCCTCTGTGCACTCTCCGTCGCTTCTCCCGCGAAGGTTAAGGAGAAGAAGAGGCTGTCCGTCACTCAGGGAGTAGAGTGAAAACGCCCCTTTTATACGGAGCAGACAGAGCGAGAATAAAGGGAAGATGGAGCGAGAGATGCTGAGAATGGAGAAGAGGAACCTTCAGCTCCTCACAA
Organism: Pyrrhosoma nymphula; assembly: GCA_963573305.1. Classification (NCBI taxonomy): domain Eukaryota; kingdom Metazoa; phylum Arthropoda; class Insecta; order Odonata; family Coenagrionidae; genus Pyrrhosoma; species Pyrrhosoma nymphula. The sequence continues at coordinate 43,311,285 of OY754329.1, forward strand.
AACCAACTGCACACACCCCGAAAGCGACTTGACGATCCGAGGAAAGCCTGTGCAGACGAAAGCGATGATACTGCTTCTCTCCTCCGTTACCTTAGAGCTTTCTCTATTGTGTTTATGCTTTTTTTCCTGGTTAGAGTTAGATCGGATGAGGAGGAGATTGTAGAGGCGTCCAAGGTGAGAGAACAGAGCTAGAATAAAGACAGGACGAAGTTGAGAGGATGGGGAAACTTTAACTCTCCAACACAAACACACGACCAGCCCCGCACAAGTTAAAGACTTAGCGAACCGTGGAAACACTGTGTGGAAGAGTGCGGCAGTACTGTATTCTTTTGTCTGTAATTATTTCTACCTAGAAGGACGTCCATATGCAAGGAAGAAGAAACTTCACTTCCTCAACACACACGACAAACGTGAGCACCGTGAAGACTTTGACGGGCCTCGAAAATCTTATGCAGAACTGGGCGAATAGACACACTCCTGCAATACTTCAGCACGTTATTTTTCGTCTCTATCCAATTGTTTTTTTTACCAGGCAACCGCCCGATTTGAGGTGGATATCTTGAGTGCGAGCAGTTGATAAGGTGCAAGGGGATTGAATAATATCCAATGAGACAGAGTAACCAACTTGACAGAGAGCGCACTCCACTTGAGCGGGACGTGGATCACTCGGAGCACCGAGGCGAGGTGAATCCTCGGCTGCTGCCCCTGAACAGCGACGACGAGGGCCGGTAGTGGCGGCGGTTGTTGCGGGACTCTGAAGGTGGCAGAGCGGATAATGCGACGGCGTGTGCGGCGGCAGCAGCAGCAGCAGCTAAGAGACGCGCCTCGTCGGATGAGCGTTGTGCCATAATACCAGAGATCGCGGGCCTCTTGCCGGCATACCTGCGAAGGTCCGACTGTTTTCTGTTCCGAGTCGGGTTTTCGAGGCGGGAGAGAGGTCGACGGGGGAGGATCTGAGAGAGGGGGGGCTGGGGTACAAGTGAGTGTGTGTTGAGGGATCCCAGGACCCCACCCCTTACACCCCTCCCGCCCCTCCCTCGTCCCCTTCTCTTGCATCTCCTAGGAGAGGGCGGAGGGGTGGGTGAGATTCGCGCCAGCGCAGCAACCGGGACGGTTCACGCAGGCGTCGAGTGTTCGCCGGATTCGACGGGGCATTCGAGGGTGAATGGGGGCGGCGGGCGGAAGGAGGAGGAAGGGAATCAGAAGGGTGGGTTGGGCGCAGGGATGACACAGGAGTATGGCACGGGTTGAATCGGGCACGGGAGAATAAAGTGGACGATTTGAAGGACTGGTCCTTTTCCGCATCTAACAGTGGACACTATTTACGTGCGGGCAAAAAAATGAAAGGAAAGGAGCCTAAGTTGGAGTGAAATATCATTTCATGCAAAACTATGAATTTGGCGTAATTTTAAAGAAAATATCTCACTTTTAAAAGATATTAAAGTATCGCACGCTAACCGCACTAATTTTTCAGACGTATGTATGTCCAAAAACGGAAGCTGTTCACTATGGTATATGGTATGGCTATGAGCTCCAGAGAAAAAATAGAAAGTTCTAACAGATGGATTGTATCAGAATTCAAAGATTGTGACGTTCGTATGCTTACACAACTATTAAAAAATAACTATTACTTACCTAAATGCTTTCTACAAAATCGCAACAAACACTTGGGTTGAAAGTGTATTCACCGTACAGCGTGGAAAAAATGAGTCAAGCAAAAGGCTCATTTTTTCCACGCACTCACGTATACCAGTATATTTATCAATAAAAACAGTTACTTGGTGAAAACTCCAGACTTTATTTTAAACAACACGACCCGGGTTACAGCATCTCATGCCATACTGAAAGGCTGAAACCCGAGTCGTGTTGTTTAAAATAAAGTCTGGAGTTATAACCAAGTAACTGTTTTTATTAATAATGAAGGAGTTCCACAGAGTAACGCCAGAGGCAGTGTCCTTTATCCAGTATATTTAGTTTATTACTGAGAATAATAACCATTTAAAATAATATTTTTTACGTCGTTAATGCTACAATATTTATTTCATGCTTCTTACTGCTGCTGAAATTACTATTATGTCTAGGGAAAAATCTCATTTAAACCACCTTAATTTAATAAATCCAAATTTTGTATCACGTATCTGACCGTCGTTCTTCTGCAGTTATAATATTTCTTAGATGGACGTAGTTGAAGTGAGGATAGAAATTTTTTAAATATTCTATAGCTCAATGAATTTACATGCTAGGAATAGTGGAACGGTTATTCTTACATTATGTTTCAGATATTCTTCACTAGGTAGAGTAAGTAATAATATATAAGTTTTGATTTAAAGTAATAGAACATAAAGTACCAAATAATGAGGATTGTTTTACAAATACAATTCAAAGAACAATTTATTATAATATTTTATGTTACAATGATGTTACACCATAACACAATGAAGTTCATACAAAATTTATATTCTCAATTTCAAATACGTCCATCCTAGAAATTTCTCAATTTTTATTTAAATATCGATCAAGTTCGATGTTCATTAATTTTTAATCACATTTGAATAGGTGTTCATATTAACATACGCATAGTGTCAATTGAGGTTCATTCGTAACTGTCTGGAAAACAAATTGTAGCCATGTACACATTCATGTCCAACTCTGAAATCCCTTTCGGAATAGGCAAAGCCAAGGTCGTTGCTGTTAAGCGTGCGCAAATGGCTTTCTTCCGATAAATATCTCCAAAATGCCTTCCTTGCGTATCACATTGGTTTCTATTACATTAAAAAACTACTTTACACACGCTGCTATTGTTAACACTGTGTATAGGCTATTTACCCCCTCCGTGGAAAACGTTGTCTCCATAGAAACTACCTGACCCGTGTCGTCAGGCCCGGAAAGTCAGCATATACGCCTGTTTCGAAATGCCTCTGTTCCGAGCTCTATTCGGTGCTTTCACATTTCATACATTCGTAAATATCAATCGCAGAGCTCCCTTTGGGGAGAACATAGCAAAAAATGTAAAATTCGGTGGTTGACCTGTAAAACTAACTCTGCTTCTCATAATTAACATAGCTTAGTACTTCTCTCCAACATTTTATTATAGCACGTTGCGTTTCGCCGCTTTACGGCATCGTCTGGTTTTCCTAATCTATATGTATATATACCTATATATATTAATTTTGTAGCGTGTCAGTCAGTCATTCTGTATCCATTTTGTTTATTTTTCTCTCAGGTTTTGAGCTAGAGACATTAAAAGTGCATTTAAACATGCAGACATTTGGTGCATTAAAAGTGGATTCTCTGTCTGTATGATTTGGTAGTAGTTTTGGATTTTTAGCAGTTGGTGGTGCAAATAAAAATGCAAAAAACCGTGGCTATTAAGCTCATAATCCGTAAGAACTGCCTAACAACGATAAATATATTTACGTTAGCAACGGAGAAGTAAACAAACAGTACTCATTAAATTACAATCCGATACAAACCGTATGGGAATATAAACGTTGTTAATTAATCTTTTTCAGGTAAATGTTGATTTCACTACGATAGTTGTATTGTTTTATTTCCTTTCTTTTATTTTCCTTAACATATAGATATTTTACGCAAATGTAGTTATTTAGTATATACATTTGGAAGTTATCCAGGTGAATGTTTAAATGTATGCTACTTCTAAACAATAAGGTTCATGTAAAATTTCTGTAAACTTAACGTTAAATTAATCAATAAAGTGTTTTGATATTGCAGTTACCGTGATTTGGTTTTATTGCATAAGATATGCGATTAGCTAGCGTGAGTGAAATGAACCCCAAGAGTTTTCCATGCATTAAAGTGTCTGGATGAATATCAAAGGTCGTAAACGTTTCAATACATTTGCGTGTGCCGCTGTCTCAATATTGGTAAAAACTTCACGTCGAAAGTTTAGAAGTATTACTTATACCATTACGAATGCTATATGAATGTGCGAGAAACTGACCTCGGAGATAATTCATTACCAGTATTTGTTAACGTATGTCAAATATTGCTCCCGTGCTTGCTGTTTTGGGGAAGTAAAATTGCCACTCCGCATTCTTATATCACCCACTCATTACTTACCATTTCCCTCTTACTTCTACTGCAAGCAACTCTCACATAACCCATATGAACAGTGTTTATCATACACTTATGCCTAACCTAAGTTACCTAAGATTCACTGCCATGCAATAAAGATCCGTACACGGAATGAAATAGCTACGTAAATTCTATCTTTCCATTATAAGAAAGTTTTTGTGCCATCATCGTCTTGAAAATAGATATACTTGTCGAAATAGCTCATCTATTAGCGCACCGAGTAAAAACCCTGGTCTGATTCAAATGAGTTAAATATCCATTGTGATTTTTCCGCATCAATTCTTATTTATCTTCTAGGCACTCAAAAATGAGGAACAAAAACTATCGGAAAGCGACAGTTATTAAGATATACCACGGATCATGCAATGGAATTACTGCCGTCGTGATGCACGTCTGTGACGCCAGAGTAAGAGTGAGAGAAATTCCATGCCTTCAGATTTCTCTCTCAGGGCAATGGCCAATTTATATACACAGGCGTCCTATTACTCAGAATATACATAAAAGATACGGAGAAAGGGACGGGAAGTAAGGGATTGACAGCGGGGTGCAGTGGTGCTGGGGATGGGAAGATTGAGAGGGGAAGTATGGCATTCGTCGAATCGGGAACGGGAGAAAAAGTGGTGAATATTAAGGAGTGACAGCTTTTTGCAACGAAGAAAGTATATCTGACGTCAAATAACATAAATTAAGTAAATTTATATTAGACCAGTAACTACTCAACTTTTACTGAAGCATTTTCTCAACAATGGAAAAAAAACGATTCGAACACATTACTTAATTACTAAAACAACAAGTTGAAAACATGGTATGTTCTAAATTAATTAGTATGAATACATGAAAAGTAATTTTTTTACAACGGGTTTGCTTCATCCTTTCCTAAGATTGGGAAACGAAACTGATATGTTTTATAGGAGTGATCTGAATACTTATACATTTGGCAATGAAATGAAACTAATACATTCATAATGGAAGTAAAATAATTCAGTTGTATTAGAATACAACTTAAATAAGACGAAGTAAATTAAACGCATATGTTTAATGAGAAAATAGTTCGCCTGGCCGTATTCGCCAGGGAATGTCATTTCTAGGATTAAATGTATGAGAGGGCTGCATAGCGCTAATTTCGCACTTCATTAAGTCAATAAATCAATTTTCGCACCCAGATGCAACTAATCTGCACTTAAAACTTCCAAATAGTTATCTCTTTCCGGATAAAATGTTTTGTAGATCATAAAAAATGTTTTTGACAATTTTGTTTTATAATGGAATGAAAATGTTTAAATTTTGACAATTTACTACCATTTGTTCCAATTTTAAACAAATGTTTACATACAGCAACATTGGGCATATGTGGGTATCTGAACGTTTCCAAATTCCCCATGTAGTTGTTGTGATATTATTTTTTTTGTTAAATTTTTAATTACTTTACGCTCTTACAATAATATAGGAATGTGAACTTGTTGTCATAGCAATTGCTAAAATGTTAATAATTTGCAATGCTGGGACAAGAGGCATTTAGTATATGGCGTCTGAAACCATGCTATGCCATTTATTCACAAACTTCATGTTACGTATGCGTCCTCTTCTGCAGTGTATGTATCCTCATCTGGCCTGGTCCATTCCCCTAAGGGTGAATGGCGTCAAGGAGGAAGTGGTGTGGTAGTGGAATGGGTCTGGAGATAGGGGAGGAGGAGATTAGAGGGGTAGAGGTATGGCACGGGTTAAAGTGGGCCAGGGAGAAAAAAATGAGTAGGTATGGGAAGGAGTGGATCATTTATGCATCGCCTCTCCTTCTACTCCTCTCCTCATAAAATAAGGAATGGAGCAGATGACCAGTACGAAAGCATTGGAATAATACAATTCTAGTCATGAAATTAACATCGGTTTGATGTGCGACACTGACACTCCTTTTATTAATATCTTTTCAAAAAAACAAAAATGATCTTCAAATGATTTTTAGATCGGGTGATCGTAAAAAAACAATAACATATGATAATCATAAATGGCAATGCCATAGGTCATTAAAAATACTTTTAGAAAGTTATCGAGCTCGGGACCACCACCAGGCCCAGGCCACCACAGCCAGGGTGTGTGACACAGCAGGCATGCGATACTCGTTCTAGTTCAAAATCCGAGACTTCCGGCCGCTAAGCGAGGTCCAGAAAGCAGTAAGGAGAGCAGTGCAAGGACAATAAACCAGGAACCGAGGGACTGCTGCGTTGACAAATGTGCTAACACAGAGTACATGGGTTAACATACCACTACTGGTTAGTATTACTGACACAATTAATTTGTGGATACTACGAGATAGCAACTTGTGCAAAAAATAAAATAATTCGGATATTTAAAGTTGGATGAAGCGATAGTACGTTCTTACACACAAGCACAAAATCCAGCCTAAGAAGTAACATTTGGGTAATGGGTTACGATTTAACAAAGATAAATCTAAATTCGCCGATATTGTTCGCAGCCCATCTACAAAATGTGATTAAGAATAGGAAAGAGCTTGGAAGTTGATGTTAATAACTGTTTGAGAATTTTGAAGTTGGCAACGAAGATTCTCGTCCTTGGGAATCCTGGTGGAGACTACCTTACTCATCCGTGCGAAGCCAGTTCACAGGGAATGGAGTCTTTTACTGAAAATAACCTTCTGTGGAACTGACAATATGTTTTTCTACATGTTATGGTTGAGAAGAGGCAAACTAACAAGTCTCCGGTTAAGTAATCGTGAAACGCTCATCAATGAAGTTTTCAAGATTATTTCACCAATTTTTTTACTTACCCAAATTTGTTTCAACAACCATGAGCCATTCTTGACCCTGGAAACAGAAACTTCGCCGATAGCGATTTCTGAACATCATCGCTACTATTTTGTTATAATGTGACGCAATATGGTTTTCAGCGATAATTTCATCCTATTCCCATACTGAAGTCAGGGGAACTAATGGACCAGAATATACAGAAAGGATGGATTAAGAGATGCATGTCGCGAGTAAATAGAATCAGTTGCGGCAAGAAAAAGCATAGTAATGAGTGATTTAAAAAGGAGAGAGGACTGGGAAAGTTTTTTGTCATACTCCTCCGCATCTCTTCGGAAAGAGGAAGAGAGAAGATGGAGTAGGACAAGCTTTGCTTGAAGGAAGAGGAACAGGGAGGAGATAAAGAGTGAAGGGGGTAGTAAAAATATAAGAATGTTTGGAAGGCGGGTTATGCGCGTCATGTCACGCGGTGGAGGTGATGCTGTGATTGGGGATGCAGTTTCGGGGAATGGGTCATCGTCGGCCGGGACGGGTGATGCCAGGGGGAACGGAGGGTGAGCCCGGAAGAACTGGAGCAGAGGGGGAAGATGTAGGACGCGAATAAAGGCAATCGCGTCAAGTGTCAAAAGTCACAAAGATGCAGTCGATACTTGAAGCAATATCACTATAATCCCGATTCATGGATTAATATTTCATGAGATATCGTTTCTTAGATATTTTAAGTTATTGTCATATATAATTTCTGGATGTTGCATGCAGAAACTAGCCCGGAATTTTAGCACAGGCTGAACTGAATAATTTAGTCAGAGACATGGGTCTTCCTAAGGATTTATCTGAACTGTTATGCTCTAGGTTGAAGAAAAAGAATGTTGTGGCCAATGGAACCACTTTTTCGTGGTACAGAAGGAGAGATAAAGGGTTCATCCCATGCTTTATACAAAAGGTAGCCTTGTTTACAGCAGTGACAATCCTGCTTTGTTGGAGAAATTTAACATACAACACGATGTAAACGAGTGGAGACTCTTCATTGGCTCTTCAAAAAGAAGCCTAAAAGTAGTGATTTTCCATAATGGCAACAAGTATACGTCACTATATGCATGACATGCCTTGCATCTGAAGGAATGCTATGAGAACTTAGCTTTTGTTCTCAGGAAACTAAAATATACTCATCATAAATGGATCATATGTGATGATTTTATTTTCATGTTTCTTGAACTGGAGGAATAATACAAGAAATATCCCTGCATTTAATGTAAATTGGACAGCCGTGATAGAGGCTAGAGCTGGATAGAAAAGGATTGGCCTTCCAGAATGAACATATAACTTGGAAGCAAAAACATAATTCACAATAGTTTGACTGACACAAAAAAAGTTCTCCTGCTTTCACTTCATATTAAGCTGGAATGAATGAAAAAATATGTGAAGGCTTTTCCAAAGGGTAGTGAATGTTTTAAAGATCTTTGTGAAACGTTTCCGGCATTATAAGAAACAAAACTGAAACGTTTGTACAGACATTTGGAAACTTTTAGGGATGACATATTTGCAATAAAAATGAAATCTGTTCAAAAAGAGGCAAGGATAGATTTCGAAGTAGTACAGAAATTCCTTGGAAACTGTAAGGACCCTAACATTGAGTGCATAGTGGAAAACCTGTGTATTATTTTAAAAATTTAGGTTGTAGAATGAGTTTGAAAGTGCACTTATTTCATTCACATTTCAACTACTTTCCCAAAAACCTTAGTGATATTAGTGAGAAGCAGGGAAAAGGCTTTCATCAGGTTGTGAAGGAGATGGAATGCAGATACCAGGGCAGAGGAAGTCAAGATGATTGCGGATTATTGCTGGATGATACACAGGGATCAGCCGCATGTTGTTCATTGGAGGAGTAGCAAAAATATTTGAGGAGAAACGAAAAAGGTAATACAAAGACTTGTAAGGGCAAACATATATTTGAGACTTATTTTCTGTTTAAGATTATTGCTTATATATATATATATATTTATTTTAATTTCCGCTTTAAGTAATGTATGCCAAAACGTATACTATAAAACAACATTTTCTCAACATTTCGTGACTAATTTTTGAATTTGTGTTTGTGAATAATCCTTACCTGAGAGAGAAAAAATTGTGGTTATATTTGAAATTAGCTCATGAAAATGCAGTAGAGTCAGTGGAAATTTAAAAACAATATTCAATAACCAGAATTTTACAGGTCAGTTTTGTTGGTCCCGAAATACCGATGAAAAAATACCAGTATACCGTCCCTCGCGTGATTGTATGTATTAATTTATTAAATATAAATTACAACTTCTCATGCCTAACTATTCCGGTATTTCTATGCATTGATACACTACATCACCAGTATTATAGATGTTAGGGCAAAATTTCACTAGCGGGTATTCATGAAATTCATTAATTAGGACATAAAACATGCATCTCCGTAATCACATTTTTACCCTGAAAACAGGCAATTGTAGTTTCAAATAATTCATTTCAAGGATTGTGTAATTTATAAATCTACTATTTATTTTGAAAGTAGCTCTGGTAATACGGTATATTTTGAAAGGTAGTTGCGCTCAATTTAAAGGTATAGATACATTCTGAACCATTATCTTTATTACCCTTTAAGGAACTATTCAATGGTATTGAATTGATTGATTAAAAACAATAGTTACCAGTAGTACTCAATATCGGTATTTTTTACATTGAATAATACTCTGCAAACTATCACTCAACATTTTCGCGCTACGTGGGTGGGCTTGAGTATTAGCCGGCCCAAAGTCTAAAGTATTTACACATTGCCAGATCTATTTCCTAAGAATTAACTGATAGTCCATGTACATACCGAGATTCTAAAGTATGACCATTGTCGCACTGGGGAGTTACCATCTGAGCTACCACCCTTTTCTTCCCTGGTTCAAAATAGTGACGGTTCCTGTATCATCTTCATTTAACATTTTCATTTACTTATAACCCAAAGAGAGAGTAAACTAAGTGACTTCTAAATGCATTGGTTCGTAGTGTTTTGGTATTATCCAATAGTCTCTTTTCGATTGCTCAGGATTATTATGAACGTGATCAAAGCATTGAACATTCATCGTCATATTAATGGCTTACGGAAGATGTTACCCGGACAACATCAAATAGAGATGTGATTCAGGCATTCATGAAACTCTTCAAACAAGATGAAAAGTAGCAGTAAAGGTACATTGTGCATTAAAGCACTTACTGAACGAAAACACCTACTCAAGCAAATTATTAGAATACGTAAATGCATATTCAACCTCGCCCCTATGAATTTTTTTAATGGCATAGGATTGAACGTAATTTGAAAATCCGCTGACATTGAAGTAAATATTTGTAATATCTAATTGCTATAAATAACTTGAGAAAATTTCCTAATGATTATTATAAATTATAATTACGAGTAAGTTCAGAAATACAATTCTTCCTACGTCCTATTCTGTCATAATTGACTACACCGACCGTTAAATATTTGTATAGGAAGACACATTAATATACAGTTAGTTTTTACTGCTGTTTTTTTCACAAGATGCTACTTAAACTGAATGGTTTATTCGAAAACAAGACTTTTTGCAATGCGTTCGGCTAAGGAGCAGAATCATACGTAAGGGGCATGCCACTCGCTGTCTTCACCTTCCTTACAACCCTCGCGGGGCGGGTAGTCACATGTTTTGTCGCATCAGGAACGCCGTGTGCCCCTGAGGACCCGAAACTCATTTGCAATGCAAGCAAGAGCTCAAGTGAACTGTGAGACTGCAGCAGATTTTCGAATTTCCTCCTCCTGCTTTTTTAAACTGCTTACACAGGACGCAATCTTGGAAGAACCACAGACATACACACAGCACACCACACTCTTCCCTGGAAAAAAATCCAATCCAACCACTTTTCTCAGCCGACGGATGTTTAGCTACCACTCGTTTTCTCACTTTGAAAACGGCTTCCAAATTGTTTACAGTATTTTCAAGAATAAAACGTTTCAAATACCCCTAATTTATAATGACGTTTTACGTGGTAACAACTAAAAAAAGCACTAAGCTGTTGGTTAAAGAGCAATTTAGTAATCATCATGAGTTAACCAAATGCCATTTCATCTACGTGCCAATTTCACTCCGCTTCACTCAAAAGACACTATGCTTCCATCCATCAATTTGCTCTTACTTATTTTACATGATATTCCTTAGTTTTTTCCGATCGAACACTATTGATTGTTTAATTAAATAACTATCATCACAGGTCAGCATATTGCATACTTCTACAATTAAAGAGAAAAATGTAAGATACAAATAATAACATGGTAGTATGTTCATTGAAATGCGGAAAAATATCTAAAAATAATAAAGCGCTTAAGAACTATAAAATCAGGTGTAGAAGAAGAATTTCATGTTGTATGGATATATTAATATTTGAAAACACGTATGGGATCAAAATTAGCCCTATTTTTCTGGTGAACCACTCGTGACTGTTAAGTGTTGATTTGCAAAATATGGTAGCAGAGACTGGATTAACCAAAGTATGTTTACAACCCCGTATAAGTCAAGTATATGGAAGAAGCAGTAGAGCGGACGTGGGATAAAAAGACGAGAGTTGGAATAAACAGTGGATATAACAAAACCACAATGTAAATGTATCTCCTAGTTCCGTGCGGTTTCTCGTACATATTCAGTGATGCGCGTCCAGCTCGAGATGCAATTTGGAACACGAATGATATTAATTTTGAAATGACTCCGTCGTCAGTCATCTGGTACAGCTATTACAAACGTTGTGGTATCATGATACGCAGAACGTGACGTGAAGAAGAGGGCTAGTGAGCACAAACGGGAAACTGAGAAGAAATAAAGATGAAAGGACGGCAAAGTCCACCGTTGCTGCGCTGATTTCGGAGGAACGAGCGAACTTAAACTAAAACTACGCTGGTGCCACAACGAATTTTCCTAAACACATAGTCCCTTCGCAGGTATATTTGCGTCCCTCTACTTTCAACTACGAGTGCACCAAGTAACGAATCAATTCAACTACCGCGATGAGCAGATATCACAGAGCTTCACGCACTCACTCCCTGTTTTTAGACATGACTCACTGTGAATGTTATTCAACCACCAAAATACGATCATTACCTAAATTGCGAATGGTACACGTTGATTTGGTAACTGACATTTTAATATACAATGAAAAATCTTTAAGGCTTTCGGTTAATGTTCAGTATTTCAAAAATAAGTGCTTTGCGTTAGCATGTATCACGCATCCAATAAACTTATTTAAAATGGTTACTACAACATTAAATATTAAAAAATATTGTATGAAATATTACACTAAAATATACTATCATAAATACTGTACTAAAATCAATAGTTAAATACAAAACACCTTCTCAATTAGAGTAGCGATGTTCCCGATGCACCAATGTGTTTCCCATTGGTACAATTTTGATCTATGACGTGACATTGGGTAAAATTTTATTTTGTCCTACCTAGATTGTACCTAGAGGTAAGAAACGTAAGACCCCAATATGATAATCTCATCATTGTTACAAGCCTTCTGAAACAAATTGATTAGTAATCACTTCCAGACTATTGATTATAATTTAGGCTTGATATTCATGTAAAACAAATTTATTTTCTGACAATATCAATAAAAGAATACGAAACCCGATATGCTACGGTACATCAGCCCATTATAATAAAATTCGTGAATTAGACTGCAGAATGGACAGGTTTACAAGGTCGTTTTTCTCGCGAACTACAAGAGACCATAAAAATGACAATGACACTTTTATCTAGGTTTGACAAAGGAAATGTAGTTAATTAGTTGATTTTCTCCCTAACGCTTGTTTCCTCATCTTCTGCCTTGTACTACTGCACGTCGTGCATGTTTCCGGTATAACTCATGTTTCTTTGTGCATTTATGTTGTAGCAAAATACATAAATTCTAACAGTTTCTCTAACATAAGACGCATAACGATATTGTAATGCATTTTGGTAAAATTACACCTCCTGAAAAGTTCATGTTTTCGGTAATGTACCAATAGCTTCATTAACTCCATTAGGGTATTGTGTAATGCATGTTGGTGATAGATTTCCCCCTGCCTCACACTCTTGAGGTGCCTTACATGGTATTATATAGGTGTAGATGAACTTTAAGGTGCAGAAATAGAATAGTAGATCCGAATGCGAAGTCTCAATTAGTTTCAGTTTGCGTGTCTGTGAAATTGACACCGATGTCAGCTACCAAGTTGTCAGCTACGAAATTGTCAGCTACCAAGTAAGGAGGAATTAGGAACAAAAATAATACAAGAGAAAAGGGATGACTTTTGACAAATAACGTGTCTGTTAAATATAAACATCGGTTATATGTCCATCAGGCTAACTGGATATATGTAAGTTGAACGCCAGTTAATGTACATACTTTTAACTATACCTACTTTTATCATTTCAATTTTCAGACCTCGGAAGCAATGGAAGCCCAAGAAAAGTTTCATACATATTTAAACTTCTGAATTATATTTTTTCATCGCGTGAATCTCATATGAAAGAAAGGGCGTGAGCCTGACGGATCTATGTGATTACCGAGCACAGCATGTTTTTAGGCATAATTTTCCTACTCCATCGCAAAATAGCAGTCAGAGGAACGGAACACCCTGAATGCGTCGTATCAGTTGCAGCCATAATGGTATTGCCGCCGACCACCCTCACCGCTCCTACCTCCCCGGCAAAAGAGCATCAGTATGAATAAAGGCATCAAATCCCGTGTCCAATTTCGCAGCCTTTCCACTTAATCAAACATCGGAATCCGTCCTCCACTACCGTCTTCTTCGCTTTCTAAACTTTTTATTAATTTCAACGTGAATAAGACCTGTCACTCACTTACATCAACATAAATGCATAAATTCTCCCTAAGGGTTTCAGAGGGTGTTTGATAACAAACCAAGTAACAAGGAGAGATAGTATGAAGGAAATCAGGGAAAAATAGGGATGAATAAGTCAATAAAAGAGATTAATCATCAAGGATATATGTCTTCCGTGAAAATAAATCGATTAAGGTATACTCAGTTTTACACAATACGGGAAGTATTACATTTAAAATTGAAAGTAATTAAATTGAGTACTTTTTTCCCTCTGGGCACCGGCCAGCTACCATGTAAATATCGGTTCCCGCTCAGCCAAAGAAGTGGTATTGTTGGGTTCCACCAAAATTCAGTTGATTGATTCTCCTATTCGGGCAAGTGCCGTTACCCCTGCATAAAAGTGGTGGACTGTGAAGGGCCTAAGTCATCGTAGTATGATGCTTCCTTTATTTTCCTTTTTTTAATTAGCCTTTCGCTTTTTAGCATTTTGGAAATTTTAAGGGAGGTATGGGAAGAGTTAAATGTAGGAATCAAAGTATAAGGTCAGCTGATAAAGTCGGTTTGATTTGCGGACGACCGGGGTTTTTTTTGTAATCTCATCTTTTTAATGACTCTTTGCCCGAAGGCGGGAGATCCGTTTCGATCTCTTAATGATCGGCTCACGATGGGCCAAGGTCCGATGGTGGCTCCATTTCATGTTCCTAACGACACGTGAGATGGATAATGAATTGCGAAGCCAAATGAAACGCATCAAGAGTCGAAAGAGTGGATGAATCAAATAAATAGACCGCCAGCTCACCGCTTGAGTGCCGAACATGGTCACGCCGCCTGGGAGGCGGAGTTGAACTACGAAAATGACGTAATTTTCCACATTTCATGACGCATGCTCACTTAAGTGAGATTACAAAAAAAAACCAGGCATTGGTTAGTTGGTCATCGAATGGATTACAAGCTTTGGTAGATACATCAAAAACGCAGTGAGGGAAGTACAGAATGGAGATAAATCATAAGAGAACAATAGTAGTGAGGTTCTCTAGGACACTGCATGTAATTTTGAAATTTCATTCACAGAGGAACCGATGAAAGAAATCACTATTCAATGCGATGGGATAACTAAAACCGCTACAGTCGATAAAAAATAGTAAATCTCCGGGTTCGGAGGGAATACCCGCGCGTGTCCTCAAGGAATTAGCACCGTTCTTAGACATAATATTCAAGGAGTCATTGTCTGAAGGAAAGATACCAATAGACTGGAAAAATGCAAACGTTACACCGATATTCAAAAATGGAAACAGACATGACCCAGGGAACTATCGACCAAATTCATTAACGTCGATTATAGGCAAGATACTCGAACATATCGTCGTTAGCAATATCATGACGTTCCTGGACTGTCGTAACTTCCTTCATGGCTGTCAGCACGGCTTTCGGAAAGGTAGATCATGTGAAACACGGCTCGCGCTCTTTCTTCATGACGTTCTCAAATCTGGTGAATCGAAAACACAAGTGGACGCATTATTTCTAGATTTTAAGACATCTTTCGACACGGTACCTCACAACAAACTTTTATACATATTACAGTCATCCGGGCTGAACGAAACAGTAGTAAACTGGATACGCGACTTTCTGAGTGATCGTAAGCAAAAAGTAGTTATTGACGTAATTAGCTCTGATGTAGTTAAAGTGACATCAGGTGTTCCACAAGGAAGCGTAATCGGCTCCATTTTGTTCATTATATACATAAATGACCTATGCTCTCTAATTAGCAGTAAAATACGTTTATTTGCTGACGACGCTGTCATCTATCGCGAAATTAGTGATCACTCTGACTTTGAAAATTCTATCATCGGATTCAAACAACGTTCATGTGTGGAGCCAAGATTGGGGACTCGAACTTAATCTGAGCAAATGCACGGCGGTACATTTCTTGCGGAGGTCGTCCAACTATTCCCATGTATATGCTGTGGATGGTGTTAACATAAAGACGACAGATGAAGTTAAGTATCTGGGAGTTACGATGACCTCGAACCTATCGTGGGGAACACATATAAGAAATATTTGTGGCAGAGCTCTGAAGAAGCTAGGATTCGTCAAGCGTATTGTGGGAAGATTTTCAGATGAAAAAGTAAAAGAGGGGTGCTATTTCGCACTTGTCCGGCCACACCTTGAATATGCAGCGAGCATATGGGATCCGGTGCAGAAAGACTTAATTCGGGAACTTAATAAAATACAAAGGAAAGCTACGCGATTCGTCTAAACCTGCTACGGGCGTACAGACAGCTTTACGCAGATGTTAAACGATTTAGGCTGGGAGCCGCTAGAGACTCGGAGGCTGCGCGCTAGGCTTAGATTACTTGAGCAATTGAGAATAGATATCTTTCAGAGCGACACGGAGAACATCATATTAGAACCTCACTATATTTCCAGGTCCGACAGAAACGATAAATTAAGAGAGATATTTTGCCGAACGGATACGTATGGGAATTCGTTTTTCCCCCGAACAATAAGGGACTTTAATAAATGCTAGGCGTAATTTCATTAGAGCGTTTCCTTTTTATATTTAAACGGCTGGTGTCCTGACACCCCCCGCCACACGCCTATTGAGGCGGCTCGCGGGGTAGTATGTAGATGTAGATAAAGTGAATTTGGTCATAAAAGTAGTAAGGCAAACACTGGAGCAAGTAGAGTAATTCAATTGCTTGGGTAGTACGCTGAAAGAACATAGAAAAAAATTGGGCATAGTAGCAAATACCTTGGTAGGAGATCAGCGAAAGGAGCGTTAAGTAATAGAAAGGAGCTGATAGTGGGGACCTTGGGTAGGAATACGCAGAGGAGGCTGGTGAGGAGTTTGGTATGAAGTTATAGGTCATGTGAGACAGAAACGTGTACTATGAGAAAGGAAGACAGGAATAGGCTGCAGACGTTTCAATTGTGATTGCGAAGGAGGATGATGAAGATGCGGTTGACAGAAGGGAAGGCATACGAGGAAGTGCTTGGTATAGTGGGGGAGGAAAGGAAACTATTGGATGAGATAAAACAGGCAAAGTAGTTAGTTGGCAGAGATAATTAAGGGCGACGGGTTGCTCAGAACTGTGATAAGCGTCGGGTAATCGGGGAAGGGAATGAATGATAATAGGATTTATGCATGGGATGAAGAAGGGTTGGATGTATGCTAAAACGAAGAAAGAATTTGTGCAGGTAGACAGTTCTCTGTAGCCTGATCTATTGAAACCTACCTTAATTAGTTGAAAATCATTAAAATAACAAAAATCGGCCTCTAGAAGCATGATTAACTACTGAATACAACAGGAAATAGCAGAATGTGTTATTTGCATGCACTTCACTGAATGGCTATGTGATTAAATTATTGTGAAGGCATACGCTCGGAGGCGGTCATTGAGCCCTTCACGCATTTGGTAGGATCATACTTTGACCGCGAGTTAAAATCATAAAAGGAAGCATGGACCATGTTGCATTACTAAAGGTGCTAAGAGTAATGCGTGTTCTACGCTCCATGCTCATATCTGCACTACATGTGAACATAAATATAACTTAAGGCTCCAATTACCGAGTCCCATTCCGTATCTATCCACTCGCGCGGAACACTACCACCGACCATCCGGCGTCTCGGCATCCGGAATATCTTCGGCGCTGTTGCCTCCTTTTCCCTAACACAGCACGCGACGCCCTCCGAGGTGATTTCATTCGCCGTCAGTCCCTCGTCCCTTCCGACTAGAGGCCCCCCTGCCATTGCCCGTTCCGTCCACACACGCCTGAAAACACTCGCTCAACTACGCATCCACACAATCTAGTGATGTTAGTCTTCCAGTGGGAGAGTTGTTCTTGTGAGCGTTGGTGCATGGGATGGATGCGTGGGTGGTCAGGACTTCTCCTCAAAGACACAAGCCATCAGCTCTTCCCTGCCTTCCATCGAACGTCAAATATCAGTCGTCTTCTTCTCCAACTATCTCCCACATATCTCCATAACCGAAACTCCACCAATACTTAATTTTCAGATACTCCCAATTCGGACATGGACCCCTTTATCACTCTTCTCAGTCCATCAATTTATTCAACAGTAGACTTCTGCTGAGCTCATTGTTGAACTCTTAATTTTTAGGATATTCTCCCGCATCTTTCGGTTGGCTGGAGAATATATCTTTACTGGCACTCCTTCCGGCGTCTACAGGTTGAAGCTACTGTCGCCAGCTAACCAAAAACATGAGAGTGGACTTTAAAAAATAATAATTTACCCAACATTTTCTTCAAATCTCCTTGGCCTTTTGCTTGACCTATGTTTCCTCTGAACAGAAAAAATAATCGCCCGAATAATGGTGATAGCAGTCGAATACTATATATCGATAATCTGAAATAAAGAAGTATAAAGAAGACCAGTCATTGCTATAAAGATAGAATTATGAGTGCATACCTACGACGAGTCCCTAAAATAGATCTGTAACTATTCTCAGGAACAGGAGATAATTTGGGAAATGAATGTAAATCGAATTTCAGGAATCATTTGCAGCAGTTTGAAAATATTTATTTGGTATTCATTATCATTTAACTGAGGATAGGATAGGGTTTAGGATAAAAGTTTTTATTATTCAATAATTATTTGACCTAAATCAAGACATTATCTTAGCAAGCTTAAAAAAATTAAGATACCTTTACAAGAGTATCTCTACCGTTTCGTAATTTAAAACATTTAGGAAATATTTCCTCATGGTTTACGCCCACAAACAAACTTACGCATAAAATTTCTTAAAATGGACCTGAATGTTTCATGGGAATGCTTTATCCTGCAGCTTATTCTCTTCAATAATTATTGTTTCTCCACTCACCTCTGCTCTAATTATTTTTTCGAGAGAAGAAAACTGACCAGAATACTGAATCAGGAAAGAAGAGTATAAGAAGGAAACGACCCATAACTGACTTTTCAAAAAGAGCTACAGACCGCACGGAAATGTTGTGTTCTATTAGAGTCGGAGTAAAGAAAACATCCAGTTTCTGGCTCTTGGGGTACTGAAGGGGGTGGGAGAGGATCTCTTACATATTGGTAAACCTCTCTACGAAGCAAGAATGAAAAAAGCTAAGCACAGCGTTTCCTTTATTGCTCTCAATTTCCCGCGGGGAAAATTTCCGCTGATACTCTTATGTGCGCTCCCATCTCCTTGTAGGACTTCGTATTCGATGCAGTCAATATTGTTAACTCAGCCGATTCCATCCCATTGCGGAAAAGTTAAGCCTCCTACTGTAGAAGTGCAACCGAGTCTTGTGAGTCTCTTTCATTGACATACACAATTTAACTTTGAAGAAACATATACATAACCATGCCAAGCAAATAAATTTGTCCCGGATACTCAATCGTAGGTCTGTGCGGCGTTGATACGAACCTGCATTCATTTTTAGCTTTTCTCCTCGACTATTGATTTTTAAGAAACCAGTGTTAATTAGACTGGAGGGCTTCCATTGGAACACAGGCGTAACTGTAGTCAAAAAAGCACAAGCGCGGTGGAAAATCCAAAAATGCAGACATCTCCTTTCAATGTGCAAATACTTCAGCATGCACTCGTCGATAAACTGAAGGATAAAGCTGTATACAGAATCCGAGAACTTGAATTCTCCGTTTTTTCTCCTATAGGTAGCAAAATAATTAATAATCTTTAAACATTCATGCGCTGAGACGCCAAATTATGAAAAACGTAGCGATGCATTATGCAGCAATTTAAAGGTCCCTTGTGGTGCAATCGACTATCAAAAAGTTATAACATTTCTACATTCATAGCTTTAAACGCCTACCACGTTTCCTTTGATGGATGGCATGATAAACAGACGCAAATAAATCAATGAGAGTAATGCAGTATAGGGTAATAAAGTAATTATAATAATCTGTTGACTGTACTATGTCAATATTCAAGGCCTAAACGTTTATGGTAGAAAACTCAGCCGATAGAGACACTTCGAAAAATTACTTCACATTTAGGAGATCTCACTTTAGCCAAAATGTAACAGGTCTAAAATTATAAACGCAGGTTTAGTAAAATAATATTATTTCAATCGTAATAAGTACCAACTACTACATTTAACAGGTTTATAATGTCTCTCTCTGATATGTACTCTTATAAATTAATTATATTATGTGAACGATTCCCCTTAAGAATTTAAGGCCTAAGTTTTGGTGAATAGCAGTGAAGGTATTTTCACATCAGAATGATATTCATCGGGAGTTCAATGCTCAATAGCAAGAGCAAGAACTATACCTTGAACATCATTTTACGTCACGATGTTTATGATGTTAGCTTCGTATACAGAATACATGTAGGAAAAACATGTTGGTAGAATACTACGTGAAGGTGAATAATAGAATTTTAAAAAAATATTACGAGTCTAGTTTCAGACGTAGCTATTTTCGTTACAATTGAAGATGGTTTTTACGTCAAAAGTGATAGGAACATCAACTCCACGTGGAAAGCATAGCATACTACGCTCGGATTACTTGAGAGAAAAAAAATGTGAAAAATTACTCAAAAGCTGGTGTTAAAATCTTTAGCTAATACGGTAAAGTTTCTGCTTGAGGCTTTCGCAGCGCTGTTGTGCAGGTATTTTCATGTCTTTCGGGTACAGCTGCGTCTGTGTATCTTGATGATGACGTTTCGTAGCCAATCTTCAGATAAGGTCAGAATGCCTGTCTTCGGACCTGATCTGAAGATGTGGCCTGCATTGGCTACGAAACGTCATCATCAAGATACACAGACGCAGCTGTTCCCGAAAGACATAAAATACCAGTAATACGGTAAAGATTTAGAAATATCGTTTTTTTGTTCAAGTCATCCAAAACATAACTCAAATTTTAGATATTAAAATGATACAGTAATAAAGGGGACTATAGCAACGAGGTTCTTTAGTGTACACGTAATTTCAAGTAATTTATTTACGTGCACATTTTCACTATTTTAGGCCATTAGGCATTATCATCGCAAAGAATTCTTTTTCAACTTTCAATTCCCAAATGTTCACCTGATGCCAAAAAAATTAACCTTAGTGGAATAAATAGATATACGTTGTCTTATTCGTTTAAAAACTTAAACATTATTGCATGCATCAAAATTACCTAGATAGTATTCATCACACACCTTACCTGGAACTCGCTGGCGGTGAAAGGGCTAAATCTCATTTCCATTTCAAACGTATTGGCAAACGAAAATACAAACAACGCAGTGTGTTATCTGAGTGCGAGTCATGGGGAAACTTCAGGCAAATAATTTCCCTACCATTTCACGAGGGGGAACTGCTGGAATGAACAGGGCGGGGTGGGGGGGGGGTTCTGCGCTCTCATCCAGTCACGCTCAATAACATGGTACAGCCGCGATGTTGGCGGCAAGGAATAAACGCCAAAAATCGTTCGCCTTGACCGGGAATAAAAAAAAACTCCCACAGTCCTCATGATCATGTAGACCTCCTCTTTAAAGCCATCCCCTTTAAAAAGAATTCTTCTTCATTTATTTAGACGGTTCGCGGTGGGCATTCGTCTTTGTTCCACTGCTCCCTTTTCCGTGAGAGAGAATCCATCCTTTTGCAATTCGTATTCGCTCTCCTCCCACTACCCCAAGCCCCCCCCCCTTTCAATCTTTCATCAGCTCCCTTCACCGCGAGGAAAATGGTCTTTCACTCCGAATGGTGGTTAGCGCGCCGAGGAGAAAGACTTGAAACATTTTCAATCTCGCCCTGATTCTGTGAAGACAATGACCATTGAATCAATCAATAGCTCTCCTTTATTTCCCTTTCCGGGTCACCTGACCCAACCTTTACTTCCCTCTCTGTCTCTCTCCCTACGGGAATTTCCTATGATATCCCGCCCATAAGGCTGAGAATTATTGCGATCAATGTATTGCAATGCGCCGTAGATATCACTCACAATCAGTTACATGATCGTGCAGAAAATGTGATACTTACACTAAATCGCACTGCGATGCAAGACCTTATACAATACAATGCGATATGAAGTGGAACAATATGCAATGTGACATACAATGCACTGAAAATTGATGCAGCGCGATAACATATAATATTCGATAAAATAACCAAGAAAAATATCATAATACTGTATTATGAAGGCAATAAAAGGAAGTATATTACTATTAATACGTATAAAAATACCGTGACAGCATTTTTACGCTTCAGGCGCACTTCAGATAAATTTTAAATTCACTAAAATTTAAGTCAACTTCATTCTTGAATCATTCAAACCACTAAGGATCACATTATAGCTGTGTACTAACTGAGCAATGGAAAGCCATTTGGGAATCTTTATCCCATTAGTTGGAAGGTTTACATTAATTTTCGACATTCATAAGGCAAATACTTTTCTTTAGATAATTTTGTCATATTGAAATAACCCGCGCTAGGTGTGCTGTGCTCTCCATGTTCATTTAATGTGAAGATTCCTGTCAAGGAACGCCACTGTAAAATGACAATGGAATACCAAATGTTATATGCGAAAAGATGCGACACAAGGAAATAAGAGATATTATAGGGTGCAATGCAACATGCAATGCAATTAAATAAGAGAAGTAGTTATCAATTCAGCAATCCACAAAATGTCCCAAGTTGTCAACGAAAACCGGATCAGAATATGATACAATTCTTTTCACATCCACGTACTACCCTGTGATCCGGCATTGAGGCGTGTGGCAGGGGGTGTTAGAATACTGGCCAAAAAAGGGAAGGAAATGCGGAAAAAGGGGAAGGAGAGGACAAGTTAATTCTGTGTTTACGATTTTTCTTAAGAAAGTGTCACACTGTTTTGTTATAATCACCAATGGTGCATGGAAAGAAATAACATTTACACCAATCTGTTCGGAAGTGTATCTCTCTTATTTATTTGATTCTATTAGTTCTAGAGAAATAGGGAGGGGCCAAATAATATACTGTTTCATACTGAAACTCGCCTGAACTGAATTTTTCAAGAAATTTAAACCTATCGTTTAGTCTCTAACGGATCTCAACCTAGTTCTATCACCATTTGTGAAGCACTCTCAGTTCGATCATAGCAGCTATTAATGAAGCGCTCTACTTTTCTTTGATTTTTTATTTACTTTGATGAGATGCCTTACGATGCAATGAGTCATGTGACGCAATGTGATTCAATGCGATATGCAATATTAAGGATCGGGCTAGCTTAGTGTAGTGGCTTCCAAGACTGAGGTCCCGTGATCGAGTCCAAGCAATGGGGGATATTTGTTAGAGGCATCCCGATCCAAACTTGGATTCTATTTGGAGAGTACTTCAAGTATTGTACACTGTCAGTCAGTCTGGACGTAAAAACAGTAGTCCTATTGGTGCCTTTCGTTAAGTGCAAGCTAATTCAGACGCCGTGTTTCTCCACCATTCCGCTTTTCCCCAAAATTATCTCCTTCTTGGCAACCTACCCACCCTTTCCTAATGTGGTGGAAATTACCCCAGTTATCGGTTGCCTCCACGATCATCCAACCTTTGATACATAACAGATATAATGCAACACGCGATTTCTTAACTAACGGATATAGCACCATAAATATCCGATGAATCTGAACTCCTCCCATACAAAGTATATAAGTATATCACACTTCGATATTGAAACTTTTACATCGCCCAGCCACGGTTACCTTCTTCACCCTTATTGTTTACAGCCATCGACCCTTCATTTTCTCCACTGACTCCTCATCGCCTCCTTCCTCCGTCATTACGTCGACACCTTAGAAACCCTTTTCATTTTTCTTCCCTTTCCTCGATTCCGCCGAGCTGTTTCCAACTGCCCGACCAATCCACACATTCATTTATTTATGCCCTCGGCCTTTACCCGTCTCCTTACTCCCCGGCATTCGTTCTCTCATTTATCTCATCGTCAACCATTCTATCTCGCTCTTCCCAGCAAATCACCTCTCCTCTTAAACATCCCTGCTTTTCCTCAGGCTCCGTCAAATGTATATTCCAAGCGGACCCCTGTGAGGCCATTTTCTCCATCACTGCCCTCATTCATCCCCACGTTTCGTAATTGCCGAATCAACGTCTTTCGGCGGGGGTTTGATAAAGCATTGGAAAACCGATGCATTGAGTAGAGTGCGCGGCGTCCGTTATGGATGCCAATATTAAGCCGAGCGATCCCCCGCAGCCATTTAATGGATTAACCTCACGATAAACCCTAAACGATGAACTGCGAATGATTCATATGTACGTCCTTCAGTTGAGGTTACCAAGCGCCAGATTCATTTGCGTACTTCGAGCTAGTACGGAGATTGAAGAGAGAGATAGATTGATTGAAATGGTGGAAGTCCCAAAGCTATAATTAAACGTTCTCATAACTAAGTTGCATTGACTATGGTAACCATATCTTAGGTCAGTATCGTCAGCCGATTCTTCAAATCTCTCCTCCATGACGGCAACCTCCTCTTGAAGGACACATTTACGTTCGAGATATGAATATTCATTAAGTTGCCCGTTTCCTCCACAGAGGAGGAGGCCTCCTCGATTTCCGTCCTTGTTCACGGACTGATCCGTTCCAAGATCCGCTCAGTTGCGCAAACAAAGATGCAGTGTAACAAACAAAACAGCCAACAATATACATTATGAATCGAATATCTTGAAAAGAGAAAGTTTTCCTGGTTTACTTATTAGTCAAAACCGAATCCGATACATTGTAGTTCAAAATATAGCGCTGGGTGAAGATACAAGATGAATTAAATGGAAACGGGACCATGAGCTATGTAATTATCCATTTTTTTATATAATCTTCCAGCGATCCCTTATTTTGGAATGTTTTGGCAATAGAGTACCGTGATCTATTATGTGCTAGATTAATCATTTTCTATAAGTTATACAATACACAGTGAATTATTTTCCTTTCCCACGACGAGGAGCCGTAAATCGTGGGATACACAAATATATATTTTTATATGACATGATCGCGTAGAAATCAAACCTGATACCCAATGTATTATATTGTTGGTCACTATATTAAAGAAATGTTCTCAGTGGCGTGTCTCCGATCTCCACCAAAAGGGAATCTGCGAGGACAAAACCGTCTCTTCACCACTTACACCATCTTCTTACAGTAGCTGACGTGAATAAAACCATAAACTTTAATACCCAATGAGAGAAGTTAAAAGGGTGACACTACTCGAACGGCATGACATAAAGTTTTATGCCAGATCGCCATCGAAAACCTCTGGTAGAACATAAGAAAGGACTTGTTTTTCAGTAATCGTGATCATACGCCTTGCCTTCTCCCAGTCATTCCTAATTGTTAGTCCTCCATGGTTTATCAAGAATTTTTACACGAGCTCATCCGTTTTTAAGTATAAAAAATTTATTAGGTGAGGCAAACGTGTAGCGTTTGTTATATTTCTGCCCCGCCAAGTTTCTCCCCTATTTTTATGACATAAGTATGAATAAAGGTGTCAGGTAAAGCGGTAAGTACGATTCCCATTTTGTTGGGCCCTACAGCGACTGGATTTATTTTTTTTTGTTTGGAGGGCGAAGACGGTTTTCCCTTCCGCGGAAAGAACACGTCTGTCAGGAAGCCTTGACTCTCGCCCGGCGGCAGCGTGCTGCCAGGTAACCAAAGCATAGTTCTCCGATCGGAGAGGATTGGGGGTGGGTGCTGAATAGGTGGGGCTGGGGTGATTGCCAGCGGAGGTAGGTGAGTAACGCCGAGCGGCTCGGGTTCGAGAATCCCATCGCGGCCCACGGTCTCTCGGCCGAAGCGGGAGGAGGGGGTTGAGGAAGGAAAGCCTTCTCGTCCCATGAAGGGGGAGGCGATGTGTACAGCTGATGGAGGGAGGAGTAGCTTGCTCGGCGAAAGATAAGTGGGAGGGTTTTGCGAGAACTCCTTCAAGGTTACCTGCGAGGGTATAGGCTAGTGGGTTGGTAACGTTCTGAATTGCGCTGGAGGCTACTGACATGTGGAATGGGGTAAAGCAGAAAATCACTCATAGTTAGTGGCGTGGGATGACACTGGGTAATTAGGGATTGGGTGAACACTGGAGACACAGTAGATTAATCTATGTGGATAACTAAGTTATACTTATCATTTACAATGAGTACAAAATTATTACTACGCTTACTGATTATAATTTCTCTGATAATAATTTATATAAATGGCCGATGGTTGAAACCGGTAACCCCGTTAATTTTGAGAATTAAAAATTTTGTAAATAGTAACCCTCAATGGGTGCACAAATATAAATTGTGGTATGAATCACAAAACTATTGATAAGAGTGCTGCCTATAAATTCTCCATTTCCAAGATAGAATGAAAAAGGAGTTTATCGGTAACCCCGTCAATTTTGTGTAAATAAATATGGTCTTTCAATTGAAGTTCTAATGTATTTAAAACTGATTCAATTTGTATTTAAACTTATAACATCTATACTTTTCCAGTAATGCTCAATGTAGTTAGTGTCTGGTACAGACACTGTACCGAAAAATCTGCCATAAACGGGCAATTTTCACTTAATAAAGAATTTGAGATGATAAATGGGAATTCAGAATATCTTCTGCATAAACAACTCTATAATATTAAATATTCTTATATCTCTCCCATTGAGATTCAACAGGCATTTCTGCTCGTTCCCCTATAAGTATTTTGAGTTTTCAGACACTGTAAAACTAGCAGTTAATGACAAAAGTGTTTATATTATAGAATTTGGCAATAAAATGCATCAATTACCAGTAAATACTTCTTTGAATGCAGTTTTAAGGGGTTATAAGAAGATAAACTAGGTTTACGTTTAGTCACTTCAATTTTTATAATACTCAAAAGTTGTGAACCTCACTTCAAACGCACTAATATTACCTTAATGATCGAAAAATTCTGCACTCAACACTCAGACCTCTAAGATTCCGACGCTTTTGGCTACGCTGCATCTAATGGGCTACGACGAACGCAGCACCACGCCCCAAACACATCCGTGCCTTCATTCTCTTCCAGTCAGCCAATTTCGTCGTCTCACCACGAAATCTCAGAACGCGTATTCGTTCTTTCCACCCGAATACTTCTCCTCACCGTTTCGTTTCCTTTTTGCAGTTCATTCGCAATCCTCCAAAACGGAGTCCGCGACTCTTGGAGTCATCACTTTCCATTTTTTCGTGTTACACAATTTCCTAAAGCGCTTTCTTGGCCCCGGTTATATTCGTGTTTTCGCTGACGGTGGCTTTTCGGTGTGAGGTTTTTTAACCGAGTGAGTTCTGGGAGGGAGGCGGGGGAATAGATTTAAATCAGGCTTAAGACTGGGACACATTCTCACTCTCACTCAGAGGTCTAACTCGAAGGTTGGTTTGGATATTTTAAGGTAAAACTAACCCCGGACTATGCCACAGGCGTGTGAATTTCACAAATTCAGGGTAAGGGTCAGTTCCTTTTTTTTTGCTCGGGTGCGTCCAAAGGCTTCACCCGGATTTGAACCCGGGACCCTTTGACCAGTAGCCAAGCTCTCTACCCACTAGGACACCACATGTATATGAGCCACATTATAATGTCGTAATTCTAATCTTGATTCTTACTCCGCTCAGTCTCCCTTGTTCCTGGTTCTATATATGAATTGTTTATAGTTGAAATAGTCATAGGTATTGAACTCGTATACTATTTATCCCTCAATGTTTTCGGTACATAACAGAAGTTAGTTTTCTATCACAATTATTTATTTATATTTTCATTTAAAATTCAAGTCTTTACGCCATTCAGGGCTTTACATTGAATGCGAGTTTTTATGGAGAATTTA
Source organism: Pyrrhosoma nymphula (assembly GCA_963573305.1). Classification (NCBI taxonomy): domain Eukaryota; kingdom Metazoa; phylum Arthropoda; class Insecta; order Odonata; family Coenagrionidae; genus Pyrrhosoma; species Pyrrhosoma nymphula. The sequence goes on from OY754329.1 coordinate 43,338,761, forward strand.
ATCTCTGCGTGAGTAATAGTGCATGGAAAAAAGTAAACAGAGATACGTCCAAAGGGCTAATTACCTACTATTTTTGAGAACTTTTTTACCCATTTTTTGCAGCTAATAACGCAAAATATTGGATATAAAGCTCAGGAAGTTTATTTAGACTGAATTTTATGATTGATGAAAAAAGGGAAATAAAATGATTCCAATGAGGCAATTTATAACAAATAGGCAAAATCATGGTGCCAACCCTCTAAATCGGCTGATATCTATAGGTTTATTGCTAAGAAGCTATAAAAAGTTCCCAGATGCCCCAATATGAATATTTGGAAATACTGTATGATGACATGCTAAATTTAACACAAGTAGTATTTCCTAAGCTAAAAAATAGTAGAATGTTGGTTAATCTAATTTCTTGTCTTAAATATTAGAATCAAGCTGTAATTAAATCGTTCAATAACTCAACACTTATGCTAAGTTTATAAAACGTAAAACTTTAATCATTTTAGAGAAATACTATACGCATATTAGCATACTGAATTTATTCACCAACATTCGCCATATTAATTAAAAAAATTATAAAAAAATAATTACCAGATTATTACTGCGATAATTTGCTTTGCGAAATATGATGAGTCTGCTCAAGGTACTATCTCTTTTCTTTTATTGATTCCATACAGCGTTTTTATGAATAAATCAATTCCATTTTAACACATCTAAAACAATTTTTTCATGTTGGTAAAATATACTCTCTTCAAGCCATAATCCAATACCTGAGGTCCATAGAAGACTTCCAGGTTTGAGAAAGGATATCAAGATGAACAATTAGTCATCAAGACAATAGCTTATCATCATTAGTCCTGCAATCCTAAGATTGGTTGACAGCAGCTTTCCATTCTATCGTTTCACCTGCAAAATCTACTGACTTCACAGCTCTTTATCATGGCTCGTTGTAGGTGGCAATTGCATTTGTCCGTTAACCTACCCCGTGGCACTTTATTTTATATTATGTTCGCTACAAATTGGTTATCCCAAAGTGTGGTTAAATCATCTGGTCTTCCTGATAGTTCTCCAGACGGGTTTCTCCTCTCTTCTGTACACCTTTTTCCTGATCTTATCGGTCCATGTGAGCTTCAGCACCCACCTCCAGCACCAGGTTTCGAAATCCTCTTTTTTATTTCTGTTCCAGCTCTCCAAGAGTCCATGTCTGTGAGCCCCATTGTGCAAACGTCCAAACGAATATTTTTAAGGTCCTGCTCTTTTGTCGGTTATCCTATTTATTTTAGCAAAACACTTGCTTTTAATTCATAAATGCTTTCATATACTGTGCTAAAATTTGCTTTTTGCCCGTGTAACTTCTTCCATCCCATGCTATGAAGCTTCAGAAATAGATGAAAGATTCCACTTATATAAGCACTTCTTCTAGTGAAATGTCTGCCTTTAGACACTTCAGACTACTGATTTATTGCAAGCTGTATGAAGCCAGTGCCAATATATTCCCATACATTTTCAATATGCCAAGCAACAATACATGCTCGTTTATTTTAGAAATTTTGGGAAAGCAGACGGATTAATCACATAGTTTTTCATTTTATGAAGTCTCCACTATAGTATTTAGGGATCAGTGAACAATTAGGATATCAAAACGTCCGAAAAAATGGAGAATTTAACCCGTTTTTAAAATCCCGTATAGACCTAACAACCAGTATACGCCGTGAGAGCATAAGTTTTTTTCATTTTGACATCAATTTTACAATCATGGTAAAAAGGTTCATACTCGTAGGGTGGATAATTTTATTGAATACAAAACAGAGTCTGCACAAATAAATAAATGATCAGCGAAGCGGAATCCAATGAGAGGTCCAGGTAGCAATAATGCTTAATTTTCCAACGCATGAATTTCTCCCCAAACGCGATGACTTTCTCGTTGTCATTGGATGTATCGCTCTGCCACATAGCGTGATTTAAAGCCCGACCATATTCCTTAAAGAAAAAATAAATCAGTCCAACCTCTCGGTAACATCTCGAGTCACTGACCGAAAAAAAAATCATTCACCGAACCCATTATTTCCATCATGCGCGAGACCTCATCCGCCATTTGGGAGGATAGATTCCCGCCCATACGGGCTCAGTCCTTCTCTCCGCACAGTCTTCCTCACCCCTCACCTACCCCTTAAATCTCTCCACTTACCGCGGCACTTTCTCTAAATCCTTCCCATGTCGTGACTAACTCATCGAAAGTAAGCGATAGATACCTCGGATTGAAGAGCAATTATACAACGGCCAGGATAAATAAATATTTGGCGGAGGCTGTAGGTAAGTGAAACTGAAAAGACGACTAAAAAACTATCCTGCTGCATACGATCATTAATATATATTTAAATGTCTCTGGTATGGCATAAGCCAAATGTCACATCTTTTACGTGTAAATTACCGACTGACAACTGGTTCTTCAAATTTACGTTTTATTTAAATATGAAGGTTTACTTCACTTGATTTTTATTTGGTTATAAAAATAATAACTAGCCTGAGTAAATTGCAACGAGCAATACCTCCTTTTGTCATAAAAAATAGTATATCTCCGGGTCCGAAGGGAATACCCGCGCGTGTCCTCAAGGAATTAGCGCCACAGATCGCACCGTTCTTAGACATAATATTCAAGAAGGAAGCGTAATCGGCCCCCTTTTGTTCATTATATACATAAATGACCTACGCTCTCTAATTAGCAGTAAAATACGTTTATTTGCTGACGACGCTGTCATCTATCGCGAAATTAGTGATCACTCTGACTTTGAAAATTCTATCATCGGATTCAAACAACGTTCATGTGTGGAGCCAAGATTGGGGACTCGAACTTAATCTGAGCAAATGCACGGCGGTACATTTCTTGCGGAGGTCGTCCAACTATTCCCATGTATATGCTGTGGATGGTGTTAACATAAAGGCGACAGATGAAGTGAAGTATCTGGGAGTTACGATGACCTCGAACCTATCGTGGGGAACACATATAAGAAATACTTGTGGCAGAGCTCTGAAGAAGCTAGGATTCGTCAAGCGTATTGTGGGAAGATTTTCAGATGAAAAAGTAAAAGAGAGGTGCTATTTTGCACTCGTCCGGCCACACCTTGAATATGCAGCGAGCATATGGGATCCGGTGCAGAAAGACTTAATTCGGGAACTTAATAAAATACTAAGGAAAGCTGCGCGATTCGTCAAAAACAGCTACGGGCGTACAGACAGCGTTACACAGATGTTAAACGAATTAGGTTGGGAGCCGCTAGAGACTCGGAGGCTGCGCGCTAGGCTTCGATTAATTGAGCAATAAAGAATAGATATCATTAACAGCGACACGGAGAACATCATATTAGAACCCCACTTTATTTCCAGGTCCGACAGAAACGATAAATTAAGAGATATTTTGCCGAACGGATAGGAATGGGAATTCGTTTTTCTCCCGAACAATAAGGGACTTCAATAAATGCTAGGCGTAATTTCATTAGAGCGTTTCCTTTTTATATCTAAACGGCTGGTGTCCTAACACCCCCCGCCACACGCCTATTGAGGCGGCTTGCGGGGTAGTATGTAGATGTAGATGAATACTACTCAACAGCCTAAAGTTTGTAGAGGTAAATATGTGTTTCGCCTAAGTGCGATAGTTCATGTGCGTGCGATAGTCAAAAATGTGTTTAGCATGGCAATGACAGAGAGGTAGTGTTAGAATTTTTACATAACATATTTTCTCAATGAGCATTTATTCAAATTAGTAAAAATTTAATGTAACATTATTTACAGTAATGATGAAATACATCTTGATTCATTAAATCGTGGTGTTAGACTTGTGTTTAGGTGGTGTAACTGCTGAGATTACATTACAACGTCAGACGAAAGATATTATCTTAACGCTGACACAGCGCCCAGGCCCAAGGCCGGGACTCAAACCGGAGGCCTTTTGATTTGATAGGCACGTTATTGACGTTGAACCTAATTCAGTAAGGACTCTGCAACGTCTAACCTCGGAAAATCGGTGGATTTGACGTAGCCGCCTCCGACAAATCTCAACTTTTGTATGGCCCCATTTGAAATTTTCGAGGCCGTGACGTCAAAGTTTCGTCCTTATCTGGGTTTGGAAATCACAAGGTCTTGCCGATAATGGCACCAAGCTGGCCTTGGTATCACGAAGTATTTCACTGCTTGCAGAATTCACGCAGTTACATAATGAGCATCAGCACATTCAAACATTGTTCATAGCGTTCATAAGAGCGTTCGGTAAATCCGATAATAATTATGCCTAATCCATTGTTCTCAATATTCGTATATAACTGTATCAGAAGCAAAAACGGCAATTAATTCAGCGGAATCTCTGTTCGCTTAGTCTTAAGCATGGCGTGTAAGTGCGTTTCAGATCAATCCGCGAGATAAGATTTTTACCCCCGACACGGGAGAACTTGGGGAGCGTTTGTTTAACTTTAACCAAAACAACATATGACGGAATGAGGAGCGGATTTGAAGGGATCCCAAAACTCAGGAGCTCCTGTGGAAAAGCTCGGGAAATTCTCGCTCTCCCTGAGCTAACCCCGTACCTTAAAACCTCTTCCCACGTCCTCTTTCAACTCCCTCTCTCCCTTGGCCAAACTATCCGCCTTCCCAATTCCCTTCAGGAAAAAAGAAAAACTCCCCAAACCACTCCCCCAAACCTTAGAATCTCCTCAACACTTCCCAAAACACTTCTTTTCTCCCTTAGCTTCCCATCCCCCGCGCTTTAATCCCCATCCACCCGGCTCTTCCGAGCTCTTCTACAACTTTCCCCTCCCCTTCTCCACTATTCTCCCTCCACATCTTGTTTCTCGTGACCCTAACCATTCCAGAAGCCCCCAAACCTTTAGTTTGGCCTAACCTAGAGTATATAGTGGGCAATGGGCACGCAGTGCAAACGGGTTTAATAGATAAATTCAACAAAATATTATTGAATGCCTCGAGTTTGGTTTCTAGCTTGGACTAGCTTGCTCTAGCAGCCATATTAGCCTTGGTCAACCGGCATTACGATGGCTACTAGTATTAATTTCTGAGACAATGCTGAGAATACGGTGCTTCTTCCTCAATGGTTACAACCAAATTGCATCAGTAGTCTGTGATTTCTCCCTCTAAATTAATAAAGTTTCAATTTTATATAATCCCATCGTTTAATATTCAATTTTAAAATACATAAACTTTTCCCAGTAATTTCATTTCAGCTGATGTGATATTCTTTCTATCCCTCTTTAAGAAGACTCAAATCTTGCTAACAAGCAGTAATTGTTTGGTAAAACCTGAATTTATTCTATTATCCTGTTTTATTTTTTAGGGTACCATTGATTCCCAAAAAAATATGTATTTCGATTTGTGAATGTTGTTTTTGACATCTTGGTCTGTTAAATGAAATATTTTATACCAAAGATAATAACTGGATCAAAAATAGGTGTACTTATATACATTGTGATTAACGGCAATTTTTGTGTTAGCAGGGTATTTTTCAATAAATACCATTACCTTTGTTTTATGCGCTGATGTAATTGGTCCTGATAACAACAAAGAGCAAAATGAAACGACTAAACTACTAGAAGGACTGGGATATGAGCCACTAGAGATGCTAGTGATTGCACATGAGACTAAGATTTCCGCAAAAATCTGAATCGGGTCTCAGGCTGAAAAACCTCGATACTACGTGTGTAGAACGGAAAAAAGCGAAACAACATGATCCCAACGATGATAATTCTTGGTGTATAGAGCGGAAGCTTGAACATCTGCAATCATCAGTCTTAGAAAGTGCAAATACTGTACCATTCTTATGAAAAATATCATATTAACTCCGCCTCTAAAAGTGAGAGAAGTAATTGTATATGAGTGTATAAAATCAAATGCAAGGGAATCACCATCACCTCGTAAATCGTGGGGAACATATCCGAAATATTTGTGAATCTGCATTTAAGAAGCAAGGTTTTCTCAATGTTACTGCAGAAAGGTCCCTGGACGAAAATGTGATAAACATGTTACTTCGCTTTACTCAGTCTTCATTCCGAATGTGCCGCAAGAATTTTGGATCCAACATCGATAGATGTAATTCATTAGGGAAAATATAGAGGAAAAGTCCCTGGTTCACTTATAAACTGCTGCAAGCCGAAGGAGAAATGAAAGGATAAATAAAAGATATGTATTAGGAGCTGATAGAAATTCAGGAGGCTACACTAAAGCCTCTGAAGTTATTCAATACACCACAATAATCGTAATTATGACATTTGAGGTTATAATTTCTTACGTGAAACTGTTCTTTTTACCAACTATGATTTAATACAATAACTTTAATTAAAATCGAATGGATGAAGAGAATCACAAATTAAAACTTGCCAAGTAGACGAGGCAAAATAGTTTGACAAATTCTGAGGTGTAAAAGTCTTTCTTAAACTATATTGGAAGGGGAAAATAAATGGAATGAATAGACGAGAAAGAAAATTGATAGGATACACAGGATGTCAGCTGAAGGAAGAAAAGTGGAGAGCAGCGGCTAACCAAACATTATTTATTTATCGGCGGATTATCCTTTTAATTGCTATAAGCAGTAAGCGACTATGTTTATAGTAAGCTTTTACTTGCTAGCCACCACACGGCGCGACTTCCCACCGAGCTACAAGATTTTTTTGCCCTTGTTGTCTTGACCGTGAAACAGACTGTAGTTAAGTGAATAATTATCAACAATATTTCAATGGCTACATTTATCATTATTACCCAACTACTTTTTAATCAAGTACTGCAATGTTGCTGCGAGACGAAGCAGCTCGTAAATATTTGGCTTCTTCCATTGGAGAAAAAATTCATCAAGAAAAACTGTTTCATTCCCTTCCATCACGTAATGTCTTATTACAATGCTCAACCAAATTTTTCCCGTTTATTAGCTGTAAACTGTACATTGTGTTATTGAATCAAGGAACAGTAGATTGATTTATTAGATGGCAACATCTTGAAAATATACAACCAAATTATATTAAAACACTTCAGACTATGCAAATACGTCAAAACATTTGATACTAAAGCGGGGCAACAAATGTATGAAAGTTATGAAAGTGTAACCAGGGACGATCCATTACTCAGTTATCAATAATAAATGGTGAATAGTAAATACAGAAAACAACTGGCCACTGAACTAATGAAAAAGGAAATTATGCTAAAATTTAAATGCACTGTTTCAAATTAAAAGATTTAGCTCTATTATAAATAGGTAGCAAAATGATTTACACGAGGAATACTGATGCGTAGCGAGAAATAAAACCAACGTACTTTGATTTCAATGCTACTAATACCGAGTAGTTTCATTACTGGCGTCCTAACATCACTGAACCCGCACCCTTGAGGCGATCAGTGGGCGAGAGAACAAGTTTAGTCCGCCGAGTTCAGTCGATTTTTCAAATTGCATAAAAATATGCATGTTTGGAGTGATTACAAAGTTCAAGTTCAACGATATATATGATGTTGAGTCCATAAGACAGATTCAACACAAGACTATCTGTCTATGAGTAGCAAATTTTCCAATGAATTGAAGCCATTTCTTATATGTTTTAATTTAAATTCCAAAGGCTATACTCTGACGTTTAATTGTTCTACCTGAATCTCCAGGTACATACGTCTTATGTTTTAACCTTAATTGTACCTTAATGAATTCTTCTCGGGTTTAAAACCTGGTTAGACTATCCATTACGGCCAACGTTTCGATGCCCGACTCGTGCATCGTCATCAGGGCTGTTGAGTGACACAAGTAGATGAGTGTCAAAAATCATAACGTGCCACAGATTCCTGTTTCCATGAAATTGGTCCGTTTTTTGATCGTGTACCCTAAAATAAAAGCCGCGAAAATCCGTGAGTTTCGATTTTATATATGAGATTAAATATAAATAAAGGACAAGACAATTCGCGTTGAAATTGTGTTTTGCGTTCAGTAGCTAAGCACGATTCCTATATAATTTGGCAGAGGGATTTTGACAAATAATATCACCGTATTAAACAACAGTAATGGATTTTACTGGGAATTACCAAGTAGGAAAAAATTAGAAAATAATATTGAGAAAATACTAGCAGGTTGCTAGATTCAATTATCTTATATGTTTAATATCCCCTATCAGAGACATAGGTGTCTAAAATATTTAAAAAAATTCAAATACATCTGGAGGACAATTTATTCAATCCTAAATAATTAAACATGTAAAAAAGCTACCTTGAAGTTTTACAAAGCAATGGCAGTTCCAATAGTACTAGACGGTAGCGAGACGTGCGTTCTCTCAAAGAGAGACAAAAGGAAGATCACATAAGATGAAATGATTTTCCTAAGAACGACAGAATGTACACTTTACATGCTAGGATTACAATAGTGTATTACAGGATAAGAAACGAAATTTAAAAAGAAAATTTAAAAATTTTCAATTCAGCAGAAAAAAAATAAAGTATAAAGCCATTAAGGAGGAATGTAGCAGAACCGTATCATCAGAATTTCGTTAGAGAATGACCCTATTCGTCATCGCTATATCGGAAGACCAAAGCTAAGATGATTTCAGGAGCAGGTTTCGCAGCTTAATCCATGACGTGAAAAATAAGATTAAATAAAGGCTATTCCGATGGTGGCGCCACTGTAAGGTGACCTAAGGGATTACACGTACCTACATGTAGATGAACCCTACCTCCTAACCCCTCCTGTACCTTTGATTCCCCTCCAACGCGTGGTGTTTCCCCCCCAACAAGTTGCGAAGGGTCCATTTTTGAGGGCAGTTCTCTTTTAATATGGTTATCCATCCGTACCCATCCCACACACACCATGCTACGACCCGCTTCCAGAAAGGGTTTAAACGGGATGAGTTGGCTCTCCCAGCAGCCTCTCCCGCACCACACCACTACCAACCAACCTCCTCAACCCTCACAATGTGTTGGTGTAAGGGTGGGGATGAAGAGTAGAAGAAGTAGTGGGAGTAATAAGAGGAGAAAGAAGGAAGGGGTTTAAAAAAGATCCAGAAAAGTTCCGGGTATGCGATAGAAGGAGAGAGAGAGAGAGTGAGAGAGAGAGAAGTTAGGAGTGTGAGGGAATCAATTTATTCGCGAAATTTTTAGAGGTCAAAAGAGGGGAGCGAAAGAGAAGAGAAAACTTCCATTTTTCCCACTTCCTCTTTTTGGTGGGAGATTGCGTGCGAGATATCAGCTGTGCGGGAAGGAAGAAGACTTCACGAGGTATGAGAGGGCAACGGGGGGGATTCCTATGGTCGGAAGGTAAGGTACATGGTGAGGGTGGGGTTAGTTTTGAGGCGTTTTCATTGGACATTTGGATCGGGGATGTGCGGGGGTACATGGAGAGGGCATAGAGAGAGAGAGGGAGACGGTTGGGATGGGATGAAGTTTGGAATTGGCTATTTATGGCCGAGAAAGAGGATTTTGGAGGGAGAGGCATGGGAGGGCCATTAAAGTCACTGTGTATTCCACCGTGCTCTTATCAATTAAAGCCTCAAGCTCCCCAAACCACCGCCAACGATTCCACCCTTATACACAGAGAGGAGAGTGGGAGGACATGCGTACTTTATACCTATCATATTGCCAAACGGTTATTCGTGGAAGTCTCTAGTTGCTATTCAGCCCGCAAGCCTATCAAATTATGCCATCGGGGGGAGATTTAACAGTCCTATCCGCCTGCCCCAAAGAGAGTGGGGGATGGCAGTTCTTTGGCGAGGAAGCTTTCAGACCATTTGAGATCCCAAAACTTGTTTGCGTGAATTGTGGATGAAGATCAGCGTAGCTCATTTCTTTATGATATCAATCTAACCCGAGCTTCGCCAAATTTAAGTTTGGAAAATTAATTCAAGAAAATTATTTTTATTTTTGATCACTGCAATGAGTTCATTTCATTATATCCATTTATTATTCTATGTCAAATTCTATTCTATCTATTAAGTCTTCAATTTGTGTGGTTACATAAGTATTATGAGATTCTTGACTGAAATATTGTATTGATCAAAGAGACTATTTGTTTAAATAATTTCAGAAGTACGTTATGTAATAAGGAAGCAAATCTTCAAAATCAAGAAATTTAATTTTCTAAGGTTGTTCTTGAACGAATTTTTGCAACCATTTTTAATTTTTACATATAGAGAAGCAACTGATATATTTTACTGTTTAAAAATATATTTCTACAATACAATGTATATATACAGTGAGACATAGTTGATATTACACTTAAATATTAATTTATAATATGTGAGGTGTTGTTCTCTCACTGACGTAATGCATCTCCTTTCTTGATTACATAACCAGACCCAACATTACTATAATACATTCAATTTTTCTGATAATACTTATCTTTCATGAGTATATCAAGATAAATTGATGCTGGGATAAAATATATCATGAATCGACCTGAATCCTCGTATTTTGCTCATGCTTTCAGAAGAAGTTTGTGATATGTTTCATTGAATGTACAGCATGGACGTGGAAGTAGCAAACAGAATATTTTATTACAGTCACTTGGACATGATCATTTTGAACAAATGTACTAGCAGTTTTCTACCTCCGGGTTTTTTCTAGTATTAGGAAGAAATATTTCAGGAGCTTTCATAAGTTAGCACTTTTCCTGAAAACTAAATGATGGGTATATTAAATGATTGATAGAATTGCAGTGGATATGAATGTGGATATGTTTTATGTTCATAATATATTGACCCTAAACTCAGCCTCTTAAAATTTTCACTAGATTAGTTGCGCTAATAATCAACACATTTTTCCAGTGTAGAGTTGCATCATGGGAATCTTAGAATAATGATCTTAAATCCACGAAAATATTTAGTCGATACATTGTCATTAGGTTGTCTAAATTAACAAGATGATTTTCATAGTTCTAAATGAAATAAATACTATAGTTTATGTTTCTCATGATGCATGAAAAATAAAGCGCGCAGTGTTTTCCAAAATTTAGAATACACGATTACTATAGGCAGGCGGAGTTGCAACTTATGACGAATATATTTTGCAATTTAAGTATAAAAATGAATGACTTGCTTTACACTGAATGAGCAACTGAAATTTTGGCAAAAACGAATCTACAGATTATAATTAACTTAATTCACTTAACTAATCAATGTTTAAACGGCAATACTAACTACATTTTCACACGTAAATAAGGTAATAGTGATGTAAATCAAAACCCAATTTGTTCAATTGCAAGCATCGATATAATATACAAACCAAAAAGTCCTGGGTAACAAAAAAAACACTCTATACAATCCATGTACTATTAACTCAGGCCTAAAAATATTTTGCTGTGGCCTTCAGCATGCAATTACGTATATTTTTAATATACTCAACAGTTCCTGAGCATAAGTCTTCACAAACATTTCTCTCAAAGAAGCCGATTGTAAAAGATTGAGTTTAACTTACCCACTGAGAAACAAAAATTAGTTGAAATACCATCCTTGCAGAGTATATATAAAATTTTAAAACATATGTCTGACAGTGGTTAGTACCCTTCGGTATCATGTATTAAAAATATCACTTGCATTAATTATTCATGCAGCTATCCAAATCCGAAAAAAATCGGCCAATTTTGACATTAAATTTTGCATACCATGTAGCTACTATGAAATGTTTAATCTAAATAGATCAAACATTAATGAGCTGAAAAATATTTAAAACTGAATTGATGTTTCAGTTTCATAATTCAATCAATCAATTCAAATTAATACATACTTATTACTTTGTGAATCTGATCCCATCTCAAATTCTGATTCCAAAAAAAAGGAAAATAGAATGGAAACACTCAGGTTTTGCAGCAAATTTTTCATAACAGCCAAAATACTTAATGTTTTTAGTTTAATGACGAATTGAGAGGTAAGTTTTTTCTTGAAGTACGACTTACTAACAAAAATTAATCGTTTTTATTTGATACTAGTTATTATTTAAATTTATAAATTGGAAAAATAGAATTTCTGTGGATGAAAATCTTTATTTTTTAAGCACTCAAGCTGGAGAATGAAATTTCATTACAGAATTTTTATTTAGTCAGCTAAATAATGATTCATTGCAATAATACTTTTAAATCAACGTAGTACCAAACGATGAATAAAAAATGTATTTTCCTAAAAAATTACAAAAACGGCAAACGGAATGGAACTCTTTGTCATTACCAGTAAAACCAATGGAATTTTCATGCATTTTTAATTAGCTCTCTAGCTTTTCTCCCAATATGACCAATAGAAACAGCGGCCTACCGTTCAAAATTCCAGTTGTAAATTACAGAATTAATTTTTGCATCGCTCTCGAATCAAGGTGAGTTAATGATTACCTAACAATATTCATCGGAAAACATAATGCAGTATTTTGGATGACTGATTTCCTCCTATAAAGTTACTTGGTCCCAGATGTTTGGCAAATCCTAATTCAAATTTAAACACAAGATTAGTAATTGAAGTCTTATTTATGTCGAGGAATCAGTGCCATTTGTGAAAAATGTTCAAATGTATAGCAAAAAGATTGAACCAGTTGCCGCTGAAAGCTATGAACGATATTATTAATCCATAACATCACAAATTTGGCCATTTACTTGTTTAGTTTAAGTTTATTGTGTAATAATTTGCTAAGATGAATACATTGCTTTGATATCAGCAGCATGAAGAACTGATAAAAGCACGCAGACTAAGTACATTAATCCTTAACATTTATGGAGTTTAGAGTTTTTGTTTACGTACAGATTTTCGGAAAACTTTGCAAATGCGTTCCCATTAATGATATCAAAACTAAAAGGTGAAAAATTTGCATTTTAAAGATTTAATGTTTTGGGAACTCCCTGCTTTTTATACCCGTAGCCTTATGGTACATGAGATTTATACCGTAATAATTCGATAATATGTGCGCAGATTTTAACTCAAACGCGAAATAATATATGTTCCAATTAATTATTTTATTGGTTTCAAATTGCAGGTGTCGCGTCAAGTCAAGTATTTGAGAAAACACTCGTACCTACGACCTAAATTTTGCATAAATTTCATATACCACGCCGAAAACTCAAGTCATAAAAATCCTTTGAGGCAAAAATGTAATTTATCATTTTTTGCAAGTATTACATATGTGCCTTTATTGCATTTAAAAGTCAGGACCTTCTAAGCCACATGGCTTGTTAGAAGGTTCCATTGTATTCATACAAGCGGCATGTTACACAGTATAAAAAAATAATATTATAATATAAAACAAAAATCAAAACAAATGTCATTTTTAAAAAAATCCACAAAACCTGTAACATGAATATATTTGCCATAGTATAACAATATATTGTAATTATACATATCAAATGAGTACACAAGTGATTACGTAAGTATAACAGATTCATAAAGATAGTGCCTAATTGTAAGGGATTACAAATTCTAAATTTCGTTATATAACCATTCTTTGACCTTTTTCTTAATTTCTGCCATTCCTTTTAAATTGCGCAATTGCTTAGGCATACAATTAATGGTATTTGGTATAATATATTTAGCCAACCTTTTTCCATATAAATTATAATAATCATAGGTTATTAACATCGGAGTATTTATTTTAGGCACACAGTGCGTATTCTTACAGGGAACTTTGTATTCTTTCTTAAAATAATTTTCCACTATGACTAACCATTTAAACAATTTATCTACAGTTATAACATTATATTTTACGCTAAGTGATTTCAGGTTAATGTTACTACAATATGAGAACCCATCCAAATCAATTGACTTCAAAATTCTCTTTTGGTTTCTAATTATTGTATTTAACAGTGTGTTAGAGGCCATCCCCCAAACTGTGATTCCATATCTCAGTATGCTCTCAAACATTGCATAATAAATAATGAATCTTGTCTTTGTAGGTACAATGTGTTTAAGCATAAATATTTGATAAGCCACAATTCTTATTTTTTTATTCATTTTGTCAACATGGAGGGGAAATTTGAAGTCATCATCTATGATCACACCAAGATAAGTATACTTTTCTATCTGGTCCAATAAACGACAGTTTCAGTTATCAACAAGATCAATATTATTATCATGAATACATTTGTAGGAATGGGTTTTTATATTTACCTCTATCCTCATTTTGCTCATTGAGGATATATGCATAAACGACGTTTTACCTTTATTTATAATTAAAATATTATCATGTGCCCAAATGTTTAACATATTAAAGTCTATTTGCATTCTTTTATGGCATGTTTAAAAATTTTTATGGACACTTACTAACACAATGTCATCAGCATACTTTTTTTAGTATGCCTAATAGCTAAACATATATCATTTACATACATCAAAAAGAGGAGAGGTCCCAGAATGGACCCCTGAGGAACCCCATATTTTATAATCTCAGTGTCACTATTAGTATTATTTATTTTAACTATCGTCCTTCTATTGGTTTGATAACTCTCAAACCATAATAAAATATGGCCCCTTACACCAATTCTCTCTAATTTACATAAGAGGATATTTGTATCTCAAGTGTCAAACTTTCCGAAAATCGATGAAAAGTGCTATTACAGACAAACATTTAACTAGATTTTCATTTACAAGGCTTTAGAAATGTTCAAGGTCACCTTTAGTTCCCTTAGATTGAAGAAACCCATACTGATGCTCAGACAGTATATTTTTAGCATTCAAGAACCGTAAGAGATGATTATAAACATATTTCTCTAAAATTTTGTTAACTGAACTTCATATAGAAATTGGCCTATAATTATTGAGGTCAGTTTTATTTCCACCTTTGAAAACAGGTTTAATAGTAGCAAGTTTCAAGTCTTCAGGGACAAACCCTTCTCTAAGACTATTGTTAATAAAATTAGTCAAGATTTTTACATTGAAATTTGGATTTTTCAGGTCCTTCATTCTCATATTGTCATGACCTGGGCCTTTTATTGGGAGATTAGATGCTACATCCCTCACATCCTTGTCTATGGCCTCAGGGATGTATATACTATCAAGTGAGGGAGTACATAAAGTTTTTTCCACTTCTGAGGTAAAATATTTTAAGAAACTATTTGCTAATGTATATTCAGAAGTATATTTACCATATAAATTTGTTATCAAAGATATTTTATGGCCATTTGATTTACCTCCAGTTAGTTTTTTTTATTTCCTCCCATAACTTCTTAGGATTGTTAACAATATTGTTAAATCTATTACAAAAGTATAATGACTTGACTTTCCTGATCTCTTTATTTGTGATTCTTAATCTTCTTCTGTATTGTATTATAAATGGGTAGTTCCACGGCATAAAAAATGAATGACTTAAAACATTATTAAAATTTGCAGTCAGTGTCCCTCGATTGCCGCTCTAGCCACCATAAAAGAACACTAATCCGTAATTCAATTATAGTGGGCAATAGAGGTAGATGATTTTTTTTTAATCTCAGCAAGCAATCATAGGAGTTTTTAACACATTGTGCACCATTGAGTTAAATATGAAGTTAAGCGTTTTATGTTGCAGAAACGTGTACTCTTGAGTTAAGAGAAGGAAGGAAGGCTGCTGGTGTTCTTGATGTGGGTGTCGAGGAGAATGGAGAAGGTGCGAGCGACGTAAATGATGACTAACGAGGAAGTAATCGTTATGAAGTGTGGAGAGAGGAAAAAACTGGAGGAGGGGATGGAGTAGGTGTTTGGAAGAGGCAATGAGGAGCAAAGGGTTGCTGAAGACCAAGATAGAGGGGAGGATTTTGGGTAATCGGGAGAGGGGAAGAAAGAGATAGGATTTATCAATGGGATGAAGAGAGGTGGGACGTATGCACAGCTGCATAAAAACATCATGCACGGAGTTACAAAGCTGCCAACAGAAAGAGTCTAGGCCTACTATTTTCAATTTTAACCTACCTGAATTGGTAGATCATCAGTACAATATTAGTGCCATACTAAATCTAACGTCAATTAAACTCATAGGAAAAGTTACTTGAATTTTACCATTTGGTTAAATTTATGATTTAATAACCAACTCTACTCTGGCGCCCGTGGGAAGATGCATGCACTCACATTATCCATTATTTCCCTCGGGTTATTATCTTTTTTCAAGTCATTTGCATTTTTCATCACCAAGCAAGAGTTAAAAAAAAATCTGGAGCATCACTAAACCACCCTCTTAAGAACCAGACATAAATAAGTACTAGATAAGCTTCTAGTTGATGACACCAGAAAATTCCCTCTCATTATTCTTATTCCATGATTATGCTATACTTAGGATCCACACGTTGTGATATACGAAGGGCATTCCTGGGTATATGTAAAAGTCCAATTAAAACCCTTGTACGAATAATCAAATCGTTTTTTGACTTTCGTTGTCGGAATCAATTTAAGGATGCGCGATGACATTTCTGCAATGAAAAATATTTAGCTTGTATGTGATAATATACAGGCTTACTATGCTAAGAAATGCTTTCTCCATAAACCCTTGAGGCTAGGCGTATTTAACTTATTTTTTCCTATATTTCTCTGAGTTGAATACATCGCCATCCTTACCATATCCTTTGCCACTCTTACCTCTGAATGATGTGTTCATTTTCCTTTTGAATTTTTCCACCACTACCTTGTATAAAACTGGTCAGGTTATTTTTAAAGAAACATTAAATCTCCTTTATTTTAGTTTTAGAACCTATCTAATCACATAATTTCCTTATTTAGTAAAGGATATATATATATATATATATATATATATATATATATATATATATATATATATATATATAATATACTAGTGTTATACTTCCTAGCAATATTAATCCCACCTAAGTGCTTAACTTTTGCCAATCATTTTCAGCCTTGCCCAGCTGTCCACTTTTTCAATAGGCCTGAAATATGCCATCCATATTTTTCATTACTTCATTTATGACGATGCATATAGAAAGATTTAATTATCGGAGTAAAAATACAAAGGAAAGCCACATGCATTTTAAGAGAAATTCAGATTAAGTGAGTTTTAAAGTGATATGGACAAAATTATTTTAATTTCGTCCTCTGAAGTCATCCACCGATAAATTCTAAGTATCTATCACTGGCATTAAATATTAAAAATGTGATAATTAATCTTAATATCTTTATTCTTCTCTCCAACCTAGAAAAATTGGCACACAAGCATCCTACTCCAATATGCCTCCCTAAGTAACAATGCTTCTTTCTTTATAGAAGCATCACTAGGGGATCAAGAACTGACCTTTGCCGACAAATTACCTACACAAAAAATTAATAAAAGGGACAAAATATGTTAATAAATAAATAACATTTATTTGGGTTACTGACCCATGAGACCAGACAGTTCAAAAACCTGACTTGCGACAATTCTAGTTCGAGAACTGATAGATTCGACAAAGTAAGAGAGATATTTCGCCTAATTTGTATTCTTTCATCACACGCACCAACAATGACTGCAAAAAAACATACAAAAATATTCGTCTACGTGGTACCTTGCATGTCACTTTAAGGGTGTGTGGCAATAGGTGACTTCACGCCAGGCATGCATTACCAAATAAAGCAATATTGTCATAAGCAATTTAATATACTATTAAATGACGTAAGGTTAAGGAGATTTCACAGATATTACGGATCCGAACTGTCATTACACTTATATGCGATGGACACTGCCGTCACACATCACGGATACAACTGTTTTAAGTTTAGTCACGATAAAACACAAAGCGTGCTGAAAGATTAAATAATTGAAGATAAACCATAAAAAGGTAATTAAATTACGTCCTTAGTCACCCATAATTAATGAAATCCACTTTCGCCACTTTTGCCATCCTACTCATTTTCCCCATCTCTTCCTCCTTTCACGGCTAGTGTCCCTACACTAGGGATGGGTAAAGGCGTGTATTGCAGTAAACGTGTACACGCTTGTTATTCAGGAATGTACACGTCTTGCAGGCCTGTACACGCATATTGTAGTTAGTCTCTGGCCCCACATACCGTTCTGCGCAGGGCCGACAGGTATATACGCTTAGAGTGTTGGAGTACCGCACCGCTGCTTGCAAAACGGCAGCCTGCTAAGGTCAAACTGTGTCATAGGGAGTAAGATGTGACAGTAGTCACCGACTACGATCCAGATTCCAGGAAGTACCGTACACACTGATTCATAACGATTCACCTTGACTCAAGTCATAATAATTGACCGGGGGAAGGGGGGATGTGGCGGTAATTCATTATCAAAAGCGGACAATGCTAAAGTGTATTATTTTGCAAGAAAAATAAAACGTGTACACGCCTCCAGTCGTGTACACGTGTACACGTTTCCATGTCCCATCCCTACCCAACACCCCCTGCCACAAGCTCAGTGACGGCTACCAGAGTAGCAGTTATGTAGAAGTAG